>OY728148.1:1423418099-1424618099 GCA_963277665.1 Viscum album | reverse complement strand
TAACCTAATTTTTACATATATTAGAATATCATTTTTATTCTTTTATTACACTTTTTTTTCACATACATAAATTGGTTAAGAATATTGATCTATCACTAAAATTAATCCCCTATTTTCTTTTCATAGTTTTGAACTCGGTATGAATTAAATTATTTAATTATATATGTCAAAGAATTAATATTTTCACAGAATGGATGCATGAAGTTAGAGGTTTTACAAATTAGACTAACTATGTTTTTTGAAGATTATAGTTGAAACCCTTCAACAAAAGTGTCTACATATTATTCTCATCTAACATGTAATATGGTCCTAATTTGGTGATTCACTATCAAAATAATTATAAATTTGAACTAACATGGATGAAGAATAATTATTGTGCGATGGTCCAAGGAAGAGTAAATTTTAATCCAATTTCGTTACATACATATGTTTATAATGAATTACCTATATAAATGAATTAACATTATAAAAAAAATTACATTAAAAACAATTATATCATATGATTTAAATCATGGATTAAAATATCCCTATCAAATATAATGAAATGATATTAAATAGGTTACGATAACTACTGTCTTTATTCAAATGACGAATCAGTTACCATTCTATTTGAAAATTATATTGATGATAACCAAGGTCTAAATTATGGGATATTTACCATCAAATACATAATTAGGATTATTAATATTACATAAACTCATTAACAATTTCCATGGATTGGTTTATGATAATCTAAATAATCATGGTTGAATGTATGTTTTGTGGATAAGGTTGTGTTCAAATATAATTAAATAATCATTAAATTGAATACAATTAAAAGTATGTAATGATTTTTTTTGAATAATAATTTTTAAATGGATCCCTTAATAGATTGGGGATGACTTAAAACCTAAAAAGGATTAATAATAACCTAACACTATTAGGTTGAATAGAAATTAGGTTGAGGTATATAAGAGATCAGTAATGGGATAAATATAGGATATTTTTGTATTTCTATATATTTCTTAATGATAGAAATCAATACACACATTTTTATAGAAACTGAGGCCACATCCTAGTGTTAGACAATGGGAGGATACTTTCTGTGAATTGGTATGTTCAAGCACCCAATAATATTAAATGATGGATCATTGGAATTATATCATTGAAGCCCAAAAATGAATGAATAATATATAAATATGTTATCGCGTGACATGATAACATGGGATGGGATAAAATTTTTGATAATTATACTATATCTAAACATCACTACATATCCTATAATAAATATAATCAATACACACATAATTTTTGAAGGATAAGAAATTGAAGTTTAATAATGATGTTTTGAAACCAATGGGAATTTATGGGGAGTCAATCACCATTATATAATTGTGGAATTTAATGGAATTAAATCAAATTTATGGGGATATTATATGAGATAAAAGTATATACATTGGGAAAAAATGAATCAATCCACACATAATTCTATAGGTATACCATGACATAGTAGAAATGAAAAAAATGAATAATATATTCATATTTTAGGGTGTGATGTAGGAATATTAGTTTATTAAAAAATGTATCTTATCATGGGATAGAATATTACGATGTCAATTCATATCATTTAATTGAATGAATCAATCCTTGTGTTTTTTATAAATGGAGACAATATCTTGGTATACCACTGCTAGAGGAAATCCACTGAAAATTAGTGTGGTAAAACAACATTGTAGTCAAAATGGTAGAATATTGAAATTCTAAAATGTAAAAAAAAGATGTGAATGAAAAAAAGAATGAGATATTACAGTGTGATATCATAAGAGGGATAAGATAAAAAATATATTATTTTCAATGGATATATGATATTATCTATCACGAACCAGGCCGAGTAGCCATCGGGCCCGGCACCCAAACCAGTCCGCGGCAAGGCCCGAGAGGTATTCCTGATCCTCTCGGGCTGGCGACAAGTGCCAGGGCATCAACTGGGAAAGTGGGAATGATTTCTCCCAATTAAAATAAACAGAAGTAGCAGAATAAAGAAAACAACCCAAAAATAAATAAACTGAACAAATAAAAAAAGAAATAACTGAAAAGAAGAACTAACCGGACCTGATGACCACTAAAATCCATGTGAACCCACGAGTCACTCTCCGATCACAAGACACAACATCACCCCCTGCGATCGAGATCAGGCTGAAACCTGAACCTGTGACTAAAAACAAGAATAAAGTATATGCCTGTGTATTAAAACTTAGTAGGTGTGCCTAAGTAATCTATTCACAAATGAATTTCCTTTATACAAAAGAAACATTAACTTCTAGTTTGAACTACAATTTATAAAAGTAAGGCTTTCTACACGTTCCTCGAAAACAAAGTACAAGTCATTGCTCTTATTCTTTTCTCAAAACCCAAATCAATATTTTAGGGAGACATTCGAATTTTCAAAGGTAAAATGTTGTTTATATTTTTAGCTTTGTACGAAAAGGATTATACGCTTCCATTTGAAAACTATTTCTAGAAAACAAGTCAAACCAATTTATCACATTCCAAGGAAAAAATTATAAAAAAATACTCAAAAGAAATCACACATTAAGGGAAATGTAGGTGTATATATATAAGCATCATAGTCACTACTGTAAGAAACAAAACCGAGTAGACATAGGTGAACCAAGAAGATCAAGGACACTCCATAAGACACCAATACATGAGAAATCATCCTCGTTGACAAGTCACGATGAAATAAAAATGCCCAATAGGCTCGACCATCCTCTCTCGGGCATGCCAAGGGAAAATCTCATAGTAATTAACCCAATGAATCCACCTACTATGGGCCATTGGTCAGTACCATAACCTACCAGTGCATCACTCTTCTTAGAATTTTCTCTCAATATTCTACGCTCCCATGTCTAGTGTATTTAGAAAGGTGGTGGGCCTACCGATGCCATCTGATAATCCAATCATTGTATATATAATGATATAGAACAACATGAAACTCTGTGAGCCACCCCAAGGAATATGTCCCTCACCCTCCTACCATTGATCACTGGGAAGTCCTACACAGCAGAACCCCATAACATATATCTCAACCAAAGAAAGGGACCACATCTGAGGAGAGTTTTCTAGATATAACTAGTTTTACATAATTTCCAAATGGGCCTCACACGATTTTCGCATACCAAACCATTTCTTAATAATTACACACACACCACTTTGAAAACCAGAAATACACTTCGAAACCCATTTTAGAAACCCAAACCAGAATTTTAAATCTAAAACTTGTTCACAAAGGCCAAAGGGTCATTTAGTCAGGCAATTAATGTGAAAACATGATCAAACCATTTATTACAACACATTACAAGAAATCAACCACTCCAATTCAAGGTAGATAATTTACTAACAGTTCTATATCAATTATTAATATTAAAACCAGGTGTGAAAAGCAAGAAATAAATGATTCTTAAATTTAAAGGGAAATTCATAGGGAAACCTACCTCAAACATGTCTCTATTTGTCAATGACCACTCGAACCGACACTTGGCACATACAAGCACATTCATTTATACATATATATATACACACCCCTAGCTGCATTGCACATATTCCTCGTTCCATGAGGGAATATGTACAATGAGGTAATATATATATATATATGACTTACCCTATTCATGTACCTGTAGGATACCTCGACACTCGCGGCACAAAACCATCACTGCAAGGCCCAACACACTACCCATATAATTTAATAAAAAAAAATAGATTTTTTTTTGCAAAACATAAAAATTACCTCCACAAAATTTAAGCAAAATAAACGCACCGAAATTATATAAAGACACCACTTAAAAATCATTTGCAAGACGTATCCATGGAAAAATATGATTCACATCTTTTATAAAAATTAAATAAACCATTTACAACTCTTATAAAACATTCTAAATAGGAATAGCATGACATAAAACAACAATACACCCAAAGACCTATTTTGAGGCCAAAAGCACACCGAAACAATATCCAAATAGAATTTTCAGCCCCTGCGCACCATAGCAAATCTACAGCACAGTTTAGAAAACACTACAAATGGCTCAACAAAAGTTTTCATAAAATCAAAAAATTGATATTACATAAACATGTTACTAAACACCTCGAAAGCATATATAAACATTAATGAAATCCATATTCATGCAAAGATGATTAATCACATAACATATAAATTGATTAAACAATAAAAAATAAAGCACCAAATAATGATAATGCACAGAACCCCTGCCTTTGGTGTTGAAACCCCCAATTTTAGTTCGAAACTTCACTTGGTCACTAAACGCACAAAAAAAATTCTAATTGAACACTAAAATCAATAAGTTGAACTAAAAACATCAAAATCAAACTAAAAAACACACAAATCCCTAATCCATTAAACATTCAAATAATAAAATCAACCAAACTAAGAATAATGACCCTGCAGCGAAGGTGCATATGAAAAACCAGGTGAGGAGAAGGTTGTCAGAAACGACCCATTCCGAAAAAATGAAGTGGGTTGCCATAAATCTGTCCAACTAAGAAGGGGGAGGCGGGGCGAGGGAGCCACGGGTGGCATGAGGAGGTCCGTCGAGAGGGAGGGTGCAGGTCGGTTTTGTGCCAAAAGGAAGTGGAGGGGGAGCGCTGGACGGAACAGGAGGCCATCAGCCATGGGGGAGGTATGGCGCGAGCGAAGGGGGAGGCACTGAATGTGGGTCGCACGAGGGAGGTAGGGCACCAAGGGGGGTGATTCTTCAGACGTAGGCTGGCCTAGGGGAGAAGGGGGTGGCACAGTGGGTGTCTAAGGGAGCAGCGACTAGGGTTTGGGGAGGAGATGCCCGCACGAAATGGAGGGGAGGAGTGGCCTGCGCGGCGGGAGAGTGGAGAGAAAGAAAGGGAGAGGAAAAAAAGAAAAGAGGAAAAGAAAGAAAAGGATAAAAGAGAAAAAATAAGAAAAAAAATAAGAATAAGGATAAATTTATATCCTAACAAATTCTAACAAATTTAATTTTAATAAAAAACAAAAATAATAAAATCAAACACAAAAATAACATTGATTATTAAGAATGGACACCATGCATGGTCGCGTGTAGGGTCGCATGCACAGTCGCACGCACGGTCACGTGCACAGTCGCATGCCTGCAAAATAAACCAAAATAATAGAAATGACTTGGTATAAATATTAGCCGAAATAATAATAATAATAATAATAATAATAATAATAATAAAATAAAACCATCCAAAATAATAACATCATTATTAATTTATGTTGGACACCCAGAATGGCCGCGTGCGCGGTCGTGTGTGCAGGTGCGTTCACGCGCCTAGTAGCGATTATGGTCGAGCACTCATAAAAGATCTCAAATTCCATTTTAAAATTGAACTGGTTCAAACTAAAACTCAAAAGAACGACTTAAAATAATTAAATTAAAAGAAGTGTCAGTCGGGGTGTGATAATCATCCCCACCATGACACTTTATGCCCCCAAAAAGTCAGAAAAGACTAGGTCAACCAAGGGTTCCAAGAAAGACCGCGAAGAAGCTTAAAACCAAACCTCAATCCCCCAAAGACTGGGCATTTAAAACAATGATGACCTGAAACATCAATGATCTCAAAACCAAAATCACCAAGAAAAATGACCAACAATAAGGAATTCACCTCGAAATAGAACTACAACATGGAACACCTCGACCCCTGATTTAGGAATCGCCAGGGCCGCTCTAGATCTCCAAGAACACTCGTCATGCGACCCACTATATAAGCTAACCAATTAGCATGGATAAGGTTGGGCGGAGTAAAAGTAATTGGTTTCTCCACCAAGTGCACTTTGAAAACAAAGTCTTCCACAAGATCATCCTATGGTGGTCTCCCCACCATATTAGGATCCTTGTCAATCATTTTTTCTCCCATCCATGGCTACTCACAAACCCAGAAAAAACCAGTAACACCGGCTTAACACACTAAGCTCCCTATGTTGAACCAAACAGAAACAAGAGGAGATGCTGGCGAGACCCGCAGTGGGTCTCTCCACCATTTTAAAATTTTCCTAACACCACGACACATGCGCGGGCATTCCCAGTTTAATTTGAGCGATGCAGACTGAACTCTTCATCACAAACCCACCACATGGGCCGACCTGCACTGATTATTCCTATAGTGGACAACGGTCTGCCACATGAGATAGATTTGATAGAATAAACCCCTAAACAAAAGGTGAACCAAATAGGCGCACAATAATTCTACAAGACATGAGAATCTCCGACAATAAGAAGGTTCACGGAGCACGCCTACTAGCTTTACCGGAGTATGGATTTTTTTGAACCTCTTTAAGGCCGAAGAGGAACATCCATAAGTCGATATCACCACAAGGAGATGAGGCCTTTAGGCCCCTCACAAGAAAAATGAAACCTTCATAGATGATACTACTGTAGGGAAACATTTGTCGTCTCCATCCTGACACTGTAAACTTAAGTCATACCAAGCTCATCCTATGTCTCATGAGTTTTGATTGTGCGCAAGCTTTATCCCGAGACCTATGGATGGGCCCCTAATGTATGAAGAATATACCACCACATAGTCATAAGTTGACCACCTCTAACTGGAACTTCCTCCACTGGGAAAACATCCGACATACTTCTCCTCGTGTCCTGTGCGGCCAATCTATCAACATAACAACTGATAATTGTAGAAAATGACATGGAGTGTCTGACTGACCATACCGGAGATAGGAGGTTGAGCAGTCTATCTGACGCGCAATTGGAACTAGTTGATGGAGCGCTCCAAGAACATGCCCCTTCGGTTCACACTCCTCATCAGATGAGGAACCCTCAATTCCGTAGGTACAGCTGTGGGATGAGGTTAGTCTAAAGGATCCCTCAAGAAATACTTACTCGCAACAAAACCAAGCGATCATCGTTTATTGGTTTAGTGCCGCTCCACCAGGAATACATGATACAACTTATACCCACACATATTTTTGAGTTCTTCCAAAACTGGAGACACTCCTGACATTCCCAAAGCATTCAATGATATCCAATCGACCTCGACGTCTACAAACAGTCAACACAATCGAGTAGAACCCAAATCCACCACTCCAGTGGGAGTCTGGGATGAGCCAAGAACCGAGAGACCTGCTGGAAACTCAGAGGACATTTCTTGGGGGCATATCCCAAACAAGGAACACAAAACAGCCTTCCAAAAATCCAAACACATAACAAGGGAAACATCTATGTTCCAAATAGAAATCCAATAATTCCAATCTAAAACATCAATTCATTATTTAAGAAAAACACTTTCTCGAGAAACCAAACACAGTACAACAAAACCCAACAACCCTTTGGAATTTATTGCTTTCTCTCCGGACTCAAAAACATTTTCCATTTTCCAAAACTGTTTAAGCACAAAAACTCATTTTAGAGGAAAACCCACTTTTCAGGACACATGATGCAGCTTTCAAAATCAATCACTCACCACTGATATTCCTAGATGCCTTGTAGATTTGCATTTTCGAGCCTCCCAAGAACCCACCCAAACAATCCACCAACTATCCGTTAATCACATCCACATGCACATGCGAGCACCGATAGGAATACCATTAGAAAAGAAACAATGAAATTTTTCTTTGAAAACATTACATTCCCAATTTTTCAAAAATACCTTTTTTTGAACTATTTCAAAATCTCAAGATAAATTTCCAAAATTATATCCATTTATAAAACCACCCACTCCAATTTCAAACAGTCCAAGATATCCTTTTAGAAATTCATCTTTGACAAATCAATGTCAAATTCCAAAAAAAAAAGGTCAAAGAGAAACGCACCCCAAATATCATTTCAACCGCACACCAAAATAAAATAACAACAACACCAAAGTCCGCTTCCCTTTTTAAAGGAAAAAAATCTTACAGCAATACCAAAATTGAAGCAAGATATCACAAACATTAAAGCACCTGGGCGGACTACTAGTGGTCGTGTCTAACCTTGCTACATGTTTTAGCAGACCATGCCCAAGGAAAGCACCAACCATTGGGAGTGTCAAACCGTACTCTCGGGCATCACATGGGTCTCTACTCTATGTGAGACCATGTGCAGTACTGGTTTACTCCCATTTTCATCCCCCATACACAATTACCGAGGCCAAAAAATAAATCCCGGACTACCCCTGGTTACACGAGGATCAAAACGAGTAAAATTTTGAAACGCTCTTCTCGCACCTATCCCTCGATTACCGACAGTCATATCTCCAATATACCTAACACCCCAAATAATAAGAATAAAAACCTTGCTCTGATATCATTTATTCACGAACCAAGCCGGGTCTCCATCAATCCTGGCACCCGACCCAGTCCGCGGCAAGGCCCGAGAGGCGTTCCCGATCCTCCCATGCTGGCGGAAAGCGCCAGGGAATCAACAGGGCCTGTGGGAATGATTTCTCCTAATGAAAATAAACAGAAACAACGAAATAAATAAAACACCCCAAAAATAAATAAACTGAACAAAACAACTAAGAAAGAACTGAAAAGAATAACTAACCGGACCTGATGACCACTAAACTTCACATGACCCTGTGGGTCACTCTCCGATCACAAGACACAACATCACCCACGCCGATCGAGATCAAGATGAAACGTGAACCTCTGACTAAAAACAATAATGATGTATAGGTGTGAGTATTAAAAGATTGTAGGTTTTCCTAATTAATCTATTCCAAAATGAATTTCCTTTAAACAAAAGAAACATTAACTTCAGGTTTAAACTACATTATATAAAAGTAGGGCTTTCTCTGTGTTAATCAAAAACAATGTACAAGTCATCACCCTTATTCTTTTCTCAAAACCCAAATCATTGTTTTAGTGAGACATTCACATTTTCACAGGGAAAATGATGTTTATATTTTAAGATTTGAATGAAATGGATTAGACACTTCCATTTGAAAACCATTTCTCGAAAACAATTCAAAACCAATTTATCAGTTTCCTAAGAAAACAATATACAAAAATGCTCAAATGAAATCACACAGTAAGGGAAATGTAGGTGTATATATATAAGCATCATAGTCACTACTACAAGAAACAAAACCGAGTAGACATTGGTGATCCTAGGTGATCGAGAACAATCTAGAAGACACCAATACATGAGAAATTATCCTCGTTGAGATGTCACGATGAAATCAAAACGCCCATTACGCTCGACCATCCTCTCTCGGGCAGGCCGAGTGCAAATCCCATAGTAATAAACCCAATGTATCCACCTACTATGGGCCACTGGTCAGTACCATAACCTACCAGTGCAAAAATCTTCTTAGAATATTCTCTCAATATGCTAGGCTCACATGTCTAGTGTATTTAGAAAGGGGGTGGGCCTACTGATCCCATCCAAGCATTCAATAACAGTATATATAATGATATAGCCCAACATGCAACACCCCGAGCCACCCCAAGGAATATGTCCCTCACCTTCCTACCATTGATCACAGGGTAGTCCTAAACAAAATATCCCTTAACATATATCTCAACCGTGTAAAGGGACTACATCCTTGGGGAGTTTTCATTCTATAAATAGTTTTAAAAAAGTGCCAACCAGGCCTCAAACGATTTTCGCATAACAAATCATTTCATAATAATTACACACGCACCACTTTGAAAACCAAAAATACACTTCGAAGACCATTAAAGAAACCCAAACTATAATTTTAAATCTAAAAAATGTTCACAAAGGCCAAAGGGTCATTTAGTCATCCAATTAATGTGAAAACACGATCAAACCATTTATTACAACACATTACAAGATACCAACCACTCCAATTCCAGGAAGATAATTTACTAACAGTTCTATATCAATAATTAACAATAAAACAAGGTGTGAAAAGCAAGAAATAAATGATTGTTAAATTTAAAGGGAAATGCATAGGGAAACCTACCTCAGACTTGTCGCTATTTGTCGATGACCACTCGAACAGACACTTGGCGCATACACGCACATGCATTTATACACATATATATATATACACACCCCTAGCTGCATTGCACATATTCCCTACACCATGAGGGAATATGTACAAAGAGGGAATATATATATATATATTCCATACCCTATATATGTACCTATAGGGTACTTCGACACTTGTGGCCCAAAACCATCGCAGCAAGGCCCAACACACTACACATATAATTTAATAAAAAACATCAATAGAACAATTTATGCAACACTTCAATATTAGCACCATAAAATTTACACAAAATAAACGCACTCAAATTTTATAAAGACACCACTTAAAAATCATTTTCACGTCGTAACCATGGAAAAACATGATTTGCATCATTTTTAAAAATTAAACTAACCATTTACATCACTTATAAAACATTCTAAATAGGCATAACATGACATAAAACAACAATACACCCAAAGTCCTCTTCTAAGGCCAAAAGAACACCGAAGCAATATCCAAACTGAATTTTCATCCCTTGCGCACCATAGAATATCAACAACACAGTTTAGAAAACACTTCAAATAGATCAACAAAAGTTTTCAGAAAATCAAAACATTCTTATTACATAAAAACGGTAATAAACACTTCAAAATCATATATAAACATTAAGGAAAACCATATTCATGAAAAGAAGATTAACCAAATAACATAATAAATTTATTAAACAATAAAAAATAAAGCACCAAATAAAGATTATGCACGAAACCCCTACCTTTGGGGTTGAATCCCCCAAATTTTGTGAGAAACTTCAGTTTCTCACCAAACGAACAACAAAAAATTCGAATTGAACCCTAAAATCAATATGTTGAACTAAAAACATCAAAATCGATCTAAAAAAACACAAATCTCTAATCCATTAAAATTTCAAATAATGAAATCAATCATACTAAGAAGAATGAACCTGCGGTGAAGGTGCGGATGACAACCCGTGTGAGGTGAAGGTTTTCAGAAATGACCCATGCTGAAAAAAAAGGAAGGGGGTTGCCATAAATATGTCCGACTGAGAAGGGGGAGTTAGCGCGAGGGAGCCCTAGGTGGCACGAGGAGGTACGTCGAGAGGGAGTGTGCTGGTATGTTTCATGCTGAAAGGGAGTGGAGGGGGAGCGCTAGACGAAAAATGAGGTCATCATCCATGGGGGAGGGGCGGCGCGAGTGAAGGCGCATGCACTGAATGCGGGCCGCGTGAGGGAGGCAGGGCACCGAGGGGGGCGGTTCGTCAGACGTAGGTCGGCCAAGGGGAGAAGGGGGCGTTGCAGCGGGTGTCCAAGGAAGCAGCGGCTAGGGTTTGGGGAGGAGAGGCCCACGCAAAATGGAGGGGAGGAGTGGCCAGCGCAACAGGAGAGAGGGGAGAATGAAAGGGAGAGGAAAAAAAGAAGAGGAAAAGAGAGAAAAGAAGAAAATTGAAAAAAATGGAAATAAAAAGAAGAATAAGGATAAATTTATATCCTAAAAAATTCTAACAAGTTTAATATTAATAAGAAAACTAAAATAATAAAATCAACCAAAAATATTAAATTTTTTATTGAGAACGGACACCGCGCATGGTCGTATGTAGGGTCGCACGCATGGTCGCACGCACGGTCACACACAGAGTCACATGACCGCAAAAGAAACCAAAATAACAAAAACGACTAGGTTAAAATATTGGTTGAAGTAATAATAATAATAATAACAATAAAATAATAAAACCAACCAAAATAATAACATCATTATTAATTTATGTTGGACACCAGGCACAGTCGCGTTCGCGGTCATGTCTGTAGGAACGTTCACGTGCCTAGTCGCGATTATGGTTGATCACTCATAAAAGATATCAAATTCCTTTTTAAAATTGAACTGGTTCAAACTGCAACTCAAAGGAACGACTTAAAATAATTAAATTAAACGAAGTGTTAGTCATGGTGTGACATTATTGTAACTAAATATCCTAAAATTATAGTTTTAAGATATATATATTAATGAAAAAGTAAGGAATTGTTTTAGAAAAGTGAGGGATTGAATCTAATAAGAATTTTTAAAGAATTAGAAACTATAATGTAATTATGAAATTTAATTTAGTGTAATCATATGGCTGAGACAATTTTATAATATATTTCATCCCATTAACACAATATGGAAAAAATAATCTGGATATACATAGTACTTGATGTACACCAAGACATGATATACTAAACATGAATTTATAAAAAATTGAAATGTCATCATATGATTTGAAAAAGTCAAATATAGAAAAAAATGTGATATATCCTAGGATATAATAAGATTATGTTGTTATTTAGCACACAATTATAGGAATCCAACCACATATAGTTCAAGATATAAAACATTACTCGAAATAGAAAGGAAATTCTCACATTGATGAAGTATCATAAATAGTGTGTGGGGATCTAATGGAATGATGATTTGTGTTATAAAAATTGGATTACAGTAGGACCTATGATATGTGATACAGGTTCCATTACATATCCTATGGTAACCACAATAAATCCACATGTAGTATTGGTATATCTATATTTTAATATATATAGTAAAAAACTATTAATAAAGAAAATATCATAAAAAATATCAAATCCTCTAAAAAGGGGTATTATTATATTTAATTTTTTACTTAAATTGGTTTACAACATTTAAATTAATATTTATGTGAACTCTAATGTTTTTTATGGTCATTAGGGATAAACCATATATCTTTAATTGTTAGTTTTAGGTCTAGTAAAATTATTTGTACTTTAATGTCATATGGAGGGGATTATATTACATATTTTTTTTATTATTTCTTCCATTCCATGTTGTTTAATATCATATATATAATAATATGTGTTGTAAATTCTGATGTTATATGATATTAACCATGATATATACTATTTAGGTTCATGTGTTCAGGACCTTTTGTGTCTCATCTGACTTTTTATATGATGTTGTTCTCAAGGAACCTCATATTTCGAAGAGTTATAATATTCTCTTTGTCCGTGACGATTGAGGAGGATACTTTATTTTAGCGGTCCTTATGTATGATGTAAAATTAATCCCATTTTTTTATTAATATTCAAGAATTGATTTCTATTATCATGAAAGTTTTTTATTCCAACACTAACTCTCCTTGAATAAATGCGTGAAGGGGAACATTCTTATTGAATGGACTATGCTCAAAACATTAGTTATACTTAATGTTATTTAAAGATTTCAGGCTTTTTTATTAATATATTGGACGTTTTTCAATTGAATTTATAACTATAAATGTTCATATTTCTAATAAAAACATCTATATAAAGTTACTATTACTACACGTCAATAAGAAACATAGATATGTCCAATACACCAGATAATATTATGTTACTTATATAGTGGTAAAACAAAGTGATGATAGAAGAAAAAAATGATATAAAAAATTTATTTGGGTGTGAGTTCTTATCCATAGTCACTATCATTTATTGAATTTTTTATAAATTATATTAATGGAATAAATCTATCCTTTTTTGGATATGTGATTATGATAAGAGTGATTAGATCATATGTTTTATTTTAAAATATCTTTTTTTGACTCTAATGCATAAAAAATATGGTAATAGCTAAAGAGGAAAATATGATGACCTCAAAATCCAAGAATGATATTGGTCATCATAATAATGATCATAGACTATGTTTTATTCACCTTCAATGGTGTAATTTCATCAAATTAAAAAAAATTAGAGATAGTAAAGAATAAGATGAACTACCTAATGGTAACAGAAGTGTAAGGATCCATGGAATCAATCAATGATAATGTTAGTGGATAAAAGTTTCCTATATCATGTAGAAACTATACAAGTTGATGAATGATATTGGGTAAAAATTTCAATCATGAAACTTCATTATTAATTCCATATAACCATGCATCATATAGGTCCAAAAGCACTTAAGACTGCTTATTTTGTGACAGATAATGGTCCCTATTCGGTGTGAACCAAATGTTCAAAGTATAAATTTTTTCATAACATTGATAGTCTATTAACCTTTAACACACTTGATAAGGAACCCATCATGGACTTATTTTAAATTTAGCTTCGAGAAGTTTGATACCTTGTAGTGGATGAATTTGTTTTACCCATCACTAAATCTATTCCATCCCAACACTATTTTAGGTACTAAATTTACAATATATATAAGCAATTATTAGAGATATATTTGTTAACTAGATGATCAATTGTGAGGATGATGAATTGATATGGGAAAAGACACTATCAAAAGAATATGAATATTACACTCATTTATTGATAAAATTAAGGATCACTATCATATATGAAATATAGATAATCATTTCTACTATAGGTTGGTTGGATAGAAATGTTCTCCGGTTGGATAATGTGTTTTCTTATTCACTGTTCGATATTAGGATATATAAATAGAATGGTTTGTATAAGATCCCTGACTATAACTATCTTGATTTGGATTCAATTTATTACATTTGAAACATATTGATGAAAAAAACATATAGCCTCATAATACTATAAACATACATGATCATTATATTATATTCTAAATTAATGTACATCATAAAGCACATAATGTTTTATTAGTCCTTTTTTATTTTTTACTTGTCATTTATCTCATCCCTTATTGTTTCCTAAGAATATAAGTAAATTATATATTATGATGGACAAAGAATTCATTGATGTTTTGATTAAAGTGAATTATAATATAGAATAAAAAATAAATTCCCAATATAGAAAGAATAATTTAACAAATAAATTCTATATAACTGTGAACAAAACAAACCCTATCTAAAACGGATGAAATGAGACAGTTAAATGGATTAAAAATATAGATTTCATAATGAAAAATGTATAATGGGGTAAATAATTACCACACCATCAACGATTAATTCCAATACATCATAAGCAAGGGGTAAGAGTTCCCCAATTACCAAAGCTAGTTCTTCTCATGTAACCCATAAATATGGCATGTAGAAATAAAATTCCATACCCCACCCATCACATAATAAGTAAATTTCATTAATTATATGAATACAATGAATAAAAAATTCATAATTTCCCATAAGCAATTTATTACATCAACATTGTTTTATGATCAATAATTATCCTCGTTAAAATAATTATATTATGAATTTTAAATATTTACACTCTCAATGAATTATAATATCTTTCTTGGAAACACAACTTAATATGATCTATGAAATATAGGGATTCAAACTATATACAATAAAGATAATACAGTGAATGGACTATTATAAAAACCTGATAAATAGTTGAAATTTCAGTGAATATATCTGCATGATATAGAATATAGCTATGATATAAAAATATAATGTTAAAACAGAGATGAAGAGTTATTGAGAACATAATCACATGAAATGAAAAAATAGTGGGAGAGAACACTTTTTAACAAAATATGATATGGAAAAAATAATGGCTGTATAAAGATAATGATAACTATAATATAAAAACAAAATTATTAAACTATACATTTAAACCATTTTTGAAATGGAGTATAATTGTAGATTAATAATATATAGAAACAATGTTTAAAAAATTATTGATATTTGGAAGAGAACCCATTACCCCATGTTCATATTTACATTATACACTCATCTAACCTCTAATTTTATAAATTCTATTTTATTAATTAATAATTTACAATCCTTATTCAAATTTATTTAATATGTTATAACCCATTTTTTATTATATTTCATTGATCTTGTAAATTAATCTTAGCCTCAATGACAGTTTTGAGGTTTTTTGGTTTATGATTCTAAAATTGCATTGATTGAGTGATATTTAGTGATTTACCCATCCAAATGTATTCATGTGAACTATAATATCCACATTTTATGGATGATATAATTCAATATGTATGGGAGTTCCATTGATCATTTTATTCAACCAAATAGTTCCAAATCTACAGTCATTGATCTATAATATTTTTAAATGTTTAAAATGACTCTATTTTTAGTTTTAAAATAATTATTTTCATGTAAATTCTCTCATTAAATAATCATGTAAATATATTTATTTTTACCAGTTTTAAATTCAACTAGGAACTCCATTTAAAAAAATACACCCAAAATTCATAAGTGTAAACTAAAACACTATCATTCAATTAGGTAACAAATGATTAAAATAAGAGCATAATTCTTTAAAGAGTTGAAATTAATAGAAAAATATGTATACTATATTTTCATAAAATAATTATATAATTATTAAATGGATTTTTAAAATGATATTTTTAATATTAATTCTATTATTCAAGGTGTAAAAGGACAATTGAATTTACAATGAAGAATTTTTTAAACCCTTACCTTCCTCTTTGAGTCACATCATTTGGGTTGATCCTAAATCCATTGTAGGAGGGAGTTTATTCTAGACCAGAGTTATAAAAATGTTGATAGGGGAAGCCTAAGGTGGTATTTTGGGAAATATTTGGTAAATTAAAGAGTTTTGGATGTGAAGAGAAAATAGTGGTGGGGGAGTCTATATAAAGAATGGGAGGTGTATCTTTAAATATAATATTTATTATTTTAATATTGTTTCTCTAGACCATGAATTTTTTTGATTCATTTGAATTTTAGTTGAGTATGATTATTATATAAAAATTTCATTGATATTTTAAAACAAAAAAAACTGAATGTAATTATAAAATTATTTTATACAGATTAATGAATAAAAAAGTTATTCTTATTCATGTAAAATACATCTTACGTTTTTAAATTTCACTTATAGGTTTTTAATGTGACATTATTGTATTTGAATGATTTTTTGTACATATTAGATTGCGGATTTTTAATAAAATTATATGTCATAGTTATAACCAAATAATTTCATAACACATATAGCATACATAAGAACTAGATTTTCTATTATAAAAAAATAATAATATTTTTTTAAAAAACACCATAAATTAAATATAATATAATTTTATTGTACTATAAAAAAATAAAACTCATTGTATTAATTTAAAATCTACGATTTTATAAATAGAAGTCTAAATAAATTCATATTATACATATGAGAAAAACATATATTGAATAAATAATATAACCTTTTTAGGTTTGATTGTGTTTTTTTTATTAATTATTATATGACTGATAATTTATTATAATATGAATTATTAATAAATTAAATTTAAAAACAATGATATTCCCTTATTTAAATAATAGGATCAAAATTAATATTTTTCCACAGAATTTTAAAAAAATAGTATTAAAAGTATATTATTATATATATATCAAGTTATATGATTTAGGATATCATTTTAGGATATTCTAATAATTTTATTAATTTTCTTATTTAGGATTAATGTTAATTACTGGTTTTCATAAATATCCCTATAGTATGGTTAATAATTCAATAGTAAGTGATTATTTCAATGGTTGGATAATATTCCAATGGTTATATTACCATTTATATAGAAACTTTAGTCTATCCAAAAACATTCATTCACATCATCCTCTTTGTTTCATATATGAAATTTGCTTCATTTTTATTGTTCCCCATAATGGTTCACTCTATAGTAAAAACAAAGGGGTGCTATAAGGCCACAAGAGCTGCTTCACATATTCTAGAGGATGCTGACTAGTGGGGTGGGTCATCAAAAATAACATTGGAGACTATAATCTCCTTATAAAGTATAAGTGAATGTAGAAAAAATAAAAATTGATTGTGGAAAACCGAAAAACATGATAGAAAAATTGAAATTCTAGTAATGCAACATAAACATACCTTGCTATAACAAAATGATCGTAATATATATCTTATGGGAGTCATAAATATTGTGGGTATCCATATGGGTGGGTTACATATATCAAAAACCTAAAATAAAACAATATTTTCTAAATATTAAATGTTCCCCAAAATTGATCATGAGTCATAGCCCATTCGCACATTCCATGATCCATTCAAGAAAAAATGTACCAAACCCGGATCATAAGGCCATTAACCACATCCCCACCTCTAACTATGAGGATTTCATGTCTACCAGGCGGTTTCCTGAGAATTTTTTGGGTATTACATTGTATTTCACAACAAAAATTTACCATAAAAATATCTTTTCTAGATTTAATTTCATGAAGATGTGAATAATAAAATAAATGGAACAAAGAAACAAACCACCATCACTAATCTATTTCATGGATGAGACCTATTATTGACCATATATATGTCATCCAACATATGACGAATCTAATCACAATACTCCATTTCAGTAGGCTCATTGATGAATCCAAGGAGAATTTCTATGAATTTATATTTCAACAACCAGAAGGATAAATTCTATAGACATGTTTGAGTAATTCCACAATAACAGTCTCATTGTCAAATGGACAGGATTTTCTCAAGGAATTCAAAACCAACATGCTAACATCAAAATTTAAGGGGATTTAACAAGAAATTTTAAAACAACTATAATCAATTATATTCCAAGAGGGAATATCATGTACTTTTAAAAAACTAGGATCGCTATAAAATCCCAGGTGATTTCCCAAGAAATTGATAACCAGGATTTACAATGAAATTAAATCAATTAGATGAGGTATTAAATATCAATCATTTATTTTGAATCCATAGTTTTTCATTATGAATAAATTTCAATTTTTAACTATCATATGTCTATGGAACCCCATGTTATGTAGGATAAATTTTTTATTTTAATTTTCAATGTTTTGATAACAACCTGTGGGGGATAAATTTTAGTCTACTCTTCCAAATAGACCACTAATGGCATATGGAATATTCAATATCATGAATTATGGGAAAATCAATATTAATTTAATTTTTTGGTCATGATTTAATTATGTTGGCTTGATATCACATCATACATGTAATGAAAATTATGAGAATTTAAAATATTCTATCAATACCATCAAACAATGAATATTCAAATCCAACTCATTTAAAACCAATCATTGATTTAGTATCAATCAATGATAATCTGAAGCATGAAAACACTAAAATAATGACTTTCCATTATTGGATAACTATATAGTGATAAAAAATTATAATATGTGGGAAAA
This sequence comes from Viscum album, assembly GCA_963277665.1. Lineage (NCBI taxonomy): Eukaryota > Viridiplantae > Streptophyta > Magnoliopsida > Santalales > Viscaceae > Viscum > Viscum album. The sequence continues at coordinate 1,424,599,114 of OY728148.1, read as the reverse complement.
TAAGGATATATATAATTTTAGGATTCCATTGAAATTAATGATAATCATTTCCACTACATCATAAAGGATAACCTTCTATTATGGAGAGAAAAGTCAAAAGGTACTGTGAAGGGTGTGTCATATACATTAAAGAAGAAGTAACCTTTTTTAAATATTACCCCACTTAATTATCTAATGAATCATTGATAAAATATCCATGAAATTTTCTTCAACGTGACAATATAGTTCACATCATGACCCAACCCATGTAGAGATCCTCTCATCTTCCCAAGTCCAACACACTATAATGCATAAGAGTCAAGTTGCGAAAATATACAATGTTTAAATTTTATGAAAATTTTAAGGGCATTAAAATAAAATTTATACAAATACAATCCATCAAAAAACACATATACCAATGGAAAATCCCACTAGGTTCATCAAAAAACAATAAAAGTTTCACCTTTATACAGGGATAGAGTTTACAACATCCCCACTCGATAGAAGATTTTCCTTGTGATCCTCCGCCAAAATATCATCACTGTAGTCTGATAAAAAAAACTATCTCTACCAAGTCCATATATCATTACGTTTCCCTATGTATCCTCATGGATACACCCATAGTGTTCATACACCCATACCAGTGGGATTATATATCCACCAAGATTATTCTCTCTCTGAACCACTATATGAACTTAGAGCTCCACAAAATATAAATCATCTTAAATATTAAAATCATTGGAACTTATCACATGAGAAGGATAAGGGTAATACCATTGAATCACTAACACATGGAATATGTCATGCATAATCCAAAAATAATGAGATATATCCAATTAGTATGCCACATGATAATTAATCAAACCGTATTAAGGGGAATGACTTACCTAGGATGAAATTTACTTTAACATTGAACATGAGGATCCACAAACCTTGGGGATACTCACAAGAATTCATTCAAACTAACCTCAAAATCAAGAGGTAAATTCAAAAATGTTAGCATAATGCCTCTATTAACATTGTGAGGTTTCTAATGAATTTAGGATCAATTTCTTATGCTCAAACTTTTACTAAAAGATATTAAATCACCTAACAGATAACAACAATTATTTTTGAAAAACATCGAGGATAAATTAATATTATACTATATATAGCCTCAAAATGTTCCATTGGTATTAACGTTGTTAAAAATTATTATAGGTAAACTCATCAAAATTAAAATTGATTTCCTAGGAAACAAAAAAAATAGAACACACATTCTCTCAACATATACTATATGTCATATATATTATGCTCAAACTTTATATCTATCTATGTATGATATTATATTCCAATATTCACATGAGTTATAATAGATTTATAAAAACCATTCTAGAAACATTATATGAATCAGGGATCTTCATGTGGAATAATATGATGTGGAAACCTATTTATGTACACTAAATATTTATTTTAAAGGTTCTCTTGATCATGAATTAAAAGGCCCCCATATTAAGATGAAAGTGTTCCACTGTAGAAAATTGAACCACAATAAATGAAAAAACATGATTTATTTGGGGTTTTGAAGGAACCCCTATTGAAAAATAATTGGTCATGTTGTATGATTTGTACTCAAGACTGGGAAAAAAAACAAAAAAAACCATTGGGTCACTGGTGCTTGGCCTTGACTAACTAACATGTGGACAACTAGATAAGAAAATGCATAATGCCCATATTGTATCCTGACACTATGTCTTTTGACATATGTTGTGATACATATTAACAACTCCAGGCTATACCAACCATTTCCATACATGTGAGTCCCTCATCTACACACCTTGTTTGTCATAGAGTTCAAGAAATTACATTATAAATGGTGAATCCTATTTTTTTTACAGAACTTCCTTAGCATAGATCCTCACTATATATGTAGTCTCTTATAACCATATAGTCTGAATCAGATAATTATCTCATTCTTAACATTATTAGGATTTAATTAGTGATAGATAAGTATATAAGTGTTTCCCAACGCTGATAATCATGTATATCAAACCACAATGTGATAAATAGATGTAATATCATCTTCCAAATATTGGATCCATTTACTATTTGAGCCCTCCTCTTTTGTCTTAGAGAATTTAAAACTACAATAACCTCCCTAGAGGTATTTTACATCTAAAAAAAACATGTAAAAATACATGACCCAATGTTCACTCATGATGGTTTAGGACTTTTTTTAAAGAATATATTCTTTATGACCTTGTAGTTAGTATTACAAAAAATCTCCCGCCCAAAAGGTAATGCATCCAACACCTCATGAAATAAAATAGTATTTCTAAATCCATGTTTCGGTGTATGTAATTTAATACAAGATGACTATGTTTCATAGAACCATTTATATTAAAATTATTAAATTACTTCATGACCTCCACAAGACTTCATCCTAATGCATCACACTACAAGGAATACTCCTTATCTTATTTAGGTATGTTCTGTATTAGCACTGTATCTCTTATCTCTTTTAGATATAAGAAATAACACTCCCAAATCACATACCTAACAAACAACACTCCATTTTAGCCATTTAATTTTATAAACTTATAGGCATGAGAAGTATTAGATAAAACATCAATAATAACCATCCATGTGAAAAAATTTAGAACATTAAAGTTTTCAGGAAATTATCTAAAGGGATAATATAGTGGTACATCTTACAGTCTATTGATACTCTATAGAAGAAAGTAACTTGAACTAATAAGTATATATTATAAATTAAATAGGAACACTTTGAGAGATTTTCATGTTACAAATGCTGCCAATGTATGCCCAAAATGATCTCCAAATGTTGAAAATGATCCTATATCAAAATGGATGAAACATGGAAATAATCAATGACCAAACATAAATCATTTCCAATTATGTATGAAGAACATAATTCATTAGATCAATAAATATCAGTGAATAATTCATCAAATTTAAGGTCATCAACACATTCTCATATAGTGTAAACCTACTTCTAATGGAATTGTGAGGTATATTTTATTGTGTCACTCTCAGTTGGTTATAACACAGTCATTAATTGATATTAATAAAAACGCAGGATGACCTTGGGTGATCAAATAAATCATTGATATGTGGAAATAAATTTTTATTTTAATAATCACTAAATTAATCTTTTGATAGTCTACAAACACCCACAGTGATCAATATGACTTCTTGGGAATTTGACTTCACAACTCCAAGGATAAATACTTAGACATATGAATACCTTAGCCTCTAAGTCCAACATATAAGGTTATAACTCATGAAGACCTAAAGGATCCATTGGGTAAGGAATAATAGATATAGACTCTAATTTATTAATGCGATCAATATTAAATTCGAGAATTAACTTTTATGGAAAACCTATGATGTAATCGTAAAAATCATCATTAAGAGAATCCATCATAGGTGGGTAAATGTACCATTATTAATCCCTATCTTCAATTTTATTTCCAGAAACCTGTACAATAACCGCACAAAACTATTGATGAACAGGTCCTTCTTGAAAATCTTATAAATACTACTATTTAACATAAAAATAACTACCACCCTTTTGTGATTTTAATGACACACACATAAAAAAATTGACGAGGAATTGATATAGTTCAAGGAGTTACATCTCATGAAACTAATTATATCTGGTTATCTATAATATGGGAATATCCAAGAGAAATCAATAATCCCAATCTCTATAATACATTATCTATATTGGTTAATCCTATCATATAATACCACAAATAGGGAGTCTATATACATTTCCACATATATATGTAATCAATTATTAAGAAAATTTCATCCTTAAGATGAGTAAAAATAATTGAATGAGATTCTTCAATGTAGAAAAATTTAAAAACTAATGCTTAGGAAACTAGAATTGTACATCCGATTGAATAAGTTCCAAAAGCATGATCCATGGGGGTAGGTAGAATGAGACTTATCTCTCTTGTAATATGATCTAGTTTCCCTACCAGACTACCTTTAGAATCACCACTCTACAATAACATATTTTCCTATCCCTAAGCACTATTTCCACTGAATTGGTTAGAATGGATTATAGAAGTCCAACTATCTCTTAACCATGACACAACATAACCAAATATTGTGTAAATAATTTGAAGGTATTCCTTTCCACTAAATACAATTTAAAAAATCCTTTATAATCTATTAAAATGATCCATTATAACAAAATGATGGTATTTGAGAGGTTGTTTTTCATACTGAGGTCAGATGCGGTTAATCCAACCACACAATTGGCACCACCATAAATCATCATCCCAATGACTATACCATAGTTTCCCAAGAAATATCAATAAAAAATAACATCATAATATCAAATTAACTAGTTATTATCTTAACATATAATAAAACAAGACAATAATCTTTGTATTTCCATAGCATCCTAACATTAATTATGACTTCATTCATCACCTCTAAAAAGGGTTTTGGGTGAAAAATAAATAGAACTATTATTACATACATGAGGTCATTCTCATACCATTACATTTTTTTTCAACTCATCCTCTATCAGTATCACTTTATATTAATATAAATCAAAAAGTGTGTAGTATAGTCCATCACTGATATTTTTTCATCCTTGATGTTCATGAAATGCTTCTCTCGGTCCACTATTGTTGTCTCAGGAATTATTTATCAAAGAACCTCATCTAGAAGTCTATACATGTTATCCCTATGTATTTTTATACTTTGAACAATACAAACCACAATTTCTTCATTATTCCTCAACTTATATAAAACATTCTTACCCTTCCATTCCATAGATGTCTTAAAATGTTTTACAATCATCATCATAATCTCTATAAAAAATCATCCGTTTAGGAACCAACCACCTATGAGAATATAGGATAGTGATAAAACAACAAATCTCTAGAATGAATGAACATCATTATATAATTTCATAAAGGTTATCCTCCCATTGACTACATAACATATAATTTGGTATCTTGGATCTGAACATTTATAGACTAAATACACATTGTAAGAGGATATAGATCAACTATCACTATGGAATTATCCTCACCACCCTCTTGGATATATAATAGAGTTCATCCTAGAGGAATCCCTCTATAATTTCAAACAAATGTCTCAAAACATTTTAGTATAACCCTTATCCATATTATTGTACATGGAAATAAATAATAGGCAGTTTCCCACCATTCATTACACAATAGAAAATAAGATATGGGATTATCTATATCCCTCTATATCCCAAAATATATCTATATATGGTATCATAACACATGTAGGATCCATTATACCATAAATTTTTTATTTCATTTTAATTATATGTTTTATAAGTATGGATCAGGTAAATAAAATATTAATTTACATGTTATGGAGGAAAGATAAGGTTCCTCGAACCCATAATCAATATTTTGTGCTAATTTTTTTTTTAAACAATTTATTTGATATAAATTGAGATAAATCAATATTTATTTTACATAGTATTCATATATTAAACATTACATCTCAAAACTAGTCACACAATCCCATGAATGGATGTTTTAGTGTCATTGAGGTTTAACTACATAATATATTATTTTATGATTCTCTTGAGAATGTCTCAATAATTTAACTACACTTGATCTCCTTATAAGCTTCTTAAAAATATTACTAAACATTGAAAATTGAAAATGATAAAAAAAGAGAATGTTTAGATAAAATTATTAGTATGGAAAAAAATAATAGCATTTTATCTATCGTAAAATCATAAGAATATGAGTTAATATTATAATGTGGGAAATGTATTATTAAAATTATTGTGGTTATTTAATTGTTTTCTATTATTATGGAATGAATGAAATGTAATATTAAATGAATAAATAGATACCATAAAATGAGTATGTGCGATATTATTCATGTAAGAACCTGGTTCTTATTCTTGAGGTAATGTTTTTTCTTTTACTTTTTCCTTAAGTGTTTTTGAGAAAATAAGGAAAATGGGGAAAATCCAAAATTTTGTGGGTACATGCCATTTACTTTTCTACATTCCATGTACTTTGGCCGTGTGGGATGAGTACATAGGGTGTGTAGGCCTGTCAGTGATGAAGTGTGTAAAAACTAACTACATGTCGTGTACTTGGTATTTACATGATGTGTAATCATTTGGAATGTGAACAATAAGGTGGTGGATGTAGTTTTCAGCAGAGAAAAAATACATCCCATGTATTTAGAAGTACATGTCGTCTAATCATATCGACAGATGAACAGTGTGGCGGTAAAAAGTAGCTGCCAAAGGAACAATAAAAAATGAAATGTACACGCCGTGTACATGAGAGTACACATTGTGTAGTTTTTTTGGATTAAAATGGACAGTAGCCTCCTCATTCGAATGAGGAGGCTGTAAACTCTTTTGGAGCTCTAGGGTAGAGGGAGGAGTTCGGAATAGCTCCCGATCGCATGTTGGGAATCCGTTTCTTCCACCATTGGTATTTTTAAACCATGTGGGTAAGACCTTCCATCTCATTGAGATGTTATTACCAATTCTTTCCCAAGGGGAAGTCATTTGGGATTGAATGGGTTTTTGTTTATCCAAGATCAACATCATTCTCAGACATATTTGGATGCATCATTCACATATATCGATCGGTAGAGATTGAGGTTGGTGGTTTGATGGTTAATTCCAACTATTGAGTGTTTTTTGTGCACCGTTTTACTACGCACCCATGTATGGGGTGTCGTATGGCTGAAGCCATAAATGATTAAATACCTAGAATTTCATAGGTAATATTTTGATTCTGTATAAACTTCTATTTGGGATCATTGATTGGATCCAGGGCCACCCCATGGGTGAGTATCCCTTATTTAGACATTTGGCTGGGATACCCATGGGTATGCCGTGATTTAGCATGCTTTGAATTCCCTTGTGAGTAATTGAATATAAATTTCTTGATTATGTTTTGGTCTCGGCCCAATTACTTGTTTATACTGAGGTTAGTGTTTCGTTTAACCTATGGGAAACTTTTTTCATGCATGTGGGTAGTAGTTTATGTTCCTGTTTGAAACACCTCATATGCTTGCGGGAAATATTCATTATCCCTATGGGAGTCACCTGTAGGTTTCGATTATTATTACCTGAGGGTAAGTATTTTCATGTCTACGAACAATGTTTACTTTTTATATTTACTGTTTTGATTTATTATGTGGTACCTTTCAAGCTAAATCACAAGCTTGGGATTGATAAATAATTAAAAAAATGGCAATGTAACTGGTAGAGATAGTTACTTTGGAGTACTACCTAGTTTATTGCATGTTATTACTGCACATAGTCATTGCACATTTTCACTGACATATGGGCACATGCCTTTGATAGTTGCCTACTAGGATTTATTTCTCACACCCTGTTTGGGTCATGTCTTGGGCCCAAACATATCGTATTGTTGCAGGTGTAGATAAGGGTAAGGGTCCCTATACCAGTACTTGATAGTTGTAAAAGAGTGGGAGAGCATGGGACTGAGCTTAGGCTTGCGATGCGATGGAGTTCATGATGCACTGTTTTTTTTTCATTGCTGTACTTTTACTTTGTATTAGATTATTCTAGATTTCAGTGTATCCTGTTTTGGCTGGTTTCCTAGATGTAGGGACATAATGCATCATCAAATATATATGACTATTGTTATCTTTTAATTATGTACTATTATCCATTTTAATTGGGTATTGTTTACTACTTATGATTTTGTATGTTTATTTCTATTTTCGATGCGCTACACATTGACAAATGAGGGCATAGTTTCCCCACTATTAGGCCTAGGCCCTCACTACTAGTCGAAAACCTCTGGAATTTGGGGAAATGCGCTTGAGGCCATGTGACCAACCGGGTTCGGGGAACCCGTTCTGTGGCATGTGTATTTGGGACATTAATAAGTGGTATCAGAGGATTCTTTTATTCTTGTCTTACTTTTAGGATCCTATAGTCAGGGATAGGACATAATATGTACTTGGTAATAAGCTGTACCCGGGAGTAGCTAACCGGTGTACAGGGAAATGCCAATTCACATCGTGTTACAATTTTTCTGATTTTCAATTTTATAGTTGATATGATTTTCATCCTTGGGTGAAACACTTGTGGTGTATTGTTTATGTTTTAATACCTTGGTTTTATTTAGTTTCAACCTGATGAGATGAGGGTATTCCATATTATGCATCATTTAGGAACATGTTAGAATCACATTCCATGCATAGTTTTCATGTCATATAGGTGTATTAAAAATTTCATGTTGTTGTGATAGTTGTTGTGATAGAATAATTCATGCTGTTGTGATAGAGGACCTTATAAAATACATTCTACTTGATAAGGTATTGTTATATAAGTCTCTGTTAATGAATGCCAAACATTGGTTTTTGAGGAGTATGGGCCCTCATCAACTGGAATATGGCGTATCATCATTTTTTTCCTTATTATGTCATGTATAAGATGAAAATATTTGATTCTAAGGGAGTATGGGTAGTTGACGATCGGAATTTGGAACTTAGGTGTTGTTTTATGTGTTTTTCAGGGCTTCAGAGTAGTTTCAAAGGCTTACTGTCTTTAAAAACCCAGAATACATGCCGTGTAAATATGAAAATAGAACATTTACTCTTCTATATAGGAATAAATGAGAAAATTAAGTACATGTTGTGTACTATATGTACATAACATGTAGTTTCAAACCGTGTCATAGGCCATGTGGGTAGAAAAACAAGATCGGGAAAAATCATAATGGAACAGGCTGTGTACCGATTGTACACGCCGTGTCGTGTTGACCCTATGTCCGCCTGTGTAACTAACTTCACGGATGGAGGAAATATTTGTTTATACATGCCATGTCAATGCTGAACACACCGTGTAGTGTAACATGGGAATCTGGACATGTAACTAACAACACGGTTCAATGTTATCCTTTATAATACATGTCGTGTCCATCTAGAACAAGCCGTGTGGTGTGAGCCGTGTGTCCGGCCATGAAACTAACAACTCGGGTCAGCGAAGCTCGTTTAGCACATATCGTGTTCCTGAGGGACACACCGTGTAGTCTTTACTGGTGAAAGATCATTTGGACGTGGCCATGTGTCTAGGGAAATAGGGTGGTGTACACAACGTGTGCAGGTGTAACACATCGTGTAGTGTCATCCGATTAGTCGGTCATGCCACTAACTACACGGGTAGTTGGATATTAAGCCATACACGCCATGTCTATCTGGAGCACACCGTGTAGAGTGAGTTGTGTACCCGATAGCATAATGGACAATATGGGTAGGTGAAGGACGTCTAGTACATGTCATGTAGACTTTATACATGACATGTAGTCTCATTCAAAAGAGAGCGGTGTGGCTAAGACGTGTAAAAGGACTCAGTCAGGGGAAGAAAATTCATGTGCACACCATGTGTGTGGACAACACGTTGTGTGTTTGGGGTGTTACATGACCTTTTTTGGCAGAAGTACATGCCCATGTGAATGACTTGATGGAACACACAGTGTAGATATTATACACGTCTTGTAGTCTTGTTTGTAAATCATTAATGTTTTCTTTTGCTTGTTCCCTTCTTGTGTTTTCAGTTCTGGGACCATGATGATCATTATTTGAGGTGTGTTTTGAAATTTTAGAGTCATGACGGCGAGACAACCTCAAGTTTTCATCCAGGAGAATGAAAATGAGTATACTACAGAGATGGTAGGCCACGAGCTACCAATGGATCCTCCAGTAGAGCCAGATGTGGCTCCAGCTGTTATACCGGAAACAGGTGCATATGCGCAACTCTATGAAGGATTTATACGGTTTATACAGACCGTAGACGAAGCATCATTGGTTGCCACATCAATGGAAGAGTTGATGCACATATTCCAGTAGCAGAAACCACCTATGTTTTCCGGGGATGCCCGACCACATGCTGCAGAGTGTGGCTGGGTTCTTTGTAGACTATCTTCTAGAATTTGGAGATGCCTGTAGGGAAACAGATCAAGCTCACTAAATACATACTACGTGATTCTCCTAAGAGGTGGTGGGATGTTACCACCTAGACTGAGCATCACAAAGACATGGCATGGAAAGATTTTCAGGCAGTCTTTTATGACTTTTTCTTCTTGGAGATGCTGAGGGTAGATCGTGTTCAAGAGTTCATGAATCTGCAGAAGGTATCTATGTCAGTGATGGATTATTCTGCCCAATTCACTATGCTTCAGCATTTATCACCTGTTCTGGTGGGTGACGAGATGTTGAGAGCTAGAGGCTTTGAGGATGGTCTTCAGTACGTCTTCCAAGCACTGGTGAATGTTTACAGGTTGCCTACAATGCATGCTATTGTGAACCCGGAATTGATTACTGAGCAGAACCTTTGGGAAACTATTGGTGCAGGATAGGGTGGTTCGAAACCAGTTTCTACTATTATTTCCACTGGTAAGAGGAAGAGACAGATGGATTTCTATCACGATGATAGTACTAGCAAGAATATTTCTACAGGTTGTCAGGTCATGTAGTACTAGTGTGGTAGAGCGGGGATCAAGAGACCTCAATGTCCACGTGACCCAGTGCAGTGCCGAGCTTGCGACAGGATGGGTCATCTCTAGCGTTTCTTTAGGGAATTTCCAGTAGTGGCTAGTGGGAGGGGTTCTTTATGGACTCCGTGTGCTGGAGCAGGGCCAACATCTTCATTCCAGTCAGGGAATTGGGATACGTCAGGACGTTCTGGATGAGGTGGTGGTCATGGCCTTGGTAACTAGACCCCAGGATCTCATAAACAACAGGGTGGGTCAGCTCAGTGTAGCGAGGACGTGTCACAGGGCCGTGACACTGGGCAGGCATATGTAGTGAAATAGACCCAACATGAGGAAGATCCCAGACCTTCCACTGTTAGAGGTACTATTCTAGTAGCTTCTATTTTATATTCAGTACTTTTTGATACTAGTGCTACACAAAGCTTTATATGTGTTCCTATTGCGGAGATCCTTGGGATCTTTGTTTCATCTTCTTCTGATGTTATGATTCTAGACACTCTGTTGGGGATTAGAATGGCTGGTGTGTGTCACTGCAAGTAGTGCCCCCTTGAGGTTTGTGGGTGTAAATTTCTGTGGGACCTTTATGTCATAGATATGATGAGCTATGATTTCAATATCGGGATGCACTAGTTGGTAACTTTTTGAGCCTTTGTATATTTCTCTTTTTGCAGGGTGAGTTTAACATCACTAGAGGGCAGAGAGTTTTTATAGAAGGGCGAATGGGTTTTCTAGGCAAGCCGAGCAAGACCCGAGCATCATGGGAATGGGGGAGTGATAGCCCCGATTGTGAGTTTATATCTGGATTACCAAGGAACATGTCCGAAGGATTTTTCTTTAGTGGTGGATCATTTGAGGGATGTCTTCCCAGATGAATTTTTAGGTCTTCATCTAGATCAAGTGGTTGATTTCACAATTGAGATTTTGCCAACTGTAGCATCAGTGTCCATTCCTCCTTATAGGATGGCTACATCGGAGTTGCAGGAGATCAAGAGGAAGTTGGTGGAGTTGCAGGAAAAGGGTTTCATATGACCCTGTATTTATAATTGGGGTTATCTTGTCATATTTGCGAAGAAGTCGGATGGTACCCTCAGGCTTTGTGTGGATTATGTAATGCTGAACCAGTTGACGGTCAAGAACCGATATCCCTTTCCAAAGATTGATGATATTTTTGATCAACATCAAGATACATGAGTGTTCTAGAAGATTGACATCAGATCCGGATATCATCAGTTATGTGTTAGTCCATCATAAATACCTCTTACAACTATTCAGAGAATATATGGTATAAACAAGTACTTGTTTATGTTGTTCAGACTCATGAATGCTCCAACAGTGTTCATGTCTATGATGAATCGGTTGTTCCACCATTATTTTCATTCTTTTGTGATAGTCTTTGTGGATGATATCTTGGTGTACTCTCACACATGACATGACCATGCTACCCATATTGAGATCATTCTGAGAACAATGAGAGAGAATCAGTTATATGTTACACTCTCAATGTGCCACTTTTGGATTGACCAGAATCACTTCATGTGTCAGATTATCTTAGAGTCAGGAGTACCGGTTGACCCAGAGAAAGTGAGAGCGATAGGTTTCTAGTAGCAGCCAAAGATCTTGTTTGAGGTACATAGTTTCATGGGGATGGATGGTTGTTACATGTTCTTTATATAGTACTTCTCGTACTTAGTAGAACCGTTTATGGGTTTGACTAAGAAGGGTGTGAAGTTTATTTGGTCAAGAGCCTGTTAGAAATCCTTTTAGGAACTGAAGGGAAGGATGACATCATCACCATTTCTAATACTTCCAGAGCAAGGGAAGAGATATATAGTTTAATATGATGCATCAGGTATTGGTCTGGGAGAAGTGGTGATACAAGTTGATCGATTAGTTGCATACGGGTCTCGGTAGTTGAGGCCACATGAGAGGAATTAACCAACACATGATCTCGAGTTGGCTGTAGTTGTTCATATGTAATGCTATTGGAGACATTATCTATTGGGAGAACAGTTTGTGGTGTTTACGGACAAAAAAAGTCTCAAATATATATTTACTCTGCATGACCTAAATTTGAGATAGCTCAGGTGGGATGAATACCTAGAGTCATTCAACATTGAGCTTGCTTATACACCTGGTAAGGGTAACAAAGTTGCTAATGCACGAAGTAGGAGGACTCAAAAACAAGCAGTGTAGGAGGCCAGTGGTGAGTGGAAGCTCATAGATTTGTTCTCTGAGATGCATTTGGAGGTGCACTATAGTCATGGGTGAGCCTATCATTCTTCCTTAGTTGTGACTTCTACCCTTCTGGATAGAGTGATGATGAGACAACTATCATATTCAGAAGGCCTAGTTTTGTGGGAGTCGTTGGCAAGTGAGGACCCTCCTCCTGGTTGGACGACATGTGATGATGAGGTACAACAAGTCCATGGATGAGTGTGGGTTCCAAGGGATATACACAAGGAGATGATGTGGGAGTTTAATTCTTCAGCTTGGGCAGTGCATCTTAGAGTTAAGAAATTGTACCATGACTTGAAACAACAGTATTGGTGGCCGGTTATGAAATGGGAAGTACTAGTTTTGTTAGGAGATGTTCCACCTTTTAGTATGTGAAGGCATAATATCAGAGGCCAGCCGGACTATTACTGCAGTTACCCATTCCGAAGTGGAAATGGGATGATGTCGTGATGGACTACGTGACCTGGTTACCAAGTTCACCTCGATGCAGTGATGTCGTGTGGGTGGTTGTGGATAGACTTAGAAATGTAGCTCACATTTTTTCATTCAAGGATTCTTTCTGTGTCGAAGATCTCATAAATTTGTATATCCGAGAGGAAGTACATCATCATGGGGTTCCTCGTTCTATCGTTTAAGATAGGGACATCCACTTTACATCTCATTTCTGGAAAAGTTTTCATAGGTTACTGGGTTCATAGTTGATTCTGAGCACAACATACCAACATCAGACTGATGGAAAGTCAGAGCGTACGATACAGTTGCTTCAAGACATGGTGCGTTCATGTGTACTGGACTTTGGGGGCTCTTGGGAGAATCACATACCCCTGGTCTAGTTTTCATAAAATAATAGTTTTTACGAAAATATTGAGATGACACCTTACAAGGCTTTATATGGTAGGCTATGACGATCACCCTTGTGCTGGTTGGAGGCAGGTGAGGCAGCTATACTGGGACCATGTCTCATACATGATACTTTAGAGAAGATCAAGTTGATTTAGAAGCAGATGGCTACTGCACAGTCTTGTCAGAAATCTTATGATAATCGCCGTAGAAGACACTTGAAGTTTGTGGTCAGGGATCATATTTTTTTTCGTGTTTCATTGTGGTTGTGTCACATTAGGATCAGGAAAGAGGGTAAACATTCACCAAGTTATGTGGGGCCATTTTAGATTCTGGAGAGAGTCGAGTTGGTTGCCTATCGGTTTCAGTTACCACAGAGGTATTGGGCCATACAAGACATCTTATATGTATCTCAATTACACCTTTATCACTCAGACCTATCTCACATTTTTAGCCTGAGAAGGTTGAGCTTCAGGACAATGCGTCCTCCGAGGAGCATCTAATTGTTTTTGTTGATAGAAGCATGAAGGTTCTCCAATGATGGTCAGTTCCTCTCGTACGGGTGTTATGGCTGCATGAACAAGTGCAGGACGAACCCTGGGAGCAGGAGACCGACGTACGTGCTCAGTGGCCTGAGTTGTTCTGAGCTTTATCTTCACCACCTTTGGAGGGGTAATTCGATCACAGATTTTTTTGAGGGGGGAAGTTTTTAAGAACTCGGTTCTTATTCTTGAGGTACATGTTTCCTCTTTTCTTATTTCCTTAAGTGTTTTTGAGAAAATAATGAAAATGGTGAAAAATCCCAAATTTTGAGGATACATGCCGTGTACTTTTCCACACACTGTGTACATTAGCCATGTAGGAAGAGTACATATGGCGTTTAGTCCTGTCGGTGATGATGGTTGTAAAAAATGACTACATGCCTTGTAATTGGTATTTACATGCCGTGTAATTAGTCGGCATGAGAACAGTATAGTGGTGGAAGTAATCGCCAATGGAGAGACAGTACATGCTGTGTATTTAGAAATACACATCGTGTAATCATGTTGACAAATGAATAGTGTGGCGGTGAAAAGTAGCCGCCAGAGGAACATTTAAAAAATGAAAATTACATGCAGTGTACTTGAGAGTACAAGCCATTTAGTTTGTTTTCTTCACATAAAACAAGCATTGGCATCCTCATTCAGTAGAGGAGGTAGTAAACACGTTTGGAGCTCAGGAGGAGAGGTCGGAGCTTAGAGGAGCTCCCGATCGCATGTCGGGAATCCATTTCTTCCGCCATCAAGCCTGTTTAAACTGTTCGGGTAAGACCTTCCTTCTCCTTGAGTGGTTCTTACCAATTCCATCTTGAGGGAATGTTATTTGGGTTTGAAAGGGTTTTGGTTTATCATGTATCTATGTCATTATTAGACATTTTAGGAGGCATCGTTCCATTATATCAATTAGTGGAGATAGAGGTACGTGGTATGATGTTTAATTCCAACTGTTGAGTGTTTTTTCGTACTGTTGTACTACGGTCCCATGTCTGGGGAGTTTTATGGCTAATTCAGTAACTGATTAATTACCCAGAATTGCCTAGATATTCTTTTGATTCAGTATAAACTGTTGTTTGGGATCATTTCATGGATCAAGGGCCACCCTGTGGGTGCGTTTCCCTTGTTTTGATATTTGGGCAGGATACCCATGGGTATTTCATGATTTAGCATGATTTGATTTTCCATGAGAGGAATTGTATATAAATTGCTTGCTTATGTGTTGGGCTCACCCCGGTTATTTGTTTCACCTTAGTGAAGTGTTTCATTTACCCTACGGGTAAATTTTCACCTGCCGGTGTCGAAGTAGTTTCTGTTCCTGTGGGTGACACCTCATACGCCTGCGGGCAATATTCGTTATGCTTGTGGGAAGTCAACTACGGGTTTCGATTCTGATAACCTGAGGGTATGTATTTCCATCTCTGCGGAAAATGTTTAGTTTGTATATTCACTATGGTGATTTATTATGTTTTTCCTGCCAAGATAAAGAACACGCTTGGGATTGATAAATAATTAATAAAATGGAAATGTAATTGGTAGAGATAGTTACTTTTGAGTACTTCCATGTTTCCTTCATTTTATTACTGCACACTACTATTGCACAATTTCACTAACAATTTTGCACGGGCCTTTGGTGGTTGCCTACTGAGATTTATTTCTCACACCCTGTTTGTGTCATGTCTTGAGCCCAAACAGATTATATTTTTTTAGCTATAGATAAGGGGAAGAGTCCCGATATAGGTACTTGATTGTTGTATAGGAGTGGGAGAGCATGGGACCGAGCTCTGTCTTGTGATGTGGCTGAGTTCCTGCTACACTGTTTTTTTTCCATTGTCGTACTTGTACTTTATTTGGATTATTCTAGATTGTAGTGTATCCTATTTTGGATGCTTTCCTAGATGTAGGGACATAATGCATCATCAAATATATATGACATTTGTTATCTTTTACTTATGTACTGTTATCCATTTCAGTTGTGTATTGTTTACTACTTCCACTTTTGTATGTATATATCTATTTCCACTGTGCTACACTATGAAAAATGAGGGAATAGTTTCCCCACTATCATACCTAGGCCCTAACTGCTAGTCAACAGCCTCTGGAATTTGGGGAAATGCACTTGAGGTCATGTGACTAACTAGGTTCGGGGCACCCATTATGTCGCACATGGATCTAAGACTTTACAATACATTATCCATGGAATATAATATAAGCATATAACATATAATTGTGGTGTAATAAAATTAATGATAAAGGATAACCTAATGGAGTGGACATTGTTACATGATTCATATCATATAGTTTTCTTAAGATAACAAACCAAAGATCCTATTGGGATTAGGCTAAAAAATTGATTACCCAATAGGGATCGAGTGAATGTTCATGTATCCTATTAGGTACAGAACATAACTCAAGTAACATCTTAATATTGTATTAAAAACCATTATACACTCCCAAACATGGGATAACAACATATGTATCCTCACTGGATTTGGCTAAATACTCATGTACCCGATTCTTCGTTTACTAAAAATACATTTATCCTCATGGTCATAGGATAAAAACCCATTTTCACTCACTAGTCTTGGTTTAACAAACAATGTACCCTCTTTGACTTGGGATACTAATTTTGTTCCCTTTTTGAATTGGGACACTACATGTTTAATGTTTTTGAGTTCATTGTATATGAAACATCAACCAATGAATTTATGGGTGATATTGGACCCCAAAAATCTACAATAATCATCCAAAAAAACTGTGTGTCAAGATAATATTATAACATCCTCATTTCAAAAATATAATAATTAGAAAATGAAAACATTGGGTTTTCATGAAAACATCCATATAATATTTCATGATCCTACCAAGGAATGAAGGGATATTGTGGTATAAGAACACATCTCTTATCTAAAATATGGAGAATTATGGATATTTAAATAGTTGAAAATGACCCTTTGAAGATAACTTGGTAAATGAATTTGAAAAATAATAGTAAGTATCGATTTTAATTTACAAAAAAAAGGAAACAGTTTTATTTCAATAAATAATTTTAAACACAAAAGGGAATCTTCATTGAGAATAATATTTATAAAAAAATACCATGTTCACACAAAAGAAAAATAAAAATAGATTATGAAAAAAAATTAATGTTATCGTCAATCAATTAATTTTTTTAATAGAAAATTATTATAAAAGGTCCATAAATAATAAATCCTTGAAAAAATTCATAATTATTATTTCACAGAAATGTGTAATAGAACTCAATACTTATGATAACGAATGGTGTTTTTGGAATATTTGTTTGTATATTTTTTTAAAACCCAAAATATTATAAATTGTTATTAAAATTCATTTTTAAAGAGTTTAGATTTAAAATTATAATTATTAATGTTAAAACAAATAATTTTGTTTTTGAATATAAACTATAATACTATTGAGAATGGATAATAGGTACAACAAGATGAAAATTTCATTTAAAAGTATGATAATTATTGTCAATAATTATAAACATTTTATTTTGTAATTAATTAAGGAAAAATATTTTAAGTGATTTCATTATACAAACAGTAGAAGAGCACAGTACATGAAATAAAATATTAGGGTGGATGAAACCAACAATTGAAAGAATAATTTGATAAACTGGCATTATAATTAAATAATGTGAATTGATTTTAAAATGACCGTTGCAATATTTTTAAATTTTAAATACAATTCCCATGAAATATATAATGTGATATGAATTTTGAAATTCCTATAAATAGAATTTAATTTATTATGAAAATAAATTTATGTTCAATATATACACCACAATCAGAAACAAGTGTTGAATAAAAATAATATTTCAATGAATCATAATTGATATGAAAAACCCATAATTGTATTGTTAATGTAATAATGAAAACAGAATAATATGATTAAAATGAAATGGTTATTGAAATGTAGTGAAATTAATGTTATTAAATATAATTAAAGGATATAGGTTAGTGAATCGACTATATAAATGAAAGGATAGTGCTCAATATCAATTATGTCACGTTGAAATGATAATAGAGGAAAATAACCGACACCTTATTTCCAAAATCCATGATAGTTATTTAATCTATTTTATACTAAAAATAACTATTTTAAATGGAAAGTTATTAATTTTCATAAAATATTTTACCAATTATTACATAATTCATACCCATATATAACAAATATGTTATCAGGTTATAATTTACTTTCATACTCTGATTTTGGATTTCATTGATTGTTTGTTTCCTACAAGATTCATAAATATGAGGTTGATTCTCACTTATTGGCTTACAATTCCTAATTTATAAACAATTCATCAATTAATTATCTTTTTCATGATTCGTTAATTATCAATTCATTAGTTGTAAGGAATAAATATTGTTCATGATAAAAGAAATTGTGATGAACTAGTTTAGAATATTTCATCATATAAATATTATATATAAATAAATATATTAAATATTCATAATACATTTACATATTTTCTAAAATTATATTTTGTAAATTATTATTACATGATTTTACCATTACATTACATTCCTTAATCATTCATGATATGAACTATATTTCATTTTTTATATTGGTGGTAGAATTGACCCAAACAAGAGTATGTTATGATGATTTAATGTCTATGGAAATTTATTTAAATGATGTTAATATATATTAAACATCATATTAATCTTGTAATAAATGACATTTTACCACCCATGTAGGGTGGTTATGAAAAATTAATTCATTGTTCATGATGGTTGTAGTGTATGGTTAAACAAGTTTAAAAATTCAATTTCTCATCGAATGGGATGGAATGGAGGTTTATGATATAATAATAATTTATAAGTTTATTTTTTGAGATGTAATGAAATTATCATTAATAGAATTCATAATTTTTACCCTCCATGAGTTCTGTTGATGAAAAATGAACTACATATCTTCAACAAGGTGGTAATTCGCACGTATGCACAGTCAATGTTGTATAGTTTTTCATAGTGGATGTTAATGGTAGAGTAAAGAATGATATTTTAATATAACAACCATATGTTAAATTAAAAATTATTATTTTATTATATTATGTTATAATGAAATAGATTTCTTTTGGAATACTATGTGGAAAAGCCTATGCATTACGAAATACTAACACTAAGAACATTATATTTCTCTTGGAAATAATCTAGTAAATGGAAAAAATGTGCTGAATAAATGAAATTATAGGATTATAAAAATGATATATGTTTATATGAGACTGAAAATGACATATATTTTAGTATAAATTTGTAGTTTTAGGTGTATCATGATTTTTTATGTGATCCATTTTATATTTAATGTTATGGGTAAATTTGGATGTATATATTATATTTTCATAATGGAATGTTTCAATTTATGGTTCTAAATAGAAAAAAGAATACCCTAATGGTTTAGGGGAGTGCTTTATAAGAAAACCCTCCTAAAAAATCATGGAGTCAGTTTTTTTAAATGGATTAGTTCTTGTATACATTGTAAAACAGTTTTTTCTCTTTTCTTTTTTTCTTAGTAACCAATATTTTAAACCTTAATAATAAAATTTAATGAAAAAATTTAAAAACAACCTGATTTACATTTTCTAAGATTCAGATGTCAAAAATTATAATAATATTATCAAATAAAATCTATTTTGTTCAGAAAATTTTATTTCATAATTGATTCACATGATCTGGGAAAACAATTTTTTGAAAAAATTTGTTTCAGTTTACGATTTACATGTAGGATGAAATTAGAAGTTTTTAAAATTTACATGTATCATATTTGATTATTATAAATAAAATATTTGTTTCCCTTAAAATCAATCAAAAATATAATTTTTATAACAATATTTTATTATATGAAAATCCAATGTTTTATCTAAATTAGAATAAAATGTTATCTCACTTCTAAATATTAAAATTATGTTTCTAGAATTCAGAATAAAATTTATAATGAATAATTTTACATAAAAATAAATTATTTTTTAATTAAAAAATTTAATAGATTTCTTTGTCATTATTATATAATTAAATATCCATAAATTTTTAATTATAGTAAAAACATTCTTTTTCACTATTCACATAAAAATTTATTTTTATAAAAAAAATCACAAAAAATCACATATTTTGTATTTTACATGGGTAATAAAGTCATTATTCACATATGACATAATTTAAATTAAACAATTTATAAATTTTACATTAAATAATTTTCCAAAATATAACAGGAAATAATTTTTGTTTAAAAATTACCTTTTAAAAGTGGATGTGTTGTTAATAACATTTTGAATGAATTTATATTTAACTAAACAATTTATATTTATAGGGGATTTTATTATTTGTAGATTTTCTTGAAAATTTTTGTTGAATGTTTTACGAATCAATTTAGTTTTTTGTTGCGTAACGTTCTACCCAAGCTCACAATATACATGTTGTGGTACTAATTCACTACATAATCTCAGACACACATCCCTCTATGTCATATGCTTCTAAATTGCTTTATTAGTGTAATGTGGAACTATAGAGAGA
This sequence comes from Viscum album, assembly GCA_963277665.1. Classification (NCBI taxonomy): domain Eukaryota; kingdom Viridiplantae; phylum Streptophyta; class Magnoliopsida; order Santalales; family Viscaceae; genus Viscum; species Viscum album. The sequence continues at coordinate 1,424,578,477 of OY728148.1, read as the reverse complement.
CTATATCCCCTATATTTGAGTGATCAAAAAATATAAAATAATAAAATACCATTAAAAATAGTATATATCAAAAGTACACATAAATAAGTAGACATCAAAAAATATTATATGCAATACATTAAAGGTCTAGATAACCACAACAAACATATAATGTTCCACACACAAGGTAGTTCATAGTAACATAACAGTATTAAATAAATGAATACATAGGTATTTAACACATTTATGTGTTGACCATCATCTAGTATCCTAAAACTACCCAAATTTTCATTCTCACCCACACCACCCTGAAAGATATCCCAACCATGATCCAAAAATAAACATGTAATATGTTCTCTCATAGAAAAGTCCAATGGTGGGGCATATAGGTTTTGAGTAAAATTTTATAGGCCACAATGAACTGGGTCTCAAAAATAAAATATGTGTATATAGTGTATGAAAAAATATGATAAATGTTTAATAAATTTAAAAAATAATGTTTAACATTAAATAAACATAATTACCCTTTAGATTTGTGTTGATGCTCAAGGTCAACAAAACATGATTCAACAAATTTTGAGATATATTTATAATTTGAAACTACTTTTTTCATTTGGATAGATCACCAATTCCATATAATATTATCTTACATTTTGATGAATCTATAGAATTTTTTCTCGGGTAATTATCCCACTGGGAATTTAATCATACTATGACAATATTATTTCATAAGTTTCATGATGTGAAGGTAAATTTAACCATATCATATTGGTTACATTGAATTTCATAGGGCCTTTTACGTATTCCTATGGTGAACATAAAAAAAAAGTTCGAACCCATATTTAATGACATATCATACTAGACTATCCGAGTATTTTAACTCACCTTTCTTGTTCCAATGTAAAACATCCAAACAAAAGAAAAAATAGGTATAATGTTATAAAAAACCATTGTATTAAATTATAATAACACTCATTTGGTGGATATTTTAAAATAATGAAGAGCCACCAATGTTAATTATCATGTAACCAAACAGAATCATGTTGTCATGTTATCCTAATTAAGGATTGATAACTATTCAAATTGGTAATCTTAAATCCATTAAATCTCAACTATTGGATTCTACCACCTCAGGATGATTCGCCGATTTCACCATCATAAATGTGCCCAATTATCATGTTTTATAAGTTATTATATGATTGCATTTATCACAAATCACATGTCATGAAAAAACACCATTATCAAAATTAACATGTTATACACATTTATCCAATTTAACCAATTATCAATTAATATGGTAATTATTCTCATTCGATGGATTCTTCATCTATGTAAAAATCACTGAAGGTATTAGTCAAGTTACTATACATATTCGCCAAGTTGTAGATTATCCTATTCCATGAAGAATCTATTATTGTATGGATCTATAAACTAATGTAATATAATACATAAAATACTATTCACTAATATACCAAATTAAGAATACATTAGTTCAAATTTTATATGTAAACCCTTTTCACAAAACTCGTATTAAAGCAATTCATTATCTATATTTTCAATTCATTATTGTTTTAAGGGTAGGGAAACCTCTTGGGTGGCCACAAGTCTGGTTTCGATACTATGGAACGGATGGAATCTTTTTGAGGACTATAAATATTAATTATCCTCAACCATTAGATTACAAAATTAAATATATCATGTGCATGACATGCTGATGTGATCCAACTTATTACATAATCTAGAATTCAAATCAGGAAATGTGGAGTTTTTCTTGAACACCAAACTCAAAAAATTTAACTCTAATCCATTAAAACCCAAATATTAATGTCCCCATTTACAATGTTCTTTCATCCTTAATAAATACGCAATATTTCAAATGTGATGCTAGAGAACAGATGTCACTACAAAGTTGGATCCTCAACCAACAATCCATGGAAATTTCTATAATTTTTTCACCCTATTTCTAAAAAAATCACTTTAATATATCCTTTAATGAACACATTTTTATAAATATAGTATAGACATTAACCATGTGGACTCATGATCTCATAACATATAGAAAAATGCATCATGATATAGTGTATTTATTTGTTTGATTTATCAATCAATATGAAGACATGACCAACAGTTAAAAACTATTTTAAAGGAAGATTGAGAACTTCTGGAGATCTCACAAGAATGAACATACCAAGGGGAATCCGTCACATAGAATGGATATTCAAATAGTTATGGGTTTAGATTGGTGGTGTTCCTAGACGGTAATATCTCTATTTCCCCTCACCTTATACAAAAGAGGTATGTTATAATCAATTTATAGGCCTTTTAAAACAATCATGTAACTATAAAACATCCATAAAATTTTCCAAGGATTGTTTATGATTTGAAAAAATCTTTCAAATCATTTTATTTTCAAGGAAAATTACTTTCTAGGCCTAGATGAGATGTTTTATTGGAAAAAATATTTTAGTTACACTGTGATATTGTAGGCTATCCCCCCGGGCTCCCTCATTTCACATCATGAGATTCCTCTAATGCACCATATGAAACTAATTCACACAATTAATCATAATGAATAGGTAAATGACATATTAGAGATGTTTCCATATACTTGAATTTCTAATCAAAATTGGGTTCTTTCTTCAACCACAGTGTATTCATATAAAACATTAACAAAATCCAGAAACAACATTTCCAAAGGTTTTAATGTTCATAAACACATTAATAGTTATAGATTAAAAAAACCACTCACCAAATGTAAAACTAAAATTATTTTGGAAAAAAATGACCCTCATGGATCTGGGTTCCTAAAATATTCATACAAAAAATTCTTATCCCTAAGAAGACTCCTTATGAAATTACCTGAAGAACCCTATATATACAAGTCACTAAAACCTGGTCAATTTATCATGTCCCACTATTGAGTGTCGAATGATATTCCACTAAAAACACCAAAACAAGGCCCATTATTCACCAAAAACCAATCCACTGCTCATTATCATTTTCTATCACCATGATATTATTTCCTCATAACAATTTATCTCAAACACAATTGTTTCATGATCCAACTAATTTTTTTAATTTTAGTGCTTTATACAATATGAATTAGGTACCAAAGAAAAATATTTTTCATGATTCATTACACCATTTAAATCTCCCACCAAACCATGTACACAATAGTCCAAAATTTTGATCAACACTATTTGATTCATAGTATTCACGGATATTGAGAAAATAATAACTAGACTAGTATAAAATCATATAACATTCTATAAGTTGAATACAATTAGTATCCAATACCCATGTATAGGTTATTCATATGTTTAACCTTCAATATAAGGTCCCATCCAAAACATGGAATAATCATATCATACTAAAGAAGGAATAACTGAACTACAGTACCAACATCCCTAGGTTTCTGATTTTTTTCCCCAAAATATAACATTCAATAATATTTGGTTTATGTTTCACCTGAAGAAACATGTTATAAATTATTACATTCCATGATCTATCCCATGAACCATGTGACTAAATATAAGTTCACCCTATGAAGAATGTGGGGAATAGTGTATCATCTCCAAAATCATATCACAAAATATGGGTAACCCTATGAATCATATCATGATTAGGGAATCACCCCTACAATCCACCTTCCAATCAAAATGGTACATTTTTAGATTGATGTAAATTCACCATCTCTATCCTATTCCATGTCCAAATTACCTATTTAGTGATTTACAAACAAGATAAATTAAAATATTCCACTCCCATGTTTCCAACCATCACATAGAATTTCCAACTACCAATCAATTAATGAAAATTACACTTCTCACACTGTGGTCAACATCGAATAGCCTACATTGGTCTCACCACCACATGAATTTCCGTATACCTTCCATGATCATAACCATTATGAAATCCATTAATCTTAACAAAAAATATATTTTGATAGCAAGTAATATATTTAATTATCATTCAGTGGTCTCAAGATAATATCATGATATTTTGGGTGATTTTTTCAAGATTATGATTATACTAGATGTCAAAAAATATTTTTGCAATGATCTATTCCATTTTTATATTACATCTTACTAGAGGGACACTACAAACCCATTAATGGGCTCCATTACTCCTTTCCCACAAGAATCATTTCAAATCCTTGGTAGCATGATTTAAAAGGGACTCATTAGAAAAAACACTCCTATGCCTAAAAGAATACATGGAAGGAATTATGGATCAATGGTTTACCATAGAATATCAACCACCATAGTACTCATGTTTCTTCAACCAGAAAAAAATGATTATCAATGGAAACAAAATATTATATTATAACGGAATAAAAAAATTATTATCACCACATCTGGCTCACATTACTTTTAGTTAATTGAAATCAACAAGCACTAAAACTCAATACAAACATTTACCTATCTTATATGACATTTTCCACATCCAATACATTTTTAATATCTTAAATGTAACAAAAACGCCTGTGTCTCAAACATTAATATGACCACTCATAGAACCAAACTAAAAACGAAAATTATGTAATGTATATCTAAATATTTGATCATACCCTCATTCAAGAACTTTTATATGCCTCATGGAACCATATCTTTATCTAGTGTGAGGTTTCTTAATCTTCGCATCCAACTGGTTTAATTTCTATATGATTTCAGTCTAACCACAAGACCACACATCACTCCATATGTCATCCTCATATCACACTCTTACTAACCATGAATACCCCATTCAAGATCATTATTGATTCCGACCTAAACGGTGTCAGAATAGTTATATCATATAATTGAATGATCCAACCCCTCAATAATGACATTGAAGATAACCATAAATGTCAAGGTACTTAACTTAAAAAACAAAGGCATAACCACGTATTTTAAAAAAACTCAACTGATGATTTCTATGCATAGTATCACAAAACTAACTATAATTTGTATTTCAAACTTATCCGAATTCTATGGTCTTATTATAAGGTCACTAGTTCTGACAACTTAGGCCTTGACAAACCTGTAGAAGTACATATCCAATAGTTTATCACGAAAACTCATATTCAAAGATCACATGTAATCAACATGTTAGAACACAAATCTCTAGGGTTTCAGTGAAAAAGGATGTCATCATCAAACCGGTAACCCCTCAAGATGCCACCATTCCTCTTTAAGAATTATCACATCAGATTACTCCCTAGAGGACTGGTCCATACAATTGAACCAAAAACAATAAACAAGGGGTTGAAATTTTATGCCCCTATGACATACTGACCAACCCAGTCACTGTACCCTCTATATTTAAGGAGAACATCATCATCATCTTCTATACCGAACATATCCCCATATATTCAACTAAAATTACATTATAAATAACTAATACACACCTAGTTCCACCAATAAAATATTTCACCATGTACATTAAACACTATGTATGTAGCTGTGGAAACATTAAACCATTATTACTCTATCATTTTTGAAATCACACACTAACAAGACTATATATAATCAAAATTTGATGTGCCTAATATGATACACAAGACACCTCGTAATTATATAATCCATGATTCAAAATAATCTCATTATATTATTGATAATGGGTAAATATTTGGATATCCAATGAATATCAAAATATCCAAACAACATGTTCCTTATGCAGAGAGAAAATAAAATAAAACCATAAAAATTAAAATCAAAATAGAAACCACATGATCTGGAATCCTAGAATTCCTACCATTATATGTGTTCATGACACAAAATTTTAGTAGCCAATTTGGTGGATTCTCCTCTATGAGGATAAAAAACTATTGGTAAGAAAAAATGGAATAATATCAACATGTTATAAAGCTATCATAAGCCATGGTGGTTAAGTCTCCCAATTTCCAATTTGAATGCCAATAATTATAAATTTTTGTATTCTATTGCATCAGGAGGATTCATCAATATCACAAAATTCCAAGTTCTAAATTATCTAATCTCACAAGTTATGTCAGGTTTTCATTTATCAAAAAACACAAGTATTTCCAAAAAAACTATTATCAGAATTCATATTTTATGCAAGGTTTTACAATTTACTCAATTATTAATAAATATTGAATTTATTCTCATTTTTTTATTATACTAATTTACATTATCATGATTTATAATTCATTAAAATCAAAAATGTAGACACACCTATAAGTTATTCATAACACCAGTCTCAATGCCAAAGACCCAACGTGATCCTTGATAAGTCCAAGCATATGAATTATCATAATTTGTTTGATATAAAATTCATTTAGGTCTCATGAATGGAGTACCAACAAGATTAGAAAAATTTAACATTCTAGGAAAATTAATTATACTATACAATGATGCTATAGAGCATTAACCTTAAACAAAGATAACGCTAAGGAAAGAAAACCCCAATGACAGTGTCTGCATCTCTCTAGTCCTATCACCCTTCCTCAAAAAACACACATTCATATCTTCAAAAACAAATACTGATATAACCATCTACCGAGATCCTTGAATGACCATCAATGGAATTTATAATATAATTTTTTGACACCAAGCTAGGAATAAAACCATTCATCAGACCACCCTTCAACAATACACATTCATTGTCAGAGGGTACCCTAAAACCTTTTAGACCCATTATCTAATCATCCATGAAAACCCCCATAATTATATACTGGATTTCACAATGAAATATTTTAATCAAAATCAAACCATGACCGATATATATAATAGATTTTGGGGATAATTGAGAAAATACATGGATCACAAGGGTTATAACACACAAATAAAAATCTATTGTATTGAATGATACATCAAATTGTGAAAGAATAAATTCAGGGGGCTTACTAGATGTCAAAACCTCTCTGTATTTTTGAATCTTTCATATGAAGATGGAAGGAATTAATTTATATTGTTTTTGGAAAAATAACTTCACTATAAAATGATTCCAAAATTGTCCAAGAATGTTTTATGATGGGGAAAATGATTTCAAATCATGAATTATTTAAAGAAAAGAACTTATTTGGAAGGGTGAAAATTTTTCATAGAATGAATCCTTTGTGCATTCTATGACTTTTTTGGGATATCCCCTTGGTTCCCCCCTCTTCAAGAACTGAGTTTCCCCTGGTGAAACAGTGTAATTCAATTCATGTAGTGAGTCATATTTAAAACATTAAAGACCATCTATTATTGTTTTTAGAAGCCCTAAACACATGTTTCACCTCTCTTTAATTTAGGAACCCCAAAAACATAAAAACATACTATAAAAACCTCCAAAAAAACCATTTTTATACATTTAAATTTACATATATTCATACTATTTTTTGGATTTCAAAATGAACCACCTTCCAAATGGAAAATAAAAATTCGTGATAAAAAACATGACCTTCATGGAAGCGGGTTTTTATATGTTGAGTGTGAAATAATAAATAGACCTATTATATTTATTTGGATGAATCATATATTGTAAAATATTGGGGTGTGACATTCTCCCCCATTAATAAACATTGTACTCATAATTTTAGTAATCTCATACAAGTAAAAATATATAATGATACAAAAAATAATGATATGAATCAAGATATAATTTCTAACTCTGGTAATATATCTATTTCTCTATAATAAAGTTATCAATAATATTTTGGTTTCCCCACTCATTCGATCTAATATTCTATCATTATCTGTTATCATGACCGAAAATATATAATTTTATTTTAGTGGGTGTAAATGAAAATCCTTTTATTGATAGACTATCACAGGTTAATAGGAAATGTGATTTCCTTATTCTAGAAAATAATATTATATAAAACTAATGAGAGATAATTCATATCCAAATTCAAATTAAATCAATCTAAAGGATGAATAATATGTTTTAAAAGGTACATCTGTATAAAATTCATATTTTGAAAAAATAACCATATAAATATTGTATTTACAATAACATAAAAAAAAATAATTAGGGTGGTGATTTGATTATAATGAAAAAATTAAAAGATATACTTGAGTTTCATGTACTAAAATAAAATTAGAAACCCATATTTCTTGATTTGAAGATAACTGTTCATCAGTTATCACTTTCCACTTCCATTAACGTAATTATACAATCATTTACATTTTGAGAAGTTTACATAGGTCTATCATCGTCCTTATCCCTTGTGTTAGTGCATCAATTTTTATAATTTATAGTATCCATGTAATTAAAAAATAGAACCATTTAGTGGTTCCTTTATATGAACACTATTTCCCTTCACCATAATGACTAAACTATACTTTACATAAAAACATGTTATCATATCCCCCATTTTCAACATATAAATGTATTAATATTCTTTTGAGACGTTTCTATGGGTGAATATACATTCATTTTCATATGAATAATATTTAATCATATTTCCTCATGGGTTCTAATCACTTGATATTTTAAAAATATATAATTTTTAGTTATTTATAGTGTACAAAATACATCTAGTTTCATGTTGACTATCATAACCATGATATTTATTACTCCAGTTCCTATTCTATCTGGGATCATAATGGGAGAATCACTATGTTGTTTATTTTTACAATTGTTACTTGTATTCTTTTGGAATCAACCATTAATTCACATAAATATAAGTTGTTTTATGGGAATACCTAATGTAATATATGTAAAAATGAAATTAAGAGATTAAGATCATTTAATCAAAACTTTCATGTCCAACATAACATATGAATTTCTAGGATTCAATAAATGTCATCCATTATCATTTTTCGATTTAGTTATATAATAAAAATATATACAAATCCTTCATAATGAATTTTAATGAGTATATAAATTCATAAAACATATTCACTAGGATTGTCTATCCTGGTGGATTGTCCTAGTCTTAATACTCATGCACTATGTGATAATCTAGTTGATAATCAAAAAGACTTGTCAGGGTGATATATGAACAAATTGTATCTAGTTTATAGTATCTAGACATGAAATTAATTTCATGGAAACAAGATGTACATCTAAAATTCCAATATATAACGTTTTTACAATACTTATACATATCATTGTAATTTCACCTAAAGATATCTCATCATAATCCCTAAAAAACTAATCTAATAATAAAAAATAACTAAACCTGTATTTTAAATAAAAAATAAATCCAAGACGCAGACTAATGGATCTGATGAAGAAAAAAGTTTCTTTAATTAGTATCTTTGATACAATCTGAGGTGAACCTATCTTTATATTTTATAATTCTCAAAAGTAAAAAATTAAATCTCAAAAGTAATCACACTATCCCATGAATATGTTTTTTAGTTCATTTTAGTAGTAATTATTTTAAAAAAGTAAATTTATGTCTCTTATGATTACTTGTCTACAATCAAACTACTTTATACCATCTTCCAACATTCTCATAAGTTATAATTATCTTCACAAAATAAGGAATGATAATATAAAAAATGTATAAGGTCAAATTCCAAGTAAAGGAAAAATTATCACTATGTCATCATGGGTTAGATCATAACAACATATGAAAATCCGAGAAGGGTAGAAATATCATATTTAAAATAACATTGAACTTCTAGATTTCTCAGAAAGTCATGATATAAAGGAATTAGATCCTAAATGAGGAATAAAGTACCATGATAGAAGAGTGTGAGTAAATAATCATGATCCATAAAAGATAACATAATTGTGTAAAATAAAAATTAGAAAAATCATAACGGATATAAATATATCACCATATGATTTATTAACTATTTCATGATTCCCATCACTTAATTTTCTAAGTCTATAAAACCATTTAACCTGTTTGGATTGGGATTACAGTCCATGTACCCAATGGAGCATGTGCTTCAACCATTATTCCATATGGGGCTTGGGATAATAAATGTGTGACCTCTTAATCTTGGACTAAAAACCCATGAAACTTGTTTATATTGGGATAACGACCATTTTATCCCTTTATGATTAAGATAACAATCAGTCAACCCTCTTGGGATTAGGCTAAAAACAATTATACTCTCTTGGGATTGGGATACTACAGTTTCAACCTATTTGGAATATGCTACTACAAAGTTTAATATTTTTATATAATTATGTATAAAAATTAATCTATTTAATTAGTGGGATATAAAGCTCCCCACCCATGAATAATAATCATCTAACCATTTATTATTCAAATTAGCATGAAAAAATTCATATTAAAAAAACACTTAATAAAATCATGTAAATGATAAGGGTTTAAAAAAAATTCCACATATTTTTATGAATCCATTAATGGATAAATTGTTGATGGTGGAATAATAATGTATCTCTAGAGTGACATAAGTATCATGAAGGATGCTTAAATAGACGAAATGTACCAATTGAAGATCATTCGGAAAATAAATTTGAAAAATATTTTAAAATAACCATTTTTAAAATCATTATAAATTAAGAATAATTTGAAATAAACATTATAATCAAACAAATGAATATTTATTTAATAGAGTGATAATAAAAACAAAAAAATGTGTTTACCTGAAAAACCATAAAAAATATTTTATAAAATACATTTAACATAGTTATAAAATGATAAAGTTATGGGATAATTTGTATGGATATTTTAAAAAATATTATGTGAAATATTCTTGAGAATTTGTTTTATAAAATAATAATATATAAGTATTTGTAGAAAAAAAATGCATAAGGTCCATCATATGGAAATGTGAGGTGGAGTATAAAACATATTATGATGAATATACAACCTTTTGAAAAATTTATAATCATATTGATAAAAACCAAAATGGTAAAAAGGTTTTATAAAATATAATTTTAAAAAGAGGATAAGGGAAGTATGAAGCTCACATGAATAAATAATAATTAAAATTCAAAATTTAATAAAACCATTGGTGAGAAAGGGAAATAAGGACAAGGTAGGGAAATAAACTTCAAAGAGGATTATAATTAAAAATGTTGAGGAATTAATTCATCAAGAAAAAATCATTGAATTAAAATTCAATTTTTATAATAGATGAAGATATGGAACGATGAAATAAAAAAAGGGTTAAGGGACTACACTTGGAATAAATAAGTTCATGATTATTAATTATAACTCATTAATGGGAGTTGAGGTAATAAAGACCCATATAACACTAGAATCTTTTGAATTTATTGCTGACGAAATATATAATCTGATATCTATCACTAAATAAATAAAATAGAAGAAACATTTCTATAAATAAATCCATTTAAAATATATATTCTTCAAAATGGAACAAGTGGTGAATACAAATAAAAAATTAATGTAGAAAAATTATTATTAAAACCCCCTTTTGATAAGGGATAAACAATAATAAAATGTGTTTAAGTGAGTTACCATGAGATTGAAATTAAAAAATAATGAAATAATATACTGTAAATATACTTAATTTTATCAGGTTATATAATACATGAAAAAATAAATGACGGATCACAATATTTAACATGTCTCCTATAATTGAAAATAATGAAAAGTAACATTTACCTTAATTCATGAATTACACGATGGTGATTCATTATCATGTATAATGTACATTAATATCATAAAAAATAATTTAATTACAATTTTAATTTTAATTACTTATTAAAAAACAAGTATAACTAAATATAAAAAACATGTTACCTAATTATTTTTTATTTTTATCATCAGATATTTTTATGTTTTGATTATTTTCATTGTACATGTTTCATTTTAACATGGTATACTCACAATTATTGGTCAGAATGTAATCATTATAACATTTGTAATTATATAATATATTTTTTGAAATTATTCCTTATTCCACATTTTGGTATGTGAAATACATGGATATGATTCATGAAAACGAAAATTAAGAATTTTTTATTTCAACATTTATAATTATCAAAAGATAGTATTTTAATATATATATAAAATATTAAAATAAAATTTTAATAAAATTTTAATAATATATAATAAATAATTATTATATTTTATTTCCATTATATACAATTCATTATTCATTCATGAAATTCAAAATACCATATCATTTCCCATTGTGGTAAATCCGACACATATAGAAGCCTTTTATAGTTATTCAACTAGAAAGGACATGTTTCAATATTATTTTAAAATAACATTTATCGTGTCTTATAAATAGCATAAATATAATTTTACATCATTACATTTAATCTTATAACTAACCATATAGCGTGGTGATGAAAAATTAAACTCATCAACTGTTGAGGATGAAGTAGATGCATAAAAAAGATTAATAATTCCTTCCCTCAAGAAATGGGATTCAATGAAGGTATATGAGGAATTATCATTTAATATTCATATATTTTTAATACCGAACAAAATAATTTGTCAAAATGATTATTTTTATTATATGGGAGTTATATTGATGAAAAAACCTCTTCTCTTTGTGGTGGCAGTAGTCCTCAAGAAAGAATGATCAGTTTTTTTCTTAGGGGATGTAAAAGACTATATAATGGTTGATATATTAATTTAATTAAATTATATAATATTAAAATATATATTTATTTTATGTGGTACATTAAATTTATATAATATTAATATTAAGAATAAAAGTATAAAGAGTAAGAAATAATCATAGGGAGTAAATGATATTTCCTATAGAAATGTACTTAATGATGGAGAGATTTAAAAAATAGCCTAGAAGAAAGGAATATGAACATGAGTGAGTATTTTTATATGTAGAAAATGATTGTAGTTTATAGACAAAATTAGAATGTATATGTTCATAGAGTGAGGTAATGTGGTGTATTGATCATCCATAAAAATACATCTTCCTCATATGGTAGATAAGAAACCGAGTATTTCTCATAGATGAAAACATTAAAAGATTCATGTTTTGAATTATCTAAAAATGCCCATGGATTGAGGATTTTTGGGAGGGGAGCTCTATGCACCTATTTTTTTTAGGGTCTTTGAGCTTGATATGTGTGGGGGTGTTTAGTGACATTACATGACTTCCCTCTCATGACATATGGGGTTCTCCATTCCTCGAAAAATAGTTAGAGGGTGCAGTAGTGGGGGACTGGAATGAATGGTCATAAATATGGTTCCTGCTGACAGTTCCTGGTGTATCAACTGGACCAATAATACAACCCTCATTGAAGATAATTCTTGTAGGGTAAGTGTTCAAATCATTGGTATCAGGAACCTCTTGGCAGACCAAACCATTAATGGAAATAACATGGATTACACACCAACCCTCAGACCTCTCAGGGTATGTAGATCACTTATTCTTTCTACCTTGAGTCCCTACCATGCCCATTAGGTTGGCTGGTGTAAATACTCAAACCCATGATTCCTGATGAAGTATATATACTTGTTTTGTATATATTTTTTAATAAAATAAAATAAAAAAATAAACAACTATTATTACAATACCATAAAATTTACTATGTATATTTGGGCGTAATATATACGTGACTTACAACATAACAAAACTATCCAAAATAAAATATATTAGACAAAAAGTGTTTGCGTGCGCTGCCTCCTTAATAAAATTCTACTCAACCTATGAACAAAAATTTTAAATAGAGGGTGATAAATTATTTTTCCCAGAAAGGGGTTTTTTTTTAAGTTCCATAAATATATTTTTTATAAAATATTATATTACTATGAAAATAAATAAAAATTAAAAATTGTTTAAAAATAATCTTGTGATTTTTGGAAAACTTTATGAATGATCTTGAAAATAAAATACATGGTGCCACTTGAGACATAAAATTATATTTGGGACAACCTACATTATTGAGGGATGGTTTCGCATCCCACTCCCTATCATTTTTACCATGTTAATGTGCCCATATTTTTTAAAATACTTTTCAACTAGCCTTAATTATATATAAATGTTTTCTACTAGTGTTTTAGTTTAAACACATAAACATGAATTAAATAAAAATACTCTTATTTTTATATATATTAATGTATAAATATTAACCATCTTGGAAAATCACTTTTAAGACATTGAATAACCAAATATCTTAATTATTTTACTTTTTATAATTACACTGAGGGTTAATTAACATCCGTGTAATTAAAATTTAATTCACAATCTCATAAAAATAAATTTAATTAGGAACTTCCGATAAAAGATAAAATTTATTCAATGCACATGCTTACTTGTTTAAAAATATATATTTACATATTTTAATTTATGAAATGTTGGATAAAATTAATGATGTATTACAATAATCACGATTTATAAATGACATGCATATGTGATGATTCCAATTTCTTTGGAATTATTAACCTTTATTTCTTAAATAAATAATAATTGTCAATAATATATTTATGAATGTTTACAAACCTGAGTTTTTACATTTAAGAGATCATATATATAAATCATAAATAAATATAATACTCCATTTAAAATACTTTAATTTTTGTTGATGTAATTCAACATAGAATAAAAAATTTAAATAAGTGCATAAAATATAAACATAAAATTACTTATATATATAAATGATAAAATTAAATTCTAAATAAAAGAACATGATATTTTCCATATTATTAACATATATATATATATATGTTATGTAATTTATATTACACCTAATCAATGAATAAATTGAAGTTTAAACAAAACATTGATGAATAGAAATATTCCTTGCGGTAGATTGATGAATACCAATTTGGACATAAATTTGATAATTAGATATCCCTTATAAAACCATATATTATAAATAAATAATAAAAATATTCATTATAGGATGAATAAAATATAATTTCAATAAAACCAAATCTCTTATTAAATTTAATTTATAATCTAAAATAATTTCAATAAAATTTTCAAAAACCGATACAAATTAAAAGGTAATATTTGATAGAAATAAATATAATCTCTTTCTAATTTGGTAATTGATACCCATAAAATAATTTATTATATGATAACCCTTATAAAAAAATAACTTCAAAAATAATTTTAAAAATTAAAATAACCCCTTAAATATAATGATAAAATACAAATCAATACATTAATAAAATAAATAATTTAAAAAATGATCCCTAACATCATATTTTTATAAAATAATTTAAATTATTATAAAAATGAATCATATATTATACATATACAATGATCCTTGAAATGCACTGTAGACTACATGTTAAAGGCCTTCTCCAGCACACACTCTCACTCTCTCTCGGAATGGTAAATTTTTTACAAGTTACATTTGTACACTGATATACAAATTTTATAGCCATAATTCCTACTGTTTATACAATGACACACATAGAAAATATTGAAGAACTTTTCGAATGACAATGCAGATAGTGAAATGGATAAAAAATCAATGAAAAACCATTAGAACCATATTATAGAATCAATTAAAAAATACCAATACTATGTCATTTTTAGGAAAATATTCAATTTTAAAAAATAGAAACATGATATTAAAATGTTTTGAAATCACATCAACAAACCAAAATCATTCATCATTGGTTCAAAAATAAAAAATTGATCAGTAAATAACATACCGAGAAAAAATATATGTAATTTCTAAAATTCGATTGATAGAGTTTGGATAGAAATAAAATGAAAAGTCGATAATTGAAGTAATATCACCCAGACATCGAAAGAAGAATTTAAAAAGAATATTTGTGTCTACAAAGAAAACACCTACCTCACTCAGATCCTATATTCTAATATCACAGTTTTTTGAAACACTATATATAAATGGATGTGAAACCCATCGATGTTGCATGATTCTATAAATGATAGCTTCTGATCTTATACCATACCATGGTTGAGGAAGCCACCCTCTATAAAAACATACTAGAAACCTCACCACAATCCTTAGTCAGATTTTACCATTGTGCGGCATGAAGACCTCGTCTTGAAGGCACTTGGCCTCCATTTGGTACATCTATCCCAAAACTAATCCCTAAACTTTGGATACATATTAAAACGCGGGATCTGAAGTGCAACCCTCATATATATTTACAATATTTTCATTTTTATCATATTTATTAACTATATTATTATTATTATTATTTCCATATTGTATAAAATATCATTAATATTTAATGAAACATATTATAATAAAATTTAAAATTACTATATATATATAATTTCATACATTTTATAAAATATATTACCTTTGATAATATTAATTGTATGTTGATTCATATGAATTTAAGTACACAAATAAATTTTATTTAAAATATATTTTAAATTTATTATATAATAATAAAATAGTTATTATATTATATTAATGTTTAAAAATAAACATTATAATGAAATATGTACGTATTTATATATATACATATTTTTAACAAATATTTTTATTACTAATATTGTTTTAGACTAACCTTTTTCTATCATTGATCAATGATAATCGATTTAGTTCCAAAACAACAAAATATATCAAAATTTATTTACATTTTAAAATTTTCATTTAAATAAATAAATTTTACATTTTTTAAAGTGAATTGTTTAGAATTTTTGAATCTTTAATAAAATCAATTTTTAATTTTTTGAAAATAATAATTTCAATAAAAATATTATTACATTATATTAAATTCATTCTAAATATAAAAATATATACTGAATATGTAATATTCAATGAAAAAATAAAACTAAATAATTGTATTTATAATATATATTTTAACGTAATATTATTTAATTTTACATATTTAATCTTAATAAATAATCAAATTTTATTTTCATTAATTTTAAAACAATGAACATATTAATATTTAAATTTTGGGTTTTTAAATTTTTACCCACTTAATGTAATAGTTCCATAGTAGTTCATTCATTAGACATTAAACATTCTGAATTTCAATGTTTAAATTAAATGAAAAACAAAAATGTATAATCATATTGACTCTAACTCCTAGAAAACAACATCTAATCTATAAATATTTTAAACTGTTACTCCGATTCCAAATGTAATGAAATAAACCCATGCTTCTAGTTTCAGCACATACATATTCTGTGTATACAAATTTTTTATAAATTAAAATAAAAAAATACACCGATTTATTTCAAACTAGGACTTTTTTTGGTATATGGTTTGGAGTATTAGATACATGACATACAACTTTAAAAAACTATAAATAAAAAAATAAAAAAAATAAATACATCATGTTTGCTTGCTACTCAAAAAAATTATACTCAAACTGTGAATGTAAATTTTAAACATAGGTTGTGTGAATATTTTACCCATTGAGGGGTTTTATAAAATTTTAGTTAAAATACAATTGTGAAATATTATAAAACATTCATAATAAATATACTTTGAAAATGATTTAAAAATAATCAAGTAATTTTTTGAAAACATTAAAAAATCACTTCAAAACAAAACACATGTGGCTGCCAAATAGATAAAGGATGCTTAGGCCTATCCACTTACATGAGGGAAAGGGTAACTCCCAACTCTCTATCATGATTACCACATTCGAGTTCAAATATTTTATAAAAAAAAATCAGCATTCCTTACTTATATATATATAGTTTCCACTAGATATTTTTCTTAAAAACAAGAATTACATAGACATATAATTGTATATAAATATAAATGTATAAATACAGAACATCAGCAAAAATCAATTTTTAAACTTGACACAACCAAATATCGTAATAATTTGTCTTTTCATAATCACATAAAAGATTAATTTACATTCATGTACATAAAATTTCATTCATTACCTCATAAAAATCAATAATTATAGGTAGCTCCAATAAATGATAATGTCTATTCAATTCACTTGATAATTTATATATACATCTATTTATATATATATTAATGAATGAAATGTCATGGACTCTCAAGGATTTCCAAATATAATCTTAACTTATAAAGGCAATACATATGTCCTGATTCCAAAAATTATAGAATTCGTAACCTTTTTTATTATATAATTATTGATAATCAATAATATATTTATGAATTGTTATAGAAATTAGATTGTATGTCGATTAAATAATATATAACATGTACTTAAGTATAATATTCCTATGAAAATACATTCATAAATTTTGATGTAAATAAATGTAGTGCTTGAAAAATAGAACATAAATATTTACATAAAACATGAACATAATATAAATTATATATATAATTCATAAATATAAATTATATATAGATTGATATTAATTTTCCCATACCAATCACACAAACACACATATATATGACATGGATTTTATAAAACACATAATCAAATAATAAGTTCATCTTTAAATAAAATTCCTATAAATAAAAATATCCCTTGTGGAAGAATAATAAATTCAAATAATTTTCTAAATTTGATAAGTAAAAATCTATTATAAAAAACTAATTATTATATTGAATTATTAAAATATATATTTCAGCCAGAATAAAATATAATTTTGATAAATTTAATTCAAGTAATAAATGTAATATCCCAAATAAAATCATTTATTTAATATTTTAAAAAAATATATTGACATTTAAAGTTAATCAAAAATGAAAATAAATAGAACCCGATAATAATTTTAAAATTGAGAACCACTAAATAAATAATTATATGACCTCCATTACAAAAAAATATTTTAAAACAAAAATTTATAAATAAAAATAAACCCTTACATATAATCGTAAAATAATTTTATATAATCTAATAAAAATAAATATTTTAAACAATTGATCCCTTACATTTGATTTCTAATACCTAATTTACATAAATATTTAGAAAAAATTGAAATTATATAATAAAATGATCACATAATTTATCATAAGACTACATGACGAAGGCTTTTTGCTTCACAACACACACATTATCTTTCTATCGAAATGAATAAGGGATTTCAATTTTTTTATATAATTATTTAATGATTTTATAGCCATAATTCATAATTTTTAAATAAAGTCACACACACAATATTGCAGTGAAATACAAGGATGATGATGTAGGGAGTGAAATGGAAAAACAATTGATCAAAAACGAGAACACCAACATTTCAAAAACAATTAAAAACTACTATTACATAGAAAACCAGTGAGAATAATTCAATTTAATATAATCATAAAAGGATATTAAAATGGGTTGAATTGAAAATAATGAACCGAAATCACTCATCCTGGGTTCAAAAATTCAAAAGCAATGAAGTAAAGAACAAACATATCAATAAATAAGTAATCACTAAACAATCGGTTGAAAGAGAATGGGAATATGAAATTAAAAGTTGATGGATAAAATATAGTCATCCAGAAAATGATTGTAGAAGGGAACCTAAAGTAATGAGTCTATAAATAAAACATCTACCTCAATTGGATCTAGTACTATAAGATCTTGGATGTTCAAAACTCGATCCACAAATAGTGGTTAGACCCGTCGACACTGTTCGACTCCACATACACAAACAACAAATCTCCTTCATTGCAGTGGTTGAGGAATCTATACCAGATGAAACTTTACCAGTGACCACACCCAAATCATTTCTCATCATTGACCACTATACAGATTTATGACCTCAACTAGAAGGCACATAACTTCCTTGTGGCCATGATCTTTCAGAACAAATCCCTAGGCTTAGTTTCAAACAATAACAATAAATCTTAAATTTAACCCCTCTTATCAATTTTTCTTAGATTTTATTTTTCATCATTTTTTATAAAACTAATCATATACTATTATTATTATCATATTATATATTATTTATTATTTATTTAATAATTAAATAAAATTATAATAAAATATAACATAAATAGTATATATTTATAATTTTATACATTTAGTAAAATAGATTACCTTTGATAAATTTAAATATAGGATGATTCCTATTAATTGAAGTATAAAAGTAAATTTTATTTAAAAAATAGTTTTAATGTATTATATAATAATAAAATAGTTTGAATTTTATATTAAAGTTCTAAATCAAATCCATAATAAAATATGTAAGTATTATATATATATACATATTTGTAACATAATTTAATTATTATTTATATTTTATATAATATCTCATTACCATTATTGATAAATGATAAACAACTTAGCTCCCAAAAAACATTATATATAAAAATATATTTATATATTTATATATTATAATATAATTTTAAATAATTAAATTACACATATTTTAAGTATTGTTTTTTATAATATTATAATATTTCTTAAAATGAAGTTTTCATTTCTTGAAGAAAATAATTTCACTAAAAATATTTCTAAATTATAATAAAATCATGATGGATGAAATATAAATATACATAATAAATATATTATATTAATTAACAAAATAAAACAAAGTAATTTTATTTATACAATTTATTTTTCTGTAATATTATTAAATTATACACATTTAATCTTAACAAATAATCAATTTTTTTATTAAATTTTCTAAACAATGTACTTATTGATGTTATAATTTTTAGGATGTTATAACTGAAGACCCCACCCTACTGGTCCTAATCTCAAAATAGATTGGTCATGCACCTTATATTCCATCAGGAGAGGTGTCATGATGTGACCCTCATGGGGTGGTTTAATTTTCCCTTCATTACTTTCATCGGTAGCAGAGACTCTTTTATGGAAGAGGCACATGTGAAAATAACAAGGCTTTATTTATGAAAGCAGAAAAACACCTCATTGACAGTAGCTGAAATGGACCTAATGACACAATTCAAGTCCATTCGTGGGTCATGAAACACCCCATGATCAATTTCATAAATTATTCGATGGTGTCATGTTCTGATTAATAGTAGTATGATTATTCATCAAACCTCGATAGAGGGTAACATGGTTGTAGATTTGTTCGTGATGATGGATGTTCATGGTGACATTTTCTCCACTTTCCATAATATGAAATACACACGTCCAAAAAGATTGAATATGTTTAATAGTGAATCTCTTGGGATTCACTACGTCAAGCCACCTTATTCTCAGTATCCTTTAGTATCTATTTTTTTCTTTTTCAAGAAATTTTTTATTACCATTGGAAATAACAAAAAATAAATTTTGATGTTGATAAGTGAATGGAACCCTAATTCTAGAAGTACACATAACATTTCAAAAATGACTTGCCACAATTAAAATGTAAAATAATAAAACATTATAAATAATATTTTTTTGGAGCTTTACCCAAGACACCAATCATCCACACAAATGGATTCTTGTTTTTGAAATGTTTTATGCTTTTGGAATTATTAAAATTCTTTTTACCTTATTTGATTTTTTTTAGGTAACAAATGTTTATAAACACAATAATTAATTTAATGATCAAAATTAAATGTTTTATTATTTAATAATTGTATTGTTTTTATTAATATGAAAATATTTTAATGATATAAAATTTCATGTTTTTATAAATATTAATTTCAATTTAATGGCACGTGGTGTGTAAAATTTGTTTTTAGAAAAAGCGATTGTTATGCTTAAATATTATGTGCTAATTAATATTATCAATGTTATACTTTTACATGAAATAAGTTGTTTGATTATTAATTTTTTCCCTTCTAATTAAATCATTAAAATAAAATTTATTTCTTAAAAAATAAAAGTATTATTTTTTAGAATATTCGAAGAAAATGTTATATAATTTCAAAAAAATTAAAATCATCACTGATAAGTTGGGAAAAATATTTAATATTACAAAAATTCTCCTTAAAAAAATATTAAATTAAATTAAATTATTTATTAATTTCAATAATTATCTTATATAAAAATAAATTCATACAATTTATAATTTTGTTAAAAACTATATTTTACAATATTCACATAAAAAAATATTATTCTAAAAATTTAATTAAAAATTAACCCCATGAAAATTTTAAAATAACGAATTCATGTATTATGTAAATTTAAAAAAATTTAAATTGAAAAACTTATACATATATCTTTTAAATGAGAATACAATATATAATGGGAAAAAAATTTATTCAAAAAAAAACATATTAAAACTTAATGTGAAATTAGTCATGTTTTTTTTATCTATTTATAATTATTTATAAGATTTTCTTATTTACTATGTGTTTTGTAAACACATATATTTTAAATAATTATCATCAAATTTTTCATAGATCATTTTTATTTACTATTATATGTGAAGGACGTTGTCTTTGTTCTATTCACCTAAACTATTCATACATAGATATTTCATATTTTAGATAAATATTTTTTACATTACAGAAAAAAATCTTAAGTATCATAAAGGACCAGTTCATTTGGATACTAGGTACACAATAATCATATTTAGTGAAATATCATTATTGTTTCCCACAAATATCTCACCGTTTTATACTCTTCAAAGACACATCATACCCAATACATTTCATAGAAACCTGATGAAATGAAATATTAAAAGGGTGAACTAAGATTATTATTATGGGGAATCAAGTTTAAATACATAAATATTACATGATCATTGTGTTAAGAGAAATGGATACTGACATATGGAAAAAAAATACATTACATATCAATGATCAAAATCATGAGTCATTGAATAAAGAATATAAATTCAAAAAATATGAATTTTAAGATAGTAAGAGGAAATAATCCATGAGATCATAACATTGATATATGTAATATCATTATATAATACACATATGAATATCAAATCATTTCTATAGAATTCAATGATCATTTGAAAAACCATTATAGTAGAATGGTTTCACATTCCAAACCATTGTGGTAGTCAAGGTTCACATTGATGAATATCATAGTTGAAAGAGTACCTTATATAACTAAGTACAATCTATATTATAGTCCTCCTTAACTCATGAGTAATAAATCATTACAGAATTCATTGTAGGGTGATCTATGTCCCAACATTATTTGGTTATAACATAATAATATTCACATAATGGAAATCATACATATGTGCATTGTAAGATCATAAAATAATCCTCATGTCATAACCCATGAAAATAATCAGTTCCATAGAACTATCAACCCAATATAATCTATAGAAAAGAAATAGGTTTTATAATCATTTCATTAATTCATCAAATCGAATCCCATGGAAAAAAATCATTGGGTTTCATAAACATTTTATAATGTTATTAAAAATGATTATAAATGAGTTTGACAAACAACATACAATCATGAATGTAAACCATCTAGATAAACAAAAATAATGGTATCATTGGATTATAACCCAATTAAATCATATGTATTATCAAATGTCACCATCCTATATGTAAAATTATAATATATGATCACACATAACTTTTCTATCCAAAAATAACATTTCATTCAAAATCATCTATTAAAAGTATAATTTAAAAAAAATTGATATACTTTTTTTATAATTACCTTTGAAATGTATTATGAAATATTTCAAAAAAATAAAAAAATTATTGATGAAAAAAATTAATAAAAATTAACTTATTAAAATAAAAAATTCATAAAAAATTTAGTAATTTTTTTTAAATTATAATGATAATATTTAAAAGAATAATTAAAAATCATTGAACACATTTCTTGAGAAAAAATAATATTCTTTGAAAATAATTTTTTAAATCTAAATATTCAAAAAATAATTTTTATGTCATCTCCATTTAAATAAATAATGAATACATATAAAGGAGACTTTTAAAATTGATTAGAAAATTTATTAAGGAAATTATCCTTTCTAATTTAAGGATTCATATTAAAATATATTTTCTCTAAAAATAATTATCCTTGAAAATATATATTCAATATTATAAAATAATTTGCAATGTATATAATGCACATTAAGATAGGAAATTCCATACATGTGGTACATGCTAAAATAAATACTCCATTAAAATTTATCTAAATGAAAAATGGTAATATTTTGGAGAACAAAATGAAGATTCCATTTATCGTTTTAAAAGAAAATTGTCAAGGATGGGTATAAATATCAGTAGAAAGTAATTTGATTAATATTTTAAACTTTTTTGAAAATATTTTTAGAAAACATGGGTTTAATGAAAAAAGGGCCTTCAACGTTAAAGAGAATCAAATATGATTTTTATCCAAAAAGTTATTTTGAAATCCTGAGTACGTAAGGGGAATAAAATGAATGAAAAAAAATGTAATTTCATTCATTTAAAAAATGATAAAAAAATTCAAGTTTCTCTGGGAGATGGATCATAATATTTCATCAAGATTAACATGATTATAAAAAAATATCATAAACAATGAGGTTGTTCTATAAAACACATACCACATTGTAAACATTGAATTGTAAGCCCTATAAAAGAATAAAAACTAAATGAAAAATAAAGTATTCTTAGAATAAGAAAAATCAGGGT
Source organism: Viscum album (assembly GCA_963277665.1). Taxonomy (NCBI): domain Eukaryota; kingdom Viridiplantae; phylum Streptophyta; class Magnoliopsida; order Santalales; family Viscaceae; genus Viscum; species Viscum album. Next base: position 1,424,554,324 of record OY728148.1, on the reverse strand, counting down.
ATTAAATGTCAATGGTGGTTTATATAAACCACATTTGGCGATGATAAGTGCATTAAATGAATATTTCCTAAAATATGGAAAATTAATGTAAAAATCCTTTACCACGTTGAAAATATTTGAACTTTAATACCCATGCTAGAAAAAATATAAAATTAATATGAGAATCCCAATAATTTTAAAGATAATTATTATAAATCATATTAATAAGAATTATATAAACCACATAAATGATACACAGAGTGAATATTACATTTGACTCCTAACAAATTAAAGATAGAAGAAACTAACATACCCTATGTATCAAATTACTTGTAAAAAATTCAAAAAACCATTATAATTACAATCATATTATTTTATTTCTATTATATAAATATAATAATATTTATTATACCATAATGTTTTTATTTATGAAATTTTATTGACCCTTTATATTCAATTCCTTGTTAAAATCATGTTTCGGGTAATAACTACATTGATTTTTAATAAATGTTTTGATATTTTATTTTGAATCCCAATAATTTAATCGTGGTCACAAAATAAATATAACGATAAATATTAACCAAATTTCATATATAATCATTATTTATGTATTTATAATAATCCATAAAATTTTGAGAATGAAAATAATATTCACTATTGATAGATATGGTAGGTTATATGTACACATAAACAATGCCAACTGGGCCTTTGGGCTATGTAATGGGTCTCCCGCTACCTTGTTAAATAGGTATTTGATTTGATTTAATAATAAATGAGGCTTCGGCCCCAAAATTTAATATATATATATATATATATATGACATACTATTATTTAAACTTATCTGTATTATCTTTAACTCAAAGTGTACACGGTGAATAAATCACATCGCTTCATGGGGCGGTAGTTTTCTAGTGTAGAAGAGAGACATTATCTAATTACTATAGAATTGAAATTATATTAGTGTGTGTGGTAAAATAATTAACTAAGAATAACATTGTTAAAAATATCATATATATGTGTCTAATCTATTCATGTTACAATCCACGTAAAATAGAATTGATAAACATATCACATCTGTTTACGAGGTGGTAGTCTGTCGTATTCATGAGAAACAATATTGATTTCCAATAGGTTAAGAGATAAAAAGGTATATGTGGTATTATGATTAAAAAGGTATTATAATATAATAAATATAGTATATAAACCTTAAATAAATTATTAAATCTCTCAATGAGTGGTGGTAATGGAAAATGAATAACATTGGTTCGCAGGGTGGTCATCCTACACACAAACACAACAAATCCATTTTTTATATAATTTTAGAAATCTCTGTATGGGTTAGCGATAACCTTACATTCCATCAACAAATATAACCAGTACCCACATTACGGAATTTCAAATTCAAAATTCAATACCTAAATCAACCAGCATCAAGTTTAAAATTCAAAAAACAAGAACATAGGTTGTTTCCACTTCGTCGGCAAGAACACCACCAGCCGATGTCACACAGTACTAACCGAACAAACCTTCTCTGTAACATTGAGAATGAGACTCCAAGAAAAATCATCAATTCCTATCAACAAATGATTCTCACCTTCAAACCTTCACTGCCTCCACGAACTTCAAACAAATTCAACACCAAAATGCTCCCAAATGCCAGAATTCATCTCAAATAGTAGATCTGAACAAAAAACTTCCTACACACAAACACGAATGATGATTTCTTATCCAATTAAAGGGTCATGGAGATGGATATAGGTAATTATCTTAACATTAAAAATTATAAATATATGTAGGATATTGATTATATTATATAATCATGTTTTAATTATAGTTTCTGTAGTGGAAGAAGAAATAAAATAAAAATACTCTTTGAATTACCCGACATACTCTTCAGGGAACCTCCAATGGTTTGCACAAAAAACTATCTTATGTTTCATTTATAACAAAAAATAAGGCTTTTAGGATGAGATAATGGGATTATGTATGTTATTTGGTTGGGTATTTGTTGAAACAAATGGATTGGGATGTTATAAATGGAGAGGATAGGGTCACTATTTAAAAATGAGGTGAGTGTAAAACTTATAGTTTTTGAAATTAAAAATTTGACCCTAGTTTTAACACATTAAAAATGAAAATAAATAGTATATTATCAATACAAGAATAGATAAGGTCATTAAATAAACAAACAATAGGTTCTTTTAATGTTCTATACTATTTTAATATTTTTCATTTTCTTTTAACCATCAGTAAACCCATTTTTTATTAACCATGATAAATAATATTTAATATTTTTACTACTCTATTTGGTAAAAAATTATGATGAAATTATTTGACAATATAATTTTTTATTATTAATATAAATATTTAACTAATTTATATTATTACCATTCACATAAGAAGAAATATTCATTTTGAAATTTATCCCACAACTGTGATGATAAAGAGGTTTTCCAAAGGGATAATGTTCAAAAGTTTAACACATTTTTATATCAAAATTCATAATCAAATTGATAGAAAAACTTATTTAGATTATTGAAATATTTTAATACTAATATTATTTAAAAAATATATTTTTACCTTTTTTAAAATTCATTATAAGAAAATATAATTCTCAATAAAAACCCTTATTTTCTACTATTCATCAAAAATTTTAACTTCACAGAAAATTCATAAAAAATAATCCTATGTTAATTTTTATTCAATAATATCATAAATTATGGTTATCTTTGAAAATTAGTTTTCATTAATTGGAATAAAATATTTTACAATTTGTGTGTGCAAGGTGAAAAACATCTTCTTTGAAATATACTAGATTTAATAAAAAATTTGGATTAATTCTTAGTTTTTATATATAAAACATATTAGAGAAATTTTAAAACATTTACTGAATATATATTGTTTTAATTTCATTAAAAATAATTCATGAATCCTTATTGAAAATGAATTATTGTAAAAAATATTTCTGTATATAGAAATATGTTCATTGTAGAAAATTTCTTTTCTTTTAAAATAGTTTTAATTTGAATTTATAATTTATAGGTAGCGAATTAACTAATTTTATAGACATTTTTAGACCATATATTTTAAATATTTAGTTAGTCTCATCATACCCACTATTATAATGACTAGGTAGTAGTAACCTTATTAAATAATAATATTTTAATAGTATTCCATGTTTCATTTAAACTCGGTGTTGCATGTTTCCCAAGAAACACTTAGTCTTTCATGTAATTAAATATAAACTCTATGTGGGATATAAAAAATTCTACACAAGGTTTTGTGTGTAATTATTGATAATCTCAGTGCAACATGTAATCCAATATACAGTCAGTGTTCTAGGTAACAAAAAATATAGAAATGATCAGATTTATTTTGAAAAGAATTATAAATATTTTAGGAATTACATTACACCCCATTAAATAAATTAACTCTTATCAATTGATTTTTGTTCTTAGTAAAAAATAGTTTAAAATTTGAAAATCCCTTTATGGGAAACCAACATAGCAAAAGGGGTTAATAAAACAGTCTCTTTAAATGGATGATAGGGATTTCCATGTCATCTGAAATAACACATAGTATGTTTCCAAATTGAAGTACATAGGTGGTAAGTCATGACATGGACATTGAAGGAAATTATAATTTCAAATATTGATGGATAATAAATTATACCACTGAGAAAAATAACGAAAGTGGTCATTTGAAAATCAAAAACCAAAAAACCATAATCCCGATATTTGTGAAAAATGTCATTGATATCATCAGAAATGATGGTAATATGAAAAAATAATAATTTTAAGATAAATTTCATAATTTTGTGGAATTCTCATTTGAGTAAATACTTACATGCTTTATTTCCATTTTATAAACACAATCTCATACCTTGGTTGTGCTTCGATCAATATGTACTTCATATTTGACTATAATATATATACTATTAATGTTCAAAGAACTAAAAAGTAATTATATCCATAATATAATGAAAAGAAATTCCTTTTTTTTTTCTTGTTATTATAAAAATATTTCTATAACATGACAAGAATAAATATTCATATGGTGAAATAATACATTAATCTTTAAAACCTCATCAAATGTTTAACATAAAGCATTCCATAAAGGGTTAAACATATGAACCATCGAAAAAATATGAAATTTATAAATAAATTCACTAAACATACGAAAATAAACATAACATTAACCCCCTATCAATATTATATAGATGAAAATCTACCAAATATATGAATACAATGAGGATATATTCTCCTGAAACAATAAAATATGATAAATTACGTTAAAAAATTATTAAAAATATATCTACATTCAAAAACTAACTTTTTTTTATTCTTTAAATAAAATCATAGATCATTTAATATATTCTTTAAAATGAAAAATTTTTAAAACTCCATTAATGATATAATAATACAATTTTTTATCTAATCATTAATCAGTTAAAGGTTAATCTATACTATCTAATTATGTTCTTACATATTTATAATTTCTTTAAATAAACTAAAAACTATTTCTTCAAAATCAAAAACATATTACCTTTCCATGAAATAAAATTTATAGGAAATAATTAACTATTAACATAATATTGAACCTCCTCAATGAGAAAATAATATGAAACAATCCATTGATGTTTCATGATTCTAATAACAACAACACCACTGGTAAAAATATAATGATTTCAACCATATAGGATATCATAGGGACACCATTATTTTAACAACACATAGTTAATACATAATATTAATCTATTGAAACAAATCATTTTTATATTATACTATATATTATTATACACATATTTGACAAAATGAAATTGAAGTAAATTTTTTTCATTAAAAAAATACTATTACATTAAGAAGAAAAAAAAGGATATTTTCAAACACTAAAACTAGATAAATAATATAAAATAGAGAATCTAAAAATTCAAAAAAAATTTGTCCCAATCTACTCAAATCATTGCATCAATGACCAACATTATTTAAATTAATCATAATATAATCAACATCTTAGAAAATTAAAATATATATCATTTGAATAATGTTATGAAATATTTATTCAAATAACTACATGGTATTTTTATGAGGTAATTTTCCTATGTTCATTGTATTGTGAACATTTGAATAGTAATATGACCACCAGAATAGTAACCTGGTTTTTGCGAAATGTACCCTGACTATTAGGAAAAATAGCTAGACCTTTAGAATATTAATTAAAACACCAAATAATTATGTGTTATTTAAAAAATATATATCATTATTAATATAAGTAAATATAAATATTTTTTTTAAAAAATAAATATCAATATTTATAATGTCAAAGAACATATAATCACATTTTTTAAAAAATGTGCTTTAGTATATTTTGTAAAAATAAAAATTTTTATATTTAAAATCAAAAATAACTATGATTTAAATCTATTTGGTAAAAATTAATATAATTTTTAAATTGTCACATCAAAATTTACTAAAGGAAAATTTTTAGTAATTTTCTAAACTGCACCAATTTTCATATGAAGAGAAAAACAATATAGTAATCTCATGATCGGTGAATCTTAAATTAAATCAACCATGATGTAATAACATCTTAACAAATTATATTACATGATATTTAGATAAAGATATTTTATTTCATAAAAAAATAATTAAAAAATACTAAACCTAAATTCAAAAGAAAAAATCATTTAAAAAAAGTAAAATGTAAATTATTAAAATAACAATTTTAATTTCTTCACAGTTTAATTTTTAATAATCAAAAGAATAAAAATTATAAAATAAATTACAGTCTAAAATCCATTATATTATTTTTTTTTATTTTTTACGTTGTAAAAAACTAACTATTACATTTTTTTACCTTTGATATATTATTTTATTTAATAATTGATTCTAAAAATACTCCTCTTCTCAACTATAAATAACCCCTCTCCCTTCCCTTGGAAAAAAACTCCTCCCAAAATTTATGAAGAAAAAATTCTACTAAATACTCTCTTAAAATACCATTATAATACCTAGGTACATTCTAGTTAAATATGACTAATTTAATTTAGGTTATTCTTGTGTTGTACAATGGAAGTTATACTAAATAATAAGTATGTTTTGAATAACTCTTCTATTATTTTTCATTCCATTTATTTCTAAACTAACCTTTAATAAAACCATATAATATTAATTAAAAAATTAATTCACATGATATTGATGATACTAACCTACTTTAAGTATAATATTTATGATATATATAAATTTCAATCTTCCCTTTCCCGCTCCCATGAAAATGTCTCGTCAATGTAGATTAACCGCCTATAGAGAAATTTCAATGGAATCACATAAAAAAAATAATCCTGGATACTATGAATTATATATAAAATATAAACATGTAATTACATACATTATAATCTTTTTGAATTGATTATACTCATGAATAATTACTTTAAACCAAAACTAGAAAAATCAAGAAAATTGTAACACTTTAATTAAAAAAAATTATTAAAAAAACATGATTAACACAAACTATTATTTAATTCAATCCAATAATATTAATAGATAAATAGTGTAAAAATGAACATAATTCTATTATAGAACCATGTTTTAATAATCCTATGTCTATTATTTAGGAGTTGGAAAAGCAACACAATTAATAGGGAATTGTGTTAATGAGATTTTTGAACCCATATCCTTTTCATTGGGTTATCAATTTTTTCAGAAAATATTTTCAATGAATATTCCCCTAATATCCAATAAATATCATATCAGAAAAAAATTCACTATATTTTTTTGATATACATGTTTCCACCTTCATTTTAAGCTAAATAAAAAGATTCTTCAAAAGTTAATTTTTTCCAAAAAATAATCTTTTAGTCCCATTGACATGATTATTCTTCAGTAAAAAATGATGATTTTTATGCCAATATTTTTTCAAAATTAATTTGGGAACTAGAATTTTATTCAACAAAGTGTTATTTATGAAATATGTTTGAAATCTATTCCTTTTCATGGGCTATTTAATGATTATTATGGTCATACGTTTAATGTGACATGCATGATTATATAAATATCAAGATATTATTATTGGGATCGTAATTATATATCCCATGAATTCATTGGTAAAAGTGGTGTATCTCATAATATAATGTGTAATATGAATGAACATAATGATGATGATCCTATTAATATGGTGTGACAATGATGATTATGACGACCACTATTATATTGATATGTATCCCTTATTTATACTCTTATTTGACTTTTGTATAATCCATTTCTTGATGTATATACTCAAATGTCTACATGTGATGAAAATAATGTTAAAATTTTTAATGATAAAGAATATTTATTTCCATAATAGTTAAGTCTTAATATTTAATTGTTTTGTAAGATCCTAATTTTCCTATTATTATAATCCATTTCATCCTCGAATGTATAAATATTCTTTTTTAATATTTAAAAAGATGTATTAGTCTTGTAAAAGAAAGTATGGTCAATATAGTTTGTAATAGAGGTATGCATTATTTAATTTAGGATTTAGGAAACATTCATTCAAATACTTATTATCATTATATGTATATTTAGAAATCCAATAATATTTTTTTGGAAGAATTATAAACCTATGTATCTCATATAATAAACCATTATATTTAATTACATAATATAATAAAAAATTCCTGATTTAATTTGATACATTTTTCTCAGAAATTTTATAGTTTGTAAAACTATTTGAACAAGGAGAAACCCAGAGAAAAACCCATGTGTTGGATTGTGAAACAATTTCCCAAACAATATACCCAATGCCAAGGGTTGTGGAGTTTTATTTATTATTGAAATTCATACTTAGTTGTCGTAGGCTATAAATAATAACTTAAACCATGTGTAACATTACCCATAACCCAATATGGAACAAAAATATATTTATTCCTTTACATGACAATGAACACTGGAATTTAGTATTTCTCCAGTCCTAATTTATTTCGAGTAGTGGGTTTACTCAATAGAGAAGATAATTTATTTTCTTTAATGTTTTTAAAATGATTAGGTTACTCTTTTCCTCTATAATTTAGATGGAGAAACCTATTAAATTTTTGAGTTTATATTGAAAACCATATTTAAGGAAGAAAAAGATGAGATGGAGTTGAAAGACTAATAAAATATTTCAAAATATGTATACCTCTTGAACTCTTTGAACAATTCTAGAGATATAATTCGTAGAGATGAAAAAACGGAAAGTGAATTTTTCATTGTTTATGAGGAATCATTTACATGGATTAAAATATATGACTCACATTTTTTTATCTAAAATAATAGTAAAATTAATATATTCATTAGTATATTAAAACTATCCCTTCTAAAGGCTTTACCTATCCAAGACTTTTAGATGTATGAATAAGTATATTAATGTGTTATAAAATTAGGAATGGAGTTGGGTGAATGGTCTCATTGTTATATATAGGAATAGTAAAATTGAGTTTCAATCCATTGGATCTAATGAAAAATGAGTTCAGATAAAGAAACACCCATGTGTCAAAAATGTTGGAAGAAGCGTCCGGGGAATTCTCTCTATAGAATTGTGAAATTCTTCAAGCATGGGAGATAAGGCCAAAAAGTTCATGAGTATTAATGATACATGATGATTCTATCCAAAATGATGGATAAAATGAAGGCACCACACATAATTCAATGCTACAACATTAGGGATCAAGGTACTATGAAAGACAGTGCACTAAACAACATCTCTTTGAGGGTAATCAATGTCAGCAACCACTAATGAAAAAGGAGAAATGAAAAAATTATTCCATCACTACTTCTAAATATGGGCATGAAAATGAAGTCATAAAAGGAAAACATCATAGTAAACAAAGAATGGGAAAAGTTTCATATGATTATGGTTCTAACCATTCAATTAAATACAATAGTTTTTTATGAAATATTCAATCTATGTCGAGATATCATAGAGTACATATGTCTATAAAAACACATAGTGATGTGATCATTTCAACCCATGTGTTTGAATCCTTACTTATTAATTTATGAGGGAAGATTCTTCTATATTTTCTTGTAATTTTTCTATTGGGGGAATTTGAAAATATAATGGGAATGAATGGGATTTCACTATATAGATATCACATCATTTATTGGGAAAATAAAATCTCATTCCAAATTTTAAACAATCTCATTCTTGTCCAAAAATTTCAATAAATATCATGAATATAATTTGGAAAATTCCTCAATGGTATGGGTGATGATACCTAGTGATGCAGAATAAAATCCCAAATTATTAGAGTTAAAGTGTGGTTTAATCCTATAGGAAATTCCATTTTTGTGGGACTACACCGATGTATATCTAGATGAAATAATATGTATTCTCTCGGATCATAATGTAGATTACTCAATATAACAAGCTCATGGTTCCACTCTTAAAAAAATCCTTTTATGGATGGCCCCGATCCAAATATAGGTGTTTACGAAGAAACTAAATAATCATTTAGACAAGGGTTTCATACTCCCAGTTTCATTTCCTTATGATGGACCATTGATCTTCATAAAAAATAAAGACAAATAAATCTGAATTTATATAGATTATTATGAGATCATCAATATCAATATAAAAAATAAGTATCCCTTACAATATAATGATTACTTCTCTAATCAACTATGAGGAGTTCAATACTTCTCAATGGTGTGCCTTTTTTCTAGATTTAATCAACTGGAGGTGAAAATAGATGATATTCAGAAGAAAACCATCCGTATATGGTATGTGTGTGACGAATTCATAGTGATTCCCATCAGAATAACTAATACCATTTAAATAATCATGTATTTGAAAAATGGAGTCTTTAGATAATACATCAAATAGTTTTAGTTGTTTGTATTGATTATATTCTCATTTAATTCAAATGTAAAGTGTGACATGAAGAGAAATAGAAATTGATCTAGTTACATTAAGGAAATATAAAATGTATGTTATGTTCATGAAGTGTGAATTTTGGATGTAGGAGGTAACATTCATGTGTTACAAGATCACAAGTGAGGGAATATATATGGACCATAAATGAAAAAAGTAATTTAGTAATGGAATAGACCCACTAGTGTCATATAAATCGATAGTTTTCTTTGGTTATTTGGGTAATAAGGATGGTTTTTGATAAATTTTTGAGGATTTGTTATCTAGATAAATATGTTAACACAGAAAGGTGTAAAATAATCCTAGATGAAATAATGTCATGCAATCAATAAGGATATCAAGAAGAGGCTCAACACTACACCTATACTCTAACAACCAATAATGGAAGAATTTTTGGTGATATTCAATAATGCTTCAAAGAATGGATTTTTTTGGTAGTCATGAATAATGACCACATGATAGCTTCTAAATCCATAAATTTTATTATCCAAGAAGAAAAATACAAAATTCATGATTTTTTGTTAGCAACTATGAACTTTTCCTTGAAAATATAGGGGAAGTACATTAATGGTGAGAAGATTGAAGTATATTCTGATCAAAATAGTATAATGTTCATATTTACATATAAGTATCTAACAATGCATTTTGGAAAATGGTTAGATATAATAAAGAAGTGAAATTTATATTTTCACTATCATCAAGGAAAAGTGAAAACGTTTTATGATACTAGCATTAAAAAGAACCTTCTTCTATATTCATTATGTGGACAGAGAAGTAACCCAAATTCTTGGATTTTAAAAAGATGGATTTGGAAATCATAATTTCATGGAATACATATATCTATTCCAAAATTATTTCCCATCCACCATTCCAAGTAAAGACCAAGGATGAAAAAGGGGGTGATCTAGTGATACAATATTAGTTGATTGTAGTAAAGTAAGGGAATATATATGAGTTTCTCAACAATGATGAAACTATGATTCTATTTGAAAATGGGATTTGTTTACCTTCATAACATAAGATAAAGAAGGATTTTTCTAGATAATTCACATAGATTAAATTTTTCTATCCCTCCTAGAAGTACCATGGTGTAATGTGACCTTCGACATAAGTTCTGGTGGGAAAACCTAAAGAATTATATTGAAGATTATATATCATTTTTTTTGGTATTTATGAAAGTTAAATTATTGATATATAAGTCTAAATGGTTGGTGTTACCATATCCTATACCCAGTTTTAAATGGTTTAATATTAGTATAGACATACAGATAGATATAGTGATGACATCCAATATATATAGTGAAATTTGGGTTATGGTGGATCGACTCACCTCAACAACACACTTTATTACTAATTATGAAGACTTATCTATTAAAATAAATATGAAGATATGTGTAATTACTGTGTTATAGATGGTCAATGAACCACTTTTCATCTTCTCTGATCATGATATATGTTTTACATATAGATATATCGAAGTTTATTACATGATTTAAATAATTTATTGAATTCTATTACAACATATCACCCCAAAAATAATTTCCAATCAAAAAGGAGTCATCCAAAACATGGGGAAATGCAAGTAGCCTATTAAATGGACTTAAATGAGGGATGTGATAAAAAAACCCATAGGATTATATTTCATATAATAAAATCATCCACTCACATATTAAGATGGATCCATATGAAGCTCTTTATATGAGTCGATATAGACCTCCTACATGTTGGGATGAATTTGGTGACTGGAAGGTAAACCAACCTGATTTTTTTCAAAATATGATTGAAAAGTTTCATTGTATCGAACAACATTTGAATGCATTTCATACTTGGGAAAAGATCTATGTTGAACACCATTAAAGGGAATTGGTGTTTAAAGTTGAGGATATTATTTTCCTCTGAATATCACCATGGAAGAGAGTCATGCGGTTCATAAAGAAATGAATAATATAACTTCGTACATTTACCCCCTTTAGATCCTTGAACTCATAAGAGTAGTGACCTATTAGTTTTTACTTTGACCAAATATGTCTCAAGTTCATGATGTGTTCCACATATCTTTTATTTGGAAGTACATAATCAATTCCATAATTTTATTGAATATGTTGGTGGTACAAATGGTGATTCAGCTATTATTTATAGAGAATATAGTGATGATCATAATTCATTAAGACAAAGATCTATTAATGAAGAAAACTCCCCTTGTCATAGTGTTTTGTAAGAACCATAATTTTTAATAGGTGACATGAGAACCAGTGGAAATTATAAAACATAATTACACTCACCTCTTCTCAACTAAGTGTATGCGTTTGTTTTTTATGGATGGAATTTCTTAATGGGGGAGATTGTAAAAGACTAGAGTTTGTAAATGATATTATTACCATTAAATAATTGTGTTTTATATTTTACAATATAGTTTTATACACATATATCACATTAAGAGACCAGAAATAATTTTTTTCAATTATAAATACTATTTCATTAGTCAACTACAATATAAAAGAAAAATCCAAAAATTAAAACGTGAAAGGAAAATATAAAATATAAACCCTAAAATGGGAAACTATTGATCACAGAACATACAAGAATTATTTTACCCATGAAGAAAACTACATAAGTGAAACAATATATTAGTAAAACAATCCACATATTTGAAAAAAAATATAATAAGGAGAGGAACTGTAGTGATTATGGACTGAAGCATGAATTAGTGTTTATAGAAAGTTATTTGACTATTAGAATTGTAATGTGACTTTTGGAGTAGTAATGTGACAATTGGATTCATTTCCAAAAATTTGACAAATGTAACATGACCATTGATAATAGTTACCCGCCTATATGGAATAGTAACCATATCGTTGGAATAGTAATTTAACATCAAAATAATGATGTGTGAAATAATGAATATTAATCACAAGTACTAAAAGTAAAAATAAATAATAAAGGATTAATATTAAATATACTATTTAAAAGACACAAAAAAATTTCAATCACATATATAATAAAATGTATTTTAATGTATTTAATAAAAATAATAGTTTTTATATTAAAATTTTAAATTACATATGTTATAAATTTTTTATAAAATGAATTCCATATTTTAAGTCATCATGTAAAAATTTTCCAATATATTTTTTATGTTATTCTCTTTGATACTTCATCTTTTAGGTGAATAATAAAAATATTATTTATCACATTACACATGTATCTTATGTTACATTATTCATGATTTAATAAAAAATAATTTATTTTTAGAAAGTAATTTATCAAGAAAAAAAAATTTAATTTAAAAAATGATTCATTAAAAAAAATTATAATCACAAAAACCTATTTCAGAAACCTAATGTCAAAATGATTCCTCAAAATATCAATTTTTCATTTATTCAAATTTATTTTCTAATAAAATACTAAATTTGAATTATAATGACGTTGAACGTATTGAAAACATTATATTATATTTTTATATGATTTACATTTTTAAAAATTCATTGTTACAAGTTTTACCATTGATATGTTATTTCATTTAATGTTTTATTCTAAAAATACCCCTATCTTCAAGTATAAATAACCCAAGTTACTCCTCCCAAAAGAAATCCTCCCTCTCTAAAAAATATCCACATCTATGAAATAGGTTTAACTATATATCCTCATATATTACCTAGTTATGTTTTGGTGAAATCCAACTCCAAGAATCAATGGAGTTTTAGTGTTTTATAAGAGAATCTACAATTATGATTATGTAACTTTTAATTAACTATTATCTTTTATTCTCTTTATTATTTCACCACTCCTTGCTATACCAAAATATATAATATTAATTCGGAAATAATTAAAGAGTCTATAAATATGGTTAACATTTTATTATTGTTATATTTAAAATATATATAAATTTCAAACGTCCATTTCCCTCTCTACCGACAATGTCCCACCAATAGTCTGTAGTCCCACTACAAATAAATTTTCATTTCCACAATTATAAAATTCATCATTTGTGTCATTAAATATATATAACAAAAAAATATAATTATATTAATTGTTTTCATTTGGAATAAATTATATTCATGAATAATTAATATTAACAAAATTAAGGATATTGAAACAAAACATGAATTTTTAATTAAAACATGTTATCATAACAATTCACGTTTAATAAAGAATGTTATAAAATAGTATTTATTTATTTTATTGTAAAATTAATCGAAAAAATGGACAGAATTCATTTTTCAAACAGTGATTTAGGAATATAATATTTATTATTTAAGAGTTGGAATAGAGATGATGTAAATTGGGAACTAAGGTAAGGGGATTCTAGAACCTAAATATTTTCATTTGGTTTTACCTCATTCATGAATTCAGGAGTTGGAATATTCATATAATATTCCATAAATATCATCTCAATATTACTACATTTTAGTTTCTTGGGTATAAATGATTGAACATTGATTTTTAATCAAAATATAAATATTTTTAAAAAAATTGAAAAATATATCGGTTACTGTTTAGTTGACTCTTCTTCACACAAGAAGAGAGCTGATTTATAGAAATATGTTTTCACATTTAAATTTTGGAACCTATATTTTATTCATGAAATCTGGTTTTAGGAAATTTCCATATGAAAACCATTTCCTTCCATTGTTATACATTTAATATAGAATGAATTATTATATAAAAATTAATATGTGATAGGTGGTCCTAGAATTATATATCCCTCTATTGTATTTGGTATTGTGATATATATTATGATAAAAAGAATAATGTTCATGAAAATGTAACTATATTTTTTCACAGTAATGGTATTATGATTATTCACATATGTGTTGTATGAACATGACTCTAGATTTATTCAAAACTGTTTGAGGTATTTGAACACTATGAAATGATGTTTCATTTATTTTAATTTCTATATTGAATTACATTATAAAATGTTTCACTCTGTATTAGGATTATGAAAATATTTTTATGTTGTGATGATGAATATATTCCTCACCCATGTTATATTGATTAATTTACCTTATTTCTCCTCTTACTGAGATTTTATATGACCCATATTCATGAAATATATCTAATGGTTACTACATGTACAGAGGAGAATGTGATATTTTAAAAGGATAAATAATATTTCATTAAACAAATTATGATATATTACTTAAATGTATTGTATGATCCTAATTTTTCCATGATACTAAACCTTTTGACCCATTAATGTATAACTATTATTTCTCTTATATTTAATATTTTATAACATTCATGTAAGAAAGAGTTGGGTGGCTATAATTATTCTCATACATTACATTGACCAACATTTTTCATTTTCCCTATGTAATTATATATATGTAGACATATGTTTTGAAATCAAAATATCCACTGGTTCTTCTAAGAAATTTACGGGGTGATTATTCTCACATTATTGATATATAGGAAACATAATACTTTTACCCCATGGTCTTCCCCACCTTAACACTTGACAAACTATATCCTTCATTTCTTTTGTGATTCAGATTGTATGTCACATTTCAAGCTGAAAAAAAATTACCGTGATAACTAATTAGGAATAATCACATTATCCTTCACGTGAGTCATCAGACCATTTTGTTTCATATGATCACATTTTCAATCACATATAATGATAATATAGTTTCTTATTGTTCATAGCAATGAATTAAACAAAAACACATAACGTGATTAATAAAATTCACAATTGGAAAGAACAGAAACATAAATAATCAATTATTGGATATCAAAATCAATAAATCCTTTTTTTTAATCTATGACACCATAGGCAGAACCTAGGTTATTAATAGACTTTATTATAATACCTCATAATGGATAATAAATTGTTTTGGATGTTCCAAATAATATTCCTAAGTATTTTTATACCAGGTGTATAAAATGGCCCATTATAGTGTACCAGGTGAAGAATGAGTCATTATCAAGCACTATTTTTAGAATAATTCCCCCTTGATACCTCAACAATAGAGCCACATCCACCTATAGTATCTAGAGAGGGATCTAATTTCTGGTATCCCACATGCTCAATCAATTACCTTGATTTTGGGAAATGATCCTATAAATTGACAAATTGTTATAATTAACATTCAACATATCATTAGACATGTTCTTAGACACATCCATATATATTTCACAATGTTTTTAACTTCCCAATTTCAAAATGTTAACCAAACCATTACATAATTACTAACTATAACATCCAATACTTTTCATACCTCGATATTTTAACCCTTAAAAGTATATTCATTACATTTCACAAACACTAACCTAAGGATTATGTAGTTTTATCCCCTTTTGAGACGAGGTGCACAATATTATTATTTAGTGAATGATATTAAATTCATCCCAAAATTTTCATATAATTTTTTACTCTTCATTGGAATGGCCCACATAAAAACAATGTTCACATCTTAGGGAAGGTAAATATTAAAAATAGTGAGCTCAAATTCATAATAGGGGTAGAGAAGTAAAAATACATAAATATAACACTACCATAATCATGTGAGAACATGATAAAAATTGATTAAAACCAGACCCTATATATAGTAGTAAAAAATAATGTGTATTTCAATAAATATTTGATGTTAAGAAAACCAGAATCACAAGGTAATTAGAAAACATTATCAATGAGAGTTTAAAATAGACATAAAACATGTAATTATGGAATACACGTACACAGAGAAAACAATTTTTTTGATAAGGATCATTTCCTAAAATATCATAATAGAACGTTTTATCTCTCCAAGACATCATTGTAGACAAGTATCACTCTAAATAAATTCCTTGTGGAAAAATTCTATGACTGAACTAGGTTCATTACACATTATATTCCACTTTATCACATGATATATAGTTCAATATCCAATAAATTAAATGAAAATATTGGTCCCCCATTTTTTGTTATATCTTAACAACCATTATATAATAAAAATAATAAATATGTGATCCATAAGATCATTAAACATTCATTATATATGAAACCCTAAAAATAAATTCGTTTCTTAAATATTTCATAAAAACATAACCTATTTAAATGAAAACTGTTTCATATTTATTTCATTATTTCATCAAAGAATATCCAATGGAAAATGAATTAGGTTTCATAATAATTTTATCATCATATAACCCTGGGAAGGTAAAAGAGTTTCACATACATCTTTTTATTATATCCATAAACAATATAGAGAAGAAATAATAATGCTATAGATGGAAAATATCCACAGTAATGTAGATTTAGATTTAATGGAAGTCTTAGAAGATAGAAGATTATATTGAAAAATCACTTTGAATGATACATGATGAAAATAATATATCATGGAAAATAAAAATTTAAATCTACGAATTCATAAAATATTTTGGAAATCATTTTCATAAAAACAAACCTGAAATATTATAAATAATAATTTAAAAATAATTTAAAACATTTCTTTGAGGAAAATAATTTTTAAAAAAAATATATATTTCAAAAAAATTCCGGAAATATTTTATAAATCCTTTTAAATTATAATATTCGTTAAAACATATAAAGTATGTTTAAAAAAATTAATATTTTTCTTGAGGAAAATAAATTTTCGTTGAAAATAACTTTACACAAAATTCATAAAATAATTATAAAATAAATTTCACTTAAAATAAAATTTAATTCCTATAATGGAATCTTAAAAATCATTTAATAGTTTTTTTTAAGATAATCGACTTTTTTATTTGAAAAAAAACATTTAAAATAGAAATAATTTCAAAATATATTTCTTTGACAATAACCTTATAATATTATAAATTTATATTCATATAATATAATATTCAAGATATCATGAAATTTAAAAACATATAAAGAATTATAGAAACCATTTTAATAATTTCTTGAGGAAAATACCCATTATGATTTGAAAAAAAACTTATTTACGAAACATAAATTTTCAAAATCCATTTATTAAATAATATTATTTTTTTATTATAATGTGATTTTCATTTAAAATATATTTCATGAAAGATTCAAATTATAATTATTCCATACACGTTAAGACAATGATTCCTTTCATATTTTTGGTAAAATGAAAACATGAATTGTTTTATAAATAACAAGAATATTTATTTCAAAACATTTTGTCAAAAATACAAAAAAGGAAAAAAGATATATTAACAAAATGTTTAATTTATTTGAAAAACATTTTTGAAATATTTTTTTTGGAATAAATGACTTTGTAAAATGAATTGTATTTTTGAAGTGAGAAATAAATATAATTTTCTTCCAAAACAATATTATGACCTATTGAGTTCATATAGAGAGTAAAATGATTGAAAAAATTTATTCCAATAACATAAATAGAGTATAATAAATGTTATTATTTTCATGAGATATGTGATGCGACATTTCATCATCAAAAACATTATAAAAAATACTCCTGATAAAATATGAGGTTGATCATAAAACCCTTACCAGTTATGAAATATCAAATTGTAATACCCATTCAATATTAACTATAAATGGATCAAAAATATGATAATAATAAATTAATTTATTTATTACATTTCAGTGGGTCTTTATATACACCTCACAATAAAATATAGGTCCATATCATAACATATTCCTCAAAGAAAGAAAATGTAGAAAAAACCCCTTACCTCTACGGTAACTTTTGATCTATAAATCCCATGAAAGATAGATCCTAAAATGGTTAAATAAAATGCTAAATTTAATTTCAAATTATCATAAAATAAATCATAGGTTAATATATACATAAATAAGTAAAACACGTGGTGAATAGAGCATTGATCACATAAAATACAAGTGAGACAGAAATTCTTTGCCTTATGTTTAAGTTTCCCCTATACATGTTCAAATATATTGTATAATAAATATATATAATTGTTAATCAATTATATAATAATAATTATATATTTAATTCCTTATATGGAATACTTAATACATTTTATTATCTATTTATGAACAATTCATTTTCAAAATCACATTTTGGTAATAACTGTTTTGTTTTATTTGTAAGTTTTTATATATTATTTTCAGTCATCTTACATTGATAATTTTTCCATAATATATGGAATTTACACCATGATATAGATATAATATATATTCATCACATATGTATTTATAATTATCTATAAAAATTATAGATATAATATGACAAACACTGTTTATAGAGAGAGTATAACGTCTGTAAGAATTGACATTGTTTCCATTTTATCAACAGATTGAAAGAAAAAAAAGTAAATAACATATTACTATTAATAATTATTATTTATTTCACATATATTTATATATGTAAATTTTTTTATTGAAATATATCTTTATTACCTTCAATGTAAACCGTATGAGAAGAATGAATCACCCTAACTCGTGAGGCGGTATTTCACTGTACACATGAGTGACGTAAACATATTTCGACATAATATAAATAATATAGGTATATGTGATATTATAATTAGAAATATAAATTATTTTATGAATATAATATATATTTATTTTGTGTATCATTTTTTCTAAATATGTAAAACTGAAATGAAATAAATATCACAAAATTTGTAGAGGTGGTAGTCCACTATACACATGATTGATGTTATTGTCTTCCAATGGGATTGGATGTGAAAGTATTTATAATAAATATCATATATAAAAATAAAATAAAAAATTATACCAAACAATTATTCATTATGATGGAGACTGAATAACATTGGTTTGTGAGGTTGTAGTCCGACATAGACAAGAATAATGATTTTATTTCCCATTTGAGAGAAATTGAGATGTTATTATGTTATTACCTAAACATAAAAACATATATTTATTTGAATTATATTTTTGAATTATATTATATTTTTTAATTATAATTGTTAAATGAGTAATAAGAAATAAATTAATACTCCTAATTGAAGAATGTTACCGCTTCATCAAATAACATCATTTGGTTTGTAATAAGATACTTCCTAGGTGGGATTTATGACCAAAATAAGTATTATAGGATTAGTGTAGGTAATTTGGGAATTTATATTTTGGGGTACTTTACAAAAAAAATTGGGTTCAATGGTTTTATGAGGAGATTATATGGGCATGTCATTTATAAGTGAGGTTAGAGGAATTCATGTAATATTTGATATGAAAATGTTGTCCATCATTTTTAAATTGACACAAGGATCCAAAAATGGGTCATTATATATACTATATGATATAATTTAGAAATTAATCTATCAAATTTGTTTTAGAAAAGTTTTGGGTCATTTTTAACCCTTATCATCTTTTTATAACCAGTTGGAGAGCACATTTTTCAATTAACATAGTGATTTTTTAATTCTTTTTACTAAAAATGAGGGATTATTTACCATATTAGATAATAAAAATTATTCTTATTCATAAAATAGTGTCATTGTTTTGTAATTTCCCCCCTCATATTTTGAAATTTTAATTTTAAAATTCCTCCTGCATATACGATGAGAAAGCAATTTTTGAAAGAGAAAATGTTTGAATGATTAATAATTTTTACATAAAATTTAAATATAAATTTTATTAAATAGAGATAGACTGGATTAAATTTTATACAATTTTACTAATTTACCCTCTAAAACCAACCATTTTTTCTAAAATTAGTTTAAATATATTATAATTCTTAATAAAAATTATTATTTTTCACTATTAATAGAAAAATAATATTTTCTGAAAATTCTCAAATATTCACCCTAATATATATTTTTACATGTTTATTTAGAAAAATGTATTTATTATATGAAATAAATTCTATATAATTGGGAAAATGAATTTTAATTCAATATGAAAAGGAAAAAAATAGTATTTTTAGAGAAATTAAATTTTTAAGAGAAATGATGGATTAATTATTATCTTATTTCTTGAAAACAAAAAATATTACACAATGATTTTTTAATGGAACACTATGTTGGTAGCTTAAATTTCCTAGAACACCTATATTAAATGAACCCCAAAATAGTTTCAAGAACCCAGATCTTCGTTTCAGGTATTTCCATCTTTTTTTCTGGAGTTTTTGAGAAAAATTATTTTTTTGGAAATTTTTGATGTACACGTCGTGTACTTTATGAGTACATGTCCTGTACTCTTTTCCCGCTCGAAGCAATATTCTGGCCATGTCTGGGCCACAAACATTATGTGTAAGGGTGACGTGGAGGCCGATTTTGGTGGAGTATAGAAAGACCTAGTACACGCCATGTACTCGAAAAAGTACACACAGTGTACTTTCTTTTTTTTCATTAAATGGATCGGGGTCACACCTAATCGAGGAAAACGACTTCTTCTCCTGCTTATTCGTTCTAGAGAGACCCATACGACCATAGATATTCCCCGACCCACTTTTCCTCCATCTATTATCTATTTTGATCACTGTCGATTAGGTTGGAACGACAACGTTGAGTGGTCCCTTCTCCTAGAGCCTTGTTTACCAATTTATCTTCTTTCTAAAGATATCGTCGGTTGAAATTTTTGTGAATTTTCATAGATATTCTCCATTCTAAGGAGAATCAATCTGCGTGGCTCAAGTATTTTGATCTCCTAGCATTCAGGTAGATGGTTTGTGCATTTCTGTAGGAAGTCTATGAATATTTTGTGCAAATTCCACTGATTCACCTGAATGGGCAATTATTGCTTTCTTGTTTTTCCCATGTTGTTTGTCTTCCTTGCTTGATTTCTTGAGAAGAGATCATTTCTTGTAAAATTGGATAATATATTCTGTATTCTTGTTCTTTTCCTTGCATATTTGGCTTACTAGGCATTTTTCCAGTTTCCATGCCTAGTTTTAGGATAGTGGGGATGTTATACTGTTATGTTGTTGTGCCTTATAATGATAGCCAAGTAGTTCTTGAGGTTTACATGGGATGATACACGTGTGCTGAGCATGTTTATTTGACATAGGATTGTGAAAAACTAGTGTAGTGGAACATAGGGAGAATAGACATAAGGTCTTCTCCAGAATGTCTTTTAATACGATGCGAGACCAGAGGGGGAATTGACGATGAGTGCTTCCCTAGAGAGTCTGTAGTTTCTCGACGTTGGAAACATGGGGTATGAGATGTTGAGTGATTCCCCAAAGAGCCTTTAGTAAGATACGAGACTATTGGTGGAATTGACGGTGAGAACTTCCTGATAATGTTTAGTCATAGCTAAACCAGAGGGGTGAGACTGAGTGGGCCTCCTAGAGGGTTGCTAGTACAGATAGGTTGAACCATAGGGGTTAGGCTGTGAGATCTACCTAGAGGGTAACCTGTTTTCTACTTGTTGTTGGTTATTCACTTGTGTACATTATATGCTAGAACTATGGATTGTAGCTGCTATGTTCTTTTCTGTTTACTACTTCTTGCACTTTTACTTTCCTTGAATTCATTGATTGTTAGGAACAAATATTTGGGTGATTGCCTACATGGATTGTATCTCACACTCTATTTGGGCCATGCTTTTGGGCCCAAGTAGATTATATTGTTGCAGGTATAGATAAGTTCAATCGCAATTCTACATCAGTTTCTTGATTACTATGGAGCTGGAGAGCATGAGACCAAGACGAGGCTTGCGATGCTGAGGAGTCGCTTATCTGTTTTTCTTTTGTACTTCGGATTAGTATTGTATTCATCATTCTGACTTGTTTGGTCATTTTTTAGACATATTTGTAGCATGCATCATTACATATATTCCTGTTCTAGTTGTTTATTTGTCATTATTCCATTGTTCATCGTTTAATCATGTTTGTATGTCTACTACTTATGTTATTGTTGTTATTTGTTTTCATTTTCCACTATGTACTCTGCTAATGAGTGCATTGTTTCCCCACTATCGCACCCAAGGCCCTTGCTTCTATTCGGCAGCCTCTGGCGTTTGGGGAAATGATCTCGAGGCCATGTAACCAACCAGGTATGGGGCGCCTCTAGGTGACTTCCGGATCCGGGATGTTACAAAGTGGTATTAGAGATGTTCTTTTCTCATGACATACTCTTTGGAGCCTTTATCCTGGGATAGGATGGATTCGGTACTTGGTGATAAGCTGTGCCTAGGAGTAGCTATCCCATGTACAGGGAAAATCCATATTACCTCGTTTATTGTAGTTTTTTGGTTTTGAGATTTACGGTTGATATGATTTCACCTAGAGTGATTCAGATGTCATGTATTGTTGTTGTTTTGCTATTGCGGTTCTATTTCTCTCGAAACACGATGATATGAGGGAATTCCATGTCATGAATCATATAGACACTTGTTAGAAATCACATTCCATGCCATCTAGTGGGCATTAGAGATTGCATGTTGTTGTGATAGAATTCTATAGATTTTTCATGCTGTTGTGATAGATGCTTTGATATAATCTCTGCTGCTTGATAAGGGACTATTTGTATTGTATGTTTCTTGAATGAATGCCAGATTTTGGTTCTTGATGTGTTATGGGCCGTCTTGAATAATAAATTAGAGAATCATTGACCACTTTTTTTGTATATGACTGCATTGGAAGCCATACTTTGATTCGTGGGGAGTATGGGTCTTCACGGATCAAAATTTGGCACCATAATGCGTTATTTTAAATGTTTTCTGGGCTTCGGTGTAGTTTCAGATCTACTGGTCGGAAAAACCAAGAATACACAGCTTGTACATTATATATACACGCCGTGTAGTTTTAAACCGTGTCTTTGACTGTTTGATCAGAAAACACAGGTTATGAAAATCGCCAGGAACACACTGTGTACTGTAGGTACACGCCGTGTAGTAGTGAGCATGTACCCGGCCATGTAACTAACAACAGGGGTCGGGGAAGCTCGAGTAGAACACATCGTGTTGGATAACAACACACTCTGTAGTCTCGTTCCAGGTACACGACCATGTCACGGGCAACACGAGTCGGTGTTATCTTCTTCCATACATGACGTGCTTGTTCGTAACACACCGTTAAATGGTCATCCGTTTAGTTGGCCATGTCCCCAAAAACACGGGTTGCAAAAAATCATCAAATACACACCGTTTTTGTTCGGAACACGCTGTGTAGTCTCAGTCGTGTAGCTGGCTGTGTAGGTAGCAACACGGGTCGTTGAAACCTTGTCTACTACACGCCATGTCCACCAGCCACACATCATGTAGTCTCAGTTTAAGGAGACTGTGTGGGTTAGCTGTGCAAGGAGACACGGGAAGGGAAATAGAGTTAAGTACACTCCGTGTAGATTTTATACATGCCATGTATTCTTGTTTTGTAAATCTTGTGTGTTTCCTTCTCCTGTTTTCATTTTGTACTCCATTGTTCTATGTCCTTGTTTTTTCTAATCTAAGGTATCTTTTGGACCATTCAGATATATGCCTCCGAGATGTCCTCTAGTTGTACGTCAGTTGTCAGGCAGTGATAAGATGCCGGATATGGCTGATCAGGGACTTCCTACCGATCCTCTGGTCGGGCCAGCCTTGGAACTGGCTGTCATACCAGTTGTAGGCACTGATGTGCAGTTCAAGGAAGGTTTTATGAGGATGATACATACCTTTCAGGGAGCACCGCCTCCTTCCACGACTATGGGTGACTTGATGTGGGTTTTCCAGAAGCAACATCCTCCCACTTTCCCAGGGGAAGGAGGATCTCAGCTGTAGAGTAATGGCTGGAAGCCATGTTGACCATCTTTGAGCATCTGGAGACGCCTCCAGAGAGGCTGGTCAAGCACTCTACCTATATTCTACAAGACTCTACCATGAGGTGGTGGGATGTGATCTCACAGGCGGTTCATCATCAGGTTATGGCTTGAGAGTTGTTTCAGCGTGTCTTTTATGACTACTTCTACCCGGAGACCCAGATGGCTGACTGAGCCCAGGAGTTCATGAGCTTTCAGCCGGGTAATCTTTCTGTTATGGATTACTCCTCTCATTTCGTCATGCTTCATTGTTTCACAACCCTCCGAGGTGTGGACTAGATGTTCTTAGAGAGGATGTTTGAGTATGGTCTCAGGCGGGAGATCCGCACGCAGGTGAATCTCTTCCAATTGCCTTTCATGACTTCCATCGTCAACCAAGAACTGATTGCGGAGCACAATACGAGAGACTCTGGAGCTGCGAGCCAGGGTGGTTCTGCTTCCAGAGCTAGTATTCCTCCAGAGGAAAGCAAGAAGCGTCATATGAAGTCTATGTGCGGTGATCCGAGGAAGCGAGATGCATTGTTAGGTATCCAGGTGATATGCTACCAGTGTGGCCGGTCCGGGTACACGAGGCCATAGTGCCCGAGAGACCCCATGGAGTGCCAATCTTGTAGTAATATGGGTCACATTCAGCGTTTCTGTGAGGTTTTCTCACCAACAGCTGGTGACCGGGGTTCTTCCATGACTCCTCATTCAGGAGAAGCACCACAAGTTTCTCACCAATCGGGGAACTGGAGTTTTTTCTGTCGTTCGGGCCAAGGTGGAGGTCGAGGCCATAGCAGTCAACCACCTATCCCTCAGGGTTAGTAGGGAGGATCAACTTAGAGTGTTCAGGTAGGGTCACAGGGCCGCGGGACATGCCAGACATTTGTGGTGGGGTAGACCTATCAGAAGAAGGATCCCAGACCTTCTACAGTTCGAGATACAATTTTAGTATCCTCAATTTTATCTTCAGTTGTTTTTGATACTGGTTCTACGCATAACTTTATCTATGTTCCTGTCGTGGAGAGCCATGGGCTCTGTATCTTTTCTTATGCCAACTCATTGACACTATACAAACCTTTGGGGACAATGACATCTAGTGTACGTAAGTGTAGAGTGTGCCCTCTCTATAACGACCCATACTTTACATACATTGTTAATACTTCAAAATTGAAGCACACTTATTACAACATATGACAAAAACACAAAGGACCGTATAGGTATAGTGTCTTTAGAAACTGGGAAACATAAACAACTGGTTCATAAATCTTCTACAGTGTCTCCCATTTATTTCATCATATCTAGGGTCCCTTTTAGCATATTCTACTTAATATCCATCTTCCTGACCTGGGGAAAAGAAAACATAAAAGGGTGAGCTCAAATGCTCAGCAAGGTAAAATAAAGGAAATAAAAATCATATCATATCTTTATCAAAACCTGCAAAAGAGATCATAATATCTTAACATGGAATAAATCATAGAAGTGAAAATGAGATCCCCATAATCATAACATAAAACTTGAAACTTTGTGGCATGCACACATAATCATGGAAAATCATTTCTTGTTAGTCATGACTCATTGCCAAGACTATCTTAGTGGACAAAGTCCCTTTCTGAACCGAGTTCACTCCTCGTTTCAGTCCTGTATCACTGAACCGAAAGAACCTTCCGTTCCAGCCATGTCTATCTCATGAGATATAAAATCTTTACCCAATGCATTGGAGGGAGATATAGGTCCCACCCATCTTATAATGAATCCTTTCTTATGTGTGCCACATAATCATACATCATCGCATAACACATGTAACAAAAATGAGATTCTTGAAACATCATGACATCATAAATCAATTCATATAAGATAAAGGAATTCATAAAAAATATTTCCATCCCAACATAATCAAACCAATGTAATAATAGGGATAAAAACAGAACCCTTTTATTATCTTAGATGGAAAATAATTTTGATAAAATACTTGAACTTCATTCTTGAGGAAAATATCCTTTCTGCTTCAAAAATACTTTTCCTTTATTAACATGTCGTACAATTATAAAATAAAAGAAGTTGATTTAAAATAAACTTAAAAACATGTAAAGGAAACTTCTTGGAAATAATGCTTTAGAAATCCATTCATGCCTTATAAGTTAAAAAAACATTCTTCTCGTACTTTTGTCGGAAAAGTCAAAAAGTACCTCGTATGAAAAACGACAAAGATTCCTTTCATTTCTTTTACTAAAAACTCACCAAAGGGTAAAAATGGATTTAAAAAATTTTAGGTGGATGGAAATAATATTACATATTGATGAAACATGGATGTGGATGATAAAATACACCCCAGTAATTACTTACGAATAAACAATCTCGGATAAAAATGAGATTGTGATATTTCCCTTACCTTAGGTCCGATTAGCTTTGTACGTGTCCGAAGCTCCTGTATAATGGTTTAAATAATGTTATTGACTTATTCCAGAATCATACATATTTATATGATATCATATATGGTCATATTATTAGCTTCTTGTTAGTAATATTTCATTGTTACTTGTTACTCGGGTCTTTATAACTTTTTGTTCTTATGCGTGTTTTGTCGAATAAATTCTTATTCTTATCTTTAGGTTATAGATAATTCATTTCCAGAATGGTATTAGTGTATTATATACCATATTCATTCATTCAATTCATTTATATAATCATTACGAAATGAAGATCATGTAGAACGAGTCGCATCACATCGTGGAGACGGTATTCCGTACGTACGCACGAGTGATGATATCATTCCTATGATCGTGGAATTGTATTGGAGTATATATATATTATTTCAGTATCAATATTACTTCATAATAATCATATTTAGTTACTCATTACACCATTATACCCATCCTTGTAAGGTGATGGTGGAAAATAGATTACACCACGTCGTGGAGACGGTATTCCGTACGTACGCACGCGCGGTGATTTCATTTTTCCGTAGGATGGATAGAAGGTGAATTAGGGTTGTTTCATATTTATAATAACATATTAGTATGTAATTAATACTGATGTTATTACTTTATCATGAAACAACTAAAGAATAAGAAGTTGAAGAAGAAAGAAATTGAAAAGATCGGTAATGGATATTACCTCTTCTTTGGAACACTTCTTTGAATCCTCCACTTAAGGAACTAAGATTGGTCTTTGGAGAAGACCAGGACCTCTAGGATTATTCTAGGGAAGTGTAGAGGAGAAAATGGCAGGGGTTGGCCGAGCTTGAGTGCTCAATTTGGTGTGAGGAGGAGGGGGAGGAGGTGCCCTTTTATAAGGGAGGAGAGGGGCACCTTAGGAATATCTCAAAATATTATTTTATATTAAAGTCAAAATCGGTTTATAATGGTTCCAAAGGGTCTTATTTCTAAGATAAAGTGGGGAAGGGTCGAAATCCTATCAACCAATAGGATTTATACAAGTTTAGGTTATTATTTTAACCTTATCAATTAGATTTAACTCTAAGTTAATTAATTTAACTTTTACCGTGTATTTTTGTTTTCTTTCACTATATAGTTAATACACTTACTATAACATGACAAACGAGCCCCAAATTGTTTATAATTAATATATATATCCTTATCTAAGTAATTTGGCCGAACCTTAGATTTTTAGGAATAAAATAACAATTAATAATATAATATTTGATTTAAAAACTATTTTGTGTCAATTTTGACACTATTTGATATATGATTTTTGTGAAAGTCATAACAGAATTATATGTTGGAACCAAGTTGATTAAAACAACAATAATATATCATAGTAACCTAGAAAATTAGTGTAATTCATAAAAAGTCCCAAATTACATTTATTTTGGTATTTATATTTTCAATTTTGTCAATATTTCATTAATAAGATAATTACTGCATCATCTTTGTGTCATAAATAAATTAAATTATTTGATGTCTAAAAATTACAAATAAAATACCATCATGTAGGAAATCTTTTTATCTTTCTAATGAATATTTACAATCGAATTTATCTTATGTATAACCCCATATTAAAAATGATTTACTTATTAAACTTTGATTTTAACTATTTTAACCCTTCTTTAAATAAATTAATAAAAAATGTCCTATTCTAATCCAAGTGGGCCTAAATGGTCATATTTTATTCCTAAGTTTGTTTTTGGTCGAATTACACTTGTCCAATAGAATAAGGACATGTGTTAGGGTAATATTGATATCATATTTACCCTTAGTTACCCTATTTACTATTAACCGCGGTAAAAATAGTAAAAAGTTACTATTCACCAAAAAATTATTTTCATCTCATTGAACCACATTTTAGTCCTTGATATTAACCGTGTCTCTCGGATTTTTGAAATTCCATTCACAGAAGCGGTAAAATTATGTTTTATGCAAAATTCAGTTTTTAACCTACCACTTAGTGGTTTCACTATTCATCAAAAATTGAAAGTTTTCAGAAAAATACCAAAATTTCACCCTAGGCTAATTTCGATATTCTGAGTCCAAAAATGAAGCCCATTTTGAAAAATAAAATTTATAAAATTTCAAAAAGTGGTTATTACTATTCATAACGGCTAGTTTTAATAGCATATTGTTGTTTAGTGAAACTCGGTATTGCGTATGACGCAAGCTATCGAGGAAGGTCGCGATTGCTTGTAAAGCAAGCCAAGCAAGTGTTGTGTAAAAAAAAATTCCTTTGATGATTTATATAACATAAAAGTCTCGGGTGTTACATTCTACCCCCCTTAAAAAGAATTTCGCCCTCGAAATTCGTCACTTTGCAACAAACAAATGAGGATACTTCTCCCTCATCATATCCTCAAGCTCCCATGTAGCTTCTTCAAGTTGGTGGTTTCTCCATAAAACTTTCACCAAGCGAGTGGTCTTGTTTCGTAGGACTTTTTCGCTACGATCCAGAATCTCTATCGGCTGTTTTTCATAAGAAAGATCTTGCTCCAGCGGTACAACTTCTGAGCTGAGTACATGTGAAGGATCTGGTATGTACTTTCTCAGGAGAGATACGTGGAACACATCGTGAACTTGAGAGAGATTCGGTGGAAGCGCCAATCGGTAAGCTACCTTCCCAACACGATCCAATATTTCGAAAGGACCGATATATCTAGGGCTCAACTTCCCCTTCTTTCCAAATCTCATAACCCTCTTCCAGGGAGATATTCGTAAGAACACTTTATCACCCACTTCAAACTCTAGGTCTTTTCTTCGGTTGTCGGCATAGCTTTTCTGTCGACTCTGAGCTGCTCTTATGTGTTGTTGAATAGATCTGACCTTTTCTGCCATTTCATCAACGAGATCAGGTCCTAATAGCTTTCTTTCCCCAACTTCATCCCAGCAAGTTGGAGTCCTCCATTTCTTTCCATAGAGAGCTTCATAAGGAGCCATTTGAATACTGGAGTGAAAGCTATTATTATAAGAAAATTCCACCAAAGGTAGGTTTTGATCCCAACCTCCTTTGAAATCCATAGAGCAAGCTCTCAACATATCTTCTAGGGTTTGAATTGTTCTCTCAGACTGACCGTCTGTCTGGGGATGATAAGCAGTGCTGAAACTCAACTCTGTATCCAGAGTATGCTGAAGACTTCGCCAGAACTTCAAGGTAAATCTCGGATCTCGATCAGATATAATAGAAAGTGGTACTCCATGCAATCTTACCACTTCCTTTACATATATTCTGGCAGGCTGATCTAGAGAGAAATCCTCTCTAATAGGAATGAAGTGTGCAGACTTTGTAAGACGATCATCTATGACCCAAATAGCATTATTGCCTTTGGATGTTTTAGGAAGTCCTGTGACAAAGTCCATAGTGATGTTTTCCCATTTCCATTCGGGTATGGGTAATGGTTGTAACATCCCCTTAGACTTCTGTCTCTCAGCTTTAACTTGTTGACAAACCAAGCATCGAGAGACAAATTCAGCAACATCTCTTTTCATGCCATCCCACCAGAAGTACTCTTTCAGGTCCCTATACATCTTCGTGCTTCCAGGATGAATAGAGAATGAAGAACTATGAGCCTCATCCAGCAGCTCTTTCTTTAATTCGGGGATGGGAGGAACGCAAACCCGATTCCTGATCTTTATTATCCCATCACAATCAAGGTTGAATTCAGGAACATTTCTCACCTTCTTTTGTAACTCGACATCTTCTTTCTCTGCCTCTTTAATCTTCACATGTATAGATGGTTGAACATTCATTTGAGAAAGATAAGATTTTTCCCCTTCCATTATAATTCCAAGATCCATCCTTTGTAAATCCATAAATATTGGATCTTTTGTGATCCTCATCATGGATAAACTAGCATGGTCTTGTCGACTTAATGCATCTGCCACCTTGTTTGCTTTCCCAGGGTGGTAATGGATTGAGCAGTCATAATCCTTAATCAGCTCCAACCATCTTCTTTGACGCATATTCAACTCCTTTTGTGTGAAAATATACTTTAAACTTTTATGATCAGTATAAATATCACACCTTTCACCATAAAGGTAATGCCTCCAAATCTTTAATGAAAAGATTACTGTAGCCAACTCCAAATCATGTGTTGGGTAATTTTGCTCATGGATTTTCATCTGTCGTGAGGCATAAGCTATCACCATATCATTTTGCATAAGAACACACCCCAATCCCTTCTTGGATGCATAACTGTAGATCACAAAACTTTCTCCACTACAAGGCAGTGTGAGCACAGGTGCACTGGATAACCTTCTTTTCAACTCCTTGAAATTCTCTTCACATTCCTCTGTCCAGACAAACTTAACTCCTTTCCGAGTCAACTTGGTGAGTGGATTAGATAATCGTGAAAAATCTTTTACAAAACGTCGATAATAACCAGCCAAACCAAGAAAACTTCGGATCTCAGTAACTGTTGTTGGTCTTGACCATCTTTCGATAACCTCTGTTTTTGCTGGATCCACAGATATCCCCTCTTTTGAGATTATATGACCCAAAAATGCAACTTTTTGAAGCCGAAATTCACACTTGGTAAATTTGGCATAAAGCTTCTCCTTTCTCAGGGTCTTCAATATAATTCTCAAGTGATCTTCATGCTCTTCCTTGCTCTTTGAATAGACAAGAATATCGTCTATAAAGACTACCACAAATTGATCAAGATAGTCTCTAAAGACTCTATTCATTAGATCCATGAAGATAGCCGGGGCATTAGTAAGACCAAATGGCATCACTATAAATTCATAGTGTCCATACCTTGTACGGAAAGCCGTCTTTGGTATATCCTCCCTTTTGACCCTTAATTGATGATACCCTGAACGAAGATCAATCTTGGAAAAGTATTGAGCTCCGCATAGTTGGTCAAATAAGTCATCAATGCGTGGGAGAGGATATTTGTTCTTGATAGTGATCTTGTTAAGTTCTCGATAATCAATGCAGAGTCTCATTGATCCATCTTTCTTCTTAACAAATAGAACAGGTGCTCCCCAAGGTGACACACTAGGGCGTATGAATCCCTTATCAAGATTCTCTTGGAGTTGCTTCTTCAATTCCTGCAACTCAATTGGGGCCATTCTATAAGGTGTCTTTGAAATAGGCAAAGCACCCGGTACGAGTTCTATTGAAAACTCAACTTCACGATTTGGTGGAAGACCCGGAAAACTCCCGTACAATGGGCATATTCTTAATCGTGAGTTTCTCACCAACCATTTGAGATAAATAACCTTCATTTAGTGGAATCAATACCCATAAGATGGAAGAAATTTCCACTGGAAGGTTATGTTCATCCTTGCATTGGTATACGATCGTAGATTGATCTGGAATATGAAATGTGACTTCCCTTCTTTGGCAATTGATATGAGCTCCATGTAGAGAAATCCAATCCATGCCAAGAATCACATCAAATTCCACTAAAGGAAGGATCACAAGATTTGCAGGAAGCACTTTCCCACAAACTTCGATCGGAGAAGAATTATAAACTTCTGATGCGATTGATGTGCCATTAGGTGTCGTCACAGCTAACTCAACATCTAATTGTTGAGGTAATACGGTGATACCCTTAGAAAATTTTTCAGAAATAAAAGAGTGGGTGGATCCAGAATCAAATAAAACATTTGCTACTTTAGAGTGGATGGTAAGTGTACCTTTCACCACATCGTTATCGTACTCCACCTCGATGATAGAAATTGCATGTGACTTTCCTTTGTCTTTAGCCTTAAGAGTTTGTTGACGTCGACCATCATCATCAACCCTTGGATTTGGGAATTGATTGGAATAATGCCCCATCTCCTTGCACTTGAAACATTGAAGTGTAGCAGGTTCATTCTGTGTATCCCTTCCTTTGTTTGCATCATTAGACATCTTCTTCCCATTATCACGGCATTCAAATGCCCGATGACCTTCCTTTCCACATTTAAAACATTTACTTGTCCCTTTAAGACAACTCCCTCCATGTTTCTTTCCACACTTTGAGCATAAGGGGAAGTTCATCTTTTTTTCCGTGTGCTCTTTAGATTTTTCTTTGAATTCCATCTTCCTCTTCTTATCAAACCCATGTGACTGATGGGTTACTCCAATCTCCATCTCGACTTTGAGAGCACATCGAACGATTTCTTCGTAGCTATTGAAGTCCCTTATGGCTAACACCCTTCGAAGACTTGGTTTTAAGCCACTAAAGAATCGATCGATCTTACTCTCAGGTTGGATAATAATACCAGAAGCGTACCTTGCAAGTCTTGTAAAATTTGCTTCATAGGTACTAACAGATTCATCATCCCTTTGCTTCAGTTCAAGGAACTCTTTCTCCATATTTGTTCGGAGAATACGAGGGAAGTACTTATTGAAAAATAAGTTCTTGAACTCGTCCCATTCCATAGACTCAATTTCATCCCTTTGCCTCGAATTCTTAACAAGATTCCACCATTGATCCGCATCTCCTTCCAAACGATACACTGCTAGGATGAATTTATCATGCTCAGAACATTGAAGAACTGAAAATATCTTTTCAGTAGTACTAATCCATTGTTCAGCAACTAATGGATCAGTAGACCCGCTGAAAGATGGTGGACGCTGCCTCATGAAGGATTCAACAGAATGTTGCTCCCTCCTTTGTTCGTTTGGAAATCCTGCATGATTCATAGCTTGAGATAGTTGTGTGATCATGGCTACAAGATTTTGCATTCCAGCTCCCATATCGTTTGGTTGCTCAGGGGGACAATCATTGCATTGCCCATCGCATTCCGCATTAACACGGTTCCTTCGGGTTCCAGCCATTGACTAAAACCAAGAAGAATAGTGTGAGCAACACTAATTATAATAGGAAACCACATAATTCAGGAATAAAATTTTCATGCTTAAGGTCTTATCCTAGGTTATTCAAGGCCATTTCTAAAACACTAAGATTGTGTTCTATGCTTAGACTTATCCTTAGGGTTCTTACTAAGGCTTTCACATCCTAGTTTCCAAAGGTTGACTATACCTTTCCTCTGATACCAACTATAACGACCCATACTTTACATACATTGTTAATACTTCAAAATTGAAGCACACTTATTACAACATATGACAAAACCACAAAGGACCGTATAGGTATAGTGTCTTTAGAAACTGGGAAACATAAACAACTGGTTCATAAATCTTCTACAGTGTCTCCCATTTATTTCATCATATCTAGGGTCCCTTTTAGCATATTCTAATTAATATCCATCTTCCTGACCTGGGGAAAAGAAAACATAAAAGGGTGAGCTCAAATGCTCAGCAAGGGCAAATAAAGGAAATAAAAATCATATCATATCTTTATCAAAACCTGCAAAAGAGATCATAATATCTTAACATGGAATAAATCATAGAAGTGAAAATGAGATCCCCATAATCATAACATAAAACTTGAAACTCTGTGGCATGCACACATAATCATGGAAAATCATTTCTTGTTAGTCATGACTCATTGCCAAGACTATCATAGTGGACAAAGTCCCTTTCTGAACCGAGTTCACTCCTCGTTTCAGTCCTGTATCACTGAACTGAAATAACCTTCCGTTCCAGCCATGTCTATCTCATGAGATATAAAATCTTTACCCAATGCATTGGAGGGAGATATAGGTCCCACCCATCTTATAATGAATCCTTTCTTATGTGTGCCACATAATCATACATCATCGCATAACACATGTAACAAAAATGAGATTCTTGAAACATCATGACATCATAAATCAATTCATATAAGATAAAGGAATTCATAAAAAATATTTCCATCCCAACATAATCAAACCAATGTAATAATAGGGATAAAAACAGAACCCTTTTATTATCTTAGATGGAAAATAATTTTGATAAAATACTTGAACTTCATTCTTGAGGAAAATATCCTTTCTGCTTCAAAAATACTTTTCCTTTATTAACATGTCGTACAATTATAAAATAAAAGAAGTTGATTTAAAATAAACTTAAAAACATGTAAAGGAAACTTCTTGGAAATAATGCTTTAGAAATCCATTCATGCCGTATAAGTTAAAAAAACATTCTTCTCGTACTTTTGTGGGAAAAGTCAAAAAGTACCTCGTACGAAAAACGACAAAGATTCCTTTCATTTCTTTTACTAAAAACTCACCAAAGGGTAAAAATGGATTTAAAAAATTGTAGGTGGATGGAAATAATATTACATATTGATGAAACATGGATGTGGATGATAAAATACACCCCAGTAATTACTTACGAATAAACAATCTCGGATAAAAATGAGATTGTGATATTTCCCTTACCTTAGGTCCGATTAGCTTTGTACGTGTCCGAAGCTCCTGTATAATGGTTTAAATAATGTTATTGACTTATTCCAGAATCATACATATTTATATGATATCATATATGGTCATATTATTAGCTTCTTGTTAGTAATATTTCATTGTTACTTGTTACTCGGGTCTTTATAACTTTTTGTTCTTATGCGTGTTTTGTCGAATAAATTCTTATTCTTATCTTTAGGTTATAGATAATTCATTTCCAGAATGTTATTAGTGTATTATATACCATATTCATTCATTCAATTCATTTATATAATCATTACGAAATGAAGATCATGTAGAACGAGTCGCATCACATCGTGGAGACGGTATTCCGTACGTACGCACGAGTGATGATATCATTCCTATGATCGTGGAATTGTATTGGAGTATATATATATTATTTCAGTATAAATATTACTTCATAATAATCATATATAGTTACTCATTACACCATTATACCCATCCTTGTAAGGTGATCGTGGAAAATAGATTACACCACGGCGTGGAGACGTTATTCCGTACGTACGCACGCGCGGTGACTTCATTTTTCCGTAGGATGGATAGAAGGTGAATTAGGGTTGTTTCATATTTATAATAACATATCAGTATGTAAGTAATACTGATGTTATTACTTTATCATGAAACAACTAAAGAATAAGAAGTTGAAGAAGAAAGAAATTGAAAAGATCGGTAATGGATATTACCTCTTCTTTGGAACGCTTCTTTGAATCCTCCACTTAAGGAACTAAGATTGGTCTTTGGAGAAGACCAGGACCTCTAGGATTATTCTAGGGAAGTGTAGAGGAGAAAATGGCAGGGGTTGGCCGAGCTTGAGTGCTCAATTTGGTGTGAGGAGGAGGGGGAGGAGGTGCCCTTTTATAAGGGAGGAGAGGGGCACCTTAGGAATATCTCAAAATATTATTTTATATTAAAGTCAAAATCGGTTTATAATGGTTCCAAGGGGTCTTATTTCGAAGATAAAGTGGGGAAGGGTCGAAATCCTATCAACCAATAGGATTTAGACAAGTTTAGGTTATTATTTTAACCTTATCAATTAGATTTAACTCTAAGTTAATTAATTTAACTTTTACCGTGTCTTTTTGTTTTCTTTCACTATATGGTTAATACACTTACTATAACATCCCAAACGAACCCCAAATTGTTTATTATTAATATATATATCCTTATCTAAGTCATTTGGCCGATCCTTAGATTTTTAGGAATAAAATAACAATTAATAATATAATATTTTATTTAAAAACTATTTTGTGTCAATTTTGACACTATTTGATATATGATTTTTGTGAAAGTCATAAAAGAATTATATGTTCGAACCAAGTTGATTAAATCAACAATAATATATCATAGTAACCTAGAAAATTAGTGTAATTCATAAAAAGTCTCAAATTACATTTATTTTGGTATTTATATTATCAATTTTGTCAATATTTCATTAATACGATAATTACTGCATCATCTTTGTGTCATAAATAAATTAAATTATTTGATGTCTAAAAATTACAAATAAAATACCATCATGTAGGAAATCGTTTTAGCTTTCTAATTAATATTTACAATCGAATTTATCTTATGTATAACCCCATATTAAAAATGATTTACTTATTAAACTTTGATTTTAACTATTTTAACCCTTCTTTAAATAAATTAATAATAAATGTCCTATTCTAATCCAAGTGGGCCTAAATGGTCATATTTTATTCCTAAGTTTGTTTTTGGTCGAATTACACTTGTCCAATAGAATTAGGACATGTGTTAGGGTAATATTGATATCATATTTACCCTTAGTTACCCTATTTACTATTAACCGCGGTAAAAATAGTAAAAAGTTACTATTCACCAAAAAATAATTTTCATCTCATTGAACCACATTTTAGTCCTTCATATTAACCGTGTCTCTCGGATTTTTGAAATTCCATTCACAGAAGCGGTAAAATTAAGTTTTATGCAAAATTCAGTTTTTAACCTACCACTTAGTGGTTTCACTATTCATCAAAAATTGAAAGTTTTCAGAAAAATACCAAAATTTCACCCTAGGCTAATTTCGATATTCTGAGTCCAAAAATGAAGTCCATTTTGAAAAATAAAATTTATAAAATTTCAAAAAGTGGTTATTACTATTCATAACGGCTAGTTTTAATAGCATATTGTTGTTTAGTGAAACTCGGTATTGCGTACGACGCAAGCTATCGAGGAAGGTCGCGATTGCGTGTAAAGCAAGCCAAGCAAGTGTTGTGTAAAAAAAAATTCCTTTGATGATTTATATAACATAAAAGTCTCGGGTGTTACACTCTCGAGGTTGCAGGGTATTGTTTCTTATGGAATCTCTACGTCATAGAGATGACAGGTTATGATTTGATTCATGGGATAGACTGGATGGTTCCATTCCAGGAAGTCGTCGACTTTTATCAACATACTGTGAGTTTCATTTCATCAGAGGGTGAATCCTTTCTTCATAGAGGTGAAGGGGATGTTTAGGCGAGTCGAGCAGGACTCAAGCATCATGGGCTAGGAAAGGTGATGGACCAGATTGGAAGTCTTTATCTGGATGACCAGGGGACCTCACAGTTGGACTTTCCACCAGTGGTGGATCATTTTAGGGATGTCTTTCAAGAGGAATTTTCTGGTTTTCCTACAGAGCATGAGGTAGACTTGTCAATTGAGCTCGTGCCAGGAGCAACACCAGTGTCCATTCATCCTTATAGGATTGCTACACCAGAGTTGCAGGTGATCAAGAAGTAGTTAGAGGAGTTGTAGGAAAAGGGTTTCATCTGACCCAGTACATATCCTTGGGGCTATCCTATCGTGTTTGAAAAAAAGGCAGACGGTACCTATCATATTTTTGTGGATTATCGGAAGCTGAACCAATTGACGGTCAAGAACCGATATCCCTTGCCGAGAATTGATGACCTCTTTGATCAGCTTCGACGAGCCTGGGTGTTCTCGAAGATTTACTTCAGGTCCGGTTATCATTAGTTGCGCATTTGGCCATCAGATATCCCTCTGACAACCTTCAGGAGTAGGTATAGTCTATACAAGTATACAATCATTACGTTCGGTCTCACAGACACGCCTGCAGTTTTCATGGCACTGATGAACTGAGTTTTCCATCCTTACTTGGACTCCTTCATCATGGTCTTCATGGATGATATCTTGGTGAACTCTCACACTCGAAACGACCATGATACCCATCTTGAGATCGTTCTGAGAACACTGCGAGAGCATCGGCTTTATGTTAAACACTCTAAGTGCCACTTTTGGATGGATCAAATTCACTTCATGGGACACATCATCTCAGAGGAAGGAGTATCTGTGGACCTAGAGAATGTGAGAGCGGTAGTTTCCTGGTATCAGAAGAAGAACATTTTTGTGGTACGAAGTTTCTTAGGACTAGCTGGATACTACAAATTCTTCATTCAGGACTTTTTATGCCTTGCAGCACCTTTGACATGTCTGATCAAGAAGGGGGTGAAGTTATTATGGTCGTATTCTTGCGAATCAGCCTTTCCGTTGCTGAAGGGGAAGTTCACGTCAACACCAATACTAGTCTTGCCAGACCCAATCAAGAGCTACACTATTTATTGCGATGCTTCAGGTATCGGGCTTGGATCTGTTCTTATACAGGGAGATGGAGTTGTTGTGTATGGGTCTTGGCAGTTGAGGCCACATGAGAGGAACTACCCGACGCACGATCTGGAGTTGGCAGCTGTTGATCATGCCATATATTGTTGGAGACATTACCTTCTGGGAGAGCACTATGTGGTTTTCAACGAACACAAGAGTCTCAAGTACATCTTTAATCAGCGTGATCTGAATCTGAGACAACGTAGGTGGGTCGAGTATCTTCAGTCATTTCATTTCGAGCATGCCTATACACTGGGAAAGGGAAACACAGTGGCAGATGTGTTGAGAAGGAGAAATAAGTTTCAGGTAGTTCAAGAGGCCAACAATGAGTGGAAGCTTATGGATCTGTTTTCTGAGATGCATCTGGAGGTTCACAATAGACATGGAAAGACTTCTCTATCTTCTATAGCTATTACCTCTACACTACTTGATCGGGTACGGATGAGGAATCATTTAGACTCAGAAGGCTTAGTCCTGCGGGAATGTGTGTCAGGAGAGGACCCTCTTCCTTGATGGACAGTGGAGGAGGATGAGATCTTGCATTTGCAGGGATGCGTATGGGTGCCAGCAGACATACACGAGGATATGATGCGAGATTTTCATTCCTCAGTTTGGGAAGTTCATCCGGGCATCACAAAGATGTATCAGGATCTTCATCACCTGTATTGGTGGTGAGGTATGAAGAGAGATGTTGCTGGCTTCATCATGAGATGTTCTACTTATCAGTAGGTGAAGTCGGAACATCAATGACTAGCATGCCTTTTACCACAGTTACCCATTCCAGAGTGGAAGTGGAATGCCGTCACGATGGAATTTGTGATAGGGTTGCCGAGGTCACCCCAAGGAAATGATATTGTTTGGGTTGTCGTCGACAGGCTTACGAAGGTTTCTTACTTCTTACTGATCAAGGATACCTTTAGTGTTGATGATCTGGGATGATTGTACATCCGAGAGATTGTACATATGTATGGAGTTCCACACTCCATTGTTTTAGACAGGGTTGTGTGCTTTAAGTCTTGGTTCTGGAAGGGGCTTCAGAAGGCATTGGGTATACATGTACTTTTGAGTACAACATACCATCCCCAAACAGATGGTCAGTCCGAGCGTACGATCCAAGTGCACTAGAGGATATGCTCAGAGCATGAATTCTGGAAATTGGTTGTTCATTGGAGAAGAATATTCATCTTGTGATGTTCGCCTACAATTACAACTTTCAGGAGACCATTCAGATGGCACCATTTGAGGCTTTGTACGGTAGGCCATGCTGATCACCCTTATGCTGGCTGGATGTAGGAGAGGCAGATTTGTTGGGACCTTGTCTTGTTCAGGAGACCTCAGAGCAGAGAGAGTTGATTTGGAAGAGAATGGCTACAACACAGTCTCAGCATATGTCTTAGGCTGATCAGCAGAGACGACCTATAGAGTTTGAGTTCAGGGATCAGGATTTCCTAAATGTCGCACTGAGTTTGGGACATAAGAGGATTCAGAGACAAGGTAAGCTTTCACCGCGGTATGTTGGGCTGTTTGAGGTATTGGAGAGAGTCATGATGGTTTCCTATAGGCTACAGTTACCTTATAAGTACTGGGCTATGCATGACATCTTCCACGTTTCTCATCTCTGACGTTACATTTTAGACCCATCTCATGTCTTTCAGCCCGAGGAAGTTGAGCGAGAAGCGGATGCATCATTTAAGGAGCATCCTATACAGATTGTCTATCGTAGTACGAAGGTTCTCCTTGGGCAGTTTGTTCCTTTAGTACAGGTGCTATTGCAGCACGGACGAGTACATGACGAGACCTGGGAAAGGGAGGCCGATGTACGATCACAGTGGCCAGAGCTGTTTGGGGTTTCTTCTTCTACGCCTCAATAGGGAAATTCGGGGAATATTTTCTTTAAGGGGGGAAGTTTGTAAGAACCTAGATCTTCATTTCAGGTTGCTCCTTATTTTTTTCTATAGTTTTTGAGAAAAAATGACGTTTCTGGAAATTTTTGAAGTACACACAGTGTACTTTCTGAGTACACGTCGTGTTCTCTTTTCCCGCTCGAAGCCGCGTTATGGCCATGCCTGGGCCACACACACTGTGTGTAAGGGTGACGTGGAGGCTGATTTTGGACGAGTACGGAAATACCTAGTACACACTGTGTACTCTAAAAGTACACACCGTGTACTTTTTTTTCATTAAACGGACCGGGGTCGCGCCTAATCGAGGAAAACGTCTTCTTCTCTAAGTTCCTCATCCGAGAGCAACCCATACGGTCGCAGATCTTTTCTGAGCCACTATTCCAACATCTTTTCTCTGTTTCGATCATTGTTGATTGCGTTGGAACCACATCGGCATGTCCTCAATTTTCCTAGAGCCTTTTTTACCAATTTCTCTTCTTTCTCAAGTTATCGTATGTGGAACTTTTTGTAAGTTTTTGTAGATCTTCACCGTTCTAAGGAGAATAAATCTGCGTGGTTCATGTAT
The DNA here is from genome assembly GCA_963277665.1 of Viscum album. NCBI lineage: Eukaryota > Viridiplantae > Streptophyta > Magnoliopsida > Santalales > Viscaceae > Viscum > Viscum album. The sequence continues at coordinate 1,424,513,009 of OY728148.1, read as the reverse complement.
TTTGATCTCCTAACATCTAGGTAGGTGGTTTGTGCCTTTCCATTTGAATTATATGAATTTATTGTGCAAATTACACAAATTCCCTTGAAAGGGGAATTGTGGGTTTCCTGTTTTCCACCTGTTGTTTGTATTCCTTGTTTGATTGCATGAGTAGAGACCATTTATTGTAAAATTTGATAATTTATTCTGTTTTCTTGTGCTTCGCCTTGCATGTTTTTCTTATTAGGCATTTTTCCTATTTCCATGCATAGTTATCGGATAGTGGGGCTGTTATACTGTTATATGTTGTTCTTTAGAATGATATCCAAGTAGTTCTTGAGGTTTAGTTGGGAGGATACGCTCCCTAGAATAATGTTTATTTCACACCAGACTGTGAGAACCCAGTGTAGTAGACCATAGGGAGAATGGACGTAAGGGCTTCTCCAGAGTGTCATTTAATATGATGCGAGATCACATGGGGAATTAACAATGAATGATTCCTCAGAGAGTCTGTAGTTCCTCGACGTGGGCCACTGGGGGGATGGGATGTTGAGTGCTTCCCCAGAGAGCCATTAGTACGATACAAGACTATTGGGGGAATTGATGGTTAGTGATTCCTTAGAAAGTCTAATATTATCTTAACCAGAGGGGTGAGACTGAGTGGGCCACTTAGAGGGTTGCTAGTACAGGTAGGATGAACCATAGGGATTAGGCTGTGAGAGATACCCATAGGGTTACCTGTTTTTTATTTGTTGTTGGTTGTTCACTTGTGTACATTATATTCTAGAACTATGGATTGTAGCTACTGTGTGATTTTTTGTTTACTAATTCATGCACTTTTTCTTTCCTTGTATTCATTTACTGTTAGGCACAGATCATTGGGTGAATGCCTACTGGGATTGTATCTCACAACCTGTTTGGGACATGATTTTGACCCCAAGAAGATTATATTGTTGTAGGTATAGAAAAGGGCAAGATCCCTTCTACTTTAGGTTCTTGATTACTGTGGAGTTGGAGAGCATGGGACCAAGCCGAGGCTTGCGATGCTGATGAATTGCTCATCTGTTTTTATTTTTTAATTTGTCTTCGTACTGTATTTAGCATTGTTACTTGTTTGGCTATTTTCCAAGACATATATGTAACAGGAATCATTACATATATTCCTACTCCAGTTGTTTATTTGTTAGTCTTCTGTAGTTCATTTTTTACTCGTGTATGTATGTCTACTACTTCTGCTATTGTTGTTATTTGTTTTCATTTTCCGCAGTGTACTCTGCCAATGAGGGAATAGTTTCCCCACTATCAAACCGATGTCCCATGCCTCTAGTCGGCAGCCTCTGGCATTTGGGGAAATGGGCTTGAGGCCATGTAACCAACCTGGTACGGGGCGCCTCTAGCTAGCTTCTGAAACCGGGACGTTGCAATAGTATTATTTTAACACGACTGTTATAAACTAGCTATTAAATTGGTTTGTATAAATAATATTAACTATATTATGAATATAATATTAGATTAGTATCTAATAAAAATTTAATGTATTATCAAAAAATAAACACAATAATTTTTAGTAAGGTCATTTCATTAACGAAATATAATTTATCTTTAAGAAGGTGTTATTTAAATATTTCTATGAGAAAATAATTATATTTGACTTTAGTACATTTAGAAATTTAAACTTTATAAATTGAAATTTATTTTTAAATTCAAAATACCAAAATTATCATAGGATTAATTTTTTATAATATTCTGAAATGATAAATGTATCAGTGAATAGTGAAAAATACCAAGTTTTGTAAAGATGTCAATTATTTTAAAAAAAATAATGAAATTTAAAAAAAAATCCCATTACACAATGAATATGGGTTCTAGTATACTATGTATTATTTATTCATATTTAAACTCTTCAATTTTTTATTCAACATTATATTTTATTTTATAATAATAATATTCTTGGGTTTTAAATTGGGGGTTTTCTAAAACCTTTTATAATGTACATAATTTTTATAATTTTTGATTAATTAAAAAAATTAAAATAGGGAATGTTTTTATTACAGTCTATATATTTTAGATTAGAAAAAAATTATTTATTTTCATAAAATAAAAATTATTCTTCGTGGAGTAAGTATATAATCATCTTTTACATGAAAAATACACTTCTTGAAAACCCAATTTTCATTGTGTTTGTGCGTATTGATTTAAATTTAACTTTTCCAACTAATTGAATTGAATTTGATAAAAACGAATATATATTTGGTATACTATGTTACAAATTACGTTTTATGGAAATTCTAATATTTATTCCTAAAAAGGTTATCGTGGTAAAAAATGATTTACAACTGTATAGGTAAATTAAAGATGTAGGTTAATGTTTAAATAAAATATATAAAAATATATAAAAATAAATTATAAATAAAAAATTTTAAATTGTTTTTTATGAACTTATCAACTATAAATAGAATTTAATTCACTAATAATTATCCAATATAGTTGGAATTAATGGCATTGAAATCTGGTTGTCTTTAAATATAAAATGATTATAATATAATCAACCAAACCCACCCCTCCTCATGTATGAATACTGACACCCACTATACCATTTGTCCTAAAAATCAATGAAGCTACTAAAATCTTTTAAAAATGATATAATTTAAAATTACCCCTCATAAAACTTATTATTGTCTAAATATTAAGAAAATTCTATGTTTTTAGGGGATCTTTCAAAGTGGTTATACTAAAAAGGTAATTTTATCAAATCACCTCTCTTATTTTCATGACTTATTCTAAAATATCCTATCCTCATTCATCCATTATCGAATTGAAAATCCATAATAATTTACTTACATGAATATTATGATTCTAATGGAATGTCATATATCCATACCTTTTATTACCTCATAAAATTTAATGAAACAAAATCATTGTCTAAATTATAGTGTTTAATCTTCTAGGTGAAACATTATTTTCTCAACTTTCCATTAATCCCTTGATTTTAGGTCATTAAAGTATTAGTATAGTTAAATAAGATATTAATAGTTAGATTATAACCTTTTTAATTTTATTGAACTAAAATATACACACATTATTAAATACATCAAAACTGGTTTGTGATGGTTGGAAAACTACAAAATATAAGCAAACATTTATCATTAACATTTTGTCAAATGAATCATGATAATGTTAGAAATAAAAATTAAATTTGGTACCATTTAAAAAAATTATGTTTATTAATACCATCTCATTTCACTTCAAGTGTTTTTTCATTTGACAATAAAATCCCCAACTATAATGAAATGAACCGATCATTAAACCATGAAACGAATGCACCTGAAATAGTGAAAATAATTAAATATTATTAAAAAATTAATAATATGTAAAAAACGTAACATATAAGATATTATAAATATGATTATAAATATTTAATTAATTAAATTTTTTTATATAATTATACACTTGGTTAATGTAGGAAATAAAAAAGAGAATCAAGAGGATAGGGTTTGACATCTAACTTATACATCTATGATATACTGACCTTATTGAAAACTTATCTCATTTGTGTCATGAATATACTACACATTTATATTTATTTTAATGAATATATTTAACTACATGGTATTATATATATCATTTTAAAATTATTAATTATTTCAAGAAAATTATTCGATTCAATACAAGTAGTGTGCTATTTTTTAACTCAATTTCCATTCATAGGGTTAATCATCTAGTTCATTGATTTTTTCAAGGAATCCTTATATTTGAAATGTATTTTTATAACCGTTTTTTATAATTAAACAATTTTTATTTTATTTATCTATGATAAATACAATTTTTTTTTATATAATGACTTCAATGATATAATATTTTTTATGATACTTGTTTTAAAATTATCTTTTTAATTTTTCCATAAAACACATCTTTTCCTTCCACATAAATGTTTTCTATACTTATTTTAAATAATGTTTTTACTATTATACTATTTTTTCAAAAATTAATTTGACTCTTATTTTAATATTTAAAAATGATTTGTGTTGTATAATTTGTTTTTTACTGAACATGTTTCGTTGAGACATTTTCTTCAAAAATATAGAAGGAATGTTTGTTTTCAAGGAATACCGGGTAAGATGAATTTCTGAGGATCCTAATGTATTAATTTCTGGATATCTAATATAAATGTTTAAAAGAATATATTTATATAATATATTTTATTTTATAATTCGAGACCATTCTAAACATAAATGAATTTCAATGTGAAAACAGGTATCTTCATCATAATGTTTTCAATGATCTAATTTGAAGTATTTTCATCTCTATCAAAATAATTTATTGAAATATTATTATTCATTGAGGTTGGTCTTTTATTATTCCATTTTACATTTTTTATTAAATGTTAATAGGTTTATTTGACTAGGGATATTGTATTATGATACCATTCACCATATTAATGTGGATGGTTGGTGACTATGTTTAAGTAATAGTGAATATTATTAACATTTTTATGATAGATTAAAAAAATGTACATGTTTATTATTATATAATAATTTCATATAATTAATGCCATTGAACTATTAAGTGATGAGTGGGTCTCGCTATAGGACCTCAATTCCTCGATAGGTATCATGCAAAAAACAAGAGAACATGCGTGGGAGGTGAATATTTATATATGGAAGAAAATATTAATGTCAAAATAATGATGGAGAGTGGAATAAATCATTGATATTAATATAGTTAATAATATTTTGAAAATAAATAATTATAGAACTATAAACCAAATTGTTGTGAAAAGCTATATTGGTAATATAAAAAATGATGTTAATATGGAAGTATTTTATTTCAGGATCATTTTTGAATGTTTTTTAATTTTAATGATATTTTATACACACTCGATGAAATTAATTTTTATTAGAACAATCACATTTTTAGGCTATGTTATGATAAATTTCAAACACATATCTTACTCTAAGAGGTGAGTTATTCAATTATGAATTACTAGTTCATAATATGATATATAAAATACTATATTATTTATTATCCTAAACAAAATGGTAATAATAAATTCTTCATGGATAATAATTTCTTCTAATATATAGTTAATATCAAAAATAAAATAGTTATTTTATATTAAAGAAAAATATTCATATTATTAAATACTAAATTAGTCTCTAAAACGACATGTGAAGTTAAACATAAAAAACTCCATAAATGGTTATCCTTATAACCCTTCTGAAAAGAATGAATTTACAAATATGATCATCAAATTTCCTAAAAAAACATATAAAATTAATCCCATTAACATCATGAAGTAGAAATTAATATAAAAAACGGTCAATACATTGGTAATACATTTTCTAGAAACTTGGAAAAAACTTTAATTTCCATTAAACCATAATGAAAATATATGTGATATAAAAAATTTAAATTTTATCAATTAATTAAATAAAATCATTGAATATGGAATATATTCCATAAAATGACTTATAAACTCATTCAATGATGTCATAACATAAATTTTCATCAAACTATTAATTATTTTAAAGGAAATCAATATTACACAATTCAATTTATCTATATTATTCATCTTTCTAACAAAACTAATAAAAATTTTCTCAACATGATGAAAATATTAAGATTTATATTATATTAATAAAAACATTTCCTTTCCATTATATAAATATTCTTGCATATTAGTACCTTTTAATATATTATTGTAACTCCACAAGGAAAACTAATGAGGAACAATTCATTTATTTTTTATGATTATAATAACCCAAATACAACTTACAAAAATATAATTTTCGGAATCCCAATACATAAACACAAAGATTAGTCCAATTTCATCATACACCATTAAACATGATTTATCATCTTATTCTTTACAACTTATTTCCTTTCATATGTAATTTGTTTCCTTTTCATCACAAAAAAATATAAAATTTCTCAAATAATATTTTTTATTCTCTACAATATCATTCACTTTAGGACATAAAATTTCATAATTCCCATAACTTCCACATTTGAAACATTCAAACATTGATTATATATTAGTAACCATTATTATCATCCATTTTTTTCATCTATCATTAAATTTTTACCATTTAATTACATTCATTGTTACTGTCTATTCAACACTCTAAAAAACGTAACACCCCTATATTAAATTAACATTGGTAATTCTTTCAATTCATTCAACACATAATAAATAAGATATTCTTTCTCTTGTAGTCTCTACCACTAGAACAATAAATCAAATATATCATTATCTTATTTGGTGTGTCCAAGTTTTATTTAATGTTCATGTTGTTAATCACATATCATGATAACTGATTAAAAATAATCGAAATATCATTCACTCATGTCATTATACCATTTTGTTTCTTATCAAAACATAGTATATCACATTTAATGTTAATAATTCCCTTTTTAGTTCCCACCACTGATAGAAACTATAAAACATAGTGTAATTGAAAATATTCAAAACAAGAAACTATATTATAATGAAAAATTATTCATAGGATATCTAAATCATGACACATTATTTTTAATTAATGAACCCATAGGTTTATTCTAGGTTATTCATAGTCATTATTTAAATCCATCATAATGGTGAATAAAGACAATAAATTTCCAATGTATATTCCTAGGGAGTTTCAATCTCAGTGTGAATGAAGGATTTTTATCAGACACTAGGTAATGATTATGTTTAGATAAATGTTCCCTATTCATATATATTAACCATAAATACCTCAATCTAATAGCCACATCCACTTCTAGTATCCAAATGATGAATTAATTTCTTCAAAACTATTCCCTATATTATTTAACAAGATTCTAGGAAATTTTTATATAATTTGACTCATCATTGCACTTATCCAACTAAATTTTCCTAAGCATGGATTTTGATATATATCAAGAGAGTTCACAACTCTTTTCTCATCCTATTTTACAATTGTTAACTAATCCATTAAATAAAGACCAACTTTAGAGATTAAAACTTTTAATAAATATATATTACATATTTTAGATGAATATTTAATACATTAAAAAACACATGAATGATAATCATAATAGATTAGTTATTTTGGAGTCTATGTATAAAATATTATTATTTCGTGAAGGATGATTAATTTTTCCCACAATTATATTACCATTTAGCAATAAGAATAGACATACCTTCCTTGAAACCATTATTTATAAAATTGACAACAAATTCCTATGAATGGGGAAGATAAGATGCTCAGAAAGGGTTAGAACGGAAAATTACATAAAAAACATGAGAATAATGGTATGATAATGTGATCATAATATCTAAAAACCATTCACTATATATAAATGGTCAAAATAATCTTTCATGGAATAAATAATGACAATTTATATGACAAAAATCATAAGGAAATCAGAGAACATGAGCAACAAGTTTCTAACATTCAACAATGAAGTGGAATTTTGGAATACAAATAAGCCTTGAAAATCATATGTATAGAAATCAAATCACATTTATAAAACTATAATAGTTGAATGGGTTCACTCCCCAAAACATCTTAAAAGTCATGGCTCACTCCCATAACGATCATAGTGGAAATAGATTATTATTTAAATGGGATCATTCCGCATTCTAAACATATTTATCTTATGAGAAACAAATATAATTCTAAGTAAATGATTGGAAATATAGATCCAATATTTAATTGGAAATAACACAACCACTATCACAAAATGAAAATGATACATAATTATTACATAAGATCATTAAACAATCATAACATTAGAAACCACAAAAATAAATGGGTTTTAGGAAAAATTATTCATAACATAAATTGTAGGAAATAAATATGTTTCATAATCATTTAATTATTTATTCCATTCTTACCCCGCAAGAAAAAAGTTTCCAAAGAATATAATCATGGTATATCTTGTGAATGTGAAACATTATTCCTAAATATTTTTTCATTATAAATGTAAATTTTCTAAATAAATAATAAGAATTCAATCCTTAGATTATATCCCAAAAAAATAATAAGAAGTATTAAAGTATGTAATCTTATATGCATAATTATTTTAATAAAAATTTATCACATTTCTTATGGAAAATAAATTATCATTTAATATCACATTGTAAAAATAAAATTCCATAAAATATTTCAGAAATCCATTTTTTTGAAAATAACCCTAAAAAATATAATGGATGATTTAATATTTATTTTAAGAAATTAATGAGGGAAATTTTTTTTGTTTGAAATAATTTGTTAAAAATAGAAATTCAAAAATGATATTTCGAATCATTTTATTTTAAAATTACCATGAAAACATTGAAGAGGATATTTAAATTTTTTTAAATATTTTATGAAGAAAATATCATTTCCCCGTGAAGATTTTATATCCTTAATTATATATATCCATTGGATATTGTTATGGAAAACTAATAACATCAGTTCACAAGGCAGTAGTCCACCGTACACATGAATGAAGATTCAGTATAACATTTTATGGAATTATAAATGTTGTTTGGTAATCAGATAAAAATAAAAAAATCATTATAAGTGGAACAGAATTTTTTTATAATCATGTACTAATTATAATTGAAGGGGTGGTGTAATAAATAAAATAAATATTCTCGTTTAAAAATTTTATCTCTTCTTTGGTTAACCTCCTAATGCTTTCACCAAAAACCTTCCACGGTATGATTTATGACAAAACTATGTTTTATAGGATGATAGTAGGGAATTAAATAATTTATTTTGGTAGGTATTTTACCAACCAAATGTCTATGGAGGTGTGAAGAGGAGAGAAGAGGTTCTTTCCTTCATTATGTGTGGTTTGTGGAACACTAGTAATTTGTGAAAATAAAAAGGAATTCCCAATTTTTCCAAATTAAAATGTATCCAAATTAGAAAATTGAACGTAATTGAAGAGATGAGACCTAAATTGTTTCACAAATTGTGTGTTTAATATTTGATGGGTCATTTTTAAGACCTATATTTTTAGGATAAGCACATAGTATACACATTTTTATATTAATCACTGTAAAAATTTTATAATGTTATTTCTTCATTATGGTAAAAAATTATTCCAAGCATATTAAATAATATAAATTATTCTGATTCAAAGTAAGTATTCTAATTTTCATAAAATAAAATCACATAAGTGGGAAATATTTATTTAAAATTTACCCTACCGAAGGGATCAGTAAGAAGTTTTCCAAAGAGAAAATGATCAAAAGATTAAAACATTTTTAAATCTAAATTATATGTTAAATTGATTAAAATGACCTAAATTAGATTAATATATTTATAATTTAACTAATTTTTTACTTCAACCACTATCAAATTAATATTAATCTTTTTTAAAATCATTAAAATACGTGAAAATTCATAATAAAATATTAATTTTATTTATATTTATCAAATAATTTATCTTCATAGAAATTTTTCTAAAATTCGCAACAAAATGATTTTTTCATGATCTTTCCAAAATTATGTTTATATTTTCAAATAAATTTTCACAAATTAGAAAAAAATAATTTTATAATAATTATGTAAAAGGTGATAAATTTGGTTTTAGAAAATTAATGGGTTTATGAAAATATTGAATTAATTATTATATATTTTCTTTAAAACAAATAATATTAATGTGAAAATTTTGATTCGGTTTATAAATTATAAATTAAATTAAATTAATTCACAAAATCTGTTTTTTATTATTTTAGGTACAACATTTTTTGTGAATAAAAATTATTTTTATTATAACATTTCTTTTATTTTAAAATAGTTTATATTTTCATTTTAAGAAATTTTATACCGTGGAATTAATTTTATATTAATTTATATATAATATACTTTCATAATTTAGTCAATATTATTAATAAATTCAATCCTAATAGTATGGTGATAACTATAATATCTAATAATATCATTTTAATAGTATTTTATGTTTCATTTAATGTTTGTGTTTCATGTATTTCAAGCTATACTCAGTGTTTTCTAGATAAAATCAATGTTAAATTTAATTAAAGTTAATTTTTGTGTATTTGTTATGAATTATAAATTCAATTTTCCTTTAAACGTAGGCTAAAAATAGTGTCTCATGTGAAAAAAATATCCAAAATATTAAATATAATTAAAAAAATTCAAAAAATATTATATTTTCACATTCGACCCCAAAAAATTCATTGAATCCACAAAATTTGAACTTATTCTTTGCAAAAAGTTTTTACCATTTTAAAATCCCCTATTGGAAACCCTAAAACATAAACAAATTAATAAAATATCACTTTGTAAATAGAAAATGGGTTGTGATAATTTCATCATAAATAACACATACATAGTTTAAATTTATGAGAAAATAGGTAGGGAGTGAATATTTGGAAATTGTGGTAATGAAATTTTTTTAAATAAAAATGGAGAGTGAAATTGATCATTGATCACATGAATGTGAAATCTCTTTATAAAATTAATAACCATAAAACCATAAAAATAATAGGTATAAAATAGGAAAATGATAACATTAAAAATGATATTAATTGGATAAAATTTTATTTCAGGATAATTTTACTAATTTTGGGTAATTTTCATTAGAATATATTGTTACTTGATTTCATTCCATTTTATAATAATATTTCATTTCAATGGGGGTGATTCCATCAATTTATACTTAATCTCATACTCAAATAGATGTAGTTTTCAGGCCTAAATCACTAATCGATTAAGGGATCCATAAAATAATGGTAATAAACTCTTTATATATCTATTTATTATCAAAAATAAAATAGTTATCTTTCAGTTTTCAAAAATCATTATATTGTGAAATATTACATTAATCACTATATGAAAAACCAATGTTCTTCATAAACCATTCCACAAATTATTAACCTTATGAACCTTACATAATTTCATAATTTTTGAAGAAGGTCAATACATTTACTAAAATCATCATGACATTAATCCAATAAAAAATTATGTACCAATTAATATAAAAAATATATTAATAAATTGATCATATATTCTCCCAAAACCCTGTAACATATTTAATTTTCATAAAATATCAATGAAAACGTTTATATTTTAAAAAAATTATATTTCCTCATTCATTATATAAAATAATATGTTATTGAATAAATTACATATATAAAAAAATGTTGCAAACTCCATCAATTGTAACATAAAACACATTATCATCAAATAATTAATCCGTTTAAAGGAAATAAGTATTATATAATTTACTTTATCCATACATAAAATATCTTTATCTAAAGTAAACACCATTTCATCAAAAAATAAATAACATTTTAAGGGTTATAATCCCTTGATAAAAATACCACCTTGCCATTAAATCGCATTTCTAGGCCATCAGTACCATTTAAAGAATACATGAAACTCCTTAATGAGATATTACTATGAGAAAATCAATTGATGTTTAAAGACACTATTAAAGAATATACCACTAATAAAAATATAATTACTTGTATAAAAAACATAAACACAACAATCAATACACTTTTTTCACAGATAATTAACAATGATTCTTCTTATTATTCATTAATACGTACATCCTTTCATATGTAATTTTTACACTCTTCATCATTTGTTATTTAACCATTATTGATACATACTTATTGATTCTATTTCAATTATTTTCATAATTTCCAAAAAAATTACAATTTAACAATTTAAATGTTGATGTAATCATAATGATAGTTCTATTCTCCAACAAAACATTAACTGGCCATTCCAGTTTTCCTCTACATTTCCATTATCTGTTTCAATATTTTACAAACTAAAAAAATATTCATATTCCTCTAAGAAATTCCAATGGTTTCTTATTAAAAACTTATAGTAATATTGGAATCAAAATATTCTTTCATATATAGTGTCAACAACTTAAATATAAAAACAATCAATCCTTATCTTCTTTGTTGAGTCCTAGAGTAGGTTAAGGTTCAATTTTTTAATCATATATGTCAATATCTTAATATTAATAAAAACAATATCTTTCACACAAGTCATCATACAATTTGGTTTCTCATCAATAAATTGTCTTTCATAGTAAATAATAATTCAGTTTTGTCTGGTTCACAGTATTTAGAGAAACCAATAATCCTAGTGTGAGTAACAATTTTTATAGTGGGAAAACAAATAATAAGTAAAAATAACATATTGTATGTCTGAATAATTATAACATATTTTAAATCTAGGACATCATAGACATAATTAATGTCATTATTTGAAATATGCATGATGCTTCTTGAAGTGTTTTTTGAATTTAAATAATACATCCCTAGTTTTTTCGTACTAGGTTTGTACTAAGTCCCACTGTTTTAGGCCTAGTGACGATCGAGTCCCACACAAGGAAAAATTTTCAGAGTTATTAGCCTAATGTATATTGTTTCTATATCCACATTCACTTGTATCATCTAGACAACCATTTAATTTTTTTGAAACAACTTACTCAATTCATTACCAAAACATTAAGATACTTTCATATACAATGAATCATCCTTATACTTATCCTTATAAATATACATTGTAAAATCATTAGATATATCTATAGGTATTTGACTAAAGGTTTCTAATACTAATTTTCAAAGGAATAAAATAATTCTATATATACCAACTCAAGTGACCCAAATAGTTTAAAAATAGATATTATATAATTTAGATGAATATTCATTGCATTATAAAACTCATACTTAATGACCATAATTGTAATGACCCATTCATTTATAGAATAATATATTTTCATGTCTTTAAATATTTACTCATTTGATATAAATTTTATCTCAAATAGGAAATTTTTTTCGATAGCATTCGCAACCTTAAGCAATGGGTTTCTTTTAATTCTTATGTTTCACCCAACTTTGTGTTATACCATAAAATTATATAATAATATTATTATTTTCAATGGTTGTTAACACATAGGGATTGTTATTTTGGGAATGCAGATAACTAACTAAATTATTTTTAAACATTTTTTTCAAATGTATTTACATTTATCCAATAAATTTTAGAGGCTAAAAATCTGAATGAATCTGATTTTAATCATGAAATACTCGAATATTCATTAAAAGGCCAATTTACCGCCTTTTAAGGGAGATCCCATTTAAATCTACTTTTTTCACTTTTATATGTTATATATTAAAAAATAATCTTATTTTTTAGAACAGTGACATAAATAAGTTAATTTTGGTATATTTTTGTTATTTTTATGATAATGTTCATTTTTTAATGAATAGTGAATAATACTGCATTTTAAGACAAAACTGTGTTTTCATCTAATTTATTTATATAATAATATTTTCCATTTAATTGGTTTTGATGTGTAATTAGATTATATTTTTTTCATTTAATACCATTTTGGTCACTTTAAGTAATTTCACTTTGAAATTGGACATAATCACATGTTAATCTTTTGGTTTTTTTACATCATAAAAATCCATTTTTTGGTTCTAAAAATGGTAATAAATTTTAAATTAATTTTTGAAACCCATTTGATTTTAATTTGGAAAAATGGATTCCAAATTTTGAATCAGGAAGTCCAAATTGTGTAAATATTTACCTTTTAGTTTTATAAATTATTAATAGTAACTTCAATAAATATTTTATTTACGATGGAAAAAGGGTAAATATGGTAAATAAAGGTAAAGAATAATATTATAATAATAGAAAATTACCCTAACACGTGTTCTAACCATAATAGATGAGATAATTCCAAAAATTGGAATCCATGGTTTTATTTTAGGACCCCATGGATCCACCAGTGTGTGAAAATTAATTTTCATTACTTTTAATTTAATGTTAAGTAAAATTTAACAGAAACATATATATTTTATTAAAAAAATATATATATGGGATAATATAACTGATATCTTAGACTATAAATAGTAAATAGAAATCTAAAATGAGTTCTTAAATTATGGTATTTTATTTATAATTCTTATACATCAAATAAATAAAATTATTTATGACACAATATTGATGTAGTGATTATCTTATTAATGAACGATTCAAATAAATGATATTATAAATATTAAAATAAATTTATATATAATCTTTTAATTAAATAAAATAATTTTTTGGATGATTATGACTTTTTTATTTGAATTAATGATGTTTATTTTAGATAATCATGTTTCTATGGATTTTGAAAAAGTCATGATATGAATAATATAAAAATTGGAATAAATGGGGTTTTAAATCAATTAATATATTATTGAATTATATAATAGTCCAAAAAAATATATAATTCATCCAACTGAAATATATGATTCTAAATATTTCATTAATGATCAATTTTTGGGTCTCCTATAATTTTATAGTAATTATGGTAACCATATATGATGAATATACAAGAATAAATGGTAAATAAGAAATTAGTTTAATAATGGTTAGAGTTAAAAGATAAGGTTGAGTTTATGAGATAAAATTGCCCAAAATAGATTTTGTGAGAATATTTTGATCCATAATTATCTTAAATTATAAATATATCACTTTGGCATTATAATAATTTGAAAATAAATTAATAATAAAATAATATTTTCAATCATTCCTAAAGTGCCCCTCCTACTCCTTTAAAAGGACAACACCTCTAACCCTTACTCACACCTCTAAAGAACCATTTTATCATCCATATTATGACCAAATGTGATCCTAAAATCCCTATATTCCTCATATATGCCTTAATTTGTGAACAAGTAAATTAAAGAATGCCTTTTAACTTAAATCAAAAGGACTTACCCGATTTGAGGTAATGTCTCCTCTCATGAAATTTTCAATCATTTCCAATATCAAACACCCTAATCTCCCATTATTAAATTATTTTTAAAAAATATATATTAAATATACTATGTTGTCTTTATGTGATTTATTCTAACAACACTTACACACACCTTCGTCTAATGGGTAGATAACATTCAGTTTCTCTGGACGATGAAGTACTGCCTCATGAAATAATGATTGATCAATCCTCTCCTACCACCTCTTATAGTGGAAATTTTGATATAAATTTAATTATATATGATATATATGATACTTATTTTATCTATATTCTTCTTTAATTATGATTAATAACATACCATTATGCTTTTCATGTTTTATAAATACGATAATTTCTTTTGAGGAAGTGTAGACAACCACCCCCTCAATGTGATATGACTCACTCTTGGAATACACAGAACATATAAAGGATAGAGTTAATGAATGTAAATATGATATTATATTGTAATTATAATATAAATATTTTTAATTCCTTCCAAGACTTCTAGGGATTACTATGTCTTATTATATTTTAAATAATTATTTTTTTTGGAAATAATCAAGTATTTATAGATTTTTAAAAAGTCATGATATGAATATTATAAAATTTGACATAAATGTGTTTTAAAATAAATTAATATTTTATTAAATGATATAATGGTCCTAAAAATTTAATATTCATAAAACAGACATATATGATGTTAAAAATGTAATTAATGATCCATTATTTGGTCTCTTGACATTTTATTGTAACTATGGTAAATATATATTATGATAATACAAGAAGACACAGTAAAAGATAAATTAGTTTACTAAGGGTTAATGATAAAATATATGGTTAATTTCAGGACCTAAATTTATCTAATATCCATTGAATTAAATTAGACATACCCATACCCTTCTTATATTTTAAATATATAACTTTTTTTTATTATAATTCTAAAATCAAATAAGTTTTATTATATTTTCAAACATTCCTAAAGTTCCCAACACCTTCTTATAAAAGGTCGCCATCTCTAACCCTTTCTCACACCTCTAAAGACCCCTTGTATCATCCAAAATATGTCAAAATAATTTTCAGAGATCCCTCTATTCAACCTAGAAACCATACTCGGGGTAGAAGGAAATTAAATAAGGCCTTTTAGCTTAAATCAAAATAAGTTACCTCATTTGAGGTATTGTATTCTCTCAAGATTCTTTCATTTATTTTCTTTCTCAAACCCCATAAACTATATTCATTAAATTATTTTATATCAACACCCACATATTAAATATAATAGGTTATTTTTATGAGTTTAATTTGAACTACACTTACACATGGCTCTGTCTAATGGGTATAAAACATACTATTTCTCTGGACAAGGAACTACTGCATCACGAAGCGATGATTGTTCAATCTTCATCTACCACCTCTTATGCTAGCCATTATGAAGGATCTATATTTATACATGATATATATAAAATTTATTTTATCTCTATTATTATTTTACTATCCTTTAGAACTTACCTTTATGCTTTTCATGTTGTATAAATATGATAATCTAATTTAAGGATGTGTTGACTACTTCCCCCTTAATGTTATATGACTCATTCAGGCCATATATGGAACATAAAATGTATGGGGTTAATGGAATTATGTATGATATTATCCTTTATTAATGATATACCTATATCTCATTTAGTTTTCATTCCTTAAAATATGAAAAATAAATGAATGTAGCGTTTATGCATACATACGTCGTGTCGTCTCCATGAACGGTGCATTTAATTTATTATAACAAAATGATATGAAATATTATAAATAAATATATAATGGATATATATGATATAAATGATATCTAAATCCTGAATATCATTATGTAGAAAATTTACTTTTGATCGCATAGAAAATTTGTAATTATAACAACATCATTTTTTACTCAACTTCCAAACATCGACAAAATGTTAGATATTAACTAAAATAATTTATCTATAGTAATTGAAATGTAATAAGTGATATAAAAGGTATAATAAAACTGAAAAAGGTTCGAAATCAAGTATAAATTAACATATGTTTATTATTCAATAATAACAAGGAACATATGAGACAAGTCAGATTCGAGGTATGGGACATTGTCTCAATCTCTTTTATTTGAAGCATATTTTTATTTATACAGGACATTATTTTATACGGATTATAATAAACCCTTTTGACTTTTATTTTCATTCAATGGAAATATTTTTTCTATGTATATTTTTTCTAAATGACAGGAAGAATATTTTTAATGTTTGCGATGACAAAAACCTTTCCTCCATCGTGAGAATTTTTGATATTTTCCTTCCTTAACTAGTCGTGATATTTTTAAAATGAAAATAAATAACATATACCCTCTTTACATATTTCTGTATTGAATTTTTTTTGAAAGTGAATTTACAATTTCAACATCTTTAAATTATTTCTTGTCATTTTAAATGAAATTTTATCGTTGAAATGTTTATATTTGAAATCTTTTATATGTGATGATTATATAATAGTACATGGAAATTTGAAGGGTAGTTATGTGATAAACGAAGTTATGGATGGTTTCATGATAATATATGGATGGTGGTTACATTATATCCTATAATTCATTGAGTTTGTAATTTGGTCGTATGTCTATTCCATTTAATGATAAGTGTGTATGTCGACCGTATGGTTATTCCATTTTAGTATGTTTATGTACCAAGTTTACTTTATATGTTATTTGTTCCATTTTATGGGATTTTGTAAATATTTTGTTTACAAAAAGTGTAATAAATGATCATATATTCACTGAAGTGTTTTATAACTTATTAATATTGAAAATTATTACATTATAATAATTTATTCATGGTTTTCATGTAATTTAATGACTAACAATTTTCTTTCCTTATGTATAAATTACTGATATTTTTATTATAATCCCATGGTTTTAAATGTTTTCTATAGGACATAATGATTAATAGAGTCAAGGATGGGATATAGTAAAAGTTTTGATTTTAAAACATAAAATTATTTCATGTTTTGTTTTAAAGATTTTTTGTATTATGAGAAAAATGGATAGTGAGTTGATGTGTCTACTAATAATATTAAAGATGTTATGTATATGTTATTACCTAAATCAAAAAATCGTAAAACCAGAAAATAACTTCAATGTAAATTATTAACTAAATTCAAGATCATGTTCTATTTATGACTGGGCCCTTATAAGAATGGATTAGTTCATTTGGAGAATTGGTATAGAATGTTCATATTTAGTGAAATATCTATAATATTTTCCATAATGATAATCCAATTTATTATTATTTATAGATATTCCCAACCTAAAACACTTTTCCATATCATGGGGAGTGGAAACAGAAGAATTCTTGGGCTTGGATTCCAATTAATTTTACATAATGGAAAATAAGTGATCCTAACATGAGAAAATGTGGATGAGAACATGATCAATAATTTAGAAAATCATATAAGGAAAATCTAAGATAAAAATATTTTTTCATGGAAAATTGAAGGGATGTTCATAAGATAGGACTAATAAGGATAGTAAATAACATGATACAAGCTATCACGACATTGAAAAAATACATGGAATTTTGGCATACACATAAGCATAAAATTGAATCTCTTTAATTCTCCAGGACAAATTCGAAAACTAACATAGTTAAATAATTTCACTATCCTAAAATTTTAAATATAATTGAGTCACCCACAAGAATATCATATAAAACATTGT
Organism: Viscum album; assembly: GCA_963277665.1. NCBI lineage: Eukaryota > Viridiplantae > Streptophyta > Magnoliopsida > Santalales > Viscaceae > Viscum > Viscum album. The sequence goes on along the minus strand of OY728148.1, from coordinate 1,424,494,561 downwards.
CCTACAATGAAATTGGTTCATTCCACATGCAATTCCTATTTATATCATTTGATATCAATAATTAACTAATGCAGTAGAGAAATATATTTTTTCCACCCGTCCTTGTTAATTAAGTATCCACAATCACAAAATTAAAATTATACATATTTTTACCACAATATAAAATTATATTAATCATATCATAACCCATGAAAATAAATGAGTTTAATATATATTTTATCATAGGATATCATTTATAGGATAAAATGATTTCATAGTCATTTATTTATTTCATAAAATAACGACCCATGCAAAAATAATTCAGTTTCATTATAATTTTATCATGTATAAACCATGCAATATAAATGGGTTTTCAAAGAATCTTTTCATTAAAAATAGAAATAATTCAAAAAATTAACAATATTGGAATCCGTGGATTATATCCCTTTTAAAAAATTACAATCATCAAGTTATTTCATTATATGTGGAAAATTATTTTGAAATATCACATGGTACATTTCTTGAAGAATATATATTTTCTATTAATTTTATTTATAACTAAAAAATGATAAAATTTTTGGAAAGTAATTTATTGAAATATTTCATGAAACTATATAAAGGATGATTTAAAAATACACTAAATCATTTCATTATTATAATAAATTTTCTTTCAAAATATATTCATAAATCTACAAATTCTTAAAATATTTTTGAAATAATTCTCTAGGAAAATAACCTCAAAAATATATAATGTAATAATTAAAAATATTTAATTTTTATGATATTATATTAATAAAAATCTATATTTTCAAAATAAACATTTAAAAAATATTTTATAAATCCTTCTCGATAAATATAACCTTGATTTATATCATGGATGTTTTAGATATCATATATATCATTTGGTGAAGAAAATTTATTTTCCACTTTGAATAAAATATTAAAATAAAAAATATTGAAAAATGATTTTATTTTAGAAAACAATGAAAATTTATTAAGGAATCATTAATGAAAATAATGGCCATGGGGGCTGGTAATTGTATTAATACCACACATATTTATAGAAATATTTTTTTTCAAATTTTCGGTTGAAGAGAAACATGAATTGTTTGAAAAAAAAATATATTACATGAATTAAATATATTAAAAGTTTATCAGGGGTAAAAATTTCATTAATAAAATATTTTAATGATCTATGAAAAATTGATAACATTTAATGACAACATTTTTTTAGATGGAAATGGGGTTTCCACTGAAGAGAGGAATAAAGTTGATTTTTATTAATAAAAATATTTCAAACTCTGGAGTACATAAGAAGAGTAATATTAATGGAAAACATGTATTCTAAAGAAATAAATATAGAATTATATTATTCATTTGTTTTTTAGGATATTAATTATAAGATTTTATCATCTATAACATAATCATAAACAATCTCGATAAATGACGAGGTTGTATAATAAAGCCTTTAACAATTTAGTATCATTGAATCATAATACCCATGAAATTATGACTTCAAATGAAACATAAAACATCTTAAGGATAAATAATTTCATTATCTAATGTGTTAATATCGATTTAAATACTACTCATTGGAGATTACTAGTGAATAACAAAAAAAAATATCGCAAACAATGAAAATTGAGAAAAAAGTCCCTTACTCATTTGGTAATATTTAAATAGTAAAACCAATTATAAAGGGATATTAAAAAGGATATTTTAATTCTCATATATATAATGATATGAAAAATTACACACATACATGTGATTTATATACAATACATAAATGAAACAATTGTTCAATTTGTCATTTTCCACACAAAAAATAAAAGTGAGACTGAACTTCATTACATGAAGTATCAAATTCATTCATTGACATTGTAAAATCCTATATAGAAATTATAAATTAATAATAAATATATTAAATAAAAACACACATATGTATCATATGATATGTTTTTTACTTATGACCTTTTATTATCTCTTCATCATCAATTCCTTATTAAACCCACGTTTTAGGTAATAATAGATTTGTATTTTTTGTCTGTTTTGATTTTTTATTATTGGGATCTATTACAATGTTCATGGTTAATTCATATAAAAAATTATAAACATAATATAAACATTAAATTTATATATTATCTATTTATTAAGAGTAATCAATAATATATAGATAGATAAAATAAAATACACCATTTATAGAGACGGTACGTCATATGTGTGGATGTATTTTATTTACAGTTTATCAATATATTAAAAGGAAGAAAGGTAAATCATATAATACCATTAATAAATAATTTTTATTATATAAATATGTATCAAAAAATTTAATTTTTATATATCCTTATTTCTTTCCACAAAAAGGCTATGTGATGAAAAAATAAAATTTCTTTATGAGGCTGTAGTTCATTATTCCCACGTCATTCGTAATCATATTCCCATGGAATGAAAATTATAGTGGTATATGTGGTATAATAATCTTTTATATATTTATATATTATGAATTTAAGATATATTTAATTAATATTTCCTTATTACCATCCAATTATAATTGAAATGAAAAAAACATCACATTAGTTAGCGTGGTTGTACTCTACCAAACAAATGTGAAAATTTATTATTTTCTAACAAGAATGATGGAAATAATATAGATGTGGTATTTTAATTAAATAGTGATAATAACATCATAAATATTTTATCTAATTATTAAATACATCTGTGTTGGGTGGTGATGAAAAACAAATAACATTAGTCTGTGATGTAGTTGTCTACTATACACATGAATATTGATTTGGTATTCGATTTGATGGAATTGAAGATGGTAATAGGTTAAATAATTAAATTGAAAACATTACTATATATGTAAGAAATTAATTTTATTATATCATCATGGTATAACAATTATTTAATCACATGGGGATGGAATAAAATAAGAACATTCATTGAAGAATGTTACATCTTCCTTGGTTAATCGCCTTAGGATTACGTTAAAATTCATCATAGGTTGTCATTATGAAAATAAGGATTCTGTGAAACTCTTATTGATGTAATTAAATTATTTTTAAGGTATTTTCACATCCAAAGGGTTTTGGATTTTTGAAACTGAGTGGATATGGTGTGACTTTTTATAAGGAAGGTGAACACTTATATATTATGAAAATAAAATGTTGTGACCTTGTTTTTTTCATTATAAAAAGATCGAAATTAGTCTAATATAGATCATATAAGTGATAGGGTCAATATATGTACATAAATGGGTGTTTTAAACCTTTTAGTTCTTTTTAACCCTTTTCATTTAATATTGACCTATGCTAAGCCCATTTTCACCATAATAATGGTAAATTATTTTTACTATATTTATTATTAATTGAGGTAAAAAATTATGTTAAACTTATTAGAAAATATAAATTTTTTTATTTCTAGATATGGAATACATTTTTCAAATTTATATTCAGAAAATTTGAAATATATTATTTAAAATTAAGCAAACAGATATGATGTGAATATGGGTTTTGAAAGAGAAACGTTCAAATGATTATAAATGGGTTGTTTGAAAATTCAATATAAAAATTATTAAAATGAAGTAAATGGTGTTATAATTGACCAAATTTTGATTTCAATCCCATTTAAATGAATTTTTTTAATAAATAATAAGAAATGGAAATTCTTATCAAAACCAGTATTTTTCATTAATTATTAATAACATTTTCATCTCTGAAATTGTCTGAAGAGTAAAACAATGAAATATTGGACACGATTGTTTCAATAATTATGTTTTAGAGTCAAAATGTTTTCTAAAATATAAAAATGTAATTTTAAAATAATCTCACTAAAGGGGAAATATAATTTTTAGAAAAATTCATTTTAAAAGAAGAAAATTGATTAATTCATATATCATATATAGAAAACAAAAAATACGAATTTTAAAATTTTGCATAAAATTATAGCATACAAATTATAATAAAATATATAAAAATTAATATTTTATTTCCTTTATGTAAATCATAGTTTCTAAAAGGGATAGTTCCATTATTTTCATAAAAATATTTTCATTTCTAATTAATTTTACACCAAAAAATTCAATTTACTGACTTATGTAGAACATATATTATCATAATTTAAAAAATTATGTTCATGACCACTATTTAAAAATATATTTTATAGATATCATATTAAATCATAAAATTTTAACAATATGACACTTTTTTTAAACATAATGTTACATTTATCGAATGCTACACCCAGTGATAGATGTAACAGAAGAAAAACTCAACGTTTCATGTATCACAAGATAAAATTCGTGTTGTGAGTAAATCCTTATAAACATAATGTTTTTTATAGTTCATGATAAAATCATTGTTTCGTATTATATTTAATATCAAAATGAATAATCTTATTTGATTTTTTTAACAAAAAATTACTATTTCATAGAAGTAGATTATGTTTTTTCATTGTAATGATATATGATAAACTATTTTTGAACAAAAAATAAATTATAAGTTGTAAATAGAAATTTATTTAACAAATTACGTAATATAATTACATTAAATAATCATTTAATAATCCCTAAGTCATTAAATAATCTCTTATGTATAATTCAACCATAAAATTTAGTGGGATACACCATTTAATGTGATATTGAAATTTTAAGTGTCTGAAAATTATCATATATTGTCTAAAAAAATCATGATATGCAAGAAAATTAATCCTACATTTCTATTATGATAACTGAAAAACCAACTTCTTTACTTTTTGAACTATGTGTGAAGATCCCATAAAACAAAAATCTAGACCAAGTGCATCACACTATCTGAGTTTACAAAACTATAAATGTATAAAGTAAGATCCCAAATTCTATTGCCTTGTACAATATTATTTCTTCTTACATGTGTCATATACTGCAAATAAAAAGTTTATAATATGATCTGTAAAATCCATTATCCTATTTACCATTAATAAAAAACATATAATGATGATTCGATAACACATTTTGGTGTCCCCATCCATAGTTTACACTATGATAACTAGACATTGATGTTACATGATTTTAATATAACCTCCATATAGACTAAAGGATGTTTAATAGTGGATAAGATCATTGTAAATGTTATGGGGAGTGTATAACCTCTCATAGAAGTTGTAATAATAGTAGATAAAATGATAATAGTTTATGTCCATCCCAACAAACATCCCATAAAAAATAAATATATTATAATGTCACATAAACATCACATTATATAAAAAACAAGGGTAATATAAATATCAATAAATTTATACATAAAAAAAGGATCACCCATGATAGGATAAGATATTTTAGAGAAAAAAATAAAAAAATCTATATTTTAGGAGATGTTCTCTAGAATTGTCACTCACCCCATCCAAGTCCCACTTCCCAAGATTTATCCTAGCAGAAAATTGACCATCCATTTATCATAGAGGATTTTTCATTATCATTACCTGAAACCATGTGGTCTTCTAGAATAAATAATTTCATCTTCTGTATGATGTGAGTATAAATCACAAGGACACAAAAAATAGTTCTCACAAAGATATCATGTCTGGGTATTAGTAAATACTAATGTCTATAGGAAAATAAAGGAACATTTTGAATCATTATTAATTCTTGAGTTTTCACAGAACACAAAAGTTCAATCATACCTAAATCCATATAGTTTTAATGCCTCTGATTATATTATACTATATCAATAAGAAAATACATAAATCCATTGATCATGCCCATGTAATTTCAATTCAATATTCACATTGATGAATCTAAAGATCATTTTTAAAGAATTCCAAATCACAGTATCACTTTCTAATCCTTGGGGATTATCAAATAAATTTTTAATCAATAGGTTTAATTCTAAATCTAAGGGTATTATTCATGGAATAATAAATCAATATGCACCAATCCTATTCCAAGGTTATTTCCAAAGGAAATAAAAAAAACCAGCCTCATTGATGAATTAGAGGAGATTTACCAATACATTTATATCATTATTTAAAATTAATTTAATTTAATTAGTTTGGGACTAACATAATATGTTATTATGTTGTATCCTAGGTTATTTTATTGTAATCATAAAGGAGCACATAATTTTGGATCGAAAATATAGATATGTATGTCTATTAGATGGAACAATACAAGAGGGGGGTGAATTATTGGTTTAAAAACCTTTGTGTTTTAGCAACTAAGAGATTAGTTTAAATGATCTTAAACTAATACAAATACAAACACACAAAATTGTATTGAATATAAAAAGGTATGATGTATTGTAATACTAATGTAATGTAAAACAATTGTATTCAAGATGAACACAATAATCAGAGTAATACAAAGATGAATGATTCTACCTTAAAGCGTATAGAATCAATCAATACAATATGTAATAGAATGAATGTAATTGAAACAATTAAAATTTAAAATTTAAAGAAGAAATAAAACAATACAAATTCCTTTCTAATACGAGTAACAGCGAAAATGTAAAAGAAATACAATTCTTTTAACCCAAAGAGAAGGGTTATCCTTTCACCTAGGATAAAAGGTCTGTCTCACCAACACTTCGGTGAGCCCTCGATACAATGATCAGACTGTCTATCTGCCTATCCCCGACAGCCCTCGATACGATGATCGAACTGTCTGTCTTCCTATCCCTGGTATCCCTCGATACGATGATCGGCACGTCTGTCTGCCTATCCCCGACAGCCATCGATTTGTAGGTAATCGGCATCTCTGTCTTTCAGTCACTTGAAAGCCCTCGATACGATGATCGGACGCACAAAGCAGAAGAGAGAAGTCACAGTGTCTCTCTCTAGGATCTTGGTAGTTCACAAAGTCTCTTCATTTATTTCACCATTCTTTCCTCAGCTTCAAATGACCTCCTATTTATAGGCCTCGGGTTCCAACGATCATGTTTCCTCCAACAGTCATATTTTTCCGAAAAACTCGGAGGGACATAGTCACCTGTCATCATAACGGTCATATTGAAACAGAAAGCACGACATAGTTTTGATTAGTTTGTAACTAACTCAACGACATTGTATTTGTTAAAACAGGATATATATATTGATAAGAAATGGTACGATTCATATGAAATGAGTGCTTTTGACAAAGTACCAAAACAAGTAATGAACATCTGAATAGCAGAGTCAGTACGATACGATTGATAGAGTCAGTACGATACGATTGACAGAGTCAGTATGGTACGATTGACAGAGTCAGTACGATCATTATTGTACAATACGATATGGTCAGTATGATCAATATTGTACGATACGATATGGCCAGTACGATCAACAATGTACGATACGATAAACATAATAGAAGACAATTGTAACTTCCAAAATATGATAGAATGCATTTGTGATTTCCAAAACATGATATAGAAGTCAAAATAGGACTTTTGACTAAACAATCTCCCCCTTTATGGAAAGCACAACACATAAAGAAAATATGACCAGAAATACTTATCTCCCCTTGAGTTATTGGAAACTCTTCTGAATAAGAAATTGAATACAACTAACTCCCCCTTAGGTATGGACTTTCCTAAGGATTGTATTCATAGATTTTCCTTAAGAGTGTTGTAAATAATTATCCCCCTTTATAAAACATTCTCACCTATGTAAACATTCTCCCTCTTTGTGATTTACAAAAAGAAAAGAGTAATCTTGAATTGTCTGAAGAAGTTAGAGAAAATAAATTGCAGGACAAAAGAAAAGAATCATAACAGTCATTACAAAACAATGACAAGTTCCAAATTAAAACAAATACAACAATCATTTGTTTTCTCTTTCCTTCTCCTTCATTATAAAATCATGAAGAAAAACTTTCATCTTCTTGATCTCCTTCTTGTCTTCAGAAATTGATTCACCCTGAGTTTTGAGAAGCTCTTGTTGGTCCGCAAAAATCTGATCTTTATTTCTGATAGTCTCCTCCTGGACTCTGATTACTTCTTCAAGGGTATCAATTCTGTTCTGAAAATTCTTTTTATCTTTTGGTAACATAGAATTTTGATTCTTCAGAAAATCCATTTCATCTTTGAAAGATGAAACCTTCGAGAATTCAGATTGAAAAACATTCATTCTCTCTTGCAAATCTTTCACTGAAGGAACATCAGCTCTTTGAGAAGACAAAATATTCAAACTTTCAACCATTTCTCTGTCAATCTTGTTGAAATCAATTGCATGTTCATTTGAAAACCTTCTTATATCTTAAATAGCTATTTCATGATCATTGATTGAGCTCTTTGTTTTGTATGACCACTTGGACATCTTGTTGCAGGCCTTCTTATGAGCAATCGAACTTTCTGAAAGAACTTTCAAATCAGCTTCTACTGAAAAAACTTTCTTCCTCAATTCTTTTTACAGAGCCAAACTTATTCTTTTGATTGTCAGTAATAAAATCAATTTTCCCTTCCAGCCTCAGGAAATAAGGAATGGTCTTCTCAACCCTTCTTAAAACATGAACAATGTAATCACTTTTCATGAGAGAGATTGTATGTTCTGAATCAGTATCTTCATCGTACGATGCTAGTTTATACGATCAGCTTGAGTCAACAACTAGTTGATTTCCTTTTGCTTTTTCTTTCTACATTATTTCTTCTTCCACTCTTTCACTAATGACAAAAACTTTATCAGTGTGAGAGGATTGAGCACCTTGCTTTTCTTGAGATGAAATTTTTTCCAGATATCATGCTTGATCGGCATGAGGAGTTTGTTGAACACCTTCACTCATCTTTTGAACTGATTCCTTTCTACTCTTCTTTGAACATTGAAGAAATTCTAAAAGAAAGCCTCCTTCTTCTTCTTCCACTTCTTCTATCTCTTCCATCACTTGTTTTTGTTTTCCTTTCTCAGGGAGACTCTATACGATGGGCTCTTGAAGCACTTCTGTGGTAAGTTGAGCACTAGCTTCCTCAACTGCTTTCAAGACATTAGAGATATCAAAATCTTGAGCCTTTCTTTTCAAAACAGTTTTCTTTTTCTTTTCAGCCTTAAGGGTTTCATCTACCCTTATTCTTTCTGCAAAAGCCTCAGTCGGGTCAAGTCCGAACTTTGGATCACCTTCCTTTCTCTGTTCCTTATCCTTTCTCCATTTTTCTACAACCTCCATATTGTACCTTGGCTTCTTCTTAGGCTTTGAACTGGTTTTCGGATCAGACTTTTGAGTAACAACAGTTGATGGAATGTCTTTGGCTGGAATAGGTGCCGATTGATTCTGAGCCAATTCAGCTTCTACATCATTAACAAAAAGTTTTGAATTCTGATCAAAACAAACATTCAGCTTCTTCATAGTACTCTTACTAATCCAAGAGGGCTTCAAATCTATGGGGTTTCCTTTCAAGGGAATGTTACAAAACATCATACTATCGAGAATGAATTTCGTAAGGATTGCTAGATACATAATCATTTGGGACTTAATCCCTCCTATCTTGACATTCATAATGGTTTCAAAAACATACCCCATGAGATTTACTTTTCTCATATTCACAAGATAGTAAAGGATAAATATATCAGAAACTTTCAGAGTTTCTCTATCCCCTTTCCTTAGAATAAGAAAACCTTGTATCCACAAAGTCACAAAACGATTGTCCGGTGAAAGATGAGACACTTTTCTCTTTTCATCATTAATAACAAACAAAGTCTTTTCAGCACTTTCTCTATTAAACGTACCAAATTCCTCTAGTAGTTTGTGAGATGGACAGAAATAATCCCCTTCTATTGGGACATTCAGAAAATGAGCCGCTTGTTTCACAGACATAGACAACTTTCTATCGTATACAGAAAAATTGATAGTCATGTCTTTGTCGAACGATACGGTTTTATTAATCTGACAAACTTCATCAAAGAGAACCAGATCATGAGAAACAGGTCTTTCAACACACAGATGCTCCCATCCTTGAAAGAGAATGATTTTTTTGATTGTGGAATCATATGAATCAAAAAAGTCTTGAGAAACTAACCTTTCTCTATTAAAGTCTTTCTCTGTAAAAGTCTTTGAAGACATTTCAGCAGGAGTGTTAGCAGAGGATTGAGACATAAAGGTGATGCCGATGAATGATCATACGATGATTTATAACCGGTGGAGCAGAGCTTCGCCTCCAATCCTGAAAAACCAATGTGGGTTTGGGGAGGGGGGGGTATTTATAGGCGAAAAAATGGGTGACAGTTGATCTTCTACGGTCAGGATTAGAGAAAAAGAGATCAAAGGTTAGGATTAAAAACGTAAAAAATAAAAAAATGGAAAATACATGCCGGAGAACGTAAGGTAGTTGTTGGTTTTAGGATTAAAGAATACACAACCTTACGAAATAAAATAAAATAGAAGTATCAAACGACATGCCAATGGAAAACAATCTCATTACCATGAACTGACAATACGATGGAAAACAATGTTGTTACCATGAACCGACGATATGATGGAAAACAATCTTGTTACCATGAACTGAAGATACGATGGAAAACAATCTTGTTACCATGAACTGACGATACGATGGAAAACAATCTTGTTACCATGAACTGACGATACGATGGAAAACAATCTTGTTACCATGAACTGGCGATATGATGGAAAACAATCTTGTTACCATGAACTGACGATACGATAGAAAACAATCTTGTTACCATGAACTGACGATACGATGGAAAACAATTTTGTTACCATGAACTGACGATATGATGGAAAATAATCTTGTTACCATGAACTAACGATACGATGGAAAACAAAATTGTTACCATCATCAGACAATACGATGGAAAAGAAATTTGTTACCATCATCAGACAGTACGATGGAAAAGAAATTCGTTACCATCATCGGACAATACGATGGAAAACAAATTCATTACCATCATAGGTTGATACGATGGAAAAGAAATTAATTACCATCTTTGGTCGATATGATGGAAAAAAAATTCATTACCATCATAGGTCGATACGATGGAAAAGAAATTCATTACCATCATTGGTCGATACGATGGAAATGAAATTCATTACCATCATCGGACAGTACGATGGAAAAGAAATTCATTACCATCATAGGTCGATACGATGGAAAAGAATTTCATTGCCATCATCGGTCGATACGATGGAAAAGAAATTCATTACCATCATAGGTCGATACGATGGAAAATAAATTCATTACCATCATCGGTCGATACGATGAAGAAAAAAAATTGTCAAGATGATAAACAGAAAAACGAATGATACGATAAAACAGTCAATACGATAAAAGGAAAAAAAATGCACACATCCAGAGAGTAAATAGTTAAAGACCATAAGATAAAAAGATATATAAAAACATAGAAAGAAATATCCTCCCCCTTTCAAGAGGAGTTATTTACTGTAAGGAGATTTGTAAAACATGAAGTATATATGAATGATTATTTTAATGTAATCATTCCTAGCAACTGTTTTATAAACTCAAATCTATCAGAAGGTAATGGTTTTGTAAAAATGTCAGCAAGTTGTTCTTGCGTTCCGATAAATTGTAAAATAATATATCCTTTTTGTGTGTGATCTCTAAGAAAGTGATACCTAACATCTATGTGTTTTGCACGAGAGTGATGTGCTGGGTTCTTATTAAGAGCTATGGCACTTGTATTATCAAAAAGAATTTGAGTTTTGGAGAAACTGAATCCATAGTCAGTGAGTGTGTGTTGCATCCACAATACTTGAGCACAGTAACTTCCAGCTGCTACATATTCAGCTTCAACAGTGGATAGTGCTACTGAGTGTTGTTTCCTGCAGGACCATGAAACCAAATAATCTCCTAAGAAGTGACATGTTCCAGATGTACTTTTTCTATCCATTCTACAAAGTCAGCATCTGAATAACTTTTTAAAACAAAATCATTCTCAGAAGAGTAAAAAATACCTAAATCCATAGTGCCTTTTAAATACTGAAATATTCTCTTTACGACTTTTAAATGAGACACTTTTGGATTAGATTGGTATCTTTCACATAATCATACAGAAAACATCAAGTCTGGTCGACTAGCTGTCAAGTATAGCAAACTTCTTATCATACCTCTAATGATTGTTTGATCTACTGGTTTCCCAGTTTCATCAAGATCAAGAGTATTTGAGGTACCAATTGGGGTGCTAATACTTTTAGTTTTGTCAAATCCATACTTTTTGAGTAAGTCTTTAATATACTTATGTTGATATATATATGTTCCTTCTGGTTTTTGAGAAATTTGAAAACCTAGAAAGAATGTTGACTCAGCCATCATACTCATTTCAAACTCAGATTTCATTTAGTTTGCAAAAGAATCAGTTAAAGATTTCTGAGTTGATCCAAATATGATGTCATCAACATAGATTTGGACAATCAAAACATTTTTGTTTTCCATTTTGATAAAAAGGGTGGGATCTACTGTACCTTTTGTATAATTGGTTTGTAAAAGAAATCTTGTAAGTGTATCATACCATGCTCTAGGGCATGTTTTAGACCGTATAGAGCTTTGGTAAGTTTAAAAACATGATCAGGATGTTTTGGGTCTTGAAAACCAGGAGATTGTTTGACAAAGACTCCTTCTTGAACAAAACCATTTAGAAAAGCACATTTGACATCCATTTGAAATAATTTGAAATTGAAAAATGTTGCGAAGGCTAATAGAATACGAATAGATTCAAGTCTAGCTATAGGAGCATATGTTTCTTCATAGTCTATTCCCTCTTGTTGATTATAGCCTTTAGCAACAAGTCTTGCTTTATTTCTTACAATGATTCCATTTTCATTACATTTGTTTCTGAAAACCCATTTTACATCAATCACAGTTGTTTTTTAGGTCTATCAACTAATGTCCAGACTTGATTCCATTCAAATTCATTTAGTTCATCTTACATTGCATTGATCCAATCATCATCACCTAAGGCCTCACTTGGAATTTTAGGTTCAAATTGGGAAGGAAAAGCAAGATGTTCTATTTCATTTCTTAAGGAATTTCTGGTTCTTACAGGTTGATTTACATCACCAATGATGTTATCACTGGGATGATTTCTAAGAAACAATGGATTTGGGTTTTATAAAGCATGTTCATCAACATATGTTAGAAAATATTTTGTGGTAAATGTTTCAGGAATACTTTCTTGAACATTTTCCTTATCAGAATGATCTTCTATTAAAGGTTGATAAACATTTTTAGAAAACACATCCGAGGATGTTGGATTGAGTTGGTTGAAAACAAAAGGATCAGTTTCATCGAATATTACATGTACTGTTTCCTGAACTGTACAAGTGTTTTTATTGAAAACTCTATAAGCCTTAGAGGTTGTATAATAGCCGAAAAATATTCCTTCATCAGATTTGGTGCAAATTTTTGTAGATTATATTTTGTATTCAGAATGAATACTTTTTATCCAAAAACATTGAAGTATGAAACTTTAGGTTTTCGGCCAGTCCATAACTCATAAGGGGTTTTATTAAGAAATGGTCTAGTTAAAACACGATTTATAGTATAACAGGCATTACTAATAGCTTCAGCCCAAAAGTACTTAGCAATTGAGTATTCACTCAACATGGTTCGAGTCATTTCCTGAAAAATACAATTTCTTCTTTCAACAACACCATTTTGCTGAGGAGTTCTTGGAGCTGAGAAATTGTGAGTAATACATTTCTTATTACAAAAATCCTTAAAATATGAATTTTGAAATTCACCACCATGATCACTATGAATAGTTATCAATCGTAAGTTTTTCTCATTTTTAACTTGGGCTCTAAAAGTTTTGAAATAGGAAAAGGCTTCATATTTCTTTGTGAGAAAGTAAACCCATGTAAATATAGTACAGTCATCAACTAAAACAAATACATAGTATTTGCATTCAATGCTTCCAGATTGTGAAGGACCAAAAAGAACCATATGCACTAGCTGTAATGCATTAGAATTTGAAATTTCATTAATTGATTTAAAGCTAGTATTATGTTGCTTTCCAAGTTGACAAGGATCACAGACTTTTGAAGAATCATATCTAAGATCCGGTAGCCCTTTTAGAAGTCCTTTCTTTGAGAGTTTACTTAGGTTTCTCATATTACAGTGTCCTAGTCTCCTATTCCATAGCCACGATTGGTCTTATATTACACTTAAGTAAGGTAAGTTTTGGTTCCTAAGGTCTTCTAAGTTAATAGTGTAAACAATCTCTTACCTATGGGCAGATAGAATGAAAATATCCTTCGAATTGTGAACAAGACACTTATCATTTCTAAAATTCACAAGTTAACCTTAATCACATAATTGAATTATGCTGATGAGATTGTTCCTAAGACCTTTAAAAAACAAAAAATTTGAGATAAGAACTTCTCCAAGAAAAACAATATTACCTATAACAAAAATCTTTCCTTGAGCATTATCTCCGAAGGTAACTTTTCCACCTTTTGTTTTGATAACCTTTTCAAAGAGATCTTTGTTTCCAGTCATGTGTTGAGAACAACCACTATCCACGTACCAAATATTCTTATTGGTACACTTCTCATTTTCCTGAAAAAGAAAAAATTTGTTTTTCGGAATCCAAAATTGTTTGGATCTAGAAAGGTTAGATAAAAGAATTTTAGGAATCAACATTTGTTTTAAAAAATGAGCTTTATGAAATCCTAATGATTGAGTTTTGTTAAGAGAACAATCTCTTCTCCAGTGTCCACCACATTGACACTTAGAACAAAAAAAGGTTTTTTGAGGAACAAAATAGGTGTTACTAAAAACCGGTTTGGAATAAGTATAACCTAGACCAGAACGATTTCTCAAAGGTTTAATTTGAGAATACATCCTGTCAATGTTTTCTTTTCCATGAGAAAAGTTTGACAAACATTTTTTCAAGGATAAAATCTATGACTTTAGTTTTAAAACCAAATTCTTATTTTCCAAAACATTTGAATTTGAACTAGAGTTAGGCTCTAAAATATTTTTCTTTGAAATTACAGTTTCAAGATCCTTAGAAAGTTTATCCTTATCAGATTTAACTTTCTCAAGGGTTTTTAAAATACTTTCAAAATCAGAAGTTTTTACATCACGATCTTTAGAAAGAACTGATACTTCTTTAGTCAAGATTAAAATTCTAGAATTTGTTTTTTCAAATATCTTTTTGAGTTTAGAATTTTCATTTTCAAGTAATTTAGAAAATCTAGAGACCTCTTCAAAAGAAGGTAATGTATTATCTTCTGATGATGAGGACTCATCATTTGAAGATTCATAATATCTATTATCAGTACAATTTTCATTCAAAGAGACATTTGTAATAGCTTCATCATTATGTACCTTAGCCATAAGATAATGATCTTCAATTGGTAGTCTGGCTAGAAGTCCAGTATTCCTTTGTCCTGATGTCTCATATTCTGAAGAATCATCTGAGGAATCACTACCACTTGCACTCCACGTATCATTCCCTTTCAATACTTTCTTTGTCTTATAAAACCATTTCTTGTTTCTTTTAGAGTGTTTCTCCTTTCTATATTTTCTTTTTCAGTAAAGGACAATCAGGCCTTATATATCCTGCATTATTGCATTCATAGCAAGTTACCTCTGAATCTTTCCTATCCTTCCTATCTTTCTTTTTGAATCTATATTGGAAATCTTTCTTTCCCACAATCTTGTTCATCCTTCGAGCAAGATTGGGTAACTCATTATCCAAAAGATTACAATCACTTGAATCATATATAACAACTTTATTGGATTTCGACCTTGCAAGCCTTTCAGGTGTTTTAGCATTTGATGCAAAGGCTACACTTACATTCCCCTTATTTTTCTTGTTGAAATCAGTATCACCCTTCATTCTTGTCTCGTGCTGTAGAAGAGTTCCAAAGAGTTCATCAAGAGTAATCTGAGAAACTTTTCTATTTTCATCAATAGCTGTTCTTTTTGACTCCCATTCATTTGGCATTATATCTATAATTTTATCAACAAGAGCTTCATCATCAAGACCTTTTTCACCCATAGATTGTATGCTATTGACTATTGTCATAAACCTTAGTTGTACTTTACATACTGTCTCTCCATAAGGAAAAACAAATCCATGATACTCTGCTCGGAGCATTGCTCTCCTTGCTTCTATAACCTTGGATGTACCAAAATGAGTGACTTCTAATTTTGTCCAAATAATGTTGGCTGCTTCACATGACGATATCTGACTGTATATATTCCTAGTCATAGAGTATAATAAAGTATTGCGTACCTTGTAATTCAGTTGATATTCTTGCTTCTCTTGGTTGGTGAAAGTACTATCTTCTTTGTCAGGAATTTTGTAACCTCCAGTAAGCATAATAAAGTTGTCTACACCAGTATTGATAACGAACGTCTTCATACGATCTCTCCAATACTCATAATCATTCCCATCAATGATTGGTGGTCTAGAAGGATTCGGATTTTCCATTGACCCGATACTCAGTCCTGCCATCTAATACAACAAAAACCATTCCACTCCACAAGTTAGTGTAGTAATTATTCAAGATAGTAATATGAAAGAAATAAAGCTAGTAATACAAATCAGTGGAAAACCTGCTCTGATACCAATTGTTCGATCGGAAATATAGATATGTATGTCTATTATATGGAACAATACAAGAGGGGGTGAATTGTTGGTTTAAAAACCTTTGAGTTTTAGCAAATAAGAGATTAGTTTAAATGATCTTAAACTAATACAAACACAAACACCCACAATTGTATTGAATATAAAAAGGTATGATATATTTTAATACTAATGTAATGTAAAACAATTGTATTCAAGATGAACACAATAATCAGAGTAACACAAAGATGAATGATTCTACCTTAAAGCGTCTAGAATCAATCAATACAATATGTAATATAATGATTGTAATTGAAACAATTACAATTGAAAATGTAAAGAAGAAAGGAAACAATACAAATTCCTTTCTAATACAAGTAACAACGGAAATGTAAAAGAATTACAATTATTTTAACCCAAAGAGAAGGGTTATCCTTTCACCTAGGATAAATGGTCTGTCTCACCAACACTTCGATGAGCCCTCGATACGATGATCAGACTGTCTGTCTGCCTATCCCTAGCAGCCCTCGATACGATGATCGGACTCTCTGTCTGCCTATCCCCAGCAGCCCTCGATACGATGATCGGCATGTCTGTCTGCCTATCCCCAGCAGCCCTCGATTTTGTAGGTAATTGGCACCTCTGTCTTTTAGTTACTTGAAAGCCCTCGATACGATGATCAGACGCACGAAGCAGAAGAGAGAAGTCACAGTGTCTCTCTCTAAGATCTTGGTAGTTCACAAAGTCTCTTCATTCATTTCACCATTCATTTCTCAGCTTCAAATGACCTCTTATTTATAGGCCTCGGGTTCCAACGGTCATGTTGCCTCCAACGGTCATATTTCTCCGAAAAACTCGGAGGGACTTGGACACCTGTCATCATAACGGTCATATTGAAACAGAAAGCACGACATAGTTTTGATTAGTTTGTAACTAACTCAACGACATCGTATTGGTTAAAACAAGATATATATATTTATAAGAAATGGTACGATTCATATGAAACTAGTGCTTTTGACAAATTACCAAAACAAGTAATGAACATCTGAATAGCAGAGTCAGTACGATACGATTGACAGAGTCAGTACGATAAGATTGACAGAGTCAGTATGGTACGATTGACAGAGTCAGTACGATCAGTATTGTACAATACGATATGGTCAGTATGATCAATATTGTACGATACGATATGGTCAGTACGATAAAAAATGTACGATACGATAAACATAATAGAAGACAATTGTAATTTCCAAAATATGATAGAATGCATTTGTGATTTCCAAAACATGATATAGAATTCAAAAGAGGTCTTTTGACTCAACACATAATAATTATTTTATGTCTATGTCACCATTAGGGTTTCCTCTTAATTGTTAATTTTTAAATTGAAATTCAGGATTACATATTTTAGTGGAAAATCGTTTCATAGCACCATCCAAGGGACAAATCATGGCCCATGTTAATTTTAATTATGAGTAATTAGTTAAAAATAACATTTAATTATATTTATGGTGAAGAATATATTATTTCGACTTAAAAAATATTATACACACAAATAATATTGTGAAACATTAACACCCCATGTTTTTTAAAATACATTGCAATGCATGAAACATTATTTTATGTTGATATTTATAACTAGAAATTAAATATTATTTTGTCACTTCTATGTATTGAATATTGAATAACGGCCATATACAATTGTGATCATTATGTTATTTGGAGTCTAATAGAGCCAACTTGATTTTTGGTGAATAGTATCATAACCATTTCAATAGTATTATGAACATAAAGAATAGTAAATTTTATTATTATTTTGTTTTATAAAGGTTTTAAAATAATATCCATTTGATTAATATTTAAATGTTTTGAAAATGAGTTATTGATTTAAATTTTTTAATTATGAATAGATTGTGATTTAATTTAAAAATTAAATCAACAATATTTAGAAATTTATTTTCTATAATTGGAGTTTATTTTATAAATATGCACGTTGAAAAATAGATAGGGTTACTTTTTGTGATTTTTCCTAATTCTGGAATTTTTTAGGAATAATGAAATACAGTAAAATATATTATATTAAAATTATTAGTTAAATACACAATTTATGAAATCATAAGTGATGTAAGTACTCTTGGATTGAAATCACATTCCATTATTACTATTTGGTGTCATATTAATTATGAATATTCATTTTCATCAGAGAAATATTATAATAATGATTAAAAAAATTTAAAATTCCAAAATGTCCTCCACTATAAAATCCACCCATATTCTCTTCCTCCTCCAAGTCCTCTAAATCCATGATCCATACAAATTTTAGGCCCAATAACTCTCTAAATTCACTTCCCCAAATACTAGATTAGCTATTCTCACCAGAAGTCCAATACCAATGGCCTTATGAAGGATCTCACGGAGAATAGATCAAAAGGTAAACACCCTATTTTGTTTTCTTTCTTTTCTTTTAATTTTCATTTCTATTATTATTCATTCCACACATCCATATATACAAGAGTAATGAGTGATATAGTATCTTACATATTCTATATTTAATCATGGTTATGGGAGAATAACCATTGTACTTATTCCCCACTACCACTTTTTCGAGAAATCAAAACACCGTCTGTGATGTGTCTATTTTCCTACATCATGGACCATGTTATTTCAATTTCTATTAATTCCATAAATACATGTAATGAAACCATTTTTATGGTTGAACCAAATTTAATTTTTTTATATCTTCTATAATATTATGGATTAATTTTGTACACATGAAATTAATTTACAAAACAATATGAGTTCTCTATGATCGATGATTCACCAAAATGACCTAAAAAATATAATTAATATATTAACATATGAATCATCATCATGTAAGAATTAAAAATATTAAATTTTATAATTTATGATTCTGGAAATATAAAAATACAACTCTTACAATTTTGGAGTTTTACTTCCAATGAACATAAATATCCATCCTGAATAGATCCTATAAATCAGTTAAAGAATAAACCCATAACAAAGCAAGGAACAAAATAATAAAAATTAAAGGGAGAAATGATGTAATGAAAGGATCCTATAAGTTATTATAATGATTAATATGTTTATATAAGATAATAATAACACTCCTTTAACTATTTTACATGATGTTTAAATGAGTTCTAAGTAAGACAAACCCGAGGTAAGGGAATTATTAACCTAGTTTCCATTCTCTGGGTTAACATTCTACTTCATTGTTTACATAGTATTAAAATTGACTGTTTGATGATCCTTGTTTATATTATTATTAATTATGTGTATTTATAGTGTATATACATATTCTATGAACTCTATTATGTCTCTATTTAATTATATGATATTTATAAAACTCTTTCCATTCAAAACCCACTTTTAAAATTCTTTTCTATGAAATTCAAATTCAATGTTTTTATGGAATTTTTAATGTTGTAAGACTATGTTCTGGTTCTTGGTAATTATTTTTGATGAATGTTAGGACCTATATCTCCCTTGAATTCATTGGTTATGTGTATTCTGAAGGTCAGTCGTATGGTTACACCAAGTGTAACTGCGATGGTTACACAAATTATAAAGTTTATTTGAGGGATACAATTTATAAGGTTGCTGATACGATTACAATATGATATATGTAACTCCATAAGATACAATTATTTTTATATTTATTATCTTATGTTCTATTATTATTTTTTGTAAATATATTGTTTTACAAATTAGTTATATAACGTTGACAAGTATGTCTTTTTAAAATGATTTAATAATTCACAAGTATTCATGTATTAATGCATTCTTTCCATATTTTTTATATCCCTTTTGTAGATTTTTGTCCTCATAACATGTTTTAAAATTATTTTCATAGGTAATAAGGATGTGTAATACTAGAAGGAATCCATGATAAATAATTTGTGAATTTTTAATGAAATCATTTGTTTTTTGAAATGTTTTATATTTTGGAAGAAATGAATATTGTTTTTATGGTATCGATAATGTATTAATGTGTAATGTTATGCATGTATTATTTTCCAATTATCTAAATCTATAAATATGAAAACATCCTAAATGTGAAAGGATGTTATTTTTTGAATAAATTCATGATTGTGTAATGTAATATGTCCGGGTCTTAATAATTGGTATCATTGGATGGTTTAAATAACAATAGGGGTTAGAGTGATGTTAATTGAATACCATAAATGATCATTACTCTATGTTTAGTTAGAAATTTAACAGCATTTAATGATTTTCATGTAGCATCAATATATATATATTTGTTCAAAATGATTGTTGGCATAAGAAATATGGAAGTAAAAGAGAAGAGGCATCGAAAAAATGACATCCTTCTGAATCTGCATCCCATAATGGTAGGGATTGGAATCGAGTTGTTAGTGAAAGTAATGGATTGGATAATGTATGAAATAAATGGGGGAGGAATCCATGAGAATGATCAGACATATGTACCATAATGGAACATTACTATAGTTGAATATTTTAGGATACAACTCCCTCATTCATTCAAAGTATATTCTAAGCCAGTAGCAGCTGAAGGATGGATTTAATCCCCTGAAAAGTTATTCAATGTTAAGGGATGTTCAGATAATAAAAAGGTAAGTATTTACATTTATCACTGAAAAGAATAATTGGATCAGTGGTGGTTAGTGTGAAATAATACCATGCATATAGAAGAAATTGATGCCTTGTAGTGGGTTTAATTTATCAGTATTTTCCTTGAAAAATATTTTCCTATAGTGGTGCGACTCAGGATGGAGAAGATATTCCTTGGGTTAAAGAAAATGTTGGAAGACTAAGTGGGTGTTTGTGATGTGAACGTCACGTGACTATCATGGTATGCTGAAAATCATATTCTGGATCTTGATAGAAAACTCAAATTATTTTTTTCTGGATTGAAGCCATGGTATCAAATGGCTTTGGCCTCTTATGAATTCAAATGTTATGAGAAAATTCTCCAATGTGATGAGTGGGTAGAGATGGAGTTTTCTGATGGTCACATGAATTTTTACAATAAGAATAAGAAGTGGTACATATGGAATTTGATGGATAAGAATCAACCATGAAATTCTGATGGAAATAAATTACAGTTTCTGATATTTGAAAAATTTCGCTAAAAGAACCCTAAAGAATGCTTTACAAAAACTGGGAAGATTTTTTTATGTGTTATGTTTGAAAATATTTCTCGAGACTGTAATGAAAATAATCTGATGTATAATCATGATAAGTGAACTTTGAAGTGTATTAAATGTTGTGAGATGAGTCATTATGAAAATTTCTTCCCAAATAGAGATCTGAATGATGCAAATAAGCCAATCAAAAAACATAAAGGTGTAGTGAGATCCTTTTCGAATATGTTTGCAGACGTCAGGCCATCCAATATTGTTGTATCAGGTACATTTATCATTAAATTATATTTTTTAATGATTTTTTCGATATGGGATCTACGCATTCTTTTATTTCTATGGAGTTTTCTAGTAAATTAGAAATATCACCTCAACGAATAAGAGAGAAACATATTATTAAAACACTAAGGGAATTATATAAAAATGAGGAAATATAAGAATAATTTTGTGGTGGTATGTGGAAGGAAATTACCTAAAACCATTTTTTACCTTTTTAGAGTTTGATGTCGTTCTGCTAATGGATTTGATTTCTATTTATCATTGAAATATTGATTTTAGAGCTACCAAATTTTTTTTTCAGAAACATTTTCAGTTTGAATAAATGAACAAACCCATAAAATTGATTACATATCAGGATGATGAGAAACTACTGAAAGAGGGAAATGTATTTTATCTTACTCAGACTATTGAAAATAAATAATGTTCAGATTAATTATATGGCAGTTGTAAATGAAAAACTTTATGTTTTTTCGGATGAGTTACCCAGATTTATACCTAATAGAGAAGTTAAATTCACAATTGGCTTAGTTCTTGATGCTAATCCAGTTTGGAAAACCCCATATCGAATGGATCATATTGAATGTATTTAATTAAAAAACTAGTTGTAGGATTTTCTTAATAAGGGATTGATTCATCCTAGAACATCACTATCACAAGACAGTCTTTTTTTCATTAAAAAGGAAGATGGTTCCATGGGAAATTGCATTGATTATATAGCCTTGAATAATATCACTGTTAAATATATTATCATTTGCCTCATATCGATGACTTGTTTGATCAAATCCAGGGAGTCCAGTACATTTCCAAGAATTACTTGAGATATGAATACCATTAGATGACGGTTAAGGAGGATGACATCCCAAAAACAGATTTTCATTATATATATTGGCATTCTGAATATGTTGTTATGTCGTTTGGGTTATCTATTTCACCTTATATATTCATGAATGTGATGAATATAATATTTCATGTGTTCATGAAAAATATTTTGGATGTTTTTATTGGTGAAATAATTTTATCTTCTATGAATAAAGTGGATAATGAAAAAGAACTAAGGGTTTTTTTACAAAACGTAAAGGAAAAGAAACTGTAGGAAAAATTCATCATGTGTTATTTTTAGATTTAGAAATTTGTTTCCTTGGGAACACTATAAATTATGATGGAATAACAATTTTTCATGCCAACAGAAATTAGTAGATGAATAGCCAAGACATTAAAATGTTACAGATATTCATAGTCTTACTGAATTTGCATGTTAACACTGACCTTTTTTTAAAATATATTCATGATTATCTATACTGCTAACTATTATAGGACTAAATGGAATTATATTTATTTTGACAGAAAAATGTGATGATTGTTTTTAGGAACTGAAAATGATATTGGAGAACACTACTATTTTGGCCCTTCATTCTCAAAATGGTGAGTTTATAATATTCAATGATGATCCATTAAGGGGACATTGTTGTGTTCTAATACAAAATGGTCAGGTAATTTCCTATGCTTTAGGAAAAAACCCTCATGAGGTAAATTTTCCCTCAAATTATTTCAAATTGGAAGTTGTGGTTTTTGATTTTAAAATATTGAAGAATCATATATACATATCCAAATATCAAATTTATACTGACCATAGATGTCTGAAGTATATATTCACATGAAATGAATTATACATGAGGCAGAGAATATGGATTTAACTGATAAAGGATTATGATTGCATGATCAATTATCATCATTGAAATTAATACTATGTGGAAGATTCGATGAGTCAAAATATCATGCCTCATTAACAATGTAAAATTTGGAACATGATCCCTTGATTAATGATTGGATAATTTTTTTTGTTATAAGTTGTTGGTGTAGGAAATAACTCTATTTTGTTTCAGCTTTAATGTAGTCATAATTATCAGAAGAAATTAAGAAAGCATTGAAGGAATATCATAAGCTACAGAAAAAGGCATATTTAGTTAAAATGGGTATTTTTACCTAGAATTTAACTATGATAAATATTGTGTGATTTGATTGGGTAAAAGGTTGTGTGTGCATTTTTATTTCTTGTTTAATAATAATTTATTGTTTGAATCTCATAGTTCTCCATTTTTAGTTCATCCTGGAAGTATTAAGATGTACAAAGACCTTCAAGAGTATTATTTCCAGGACAGAATGAAAAGAGATATTTCTTATTTTACCATTAAATGTTTGACATGTAAACAGGTTAAAAGAGAGGGGTAGTTACCTAATGAGATGCAAAAAGTTTTATCCAGTTCCAAAGTGGAAATGGAAGAATGTATCCAGGGACATTGGGGTGAGACTACCTAAGACATATCGTGGCAACAATGCCATTTTTGTTGTTGTTTAACTACTGAAAAAATATGCAGATTTTATTTATATTCGAAATATAATGTCATTTTTCATCTTTGTAGACTTTAAATAAAATATATTTTTAGGTTACATGGAGTTCCTCATTCCATTATATCTGATCGGGATCCCAGGTTGAATACTATCTTTTTGAAGGGCCTATATAAATTTTCAGTCAAAAAATTAAATTTTAGTACATCTTTTCATCTTCAATCAGATGGGTAGTCATAAAATACATTTCAAACTTGGGAAGATATTATTTGTCCTTTTTTAATGACATACCAAGGATGTTAGAATTATCATATTTATTTAGTTGAGTTTTCTTATAATAACATTTTCCATTTCAATATATAGATTGAACCTTTTGATTTTTTTAGGAAGTGGTATAGAACTCTATATTATTGGGATAAAGATAGGAAAATGACGTTGATATGACCATAATAAGTACAAAATGTG
Organism: Viscum album; assembly: GCA_963277665.1. Taxonomy (NCBI): domain Eukaryota; kingdom Viridiplantae; phylum Streptophyta; class Magnoliopsida; order Santalales; family Viscaceae; genus Viscum; species Viscum album. The sequence goes on along the minus strand of OY728148.1, from coordinate 1,424,469,854 downwards.
GCTAAGAATGTGAAGATGATACGTAAACATAAGAGGAAAACTCAGAATAGGATGAAAAGTAATGTATACAATTGGAGGAAAAGATTTTCTTTTGATGTAAGTGATCATGTTTTTCATAGAATCTCACTCTGGAAAAGTGTTATACATTTTTTATGAAAGGAATGCTAATCCCACGGTTCATTAGACCTTATGAAATTCTTGAGAATGATGGAATAGTCACCAATAGAGTAGCTTTGCCTCCGATTTTGACTCAGGAACACAATTTATTTCATGTTCCGATTTTCAAAAATTATATGCCAGATTTATCTCATGTCTTAATCCCAAAAGCAGTTCAGCTAAAAGAGAACCGTTCTTATAAAGAGAAACCAGTTCACATTCTCTATCAAAGGAAATATTTATTTTGGAATATGTTATAACACTAGGTAAAGTTATCGTGGAGAAACCACATGGTTGAATAAGATTCATGGGAGTCTAAAAATTCTATGGGAAAAATTAACCCTAACTTGTCTAATAAGAAAATAAATTTGTGAGGGCACAATTTTTAGATGTTGGGGACATTATAACACTCTATGTTTTTCAAAATAAATTGAAATCCATGAATCTTTATTTTATCTATATATTTATAACTATATTTTAAATATTATATTTGCATTTTATGTTTTGAATTTTGAATAACTGTTATCTACAATTGTGATCAGTAAGTATTTGGAGCCTAATAGAACCAATATAATTTTTGGTGAATAGTAATATACACTATTAAATAGTAAAATGATTAGTTACATTACCGTAATGAATATTAATATTAATATTATTTTATTTTTTTAAATAATTCATATAATGTCAACATGATTTATTTTTCATGGTGTTAAAAATGAGTTATTGATTTAAAATTATTATTTTTGAATTAATTGTGATTTTATTTAAAAATAAAATTAAAAATAGTTAGAAAATTATTTTTATAGAATGGAGGTAATTTTTGAATTATACAGATTATAAAATTTTTATGGTGAATTTTTGATATTTTTTTGAAATTATTGAATTTCTCATGAATAGTGAAATAAAATAAAATAATCTATAATAAAATTAGTTGTTAAATACACTATTTATTTAATCATATGGGATGTAAGCCCACATAGTTAGAACTAAAATTCCATTATTACTCCTTTGGTTCACATAAATTAAGACTACTCATAGTCTTGAGTGAAATTATTATAATAATGATTAAAATAATGTAAAATACCTCATATCCTCCCTTATAAATACCACACGCATTCTCATCGTCCTCCCACACCTCTCAAGCCATAATACTTAACAATGTTCTTACCAATACACCTCCAAAGGAACATCCCCATGCCCTAGAGATTCTGGTACCTCTAAAATGAAAAAACTAAAGGTCTTAAGAAAGATTTCAAGGAGAAGAGATCAAGAGTTAAACTCTCGCATATGTTTTCTTTATTTTCTTTTAATTTTTTTTTCTATTCTTCTTTTTTCCTCAACTCCCCTTCTAAAAGAGTCATGAATGATCAAGTATCTTAAATATTATATATTTCACCATGTTCTGGGAATACTGACCATTATTCTTATTCTCCTCTCCCACTTATTCATGAAATTAAAACACTACCTGTGATGTGTCAATTTTCCTACATCGTGGATGATGTGATTTAAAATACTTTCAGTAGATTCAAGACTGGTCCGTAATAATTTTTTTTGGTTGAAAAAGATTATAATTTTTTATTATATCATATATAATGTTTTAGAATCGTTTTTTACACATTTTTTTAATATATAATACAAAATGAGTTCTGTATAAGTGATGAATCGCCAAAATTACCTATAAAACTATTAATAATTTTTTTACATATGAATCATCCTCATGTCAGAATTGAAAATCATAATTATTATAATTTATGGTTCTTGAAATTTGTAAATACTAATTCATTCCATTTCTATATTTTCACTTCCAATCTACAAGAATATACATCATGAACCAATCATGGAAATCGTGTAAAGAACACACCACCCCCCCAACAATGCAAGGAATAACATACTAACAATTAGTGGGAGAAATTATGAATTGAAATTCTCAATAAGGAATTATAAAGACTAATATGTATCTATATGATAATAATAAAAAAAATTTAACCATTATACAGGTTGTTTAAATGAGTTTTAAGTAAAAAAACTGAGGGAAGGGACTTCTTAACCCAATTTCTGTTCGTTGGGTTAACCTTCTACTTCACTGTTTATGTGTAATTAATTTTTTTTAATGAAAATTATTTATATAATGATTAATTATGTGTATTTATTATTTATAAACACATTCCATCCACAATTTTATGATTCTCTTCAATTATATGATATTTACAAGGGACTTTCTTTTTAAAACCCTCTTTTAAAATTCTATTTCACAAAATTAAAAACCAATGTTTTTATACAATTATTCAGGTTGTATGATTTTCTTATGGATCTATGGAATTATTTATGAATAATGGTGGGACATATATCTCACTCTAATTCATTGGTTATGTGGTTTTTGGAATTAGGTTCCATGGTTACTACAAGTGAAACTATGATGGTTTCAGAAATTATATGGTAGGCGTGAGGGTTATAAATATTAAGGTAGTGGAGAGGGTAACAAGATGATGTAAGTAATTCCCCAAGATACTATTATGGTTCTATTTATGTTATTATGTTTTATTATAATATTTTTTAAATATTATGTTCCACAAAGTAAGAATATATGGGTGTCAAGTACCTCTTCTGAAAATGATTTCATATGTCACAAGTATTCATGGAATAATGTGTTTTTTATATATTTTTATATATTTTACTGAGATTTTTTGTTCTCATCCTAGGTTTTTAAATGATTTACACATGTTATAAGGTTTTTCATGACAAAAATAAATCCAAGTTAAATATTTTAAATAATTTTCAAATAAATCATGTGTTATTTGATATGTTTTATATTTTTATGAAATGAATAATGCTTTTATGGTATCCTCTATGTATTAAGGTGTAATGTTATAAATGTATAATGTACCAATTATCTAAATCTATAAACATTAAATGATCCTCAATGGGAAATGATGTGATTTATTGACCTGATTCACAATTATGTAATGTAATAAGGATGGGTCATTATAGAAACACTATGTGATACCATTATGACCACCATTCCTATTCTTAGAGAATCCCTCTAATTGTGAAGCATTAAATTAATTGGATTAAAATTGATAGATTCTATAATTAATTTTAAAAACCTAAAATATGGACCAAATTTTATTGTATTGTTATATGAAGAATGAACTTAATAAAATATAGTGAAAAAAAGAACTAATAAAATCTTGTGTGGGACTATATTTAATATAGATTTATTTCATAGAGAAATAAAGGAATAACCACTCTAAAGTGGTGTAATATCAAAGGGAAATGAAAAGTTTATTTTGACACACATTGAAGAAATAAATACGCACATTAATTATGAAAGCCATTTACTGATTAAGTCAATAAAAAAATTAATAAATCATAGGAATTAGTAATGACATGAAATTTGATGACATAATTCAAAAAATACAATGATAAGATCCTCTCATACTCATAAATATGACAAGTATTTATCCCTTATCATCATTTCAAATGTACCTAAAATCTATAGTATTTCATATGAAGGCATGATCAATCCTTCCCAACCCCCCCCCCCCTCTATCCATTCCCTACCATAAGAAACCCATAAGAAGTTATAAATTAACCAGGTTCAACAAAAAAAGAAATGGATACATATTTTTATAAATGTTTGTTTTTCTCAACATTTTATACAATTTTCCATATAATAGAATTGTATAAATTTTTTCATATTTTTTTCAATAAAATATGATCCCATGGAGTTCAATAATAAGGACTTTATAGATAAATTAAACATATTAGACCCATAATTGTGGACTTTAAGTCTGTTTAATTTTCAATCTATGTTGTTTTTATGATGATTTATATTCTTGTGGGTCTGTATGATTATTTTAGGTCTCACTAGATTCTCCCATTTTCAACGATAGGTGATCTATCAATAACCTAGAGTGGTGATGGTGGAAAATTTTCTCATATGAGTGGATGTGTGGTTGGATCATCCCTTATGCAGTCTTTTTTCCATGTCTATAAATACCTCATACATTTCTGTCATGTTCATGAAAACCATTCAAATAAAAATAATATTCGTGGTTTTTGTCAAATTAATTTTTAGAAAATAATTTATCTAAATTGAAGAGTAATGTGGGTAATTTAGTATTTCTCATATGATCAATGTATTTTGTTTATATATAATTTAATGGAATATATGGTGGAACTCTTGAATTTATATGCTTCCTTGGAGACATGTAGATCTTATTATAGGAGGTTTTAGGTATATAGGAATTGGGAAAAGGACCAGAATGTGGGATTATAATATATCCCAATGAAAGGACGAATAAACTATATTGTTTGATATAATTTTATTTTTCACATCGTACTAATTAAGGTAAATGTTTGGATATATTTTCATATTTTGAAATTCCTTATTTGTGGACTACTTGATGAGAGGTACCTTCAATTATTTTTCATAAGGTTTACACTGGAGAGACATTTTCTCATTTACAATATAAGAGGAGTAAGATGATGAAATTTTTGGGCAACATGGGGAGTACCTTAAATCAATGATTTTAGGGAAACCAATATAAGAATAATAATTTATGTGATTTAATGAATCCAATAAGAGAATATTAACTATAGGAATATTTAGGAGAATTAAATGAAAATATCAACTAAATGTATATGAGGAAACCAATAATAAGATTTTTATTAATGGAATTTTGGGAGAACTATGATGAGAGACACAACATATGAAATATTTATGAATCCAAAATGGGATTCAAAACACTTGGACTTTGAGAAAACTATGAGGTTTATACCCAAGGAATTTTCATAGATCTATGATAGATTTATATATATCACAACTAAAATCATGTTTTACATAGATCAAAAATTTTATGTCATGACACTTGATTTTTAATGATGTGTTTGTGATGGAAGTAGTGGGATCGAGTTAGATTCCCAATACCATACTATGTTTGTGATTCAAATAGATGGTGGAGAGGTAGAGCCCATTTGTATTGTCGTTTTCCCACCCATTTAGGTAACCTATTTGAATAGGAGCCTAGGTAGGTGTCCTAGGGGAATGGAAACTTGGGTATGTGACAAGTGCGGATAGAAGCTCAGGTAACCAAGATGAATGTATACTTTAGTAGGTTACCACTGCGACATTCTTTATAGGTAGATATGAAGGTGTCCTAGGTTCATTGGAATCTAGATAGTCCTTGATGGCTTTACAATACTCCAAAAAAAATCCATGGATCATTTTCAATGAATCTTCATGACAATATTTCATTAGTGAATATGCATCATATAGGTGATGTCTAAGAACATATAGACGTAGCTCTAAGGTATGATAAAATTGATTCCCTTTGGGATACCTATGTTTGGATATATCACATTCCATTATTATTTGGATTTATAAATAACTTATAAGATTTATTATATGGTTTGTTAAATAAAATTAATATTTTCACCTCATATTCTCTTCATTTAAATTCCTCCCATAAAATATATTAGCTTAGGGATACCATTATATGAATACCATGTCCTATGTACCTCATTATGGGTAGTAATTTAATTTGGTTACTTAGTATGGGTTTAAACATGAAGTATATAGTGAATGGTAGAGAATGTATGGCATGTTATTCATGGATTGGTGCATTCCTTTTGGTAATCCATGATGCTGGGTGTGGGTGTTTGATTTGGTAAAACTCCTAAATAATTTTCATCTTCAAATGGAAAAATATTTTAATTTATTGTTTTGATTTAAATCCAAATACTATCTATGTGAATCTTGTGGAAAAAACTATATCCCATAATATTGATAATTTATATATTATATGTTTAACACTTAAAAAATATTTGCAATAATTTTCCTAAATACCAGTGAATCCTTTTCTCCATTGATTGTAAAAATCAATATCCACGCCTTGTAGGAGTTTCACTCCTCTACCCAATAGATTGAGTAATGTTTTTGATGGTCCTATTCCATTCATTATGTGATATGTCATGTGACACATGGATGTTCTATTGGATAAATATTCACATAGTTTCAAAACTCTTCTCAGTTTTTACTCATATCATGTAATTTGAGAGAGTAGTTGGGGTTTGGCTTAGTGGTAAGCACCCCGTAATACTACATGAAAAATGGGGGTTCAAAACCCATTGGGCGCAGGTACTGTAGCAGTACTGTAGCGGCACTGTAGTAGGGGCGGTACTGTTGATCAGCGGTTACAGTAGCAGTGGAAGGGCACTGTAGCGGTGGCGGTACTGTGCGGGTACTATAGTAGTCGGTTTACTATTCACAGAATTGGAATTGGGCAATACAATTGGGCCTACGGGATATGTAATGGGATACAAGCCCACTAGGCCTTCGGGCTATATAATGGGTTCCCTCTACCTAGTTAAAAAGATGTTTTCTTTGCTCTATTAATAAAAATGAGGCTTTAACCCCAACCTTTAAAAAAATGTAATTGGATAGAGTATTATATTACATCCAATGAAACACAATAAATACACCAATTTTCATTTCAAATAATTATGACACTTATATGTTTATTCATTTTAATAGAATATAATGTGATTTTTAGGTATGAGGGTGTATTTTTTAAATATTCTCCGCCATCACGTGGGTTCCCATAGAAGGTTCATTAAAATGATATTTATCAACAGGATGATCTAAACTAAATTATCTTTAGAAACCAAGGGATAAATACATGTAATGATAATTATATTAATTAAAATGATAAGTGATATAGAGTATTTTGGAATTACCAAGTGGAATAATCAACTTATGAAATTTTATTTATCTAAATTAAATAATAAACTGAATAAATTTGTGATAAAAATAGGAACAATAAATTTGATTAATGTGATTTTCAAGAGGAATACCTAACCTAAACCATTTTTTCACTTTCATGAATACATGAATCAATGGTTTTGAGTCACCAAGATGAATAATTGAATATGTTGGATCCTGAATATACAGATTATATGCAAGAGGGGGGCGAATTGTGTCTTTGCGATTATTCATTAATTCTTCAATTGAACGAGTTCTGTCCTCTTTGCATTATTAGATTTGGTCATATAGCAGAAATAAATAAAAGAAGGGACACAAAGATATATAGTGGTTTGGGGAACAGAAGGCCCCTAGTCCACTCCACCAACACTCAACTCCATGATCTTGATGATTTTCACTATCTGGTCCTCGTTTCAATAGATCGGTCCACAACTGAATACAGGTAATTGAAACCCTTACAATACCAGGCAAAACAAAGCCTTATGGTTTAAACACGAACTTATTCAGCTTAATACGAGAAGATGGTTACTGAGGAATAAAAAGAATTTCAGAAAGAATCTTTTCCAGATGATCTCCACTATTGCAATAGAATATAATTGACAGAAGATGGATCTTCGTCTCTAGAAATATTGATTTTAAAGTCGAAGCAGTTCTAAGTCGATCCAGTTTCAATAGATATAAATATATAGTTCACAACTTCAGCAGTAGTAGATCCACAGTTAATATTCGATGTAGAATAAGTGAATCTTCGATTGAGTTCCTTCTTCTTTAAAATGAATAGAGCTTTGACGCTATTTTTTTGAATTAGCAGATAAACATGATTTTTTGCAGTCTCTTTTTTTCATCTTTAAAAAAAAATTAAAAGATTGATCAAAACCCCCAGTATATGGTGTTTAGCAGAGAGAAAAAATACATTAAAGCCGAGGATATCTTCTGTACATTTAGATCCATAAAAGTCAGCTTCTAATTTGCGATATTCAAAAATTTGAACATACAGAGTAGTCGTAACTTCCCTGAAGACTCGGCATAAAAGGATCCTTTTAATTCGTTCTTTAATCTACTAAGAAAACAGCTTTGAATCAGTCAAATTCGTACTTTTAAAAACGACATTAAATCTGGCTTGAAATCTGCCCAATAATCAACTTGTTGACGGTCACAAAAAAATATCGTCTTTCAAAACATTCAGATGCCAAACGTAAGGATGATTAAATGGCCTCCAAACGTAGGGTTGATAACATAGTCTTCAAATGTAAGGTTCGTAATGTAAGGTTGATCATAAACTTAGGCTTTATCATCCATAATTTTCCATCAAATCTCAAATATATGGTAAAAGATCCATACTTTTACTTAATCCATACTTTTCCAAGAATGTATGGTTGTTCACAAAAGTAAGGTTGATGAACCATACATTTGAGAAACAAACGTAACGTTTAGTACCTACATATGGTTTTCCTTCCATTCTTTGCTGATAACCAAAATATAAGGATCCTTTCTAATGTAAGATTCTTCTTTTATACGTTTCTGATAAAGTATGGTTGTTTAACCATACTTTTCTCTTATCTCAAAATGTATACATGCTTTTCATTCTTACGCAACGTTTATTCACATAGGGTATGAACAATGATTCTAGGACGCGCTTAAAGCAGATTCCGAACAAATAAGGTATGAACAGTGATTTTAGGACGAGCTTAAAGAAGATTCCAAACAAGTAATAAATGCTCATTATTTCAAGAGTAAAATAAATTAGTAATGTCGTACAAAATACTAAATAAAATCATTAGAAAATAATTAAGGGTATTTGTGAGCATCAAAATTATCATAATGAGATAGAGTATTATTTTCAATAATCCCCCCCTTTAAATAAAATCATTATGTATTGTTGAAAACAATACATTGCTCAACAATATACCCCCTTTTGATGATCAAAAAACCCATAAGATAATAAAATTAATAAAATGAAATTAACTCTCAAAATTAGTTACATAATGTTTTATAATTTTGAGGGAATAAACCATTAATTTAATTTTAACAAAATAAATAAAAATTTCAATAAAAAAAATTCTCCCCCTAAAAAAAATAAGTTTTCTTTTCAAAATTCACCCTTTGAATAAAAAAGTGTTTTTTAAAATAAAATGTTTACTTTATCCAAATTTCTCCCCCTTTTTGTGATATCAAAAAGAATGATAAATTATGGATTTGAGCACATTTAATGTTGAACTAAACTGTAGGTAAATGCAATTTTTAACAATTTATCAATAATTAAATCTGGAGTACTGGCATATCAAAAATAAATACAGTAATACAAATAGAAAGTAAGAAATAGATTTTCATTGAAAATAAAAAATAGATACAAGTATGATAAACATATAAATCAAGGTTTGGGAAAGATAGGAAATAGGTTCTATATCCTCTGTATTGTAGATTTGATTTCTGTGAACTGTTCCCAGACTCTCTTCATCATCCCACATCCATGTATGATAATGATCTCTCTGTTCTCTTGAGTCATATGAATATCCTCGATTAAATTGACTCTGAAAAACTCATGCATCCTTTCTTATTTTTTGATAAACACTAACAGCTTCTCTGACATCTGATTTAACAGATTTATGATTGGTGGCTCACTAGATTTCAGTTGATCAACTAAAAATTTATGATTGTACAGAAACACTGATAATGGAGCATTGTTACATTGCAGATCTTGCAACCGGTCATTCATGTTTCCCATCACGGCTGTGATGGCTTTAAATATTCAAATTAAATCAAGTGAAGTACCTGATCCACTAACATCACTATATACAAATGATGAAAATTGGTTCTCCATTAATATCTTCATATATGATAAATCTTTCTTCATAACCATTTCAGAATTCAAATTTTCTACTGCATTCAGCATATCCTCTTTAAACATTTCAACTTTATTCCTTGAAACATTACTCTCTTTCAGCTTTTGAAATCTCAATTATTCGAAGGTTAAGGAATTTCCCATAGAGATATTCTCAGAGTCCAACTAAGACACCATTCTGTATAGTTATTCAACATCATTCATCCTTGAATCAGAGGCACCATGTGCTTGATTCGCATTCTCAGGCTCTGGATGATGTAGTAGTACCAAAGGTAATGATTCAACATCATATTATTCTTTCTCTTTGTTCTGAGTAGATTGATTCAAAATTTTTTCCATTGAGTCCATAGACTCCTCCACAGAAAAATCCTCTTGAATTACTTTTGTGTGAGCTTCAGAAGCATGCTCACCACAAACATCAGTATCTTGGCCTTCCACTGAATTTTCAAGAACAACATTTCCAGGAGTTTTCTGTGGTGTGGACACTTCCTCAGCAGGCACTACCTCCTTATCTTGGTCATGTTGAAGTGTAAATTCAACATCACCTGCAATTTTTTCTTGATTATCCCTTTGAGATTCTTCTTGAGCTTCTGATCCCTCTACTGGTGATGTCCTTTCACTAACAACTTCCATTGTCTTATCAATAACAGCTTCTCTTACAAAAGAATAAGCAATTAGAGCTTCTGTTATTGCCAATGCTGGGGAAGTTGTTTCCTCATTAACACCTTGAGTTCTTAGAGATTGAAGTCCCTCTTGACTTCTTTATTCTTTAGCATCTTCCACTTTAAATCGGATCCTTCTTTCTACATTTCTGACTCGTGATTCAGCTTGTCCCTCCATGGACTTAGCAGGTTGTGCCTGTGCACTCTCTGAGTCTTCTTCAACTCCTACTAGCAAGAGTTTTTCTTTAATGATGCTCGAGAAGTATCCAATATTCCACAATGTTCCAGCATTAAACATATTTCTATGATAATAGTGTACTCAGGCACCCACTAATCTCACCATGTCTTTCTTAAACAATAGTTTAGCAATAAATCGACCGAAAGGGTAAATGTTCATTCGGGCGTCACTTTGACAGCAGTAATTGATATACCTGACCATGTACCTTGGGAATTCTAACTTGATATCACTTAATAGAAGATACATTATGTACATATCAGGGTACAAAATATTTTCCATTTCTGCCATTCTGGGAACTATTCCAGTCTGAACAAATTTAACCAGGATCTTCTGATCGGGTTCTAAATCTGTTACCATAATTTTCTTAATAATAGATGTTCCAAACAAAAAAGGCATAATGTCCTCATATTTATGCACAACATCCCCTATATTCTTCAAATCAAAATGAAAAACTACCACATGAGGGCAGTTTAGAATCTGACCAGTTTCTACTGACGAGATTGAGAAATCTCTATCCTCTATCTTAGCCATCATACTATCCTTAGTATCCCTCAGACTAAAATGTACAGATTTGAAGAAGTATCTATGTTCTACCTCATAATGAAATTCCATATTTTCATTGTTGAATGTCTGTTCAAGGTTCTGAAATGACAACGCTTGTTTCAAGAGTATATTTGTCTGAAATAACCAGTCGACATCGATTACCATTCCCTATTAGATGATTCTTCCTTCTGATCATTTTCTGTTGACATTTCCTGGCTCGGCTTCACTGGATCTTTTATTCCATACCATCTCTTCTATAATCTTTGAAGTTTTTAAGGATATGGTTTTAGAGGTTTGATGATTAGGGTTCATGAGTAGAGTTTCATTTTGTGGATTCGAAAAGGTTTTGATAGAAGTAAAACTGTTTAGAAGTCTAAAGGGTTTCTGACAACCTTGATTCTCGTGTTTTTAATACTCATTACATATATTTAAAAGTAAATAAATTAAATTACATAGAAAAAATAAACTTATTCTGTTTTAAAAACAAAAATGAAAAATTATTTTTAAGCCGAAAAAAACATTGTGAAATAAAATTTTATTTAAAATCAAATAAACCTAGCTCCCCCATAATAAAATCAAACCTTGTAGTGGGAAGTGGTTTAGTAAAAATATCAGCTAATTGAATTTCAGTACTTATAAATTCTAAAAATATAACCTTTTTAATAACATGATATCTTAAAAAGTGATTCCTTATATCAATGTGCTTAGTTATAGAATGACTAATAAATTTTTTTAAAATATTAAATGCACTTGTATTATCACATAAAAGAGGTATATTATTAAAATTTAATTCAAATTCCATAAGAGTGTTTTTCATCCAAAACAGTTGTGTACAACAACTGCCAGCAGAAACATATTCTGCCTCGGCTCTTGAAAAGGCAACTGAATATTGGTTCTTACTAGACCATGACACTAAAGACTTTCCTAAAAAGTGACATGTTTTTTATGTGATTTTTCTATCTAACCTACAACTTCCAAAGTCAGCATCTGAATATGAAATCAAATTATAATCAGAAGATTTAGGATAAATTATAGATTGAAAAACAGTTCCTTTTAAATATCTAAAAATTCTGTTAACAGTAGTTAGACGAGATTATTTTTGATTTTATTGAAATCTAGAAAAAAGACATACGAAATACATTATATCCGGCCTGCTAGCAGTAATATATAAATAACTATCAATAATACCTCTATATAACTTGTTGTCAACTAATTTTCTAGTTTCATCCCAATCAAATTTTATATTAGTACACATAGGAGTTGTAAATGCCTTGCAGTTTTCAAGTCAAAATTTCTTAAGTAAATCAGTAATATATTTTCTTTGATTAAATACATTTCCAAAATATTTTTGATAAATTTGAAGTCCTAAGAAGAAATTTAGTTCCCCTATCATACTAATTTCAAAATATTTTTGCATTAACTTTGATAACTCATGACAATGAGTTTTATTAGTTGATCCAAAAATTACATCATCAACATAAATTTGAACTAATAAAACATTATTTTTTACAGTTTTATTAAAGAGTGTTGGGTTAGCCATTCCAATAGTGAAATCATTTTTCAAAAGAAAAGAACTTAATCTTTCATTCCAAGCTCTAGGTTCTTGTTTAAGACCATAAAGAGCTTTAGTAAGTTTAAAAATAGAATCTGGTTTTTGAGAATTTTCAAAACCAGGAGGATGCTCTACATAAACATCCTCCATTAAATAACCATTTAAAAAGGTAGATTTAACATCCATCTGAAATAATTTAAAATTCATATAAGATGCATAGGCTAAAAGGATTCTAATGGCTTCTAACCTAGATACAGGTGAAAATGTCTCATCATAATCTATTCCTTATTATTGATTGTATCATTTAGCTACTAATCTTTCTTTTTTTCAAGTTATTACTCCTTGGTCATCCTGTTTATTTCTAAAGACCCATTTGGTTCCTATTACTGTATAATTCTAAGGTCTTTCCACTAATTCCAAAAATTCATTTATTTTAAACTGATTTATTTTATCTTGCATTGTTATTACCCAGTTTTCATCATCTAAAGCTTCTTCTATATTCTTGGGTTCTTGTTGAGATAGGAAGGCAGAGAATTCCACTAGGTTTCCTAAGTTTCTTCAAGTTTGAATTCATGTATCTAAGTCACCTATCACAATTTCTAAAGGGTGATTATTTAGGGTTATAGACTGTCTAGGAACAATATTTAAAGGTTCTTTAGTATCATGTTCCTCTGAACTAGACTGAATTTCTTTTATATCATTTTCAAAATCATTCTTTATGTTCTGAAGTCTCATGTTATCATTAGAGTCAAGTTCACGACTTGACCTGTCTCTTTCTCAAATGGATCAGATTCATTAAATCTCACATGAACTGATTCTTCAACAATCATTGACTTCATATTATAGAATCTATAAGCTTTGGAGGTAACATAACATCCTATGAAAATACCTTCATCAGATTTTGGATCGTACTTACCAAGATTATCTTTGGTGTTCATGATGTAAACCTTGCATCCAAAAACATTAAAGTAATTTACTTTAGTTTTTCTATTATTCCATAGTTCATAGGGTGTCTTTTTCAAAATTGGTCTAAATAAATATTATTAATTATATAGCAAGCTGTATTCATAGCTTTTGACCAAAAATATATAGGTAGGATATATTCATTTAACATTGTTCTCGCCATTTCTTGAATTGTTCTATTTCTTCTTTCTATAATCGCATTCTGTTGAGGTGTTATTGGTGCATAGAAGGTATGTTTAATACCCATGTTTGAGCAAAAGGAATTAAATTACTGATTCTCAAATTATCTACCATGATAACTTCTCATGATTATACTAAAACCTTTTTCATTTTGAACAGATTTGCAGAAACTTTCAAATAATGTAAAAGCTTCATTTTTTAATTTCAATATGAAAATCCATGTAAATCAAGAATAGTCATCAACTAAAACATATACATATAATTTAACAGGTATTCTTGCTACACTTGAGGGTCCAAACAAATACATATGAATATGTTCTAGAGGTTTAGATGTAGCAACTTTATTAACAGATTTGAAGGATGATTTGTGTTTCATGCCAAGTTGACATGCATCACAAAATCGGTCACTTTCAAATTTGAGACTAGGTAAATTAGAAACTAAATGTTTCATAGATAACTTATTTAAAACATATATATTACAATGTCCAAGTCTCCTATGCCAGATCCAAGATTCACTAACTTTAACATTCAAGCTGTTTACTTGTTGTTTACACAAGGAATTTAAATCCAAAGTATAGACATTATCAGTTCTTGGTTCTATAAATTTAAATAGTTTATCTTTAGAAACAGTTTCAAAATTGTTATTAATGTCATCAATATATCCATCATCACAAAGTTGAGAGATATTATCAGATTGTGTATTAATTTTTTTACATAATTTACTTTGTTGAATAAGACTGTTTTGGGATCTCCAATAGTTCCAATGCCATAGATTTTTCATTTGACATTGTCACCAAATGTGACAAGTCCTCCTTCCTTTTGAGTGAGTGAAGAAAAATTCAATGAGTTTCCACTCATATGTCTTGAGCAACCACTGTCCATGTACCATATATCTTTTCTACTCTTGTGGCTTTCTACTTGCCAAGTCATTCAAAAAAATTGCATTGGTACCCATATTTTGTTGGGTCTGGGGGTGTTAGCTAGCAATGATATGGGTATCCATATTTGTTTTGTTCTTTTAAAATTAGCTGAATCATATAAGTCTTTTGAAACATAAACTTTCAAAATACCAAATATTTGAGGTTCTCATAAGAAACAGTTTTTAGCTATATGTCCCTTTGTCCCACAAATGTTAAAATTAACCTTTTTAGATTTAGGAACAAAATAATTTTTATATAGCTTAGGTTTTTATCCTTTACTGCCAATTCCAAATCTCTCTTTTTGAATGAATGTTTTTCCATGAATTTCATTTAATGAATTCTCTCCTTTTGTAAAAACCAATGCAGCCTATTTGTAAGATTCTACTTCAGCATGCAATGTTTTTATTCATGATCCAAAATTAATATAGTAAGTGTTAATAGAATTGTATTTATCACATAATTCTTTATGTTGTTTTAGCATTGTATCTCTATCATCAGAAACAACTTTATGTTTTTTCATTAGTGACTTATGTTTCTTAAATAGTGAGTCATAATTTAATTCAGGCATATTGAAGTAGGCTGCATGTTTTTCATTTCTGTAGCTTGATTCAGAATTTGATTCACTATTTGAGTCAGAGGATTAATATGAGTGTACCTAATCGGTTTCAGCGATGAAACACAAGTATGCTTTTAGATTGGATTCTTCTTTTTCTGATCATGATTCAGGAGAGCTATTGGAGTCTTTAGATACTCTCCATGTGGATTTCATAGCTTTCTTATATTTCTGCTCAGTCATTTCTTTTGAGGAGTTTCTTATTCTTTGCTTCCATCAATTGTGGGAAATCTGGTCTGATATGCCCCATCTTCTTGCATTCATAGCATCTTACTTCATTATCATATTTCTTAATGGTTTTTTGAAGCCTCTTTTCTTACTGTAGAACTTTCTAAATTTCCTGGCTAGTTGAGCCAGTTCTTCATCTGAGTTTGATGATCAGAGCTCTCTGATTTAGCTTTGACTTCTTTGATCTTCATCATTCTATTTTTTTGTGAAGTTACTCTCAAGGTATTATCATCCTTTTTGATATAGACTTTATTCTCATTTGCCTCATCTTGCATTTCATCTTCATACATCATCAGTGTACCAATCAGCTCTCTCATGGTTAGATTTTTGACAGGTGTTGATTATCTGATCTTAGCAGAGATACCATTCCATCGAGTAAAAAGTACCTGCATTACTTTTAATGGTTGATCAGCCTTCTTGATAGGTTCTCTTAGAGCTGTTATATTATTGGAAATTTCTGTCAATCTCATATTCATTTGGGTAATGCTTTCTCCTTCAAAAATTCTGAAAGTATCAAATTTCAGTTTTTCAGTTGCATATCTCATTTGTCTCACATTTTCTGTTCCTTCATATGCGACATCTATTGTCTTCCACATCTCATATGATGTCGGTCACTAAGGTACTCTTTTTAAATTCATCTGGTCCTAGACTGCAGATGATTGCATTCATATACATCGAATTCATATCATACTCTGCCTCTATAGCAGCACTCCATGTCTCAAGATTTTAATGAATTTCATAAAGAGTTAGAATCTTTGAATAGACATGATATCTGAGGTTTTTCATATATATTATCATGCACGATTTTCAGTATCCATAGTTATCTCCATTGAAATATGGTGCTATGACCATTGACATCCCTTCTCTTGTATCAGTCATTAAGCTCTGCTATATTCTTTAAATGCTTCTAGCGTGCTAAGGCTCTATTATAAGCTCCTCCCCTGATACCAATTGTTGGATTCTGAATATACAGATTATACGCAAGAGGGGGGTGAATTGTGTCTTTAATATTTTTTGTTAATTATTTGACTGACCGAGTTCTGTCCTCTTTGATTTATCAGATTTGGCCATACAATGGAAATAAATAAAAACAGGGACACAAAGATGTATAATGGATCGGGGAAAAGAAGGCCCCTAGTCCACTCCACAAATTCTCAACTCCACAAGCTTGATGATTTTCACTATCTGGTCCTTGTTTCAACATACCGGTCCGCAACTAAATACAAGCAGTTGAAAATTTTACAATCCAAGGCAAACCAATGCCTTCTGGATCAAACAAGAACCTACCCATCTTAGTATGAGAAGTTGGTTACTCAAGAATAAATAAATTTCAGAAATAATCTTTTCCAGATGATCTCCAAAATTGCAACAGAATGTAATTGACAGTAGATGGATTGTCCTCTCTAGAAATATTGATTTTCAAGTCGAAGTAGATATGAGTCGATCTGGTTTCAATAAGATATAAATATATTGTTCACAACTTCAACATTAGGTGATCCACAGTTGATATTCGATGCGGAACAAGTGAATCTTCTATCGAGTTCCTTTTCTTAAAAATGAACAGATCTTTGACGCTCTTTTTTTGAATCAATAGATCAACGTGATTTTTTACAGTCTCTGTTATTCACCTTAAAAAAAGATTTACCACCACCCTCTATTATACGGTGTTTATCTGAGAGAACATATATATTAAAGCTGAGCATATCTTCTTCACATTTAGATCCATAAAAGTCACCTTCTGAATCACGATATTCAAAAATTTGACCTTACAGAGTGGTCGTAACATCCCTGAAGACTTGGCATAAAAATCTCCTTTTAATTCGATCTTTAATATATGATAAAAAATATTTGAATCAGTCAATGTCGTACGTTTAAAAATGACATTAAATCTATCTTGAAATCCACCCAATAATCAGCTTTCTAACCATTTCATAAAAATATTGTCATTCAAAACATTCCGACAGAAAACTTAAGGTTGATGATGTGGCCTCCAAACGTAGGGTTGATAACGTAGACTTCAAACGTAAGGTTTATAATGTAAGGATGATCATAAACGTAGGGTTGATCATCAATACTTTTTCTTCAAATATCAATCATAGGGTAAAAGTCCATACTATTACTTAATCCATACTTTTTCAAGAACGTATGGTTGCTCACAACAGTAAGGTTGATGAACCATACTTTTGAGAAACATACGTAATGTTTAGTACCTACGTATGGTTCTCTTTCCATACTTTGCTGATAAGAAAATCATAAGGTTCCTTCTTAATGTAAGATTCTTCTTCCATACTTTGCTGATAACGTTTGGTTATTTAACCATACTTTTCTCTTATCTCAAAAGGTATATATTCTTTTCATCCTTACGCTATGTTTATCCATGTTGGGTATGAAAAATGATTCCAGAATGCGTTTATAGCAGATTCAGAATATATAAGCTTTGAATAGTGACTCCAGGACGCGCTTAAAGTAGATTCCGAACAATTAATAAATTATCATTATTTCAAGAGTAAAATAAATTAATAAAGTCATGAAAAATACTAAATAAAATCATTAGATAATAATTAAGTGTATTTGTGAGCATCAAAATTATCATAAAGAGACAGAGTGTTATTTTCAATAATCTCCGCCTTTAATTAAAATTATTATGTATTGTTGAAAACAATACATTGCTCAACAGAATAGAAGTGACTTGATTTCTCCAATATAAGAACGTGGCATACAGATTTTTTTTATCTTTAAGTGGAATAAATAACTGAATAAATTTTAATTTCTACGATGAATACAAAAATAAATTATATTAAATTTACTAGTGGAATACTCAACCTGAGGATTTTTTTTCGATGATGAAAATTTGGCCCCAAACATTTGATGTCCAATGTTGAATACTCGAAATGAGGTGATTGGGTTTCCAAGAAGAAAAATTTACCTGAGGAAATTTATTTTTATATATGAATAATAAAAATGAGGCAATTTACATTCTAATAGCAATAATCAACTTGAATCATTTATTTTTTAAAGGGGAAAACTCAACTCGAGGAATCTTATTTTTCAAATTTGAATACTTTAAAAAAACATTGATTCACAAATAAGATAATTAATATTGAGTTCTTTTATTTAACCTAGGTGAATACATGGAATAAGGATTTTTGTTACAGAATATGAATACATAACAAAAATTATTTTATGTTTTGAATAGAATTAAGGTGATGAAACACATATTAATTTGTAGGATTGAATTATAGGATAGTTGGGGGACGGGAATGGAATTAGAATTTTTGGATTGGCCTAGGAAATGTGATTGATATATCTCTACATATCCTACAGTAACATTAGTAAATATATACATAGTTCTTTTGAGATAATATATATATAATTATTACTCATATAT
The DNA here is from genome assembly GCA_963277665.1 of Viscum album. Lineage (NCBI taxonomy): Eukaryota > Viridiplantae > Streptophyta > Magnoliopsida > Santalales > Viscaceae > Viscum > Viscum album. The sequence continues at coordinate 1,424,450,806 of OY728148.1, read as the reverse complement.
AAGGGTGAATGAAGGAAAATATTTAAATAACTTCATTAGAGAGGGAAGAATAAAATATTAGATGGATTGATAAGGGTCCCAACACTTGAGACATAGTGTTAATGAGGTAAAATGGAAGGTCATAGGATATGGGAGATAAATATGACTACATTTACTATACGAATATAAATCATGACACACATAGTTCTTTATAAGGGGTATCTCGGCTAATTAAGCCCATTTATATGGGAATATATATATATGGTATTTTCATTAGTTCAATGCTATATGAGGAGGTATAACATCAATTTTTAATCCCATACTCTATTAAATGTTATATATATTTGTATAATATTTTATAGATTTAGGTATCATGGAATAGACGACTTTAACCAGTTTAACATGTTACATGATAAAGCATTGTTTCTTCAAGTTTAGAGGTATCAAAATAAGGAATATATATAATATATGAATTTTCAAAAGGATAATAATAACATAAATATATTATGATTTAAATTGGATAATGTTTACGTAAATAATTTTGGATTCAAGGAGAATTATCTCAACTCAAGGAACACGAGATTTCAAGAGAAGAATCGTCAAACAGGGAATTATGTTCTTCATAAAATATATATACCCATATTTTAAAGGGTAATCAATTAGGATTAAATAATATATATATATATATATATTTTTGGAAAATGTATATGGTGTATGTTTTATAACATTGAGGGTACTTCCATCCACAAGAAGAATTTAATCATGGAAATCTAAAATCCAAACAAATGAATGTCTAAGATAATAAGAGATGATAATGGGTGAGATTAAGTTGAACATTGGTAATGAAAGGAACACAAAAATAGAGGAAAGTGTAAACATTCCTCTATAACCTAATATAGTACCTACTGGTCACTTAGAAGCTTATCAAAAATTATAATATCAACAATTCATAGGGGGATCTATTCAGATAATTAAATTACAATGTTACCAATTTCTATAAAATGTGGAAATTAGTGGATTATAACAGAGAAAATATTTTCTTAATTTTATCATCGATATAAATAATTTTAATCACTCAGTTTTGATTATTTCTTATATAAATATAAAATTTTCTAGTTTTAGAAATATTTATGAATGTATTTGTTAAGGAAAATGAAACATGAATCCAAATATCTTATTTATTATTTTTAATTATTATAATTAATCCCAAATAACCAAATAGATGATTTGATGCTAATAAAAGATGAATAGACATGGCGTTGATGTTTGAAAGTGGATTTAATAATTTTGGACTTTTTTTTTGAAACACATTGTTGGTGTTGATAATGAATATATGAGAAAATTATCATATGATTCGTTAATAATATTTTTTGTTGGATGTGTTAGATAATTATCCCATGTGTAAGAAATTTCAATACCCTATAAGATATTTATATATACCAAATTATGTTCGATATTGATAAAACATTAAAAAGGATAAATTAATATAATGAATGACATTTCACCTACATGTGGAGACTTTGGTAGGCAATGAGATATTTGGATCTACAATATGATAAATGGATTATGAATATATTTTTCTAAAGGAAAATGTAATATATGTAGAGTGGATCATTGAAAGGCATTATGTTTTTATTATTACAATGATTTAATTAATTAATTAGTTTAATTCCCTAATAATTTGAAATGTGTTTTTGTTGTTTAACTTTTAACATATAATTGTATTTATTTTCTTATTTATATAAATAATTTTAGTATTGAATGGTAATAATATTTTCAACAGGTTTCTTGAAGTTACCCTTGTTGAAAAACGTCATTTTTGACCTTAAAATATCATTTTTACATGATTTCACTATTACCACCTAGCCAATGTACTATTACCCATGTATCAAATTCATAATCCACATGTTCTTTTTTTAATTCACATAGAAATTTTGAAATCCATTTATCATATATTCAAGAATTTGTTATCCTATTTATTTCAAGGATATATTTACAAACATAACTCATAATGGAGTGATTATTTTGTTGTTGGATACATAATATGGTTATATAAATTTCATTTGAATTTTTAAACTTTTGAATCAAACTCTATAATTTTTTAAATTATGTTAGATGTTGATAAATATTTTTAGTTTGATATATTTATATTATTTAAATTTTTAAAATATATTTTAAATCATAACATGACCTATAGATTCATTATTAAAGTGATTCATGGTTATTTGGATGCATAATTGAATTTCTTAATTATAAATATATTAGACCCAAATATGATTTGTCAATTAATTTCTTCTATTATATCCATTAAATAATATAATTAAATCTATTTATATATTTCCAGAGGTCTGTTTTGGGAATCACGTATGTGAATCCCTTTCATAAATTCATACATTAATTATTTGTGTGAATTTCTTACATGAATAACCTATGTTAAATTATTACATTAATCTCCTACATGAATCCACTATATAATTCACATACATTAATTCAATTATATTGAATCACCTATGTGGTTTCATTGATTGTGTAGAAAAAACCACTTATTTTAAAAACACATACATTAATTAATCTTATGTCATTAAGTAAAATATGATATTTTTTTCTAAAATCAAAAACATTACTTGTTTTATGTATTCATCATATTTTGATTTGATAAATGTCTACTTAAAAGATATATATTATTTTAATAACTTTATACATTAATATTAATCATGTAGATTCTATGAAATTTATTTTATATTATATTAAATGTATTTTTATGAAGATCAAATCGTGTTACTTTTTAACAAATTAAATGTACACCTTGAAAATCAAGAATCGTTTTTAATATTTTATCAAATATTCATCAATTTTTTAATTTCTCAATTAATATTAGTATATTTTAGTCTCTTTCCATCACAAATCAAATATCGTTAATGTATTGATTTATTATATTGCATATTTTACTACTTCTCATCAAAAATGGAATATTGTTTACTTTAATTTTTAAAATTCAAAAATATTTTTTTATAGTACCATAAATTGAAACATTGGTATGGATACCATTTTAATTTTTTAACAAGTTAGCATTATTTTTCTCAATTAGTCATCAATTATTCAAATTTCGGTCAATATATCATTGATTATTATACAACTATAATTCATATCTCTTTTATATAATTAAAAGTAATATTTTTTGAATTTGTAATACTCTAACCTATAATGGATGTTTCATGTTTATCATTTTAAGGGAGCTTGTGACTTTTTCTACATATGGTTCACAAGTTACAGATTAGTCACGTCATTCTTCTTCAATGATATTATTCATATTTACATGTGATACAATTTAAATAGTGTGGTTGTGTGATACTATAAATTTCTATATAATTTACAGATGGTAAAAATTTCTCACTACTACATAATTATCCATCGAGGGATGAAAAAACACCTAGTACATAATTTACTACCTTGATCATAAAATAAATATAATAAAAAACTCAACAACTAGTGTTTATGTTTTCTTCTTAATTTATTTTTTTATTTCTGATTACTTGAGTTTTTATAGTGTCACCCCTTCTCTCACATGCACTAACTTTCACTTTATTTATTTATATTGAAAAATTATTCTCTATCGTTGTGTATTGACACTATAAATATATTGATTGAAATATTTGGGTTGTGACTCCCGATATCTATATTCAGGGTTGTAATATGTTTATGAATGCCTTTAAAAAACATAGGTGAATTTTTTTGGTACTTCCACTGTAAATAGTATGTTGTTTTTGGGTTATGGGTCCCCTATAAAAATAAAATTATATCAAAACATATCTCTTCGAAAGAAGGGAGTTATTAGTGTAGACTAGGTCCACATTGGAAAAAACTACAACAAAATCATTTGTATATTCCATAATATAATCTAATTCTAATGATATTCATTAACCAACATTTATAATTATTTGGGATAATTAATCTATATGGTGGTGAAATTTTAATTTCTTCTATCCCCCCTATAGACTATTTTTTATCAACCTATCAAACCTAAAACATTTTTATCAAAGGATGGACATTCTTTATGATAGTTTAGCATTGATATTATTTTTTCCCATACTAGATTTTTTATCAGAGTCAGTCCCTTTTATAACTTTTTAGATCATTCTATAGATTTTATTATTTATATTTTATTATGCTAAAAAATTCCTAGACCTATCAGACTAGAAAATAAATCTATAATATCATATAAATGAATGAAAAGAATGGATGGATTAATAAAAATCCACCTCATAGTGATGATAATGATTATGGTTACTATAAATTCTGAATGGATCCCTACATCAAGAAGTTAATCATTTATCAAAGGTAGATTTTGTAATATCAATACAAGCTTCCATAAAATGAATTGAATAGTATTTTAAAAAATGACTCTATTAGATATTTATTGAATTAAAATGTCTTGAATATATTTTATTGTAATATTTAAATAAGTTTTTTAGTCATGTATCTACATGTAAGACATATCATGATATGTAAATGTTTTTACAAGTTATGAACCTTCACTTAGACATGTTGATAAGAGTCAAACATATATTTCATCAAGATGAGTAAAAATATTTTAATATGGATGAATGAGAATGTGTAAACCCAATGGTTCACTAATTTTCAATCATTGTGAACAGATAAATATCCCTTGAAGAAGATTTTGATAACCACATACTTGTAAAATAGTCATAATATCCTTACCAATGATGGGGTGGACATGGACGATTGTGAATGATGAATGTATTTACATAAATTAATACTCATTTCAAGAAATAACCACATTACTATTTAATATGAACTAGAATTAAATAATATAATAGAATAAAATACTTCAATGAAGAAAATAAAAAAACATCCAAAATATTTTTCAGTATTTACAGAATTATACAATGAACTAAAAAAAGAAAAGAAGAGTCATATAAAAAATGATAGAAATTCAATAAACAGAATGATACTGGAAGAATGAGATAACTTGAATCATGTTCTAAAAGAATGATCTATGATAATTATGATCATATTCAGAAGAGAATTTGTAATCATAGAAATAAATGGGTATATCTGAAGGTGTATTTAGAAACTTTTGTTTGTGGAAATAAAAAATAAGAATAGATTATGGTAATGGTAAAAAAAATAATGATAAAACGTCTTTTTTTAAAAAATATTAACAAATACTATTTTATAAAAATTACATTTGATAAATTTTTTTCTCAAATGGTTTCTTCTGTTATATTGTTTAAAGGATTCAAGAAGTACATAATGCGAATGAATGACTTTAAAGTATAATAAGTCTACTTATTATACATAAACAATTTTTTTTAAAAGATATATCCTCTATATTTCCTTAAAAATAATGTTCAATTTTTTTTTGTACCAAATATTATGATTTCTAACCATGTAGGATGAAAAATAGAATGGGTCCCAAAATTTGATATAATTTATTTGTGTTAGAAATATTACTTTTATATCTCGTGAAAAATATATTTTACATGTAATGTGGATGTACCTGACACGTGCCCTATTATATATATAATTTACTCTGTTATACAATATTTGATAGAGACTCTTTCACTTTTGGAGATAAATGTAATGGAAATGGTAAGGGATTTTCTGAAGTATGTGCTTCGAATGTTGTTTTAATTTATAAAGTTTTAGAAATTGATTATTTTAAACATAACATAATTATTATGCCAAAATTATGTGATAAATAAATGTTCGTTAGGTTTGAATATGATAATATGTATATACCCATACCATAATAGCCATTTTTTCAGTGTTACTTCATATCATTGGAATAATATACAAGGAATCACTTCTTAAGGGACCAAATATATTAGTAGTTTTATCTAACTAGATATGTACATGAATCCCATATTAAAAATGATAACCTAGAATACTGTATGATATTTTCCTTGATTATACTATTTTTTAGAATATCACATCATATCAATCCAAAAACACGTCCTTTCATCCCAAGGAAAAGAAACATATGGATGGGGGGAGCTCAAATGAACAATAATAGTATTGTTTCTAATGAAAACCATTTGTGCATGATGACTGATTGTAATGGGATGAATTTTTAACAACCACTAATATGATGCACAACATCTCCAAGCGGTCTCTAAAGAGATTTGTATGTGGAGCTGGAAATAAAAAATGTCTCCAAAATCTCTGACCACTCATTAACAGACTTTTCAAATGAAGGCGTTCATTAGAATACATGTCCAATAACACTTATAATCTCACATTGGTTTAGAATATGGGAATTATGGGTCATCACATCCACTTTGGGGGGACATTTTCCTATTATTGGACTCTATAATAGTTTTATGATATATCCGTGAAACCATTTATCATTACCATGTGTGTACACAATAGATTACCTAGAGGCAATCATCAATTATGAATATTAATATGTTTAGAATCATCTATATATAAATCATGTTCACTATCAATGGATTGATCTATATTAATGTGATGTTCAAGATAAATGGAACAATTTTTTACAAGGATTGAATATTCATTGATTCCATATAAAGATGATGCTGTTTTTAGGCCACATGGTTAGGGACTCTAGAACTTGTTGTCATCCATGGAGGTGGAAGTTGTTTTAATTTTGGAAAAAATCACATATAATGTGCTTCATACATATCATCGTGAGAGGAATTTGAAAACACGTATTTCTATACCCCTTAAAAGGGAACATCAACTTTTAAGGTCATGTGACAATGATATATCCATACAATTTAACATCATTTGTAATGTTCATGTAGGAAAAATGTGCATGCTTATTGATGGTGTGGGGATTAAGATGAGGTAGCTCAATGGACCTGGAAGAGATGTGTTCTCCTGTGTGGATATGACCCTTCTAGAGATGTGGACCATATAATATTATGGTGAATTTTGTTGTTGGGGTTCAACTTAAGGAAGGCATCCTACATATCCTAGTTATTTAGGAATAAAAAACCTTGTAAATTTGTAGGGTAGGACTTACACCTTATTGGAGGACCATTTTGATGGGGATTACTCATTTAAGAAGAAAATTTTAATTTATGTAGGGGCCTTTATAGGTGAATAATTCCCATCTATTAAAACTTTATTTGGAATATAGACCTTTTAAGGTTGAGTCTTGTTTTTCGGGCTTACAGCATATCAGAGGCCCAAGATGAAGGTTTGTGATCACAAAAATTTCATGATCCCCACTACCCTCTCAGCTCACAAGATTGATTCTTATTGTGAGAAACAAGGGGAAGTAATAGATTTGAATATCGTAGGATTAATTTCTTCCACTGATAGGTGAGGTGATGAATCCCAAAGGGAGAGGTACATGGATTTGAATGTACATGTCTCCAATTCTATTTTTGGTAACTGGGATAGTCAAATCAGGAGATCTATGACCAAGGGTGAGGTAGTGAGTAGAAAATGTTATTCCTATTCCATTATGGATTGGGGGATAATTACAAGGGGGATGCATAAAATTGGTTTCGGGAGGAGGATATAATTCCTTATTGAAGGGAAAGGCAAGTGTGATCTTCACTCTCAATACCAAAAATTGGGAGGTGTCCCAAATGCATCCTAACGGTCCTCCATGTTGTGATGATTAAACATGTGAGTATACTTATGATGGTTATGTAGAATCTAGAGGGCATGTTGATGTTCCCATTGACCTGATCATACATATCATGTGGATTTGGGAGAGTCATTATCCGATTTCTCTTTGATATACTTGTGGAGAGTCTAATAAGTGTCCACAGGAGACGTTGGAAGGGAGTGATTGGAGATGGAATGTGAAACACCATAGTATGACCAATTTTTTGTAGTAAGTTCATATATAGGATGTGGTTCCCTCCATATAGAATATTTGTATGTTAATGGGGGTACCATAAACAAAGCATAGTTCTATGAGGACTAGGTGTATGAACACATAGAGTGTTTCTACATGGAATAAGGTTCCTCAGACATAGTTATTTTCTACGAGGGGTCATGTTCTTCTATTGCAGCATTCTTATCAATGGGGAATGGTTCCTCCCATACAATGTTTCTCTACATGGTCCAGGTTTATGGCTTCATATTGTTTTTTCTATGTAGGGTGTCGATCTAAAAAGGGGCCATCTATTTATACCATGAATTATGGTATCCAAAATTCCGTTTAATGTTCAAAAACAACTAGAAGATTTTGTGTTTTTCCTTGAATGATATGACGTGGATTTTTACGTGTTAGGAATAGAAGGCTCCATGATTCAGCTCTTGTAGGGGCTCTCCTCCTACAATATCCATATTTTCATACTCAATATTAAATTTTTAGAGGAATAGATGAACCATGTACTATGAAGGAAGTTTATATGTGGTTGATCACGATCCATATTTTTTGGTGTCCAATAAGGAGACCCTGACCACTAAAAGTCTTCGCCTATGTGGGGAAATATTTTGTGGATAAGGAAATCATTGTTACTCCCTTAAAAGGATTTGTTTTTATTTTTAGGGTTTGGCAGTACCACCTCATGCCCTAAAATATTTTTTTCATGGGGATGGATTAGTTTGTGGGGTCGGAAATTATTTTCCATCCCAGTATACATTTTTTTGTCTATGGAGACTTACGATATTGCCACATCCCAGAGGTGATTTCATTCTTAGGGATGATGTATCATGGAAGTAGAAATCAATGTTCATCAATGGAAAAGTATTTGTGTTTTATGTGGGTTATAGATGTACCACATCATCCTATGAATGACTCTGTTCATGGGGATGGGTGTTTCCGAGTGTGAAAATAAACACCCTAACCTGTAAACAGTTTTGATTAGTGTGTGGGTGATGGTGGTAACACATCATTCTGCAAACAATTTCATTCATGGTATCCTTTATGAATATGTAGAATGTCATGATGAGTGGTGACCCATAGAGCTATTAATACTTATTACGATAAATAAATCATTCAGCATTCAACCATTTTAACTTATTTATTCATGTTATCCTTCTTGGTTTATTTATTACTATTTTTAGTATTAATGGAAATGATTTTCTTCTATGTATAATTTCATGAACCCAAAAATTCACCCATTACAATGGGATTAGACCATGATGAGGAGGATGCATTTTTGATGAATAATCAGTCCTTATTTGAATGAAAGATCTGATAAAACTCAATTATTTTTCAAAGCTAAGGTACTCAGTGGTTTTTGCTATTTCTAGGGGTGCATGTTAATCTTTAAATTATTTTTTACATTTATTTTTCTCACTAATATATTTCATAATTCCACAATAGTGCTGGAATAGTTGAAATTACATGGATTTTAATTAAGACAACCATTATAGATTTTCAAACTAATAAGGTTTTTTTTAATTTTCTTTTTTTCATGAATATTTTCCAAAACACTAGAAATCATATTTTTAGAGAGATGGTACTAAAATATTACCTCAGTTCTCAATGAGAATATTCAACCTCAAGAGTACATTAAATATTATCATGGAATGTTTAAAGTATTGAAAAGCAGACTAATGCAATAGATTTTTTAGGTTGAACAACATTGATAATGAATTATGGGGTGTAGATCCCAATAGGGATTATTTGATGAGAAAGCAAGAATATTTTAAAGACATGAATGAGATATTTCTTGGACAATGGTTTTCTGATTCATGAATCTAAGACATGATATGGGGATTTTCCATAGGGAGTAACCATATGAATGGTTTCCAATAAAATCTTTTTGGGTCATATGGATATAGTAAAAACCTCTCTTGGGGATGCGTTTTCTATTGCTTGATAGACCTTTTTTAGGAAACTTTTGATGTGACAAATGGTGATTATCATGCATTTTGAAAAAAGTATTCTTTATAACACTAAACCTCAATTTTAGATTGAAAAGTAGTTTAATGAAAATATAGTTATCAAAAGACCTCAGTAGGTTTACTAATATGTGAATAATATTTGAAAATGTCGAGGGAATATATATATGGTTTCTTCATGAATGAAAAACTAATCCTACATATGTATGGATTGTTGAAGGGATGGATTGAGCATGATGAAGTTTAGTGTCATCCAACTAGGACATGGATCATTTATTTTAATGTATTACTAAGAGGATATTCTAATGGCATGGTTTATTTTCATTTATTATTTATTGTGTGATAAATTATTTTCACTTTTCCACGTAATCAATCCATGAATGTTTCATCATAATTAGTAATAAAGGGGAATGTTATTAAGAAGTAATCTACATGTTTTATGATGAAAGGAGTCATCTTGTAAAAAAGGTAATCAGTTGAATATAGATATTGGAAAATACACTCATGGGGATAAATTCCCCTTTGTTTGATAGACCTTTGTCTATGGAAAGCATATATAGAGTCAACCGGGACATATAATTAGTACAGAAAAAATGGTTTCCTTAAGATGATAGTGCTCCATTTTTGATAGTCGGGGAGTTTTATGGGGATATAGAACTCCCGAGAAATATATTTTGTATTTTTTAAGGAGAGTTTATAATAATGGGTGGGGAATTTAATGTTTAATTTTCTTTTATAATGGGTAGAAAATTATTCCTTACACAGGTTTATCCCATAACTATAACGGATTTGTTTTATATGGATGGGTCTGAAATGTAAGGTTTTAACATAAATAGGTATCTTGTACAAATATGAATCAATCAAGACTTATTTATGGAAGAGTTTCCCTATGTAGGTCTGACCCTTTCATGAGGAAGGGGAATATTTTTGGAATACCATCTCACAACATCACAAAGACTTGTATTTGTCTCTCCAATGTAGATATTTCTCAGGTATTGGAGAGAAGATATTTTTCATTTTCATTGTTGTGTATGGAAACATTAAATGTAGGTATTACCAATAAACAAGAAAATTGGATCCATTTATTTTTATGGATGGACAAAAAATTAAATGATTTGGGTTTCACAACATATCTAATGATAAAATTGATCAAGAAAAGCATAGATCTTTGCATGTTTTTACTTTAGTATCAAGTTACAATGACATCAACCAAGAAGTTTAATGTCTTGTAATTTTAATTGTTGTGGACCTGTAGTATTAGGTAATATATCTTGAACCATATGTCATGAAAATGATGAGTAGTAGGAGGCTCATTGAGATAGGGAGATCGGACAGGCCTCAAACATGTGGGGGAATAAAAGTGCGAAGCATGATTCTACATATTCTAAGATCATGAGAAATGATATGGGGTGAAAATTCAAATGTGTATTGCATAGAACGAATATTTCCTTTAAGAATATGGGTTTTAACTTGCTTTAATGTCATTTATGTGGGAAAATCAGGAATGTCCAACTCAGGCATTTTATGAATATTAAAAAAATGTGTCCTTAGGATAGTAACCCCTCATATTGTAAGGCTAGAGGAATGTTGTGAAGATGAATAATTTTCCATTGAAAATACTATGAGGAATGGAGGTAATGTGTATGGTGTATAAGAGACCTTAAGATCTGGATTATCTATGGAGTGTGAGATTCCCTATAAACATATGACTTATATATAAGAGAATTTTGGTTTCCTTGAAAAATCCTTTAATGAGGAAACTGAAAAGGAGATATCCTATATAGATCTTTGTGTGTATTTGATAATTGGGGAAATTTTTCATTTTCTATACCCCTTGGATGGTATTAGGACATAAGGACTAGGTATTCCAACCAATCTGGTAAAAATGATAATCAATCCACACGCATTTCTTGAAAAACCATGTTTCTTAACAACATGTTGTAAGTTTGTTAGTTGTGTATTTTAACATCTTATATTATGTACATAGGTCAACATACATGAATGATGATAGATATCATGGATTCTTGTTGTTTTACTTCTTCTCATATTGAATGTTTTCGTATAGTTTAATTTCACACAGTAAGGTCTAGTGGTCTTCCATTTATGGTCTATCAAACATCACAACGGAACCCATTATAAGGATTGATATGCATTGATCAAATAATTAATCCCTTTCCAAAACTCTTAATATAATGGGAGATATTCTCAGTGTGATAAACTAGGGGTATAATGGGTTTACTCTACCATATATAGGTGATAAAATTAAGGATACGATAGTTTTAAATTTTGGGTGGATGGACCAGGATTAAAAATCATAACATCGCTACATATGTTGTCAAAAATAGAATTAATCCATGCATAATTCTCAAAAATCATCCTATATAGATTTTACATGTATATATGTAGGATGATGGTTTTATCATTTATTATGGCAAGACTTATGATTACAGATTCAATTGTCATTACATGTCATGGGATGCCACAAATAAAGCTACATGTAGTTTTGAACTGGAACACTGTAAGGAGTTCAGATATGTGTGTTGATGGGGGGATTTTTCTAATATTTATTGTAGGTTTATGGTATATGGTCCTATTATTGGTGAAACAAACATCACTACATATCATGTGTGGATAGAAATCAAGTGACATACATTTTTTTGTGTCCTTACCTACACATATATGACTAATGTGTATGGAGGTGAAACTTTTCTTGAAATGGACATGTAAATAAGACCCCCCTATGAATTCCAATACATCAATTTATTTTTTTAGGGTATGATTCATTTTAATTATTTCAAGGATGGGTCTATGTTATGAGGTATGGGCATCAGTACAAATCATGCAATGGTAGGAATCAATCCACGTATAATTATTGATGGATTATGTAATCTATCTTTTTGGAGTAAAGATAGATGTCACTCTATGATATAGATGTTTCATTGTATATTAACCCATGAATATATTATGAGCTTAATTATATATTCTTTAAAGGGATGGAATCAAGCCACATATAGTATTGAATAGGAAAAATCTCTACGTAGGAATCATCCAAATGCATGGAGGGTTATTTTTTTCTTTTTGGTGTATAGACCTTGGAATACAGATATGGGAATCAGAATGTATCATATGCTGGTACTAATCATGACACACTTAGTTCTTAAATCATTCATGATATATGCTCAATGTTGGGATGATACCCAGTTGTGTGAAAATATAATGGTATTTTTAGTTTTAACATCATACAGAGATGAAATTTGGGTCATGTAGTTTACTGTCACATGACATAAAAAATATACTATATATTTTAACATCATGTGATTAGGATGATAGGGACTTGTAGTTATTGGAATGTTTATTTTGTGAACAAGTGAAAATTATAATCCCAGCATGTAGAGAGGCCTTAAGGCCACAATATTCTATGAAAATCATCTTACTAATTAAGGAAATTTTGTTATAGCATTAATGAAAGAGGTATAAAAATTACTATGTATGCAGAGATGACTGGAATCAGTCCACAAATTGTTATGGAGGGAAAATATCTACATAGTTCTGGATCATATTATAATCATGTCATTTTTTCTATTTTTATGGAAGGGACTAGGTTATGTGGTTTTGAAATCAATACATATCCTACAAGTGTAAGAATTTATCTACACATAGTTTTTGAGAAAGAGACTCCCCGCATAGATCTGACACACATGGGAAAGGGGAATATTATCTTTTCCCATTATATATCTAACTTCTTTGTGTTGAATCATCTATTAAAATGATGATTTCCATGCTGTTAAATTTCATGAAGTGAGGAAATTAACTCCTAGATTACGATTATAGAGATTGTACTGAAGGGTGAGAACTCCAATAGGGATTCATGTAATGTGGTTTCATTGGAAAATAATTTTTAGGAGGATCAAAGAGTCTCACACACAACATATAATATCATGGGGATACCTTTATATAGTTTTAATTTTTGATATTTAGACATGGGTTTCTAGTTTAAGGTTATGTATTTTGGACCCAGATAATTGTACTACATTTTATTCCATGGACACGAAAAAGAAATTTAATGTCATGAAATTAAGACACCAGAACCTTGTAGTTTATCATCATGAAGCTAGGAAGCTGGCTATTACATAGATTAATGTCATTAAACATGGATGATGTACAATATTGTATAACATCATTCAATCAGAACAATTGTGTCTACAGTAACCCAAATTTATTCTTCAATCGCCTTGAAAGGGTGGCGTTTGTGGTTATATTGCCATCCATCATGATCAAATATTATTATTTATTGAGGTATAAAATGTGTATGAAATAGGGTCCTTCCAAATTTTATTCCAAATTCAAAGGATTTTTTCTGGTTATCATCGCAGTCCTGAGGACCAATACCATCCCTCCTTCGAGGATGTATAGGATGTGAAATTTTTTGAGAAAGGGTCTTGCAATTTAGTTTTTGTGGAATTTCATATGATGTAAGGTATATAATATTTTTTTATCACGTCTCTATTTTTTATACAATTGTTATTATGATTTCTCATTTGTGGATAACCGGTCATAGATTCCAATGGATATTGAGGAAAATTTAACCTTAAAGGGTAGGACCACCTCTGTCTCGTATACTAATGAGTATGGGGTCACCTCTATGGTAGTGTAGGCAGTAAATCCATATGTCTGTAATGCAATAAGGATAGTGTCTGACTTGGATTTATTTTCCTTGTCTACTATAATCTAGAGTGTATTTGTTGGCACCATGTTAAAGGACACTATATGTATATTTGACACTACATGGAAGCAGTATAAATGGTTAAACATGATTCCACTCTCCGAATATAGTAAATCAAATTCAGAAGAAAACATATTATTGATGTTTTATATCAATATTGTATATGGGACACAAAACTTGGTAATGAAGTTGTCCTATGAAAATATGATAATGTTCATTATCCTAGCTACTTTTTGGGGAAGATCTTTGGTCCAAATGGAGAAGAAGATTTTAATATTAAGAATATAATTAAACTTATTTTCCATAAAAGGAGTATATGGTCCCACAAAATTCATTCCCCAAATTGCAAATTTCTTGGAGTTCTTGGATATTTGAATAATCTACAGGTTTTGGTGAATTGAGTTGGAATTAACATAGAAGGAATGACACTTTATGGTGAACATGGTGTAGTCCTACATTATAGCAGGCTAGTTGTAACCATGTTGCTGGATTTAGATGGAAAGCAAGAGTTCTGATTAGTGGACACCGCATGCACTAGTGTGTAATTTCATCTAGATAGTGTCAAACTCTTCTCCATAAATTCACCCAAGAAGGACCTCATCAATGTTTCAATTATAGATTACCGTTTTATGGTTCATTCCATCATATAGTAAAATGTTTATTGCTTTTTTCTAGATTTTTTCACTGGTGGATCTCTCTGGTTGGTATTCTCCCTTTTGAATCTTTTCTAGAATGGGTGCCACCTAGCCGAGGTAGGAAAATATAGATTCAAGGATGGGACTAATCGCATCGATTTCGTCGATGTTGTCAGTAACGAATGGTTAGACCATCTAGTGAATGGCAATAATGATGACTATTTCATCCTAACATATATCATTTAGATATGTAGAGTCATTTTCCAGGGAATATCCATAGTAATTTGTTTATTGTGAGACATGAGTCAATCATGGATCCAAAGATAATTATGACATTAATCCCATGTTGCTGTCTATAAGGTTGGTTAGCATTAATTCCCCGACCCCATTTACCCAATTTCGGTGCATTATTACATATCATTGTCATGATAAAAAGGGATTAAATCCCGAAATACTGATCAATTTAGTATCCTTGGATGTGATAGAAACATATATAATTTTTACATTACTTCATTCGATAAAAACAACAACATTTAGTCCTCTTTGAACACAGACATATTCCTTACCATATCCCTGTAGGTCAACCATAAACCACGTCTTCACATCCTGTGAAAAATAAAACATAGGAAGTGGTGAGCTCGGATGCTCAGTAAGGATAACAATATAATAGATTCTTTAATAAAAAAGAATGAAAATTTAAAGAAATATATAATACTAAAAAAGGATTTTTAATCTTAAACATGAGAATAATAGTGAAAAGATAAATCAAATAATTCCATTTACTTATTCACATGGATATTCTACTATATGAATAATCACTTGTAATATCAGTAGACAATTTCATAATGATGGAATGCATAATGTCAGACATTAGAATCACATAGTCAAGACCTCATTCCAAGACTACAAAAAAGATTTTGAGAAGGGCTTGTTTCAAGACAATTTTTTTCCTCAAGAGACCTACCAATGCATCAAGGAGCTATAGCCGTCTCCACCTATCACATACTATGTCTAATGCATTCCTCATCTGAGAAGGATGTAACACAACATAATCATTCATATTAATAATAACATATGAAATGTTAATACTTTAACCATAAAAGTTGAATGGTATAAAATAAGATATCCATATTATAAGATATCAGAAAACCTTAAATATAGTATGGAAGATTGTATCATAATAAATAAACTTCAATCAAGTGTAAACTCCATCAAAGGATTGTTGACATACGTAAAATCAAAACTATTTGAGAAAATTTCTATTTCTTTTGAAATCATTTAAAAGTTACATAATTATAAAAGAAAAAATTTATATTGAAAATATTCTTATAGGAATCTATGGGAAACTTTGAAGGTGTTATACTGGAAGAAAATAGCTTGACCTCCCGTATATGTTAAAACCCATTTATTCCTTAATTTTTTCAAAAAGGTTGTAATGTACCTTGTTTAGAAAATGACAGAAAGATTCTTTATAAAAATTAAATCATGGGTATAAATTAATTTAACCCACAGTATATTAAATAATAATTTTTTTTGCAAAACATTATTTTGAAACACAGATGTGGATGATAAAGAGGTCATAGAAGATACTCACCTATAAACAACCGTGGAAAATGAAGAGATTATAAAATTAACCCTTACCTTGTTATTTCCCTTGATCGTGGGTACATTAACCTCTAGTATAATAGTTATATAATTTTTATTAAATTATAAAATAACCAAATACATTAATATGATATCATATATGTTCTTCTAATATGTCTTTGTAAATAATATTTCAGTTTCATCATTGCTTCCGTTGATAACTGATTTGTTTCCCTTTATATGATTGGTTACATAAGCCATGTTTTTTATGGATATGATGTATTTGGTTCATATCAAGAATTATATTATGTTTTTAATAATTATTTTTAATTATAAAATGAAAATTATTCTTGAATGGTTATGATGGGGAATGAATTTCATCGCGTTCATGGAGACGGTAATCCGTACGTACGAATGAGAGAAAATATCATTATATTGATGGTGAAATCATATTTAATTGGATTGTTTATCATATAAAAAGAATAATTAATATGTTATATTTATTATTTACATCCGTCATACTCATTATTATACCCATAAAAATAATGAAGTGTTTGAATAACAGTCTACACCACGACGTGGAGACGGTAAGCCGTACGTACACACATATGGTGACTTGTACTTCATAGAATGGATAGAATAATGAATATGGTTTTATAATATTTATAATAATATCACAGTATGTATATGTTACTAAAGATATTCTTTTGGTATGGAAACAACAAAGAAAGGGGATGTGGAAGAAGAAAACAACTTGGAATGAGGTGGTGAAATTATTACCTCTTCTTGGGATTGTTCATTTTGAGTTGATCAAAAGGGCTCCAAAAGATGGCTTTCTGGTCAAAGAAAGGACACTAGAATTATTTTAGATTATTTGGGAGGATATTTGGGTGGGGTTTTGATGATCCAAATGTCTTTGTATTTGTGTTTTTTAGAGAAGGGGAAGTACCCTTCTATATGAGAGGTGATGGTCACTTTAGAAAAAAATTGAAATATTATGTTATTATACAATAATATTCCGTTTATAATGGATAAAAAATATTTTATTTCATGGATAAGGAGATTATGGATCAAAAAACTCTCAACCAATAGGTTTTAAATAGGTTTAGGACACCATATTAATCTTATATTATAGATTTAACTCAAAAAATTGAAATATTATGTTATTATACAATAATATTCAGTTTATAATGGCTACAAAATATTTTATTTCATGGATAAGGAGATTATGGGTCGAAAAAATCTCAACCAATAGGTTTTAAATAGGTTTAGGACACCATATTAATCTTATATTATAGATTTAACTCTTAATAAAACAGTCTAACTTTTACCATGTATTCTTGTATTGTTATAATAAATGGTTAATAAACAAGCTATTAAAATAAAAAAACCCAAATAAACTAATTATTGATATATCTAACCATATATAAGTCTTATGGACGACCTGTAGATTTTATTAATATTATATCATTTAAAAATATTATATTTGTTTCAAAAACACATATTTTTCAATTTTGACACTATTTAGTATTTGATTTTTGATAAAGTCCTATAAACATGAATACTTTGAAAAAAATTCATTTAATCAACCCTAACATGTCATATTAACCTAAAAAATTCATGGAATTGATCAAAAGTTCTAGTATTCTTTTATTTGTATATTTATAATATGAATTATTTTAATCATTCATTAGTATGGTAGGTGCTACATCATCATTATGTCATAAATAAATTTAATTATTTAATGCATATAAATATTAAATAAAACACCATTAGGCAGGAATGCATTTATCTTTCTAATTAACATTTATAGTCAAATTTATCTTAGGTGTAACACTATATTAAAAATGGTTAAGTTATTGAACATTGAATTTAACACTTTTAACTCTTCTTTAAATAAAATTAGAATAAATGTCTTAAACTAATCTAGGTGTACCAAAAGGATCATATTTTTTTCCAATGGCGGATTTTGGTCAAAATACACTTATCCAGTAGAAATAGGATATGTTTCTGGGTAATTGTAATACCATTGTTACACTTAATTACCCTATTTACTTTTAACTGTGGTAAAAGAATGTCAAAAATTAATATTCACCAAAAATTATTTTCATTTTATTGTACCACATTTTACTTACTGAAATCAACTGTGTCACTCAGATGTTTGAAATTCAATTCACAGAAGCGGATGAATAAAATTTTATACAAATTTGCAAATGTGCCTATTAGGTGGGTAAATGATGATAAAAAGTTTAATAAAATATTATATATCTAATATTGATATAAAGTGACTCAAATGAATTATATTGATCATATACAAGTATTATGTTTTTATATTTACCTATATGAATAGAAATAAAATATTTATTTATATAAATAAAAATTCAGTTTTAAACAATAACGTAGCGTTTTTCACTATTCTTCAAAAATTGATATTTTTCTGAAAAATATAAAAAAAATCACTCTAAGCTAATTTAGATATTTTGATTCCAAAAATGAACTCCATTTTGAAAAATAAAATTTCTAAAATTTCAAAAAGTGATTATTATTATTCATAATAGCAGGATTGATTGGTCGTGGTGCGTTAAAGCTCCAAGGTGCAAACAATGCAAGAAAGTGTTTTATTTAATGAGAAGCATATCGTGGAAGCTTTAGGTGATACATTAGCTCTTAAATTGTGTTTTCATAATCACTGTTAATAGTCTAAATGAAATACATAGAATTTCTCTTTACATTAATTTGATTTATATGTAGTTGGTGTGCCATCTTTAGCCCTATAAAGAATGCCTACTATTTTGCTTCATTTTTTTTCACACACCTCTGAAAGTAAATAGAAGTAAGCCATGAGTTGAGTTATAGGATATATGATCATTAATACCAGCCCCACTATGTTGAGCCCATGTTATTCAATCGACTTCCCTATTAGAATTATATAGGAACTGTCAAAATTTACCTCCCATAATTTTCCCATTCATGAATAAAGAAAAATTATTCATCATAATTTTCAGTGTCAAATTTTGTAATTTATTCAAAGTGTAACACTACCATAAAATTTGATAATTCGTTTCCTTTGAATTCCTTTTGATTCAAAAACTTAATTTCAAACGTATATATGATGAAATCCCAGTGTGAAAGATGTTTCATCAACATCAGACAACTGATAATTTATATGAGTGGGTCACACTGAGAAACCAAATACACCTCCTGAGGATACATATACTTCCTTGGTTTCTAGATTATAATGATTAACACCAAACAACTCTTCTTGATATCTACATAATGAGACTCAACATAAATCATGGTTTAGATGAGGTAATAAAGGCTATTTTCACTACCGTCATCATTATATTATTCATGAAAGGAATCTGGTGATCCCTAATAGACTATGACATAAATAATTTCCATCTTTCCTTTAAGAGATGGCATAAAAAATGGTCAGCTCAAGAGATATTTATTGAGGTGGTTTAATTCTCCCTGAAAATCATCATTATATAGATTTGTAACCCCAATTTCCATCAACCTTGTTAAGGGAGGACATTATCCTACATTGCTAGTTATGAAGCACCAAATGTAGGCCTAGTTTCGATGAAGACCTCTTAAATGTATGAGGTTGTGAGGAGGTAAAATTCAATTGATGGAATTTATCCTCTGAGGGACGAATTTAATTCCACGATTTCATATGATAAAGATGAATAATTCCCCTAAGGTAACACCTATTGCACATTTCAAGGGAACAATTTTCCTAATATGTTATAATAATTTGTTGAAGGTGGTTTTAAGGTTCACCAAGTGGTCTGCACATTTCCAAGATTTAACCTGTAGGTAAATAACATATCAATCAAAAAACATTCCCAGTAAGGGTTTAAAGATGAGATGCATTGAACATTTGCATATAGAACTGACATTCTTCAAGACAATGGTAATTAACCTATTGAAAAATGTACACTAGCATCCCTTAAAGGTAGTTTCTTCTTCATTTTCATTAAATAAACAGATATTTTTGTTCCTAAAATATATATCCATGATAGAGTGATACTTATATCAAGCTATTTCCCCTTTATATAGTTCTATGATCGGGACTAGGAAATCATACTCTGGACAGTTTCAGTTCAGATCCTTAAAATTGAAGAAAAAACTTATTTTATCATTATACCTCTCATTGGGAATGATATTTTCCAACCATTTAGTAAATTAAAACTCTTTAATAATGTTGTATCTTATGAGATAATTAAAGTCAACAACTATTTTGGCAGTATGTATCGGGTCCCTCATTCATGTTACTTATTTATGGCCATAGTGGTCCTTTGGAAGTACTAGGTGGTTAGTAAACACCTTGAGATCAATTACCTGAATTTATATTTATTTCAAGTCATTCACATTCTAATGTTCCTTCATAATGTAGATTTATAAAACATTCTATTCAAAATACATCATTTTACTGATCAAGGTGGTCCACATGTCTTCTTCGGTACTCATATTTATTTCTATGAGTTCATCCATATTGGAAGATAATCCCTCCTAAAATTCTGGACGGTAATCCATAGGGTCGTCTACTCCTCATATTCATCATATTAATTCATAGGATGTAAAATATGTGGTATTTGTTCTCTTTAGTTGGGGGAGGATATGACATCTTAGCATTCTAAAGATGGAAGAACGTCCTCTAACCCAGTATATCATACAAGATTTCCTTAAAAATATTTGGACAGTGGAGTGATATATAGAGAAGTTGTTTATTCTACATCATTAGTTTAGGGGACTACCTCTTGTACCACAATTTGTATGTAATGGACTTCATGGAGCATTAAGGATGGAATAATGGCATTTTTTTCTAAGATTTCACCATTTTTTGAGGAG
Source organism: Viscum album (assembly GCA_963277665.1). Classification (NCBI taxonomy): domain Eukaryota; kingdom Viridiplantae; phylum Streptophyta; class Magnoliopsida; order Santalales; family Viscaceae; genus Viscum; species Viscum album. The sequence goes on along the minus strand of OY728148.1, from coordinate 1,424,429,233 downwards.
TAAACAAAAGATTCAACACTATTGGGCACATTGTTCATGAAGGAAATAATAATGTCCTCTTAATATGAATTTTTAATTAGACCCATATTCATGATTTGATTGATGGGAAAGACATATTCATTACTGAGTTGTTTGAAGGGGTCATCTAAGATTTTTTCAAACCATTCAGGGTGGCGGCCCATTAAACCCCTTCAACCGAGGGGTTGTTTACTATTCCCCTAATATAACCATGTATCGATATAAGGTGGCTCAAAAGATTAAAATGGGACTATATCATCATGAACTTTTCCAATTTATCTATTCATTTGATATTTATATGAATTGATGGAATTATTAAGCGATTTCCAAATAATGTTACAACTAGTTCCCACTTACAATGATATTGAGGATTGTGTTCTTTTGAGGCATCATAAATAATGACTCATCTTCATCGTATCAAAACTAATACTTAATCTTAATTTAGAATAACACAACTTGATCACTTTTTTAATTTCCCTGTAATATTATCGGGGATGGAAATAGGTTATCCTCATCACATCCCAGTCAAAAATGTGTTCATTGTAGAATGATGTTATCTTTGGAGACATTGTAAATGATTTTTTTTACATATACTTCATTTATCATAACCGACACATAAAAGGGTCTGATATGTCCCCACATCATGGAATCTCAATATTCATTCATTAACAAGATAACAGTGTGTCCTTATGAATAATCATCATCTATCTGATAGATCTCCATAGTGGCTACCTCAACTTCAACTTCTTAAGGTATTAACAATGCTTATATGAGTTATTCCCCAAGTTCTTTTGACATGCATAGAGAATCCATCATTGATAGGTTGGGGAGTATAAATAATAACTTCTTCATGATGTCATAATTATGGTATAAAGACATATTCTTCCTATTGTGGTGATTCTATTTCATAGGAACATTATGGGACTGATTATTAGATGTTAATGGATTAGACCACAAGATGGGAGATAGAGGAGATCTTGTCCTTAGAAGGTTAGGAATTTAGGTTTTCTTGTACGATGAGTTAGATCAGTCACCTGTTCTTCTTTTGATTGATATTCTAGAGTCATCATGTCATAGTGTCTTCTAAAAGGAACATATGAATTTTCTTGTTCTTATGGGTCCATCATAAAGTCTCTACAACAAGTGTCTTCATAATTGAAATTCTGAGACGTGGCGTTGCTAGATTTTTGGATCCTATCACGACTGTTTTATCCCTGATATCATTAACCCCTATGAACTCCTCCGCTAGTTTCCCAACTAGTTAAAGGGAACATAATATAATTTATATAATCAACATTAGATAAGTTATATATTATGTGATTTAAATTACTGGAATCACATATTAACTCATTTCCTGAATATGAATTTATAGGACTAGCATTTTCTTATTGTGTGGTTTGGTGGGTCAGTTCCAATTGTTCCATGTATGAGGGATTAAAGCTAGAGAGAGTGGAAGAAAACATTTTGGTTAGCATATTTTCACAGTCATACACTCTGTACACATATATCTGGATATGTGTTTTTTCGAATGGTTGGTTTCTAGAGCCTTGTAAGGCTAATTATGGAAGTTGTGTTGTAGAGGGAATTTGTTGGGGGCTAATTTTTTTTTGTTTCAAATGTGCATGGAGAATACCATGAGATAAGTTTTTTTAAGTCATCCAATAATCTAATTTCTATTCCCTTATTCTAACAACTTCTTGGAACTCTCCTCATTCATCTAGGGTAGTGGCAGAAACAAACACCAATTGTGATGGTGGCCTTACCAAGATTACTATCCCAAAATATACCATTTTATGAATAATCTTTTTGAAGATGAATCATTCTTGAATGGTGTGTCCTAGAATCTGGTGATCGGGGATATAATCTTACTGGTCATCTAGGCCGATGTAGTCGACAATTTTATCTTCTATAAGGCAATATAAATAATTATCCATATGGTCAATTAAATAGCCACAAAATTTTTAATCTCAGAACAAATACTTTTATACCTTATCTCTTAGAATTGATATCTGCAAGGTATCCTCCTCCCATCATATATAGGAGGGGATTTCTACTGATTCCTAGGGAGTGTTTCATGATAAGGTATAGGCTTTTGAGCCAGGGCCATTGTTGAGGTTGGCTGAAGTGTCACAGATGCAACCTCCAGATTTCATACTCTATTCCCTAGGCCTAGTAGAGTTATTCAAAACGTGATCTTTGTCCCCTAATTGGAATCATCCAAAATTATGAACATAATAGAGAAATATAAAGACCCACTTGTATATTTCAACAAGATGACCATTGTTCAAATAACCTTTTGAAGGTTATTAATGTTTAGATCAATCATACCCTCATGGGATTGTGGCCAATTTAAGTTTTATTTATTCCCATTACATCTTAAAATGAAATAAGAGACACTCTCATTTCCTCACTCTTTGTAGTTAGAGAGGATATTGATTATTGTTTTCTATCATCTACTTGAACGGAAATGGAATCTACTACTGAGATCCTCATATACTATTATTGACCATGTTATAAAACTTTTATACCACATGAAAGATGAATATGAAGTGGTTCACAAGAAAAACCTGAGTTTCAGTGGTTTTTATTGCTTTTATGATACCATCATGGTATCAAAATGGGACTTATAGTGTGTCAGATACTATTCTTGGTTACTAGATTCCTTGAATATTACGAATTACGGACATCAAAAATATTGGGTGGGGGGGGGTTCTCTCACCCAGTAGGGGTATGTTGTTCATTCTGGTTGCAATTGTGGATGCTTCTTATCCACATGTTCCAATTGATCTACCAATGACTCAATGTTGTTGGTATTACATTCATGATTTTTTGTTTGAACCTGGGCATGGATTGGTGGAGCTATCAAAAGCATCTTGTTTGTTAGTTTTTTTATTTTTTGATGATGATATCTGATAATGGTAACTTATTTGAGAATTTTTCTGAACCCATTCGGTTTGTCTCCTCAATGGAGGGAAAATATGATATCCATAAAGGATCTGGAATATGTAAAATGATGGTCAAGGAACTATGTTGGGATGGTTTCCCTACCATGGTTTCATCACAGGGATCAATACTTGTGGAAAAATAACACCGTATGGAAGTGTACATTGAGTCTCTTATTAGTGATCATCTTCAATAGGAATTAATCCTCAGAGCCACACAATATTGGGTTCCCAAAACTCCTCCATATCTTCATACCATCAAGTGAATATTTGTTCATGTGTAGTGATATAATCCACATTGAGAGGAGTAGGTGGGTCTTAATCAACCTATCCTTTATTAATGTTAAATATTCATTGGGGAGGAAATATGGGATCTGTCCAGGGATCACCCATATTTAGTGTGGCTATCTGGATCAGGGAACACACACTGTTATTCATTGTATGGGTCTTATTCATTCCATAACCACCATCTACTTACTCTTTTTCATGCACATTATTTAGGATGTTGTGTTTAGGATTTACATACATTATGTTCATCGATGCATAATTCATCATGGGAACTGTATAGGATATTGAATGAAAAGAGGGAAATTTTTTTCATTATTGGACATCTCCCTTCATTTCCGAGATCCATTTCATGATTCTTGGAATGGGTGACCCGGATGGCGGCTCCAACAGCCTGGTTGTATACATTCATTCTAGAGGAAATGGATGATGAGACAAAATGTAATCAAAGACCATATCTTGTGTTATACTACATGTACCGGAAAATGATGATCTCCATTAAGGTGTGGATGATTTAGAAATTCCCCCTACCTTGAGGGTTTGAGTTTCTACCATTCTCATGTTTTTGTGCCTTGGTAAAAAAAATTATATCTTACAATGGATTTTATTAAAAAAATACCCCTAACCTTATAGGCTGGGGTTAATGCCGTATTGCAAGAACTACCGCTACTATTACTACTCTGTTGATATCATCAAAATTTTTTGAGAATGAGTCGAATATGATGTCATGTTTGTACAAAAAGTTCCAGCTCCTGGGGAAATTAGAAGATACTGAAGATGGGAAACCCTTTAGTGAGAATCCTATTGAATGTTCTCGAATGCCAATCATAGGAGTTTTTAAATGGGTTTCTTCTATTAGTCCTAAAACATTAAATATTTAATCAAGATGAATTCTTATTATGTGGGTCCCATTTATCAAGTAGGGGTTATTCTTGATAGGTTCCTTTGGATAATTAAATAATATTATTACAATTCCAATGGGTTCTAGTGAACAGGGCGTGAGGTGAAATGAAAAGATCCATCTTCTCCCATCCCTATATATGAACCCCATGTAGGGTGTAGAAAATTAAATGATGAAACTTATAGAACACATTGTGGCCTCTTTATTGAAAATAATTCTGTTGTTTATTTTATTATGGTCACCAGGAAAATATAAGGGATTCCATGTAGGTTTGAGGACTATGGTGTCCCCATATATTGACATGGTATGTATACACATCATAAGGAATGAAATTTTATTACTTTGGGTAGAGGGTTGTCTGAGGATTCAGAAGGATATTGTATTTGAATTCTTATGACAATCAATCTGTAATATCAAATAGTGAAGTGGTTTATTGGGAAAAAATTAATTGGTATATCATCCAATTAAGATTATCTTCTAATGAAAACATATATTTTTTATCTCATGTGAGAGGCTTATCAACATTATCAGTTGAGATGAATGATCATTTATGGTTTTATTACTAGTAATAGGGATAGTGGAGGTCTTTTGGAGTGGGAATGGTCCATGTGTGGATCATAAGAGGAATGTTTTCCGATTCCATATCTTGGTTGATAATTAATATCTCTGAGCATTAATTAGGTTTTCAGAAATTCATTTCCCATATTTACGTGGGCCTTAAAATATGGGGGCTTTATTTTATTTGACTATAAAATGGGTGGAAATTCTTGTTGAAATGAAATGTCACTATGTAGAGGATCATCCTATTAAATTCCATCACATAAGGGAATACAATACCATCTTGATGTCGAAATACATGGGAAATTTCTGAAGCTTATATGTTGGGAAAGACTTCCATAGAGGAAAAAAATAAAGGGAGTAACATCATAACGATAAAATTTGTTACTATGGGGGGAACCATTTAATCACATTCCATCCTGGTGAGGAATCCTATCATAAATTGGTGTCCATTTGCAGGGAGACTTTTTGCAATGTATACCCTTTGGAGGACATTCAAGGTGGTCATCAATAATGGGAGGACCTAGTTTCAATTTGATCTTTAGGCCATGAGGTGGGATATAATGACTGTCATTTGGATATGGGCTCTCCTAAAAGATTGGTTTCTTCCCATGGTGAAATACTTCATGGTAGATTCTATGTAGAAGAAGTTTTGAGCTACTGGTAAAAATGTTTATAGGGAGTTCCTTTACAACAACTTCTTACAACACCAAAATTTGGTATTGTATTGGTTGGATCATGGGAAATTAGGGATATGTGTCCTTTATTTTCTTAAACTCTACCTTCTAGCATAGAAGGGTTATGAGTCTACTCATCATTTTCAAGATGATTTAGTGAAAATTTATTTTATGCATTCTCTTGTGGAAAACCTGGGGTCATTTTCTAAAAGGAAAGAACATTTAATATGGTTTCTAGCCTGGTAGGCTCTCATAGTTCCATTGGGACATGTTTTCAAGATTTGGGAAAACAAGAAAGGATAAAAAGTTCCATGGAGTGGCTGAAAAATTGAATTAGTGTCCCCTATTGGAATGGGTATTTCATCCTAGTCCAAATTTCCATTTTTCATGTAATATTTCTAACGGCCATCCAGGATGGGAGATGGGATCCATGTCTACCAATAACTAACCACATAAGTTTGTGGATGAGTTAGCACACATAATGAGTTATAATTTTGGGACCGAATCATTTCTATTTCCATGGTTATGATTATATATTGTAAATTTTGTGGAATTTGATCTGGCATTAATGTCTGATCCACTAAAATATCTAACCTATTTTGATAGAGGTCATTCGAGGGAAGGATAATATCTTATCACTATAATGACTAATTAGATATATGTTCCAGCAACAACCTTTTATATCCTTCCATTATGTACTGACAGTCTAATTTTTTGGGGGAAGAGATATGTGTGTTCCCCAGATTTACAACTAGGATACTCTAACTATTTTATCCATTTTCTGTCATATTTATATATAGGAATTTATATGAATGTATAGGATCTTGAATCATTCATTTGATTTTTTTCATATTTGAATTAAAGGCTTGATATGAATTTATAAAAATTTTCATCTTCATATAATTTGTTGCTATAATTTCATAAAGAAATTGATATGGATGAGTAGAAATTTTATCATATTCAAGGATTTCCATTGTATTTGGATGTTGTGATTCGTATTCAAATTAATGTATTTGAGCTTTCTCTTTTTTCCATCATACTTGACTGATGGGCTTGATGTGAAATAATAACGATATGATTATGCATATAATTTTCCACCATGTTTGACAAGTTGGTTTTATAATCATGAGGGGGATTTTCATTTTACATTTTTCATCATAGTTGACTGATGGGTAAGATATGTGTTGGTATGGATATGTGTAGGCATATAATTGTCCACCATACTTTCATGGTGGGCATATTGAGAAGTAGTTGTAATTTTAATGTTCTCTGTGTTTTTTGTCGTATTTTTACTAGTGGGATTCATATCTTTAAGCAGGTATTTTCTTTTACTCGGTGTTTTAAATTTTATTTGACGGACATGCATCATGTGTCTTAGAAGGAATTTTTATCTTCTCATATTTTTTCATTGAATTTGACTGATGAAGCTCATGTTTGAGAGTAATGATTTTCTTCTTCTCATAGTTGGTTTCTTCTGTACATTCATGGTAAGATTGTTGTTAATTAACAAGAATATTATTTTATATTTATTTTCAATAATATTTGACTGACTGGATTCATAAGATTGAGTTGTAATATATTTTATCTCAACTATTTCCACTACATTTTTCTTGGAAGGATTATTTAATGTGAATAAATATGAGGGCATGTTCTGGACTTTTTTTATCATCACCCTTAATGGGCCTCCTTGGGGACCTAAACAGTTTGGATTCAATTGGGGTCCATGGGGTGGTATCTACTTAATGGTGAGGAGGAAGGGCCATATGATGTCGATGTCAATGATTATTGGTAAGGGCCAATTGGCGGGACCCCAGTGATGTTGTGATGAAGTCTCTGGTGGGATCTCCGTCATGCTCTATAAGGTAATAGAGAAAATCATTATCACATTCAATGAACATGCACCAAAAAAATGTTTTTGATGGATATTAGAAACATCTAGTTCAATACCACTAGCCATCACTAGGAAGATATCTGATGGGGCCCCATGTACTAATGGGCTTGTCTAGTTACATCTAGGGTAGGGAGAGTACCATTCTTGCGGCACTCTTAGACCAATGCATTTGAAACCCTGTATTGATGAAATTGGGTGGGAAATGGCATCTGTTGTTTTGTTGAAGGCATGGCTAGTCCAGTTGTCGATTTTCTTGTCTATTAGAATTAGTGAGACTCCTATAGATTTCTGATATTTTTGAAAATTTCATGCAATATATGTGACAAAAAATAATAATAAATCTTCATCAAAGTATCATATCATGACCACAAGAGTAATTTATGGTCAAAATTGGACCTCTTTCATTTTGGAAGTGAAAGAGGACAAAATTGGGGTAACAAAATTTTCTTCTATAAGGATTCCTGACAGGTTCCCCATTTGGTTTCCTATGACTCTATTTGTGCCTAAAGATTTACTGTAAGAGGTTTACTTTTGTGAAATCAGTAACATCAGGTAAAACATCTTCAAACAGTCTCCAATGGGGTTTGTTTATGGATCCAAAACACCCAATGAGTCTCATATCCTCGACTACCCATGGAACATCTTACCAAAAGAAGGTGTTCATTGAGAAACATGGTAAATGGAACTTAAGAATTGGCAGTATATGTTAGAATGGGATGGCATGCTCATCAAACCCTATTATGGCGAACTATTTCCTATTACTAGAATATTATATAGATTAATTATATGTTCATGAATCATTTTTCATCCCCATATGTGTACAATATTAATAACCCAATGGTAAAGATCAATTATGAATATGAATGGGTTCTGATCACTATATGTATATAAGGTTCCCCATCAAATAATTTATACTTATAAATATGTTGTTCTACATCAATGGAACAAATTTTTATAGGGATCAAATATTCTTTGGTCCATTATTATGACTATTTGAGTTTCATAGAACATGGTGAGGCACTATGGGGTTTTCAATCATTTAGGGGATAAAATTTGTTTTAATGTTGGGTTCAAATCCATATAATGGACTCCCGACATATCATCATGAAAATAATCGTAAACAAAAAAGTTCAATTCCAATTATCCTTGAGAAACACATTTAATATTCATATGACAATGAACCAACAGTGTTGTTTATAGTCATATAGCAAGAACATCCAAACGAAAGGTGCCTGGTCAATAAAGGTGTGGGGCATACATAAAGGGAGACTGAAGGACCTGGAAGAGATGTGGTCTCATATATTGATATTAACTAAAATTATTTGTCGCTCAAAGAACATTAAGTTTAAATTCATTGTTTGGATTGGAGCTTAGAGAGGCATCATAATTATCCCATTTAGTTGGGAATTATATACCACCATGTTCAGTAGTTTGGGAAATTTACCTTATAAGAGTTAGTTTTGGTTGGGGATTATGTGGGGATTTTTTTTCATTTCAATTGAGGTTGGGGAAAACATATATTAATAAGGCCAATCATGTGATAATTTATTTTTAATATGTCCCTTTGAATGTTGAGGCATGGTTTCTGTGCATACACCATAATGAAGGCCCATGGAGAAGGATTGTGATCTTAAAATTTTCATTATTTCTATTAACCTCTGGGCCCACATTAATCATGTTATATAAGAGTTTCAAGATTATACAGTATATCTGATGGTAACATGATCTATTCTATATGTTGATGGATGAGGTGAAAATACCAAAGGGAGAGGGAGATGGCTTCAAATGTTCTTTTATTTTTCTAACAAATTTAGTCACATATGGTTATCTATCCAGCTATAACTCTTTATAAGGAGAATAGGAGAAAATATTCCACCTCTCACATGAAGGGATGCCTTAAAATTGGTTATGAGAGGAGGATTTGATTCCCTATCGAAGGGAAAGGGATGTATGATCCTCACCCTCCATTCCTGGTACCCGGAGGTTCATGTGAGCACCCCATTGTCAAAACACATGTTACCATGGGATTTAGACATAAATACATTCCATGTTTATACATATTAGGGAGCTTACATAAGTTACTATACTTAACATTGGTAAATAGAATATAGAGGAAATGATGATGTGACTATTGATCTAATCATACATATCAGTAATCTTGGGAATAGGCCTTAGATTGATGTTGTTGGATTCTCTTATGGATAGGCCAGTATGGGTATTGAGGAGACCTCCTAGGGGAGTGTTTAGAGATGTTGTCTGAAACATACTAGGATGCTGTATTCAACATAACATGTTCTTATGTGGGATGAGGTTACCTCCACATAGAATACTTCTATGACAGGGAGGGTATCATCCATGTAGAATGGTGTTATAGAGACTATAGTTCCTCCTACGTAGTGTGTGGCTACATTAGATTGGGTTATTCCTACATGAAAATTTTCTATGCAGGGTCCTATTCCTACCGCAAAACATTTTTATACACTGGGAAGGGTTCCTACCTTGTATCATTTCTCAACTCGAGTTATGGTTCCACAAACATTGCATTTTTCTATGCAAGGTACCTTCCTGCAAAGGGTCCATACATTTATTCCCCAGTTAATTATATATTCAAAGGGTTTTTATGTTCATATATGGAGATATAATTTATAACTTCCACCTTAATGCTGTGAGGCTTATTTTTACCTACTGCGAATAGAAAGATTTGTTATTCGGATAACTTATTGGCTCTCATGAGATCTATATTTTTCCATATATTCTCTCCTATTTTATAGAGGATTGGAGGGACTCAATATTGGGTTGAACGATCATCTATGGTGGGATGCATGCCTTCTTTTTTACGATCCTAGGAGGTTTCTCCAAACAACAAATGACATCCTCTAATGTGATTGGTCGTGTGTGGGGACATAAATTCCAATGTAGACCCACAAATTATTTGTTTTCTTATAGGATCTGGTGGTACCATCATGTCCATCAACAATTTTTTCATGGTGATGGTGTAGTTTCTGGTGGTAAAAGTCACCAGAAAACCTTGTGAATGTCTCTATTTCATTTTTTGGAATTGGTGATGCCACCTCATACCACGGACTAGTAATTTCACTATGATGGTTGTTCGTGGTGGTGAAAATCAACACCTAGCCCCATAAATTACCTTGTTTTATTTGTGGGGATGGTGGTATTGCATCACCCCATGAATGACTTTTGTTATGGGGATAATCATTCATTGTGGAGAAAATCACTACAAAAACCCGTAAATGTATTTCTGTATCCTCTGTTGATGGCGGTATGAAATTCTCCCACAAATGATTTTTTTGTGGGATTCTTCATGAAGTGGTGAAATTCTATATGAAGCGATGGTATTCGGTTAGATTTGTTTCTTTGTGGGGTCAATCCATCCTCATGGACCTATCCCAGTTGATCATATTTGTTAGTGTTATCTTTAGGGGTTTATTTCTTCCACTCTTTCAAATTAACCGAATCTTCTTTCTAGTATGAAGAATTTTTAGGACCAATCAAGTCTGAATATAATTGAATATTATGTGAGTAAATAGTTAATAATCAATATGGAAATGTAAATAACTGAAACATGTTCCTTGTAATCAATTTCATGATCATAATATGATAGGAATAAATAATGATCAAATAATTCCATATTTATAATCATATTATACTGAAACACAACAATGCATATTATAACTAATTTAATAATAACCTAAAAATCAATAAATTTTTACATAATGTGGTATTTCATAATTTTGTATATGATACCCATACCCTCAAGCCCTCTTTCCTGGACATCTTAAATAAGTTGGCATTGCATTAGCAAAAAACCCATCCATGGTTTTTCACATGACACCTAGAGATGTATTGATGTTTTATTGTGTGAACCGCCTACCTCTTAATATGTCCAATGAATTACTCATATTAAATAGTAAAAACAAAATAAATATAAAATGATTTATTAAAAAACTAAAATATTATATTTTAATAATTTCCCTACTCAACAATACCAATCATAAACTATTCTGAGTAATTAGGTGAATAAGATCAATATAGTACATCCCTAGTAAAAGTAACCATAAGCCACACAATTAATTAATAATTATGGTGTCATTACAACATATTCTTGATATGGCATAATTAAAATATCTGATATTTTCATTGACGAATAAAATACCATAAAAATCCACTAAAAACAACCTTGATAAAAATATAAATTTCAATTTGAAATCCAATTTTTTTTCAGAATATTAATAAGAAAGAGTTTTTTAAAAACAACCAAAAAACTTATAAATTTAGCTTTATTGTAATTAGTCATCATGAAAAATATTAATTCCATACATACTTTATGAGTTCAGAAAACATTACTATCACACTGTTGTAAAATATTAAAATGTGCATCATTCAGAAAAAAACAAGAAAATTATATTCAACATATTTTTTTTAAAAAAGTAAACATGGGAAATTTTTTTAATATTTAAATTTGGTAATTTAAAAAAAATCATGATATATTTTTTTATAAAACATTGATTTGGTATAAATTTTTTTAATGAATAATTAAATAGATTTTGAGTCCTTAAAAATATTATTTTGTTATCTATTATCATTTCGGAGAGGAAAATTTGAGTAAATCTTGTATTCTCAATAAATAACGAGACAAAAAATAATTATTTTATTAAAATATATATCATAATAGATCATTATTTTAAATATAATCATGAACCATCTCAATAGAAAATGAGATGGTAAAATAAACCTTAACAACATTGTTGAATTCATAATTTACTAGACCTGTAAAAAAATAACATCAAATAAAACATAAAATAATATGAATATAAATTGAATAATGATATAACTTATTATATTGGTAGTATATAAAACAATAAATGATCTAATTGGTGAATATGAAATAAACCTAATGGAAGTTATTGTGAGATAATAAACATTACATCATGTCTGGTTTACTAAATAATTATTAAAAAGTATAATATGTATATATATATTATTCAAAAATTATATAACCAAAATAATATATTTAATAACACATATTATTTTATTGTAATTTTGTGATCCTTTTATTTATATTTATTTGTTAAATTCACTATTTTAGAAGATAAATTCCATGTTTCTTTATGTATGTTTTTGTTTGGTAGTTTCGATTCATTTAAGTTTATCTTGGTTAAATCATATACATAATGTTATCATCATAAAATAAAAAAATATAAAAAAATGGTTTCAATATTTAATTATATATGGATAATATTTGATGGAGTTATTAGTAGATATATAATGAAAACACATGGTTAAGAACATTACCTCTTCTTCGGAAAACCTATTAAGATTTATACATAAATACATCCTCAATATGATTTATTATTTAATAAAGGACTCTATAATGACATTATAGATTTAATGAATATAATTTTTAATGTATAGGTTGATGGAAAATACTTTTTTAGAGTTATCATGAGATGAGAGGGGTTGGGTTTTTATCAATGTGGTTGTGGAAAAACATGGTATTTTGGAAAAAAAAAATTGATACCCTTGATTTTAAAATTCAAAAAGGCATCCAAATAGATAATAGATGTAACAACCCAGGTAAATAAAGAATATGACATTTTCATATTTATCCATATTTTTGAATAAAATATTAATATTACATTAAAGTGAATGCTATGCTCGAGGGCGTACCTGTTATGCAACAACGAGTTTCTTTGAAATCTTACGTTGTACTCTAATAATAAAATAATATTATTTTAAAAGGTAGTTAACACCTAGCCGTTGTAATGGCAGGAATGAACGAAACTAACTACAAAATTATTATATATGTTTGTCAAATATTTTTACTTTTATCCAATAAATTTTGGAGGCTTAAAATGAAAATGAATCCAATTTTAAACATAAATCATCTAATATTCTTTAAAAGGTCGATTAACCGCCTTTTGATGGCGAACCTCTTTTAAATCCACTTTTTGAAAATTTTATGTTTTATATATGACAAAAAAAATTTCTTCTTTAGAATTGGGGAATCAAAATTTACATTGTGTAATTTTTTGGTATTTTTTCGATAAAGTTCATTTTTTAATGAATAGTGAAAATGTTGTTTTTTAATTCAAAACCACCTTTTAATCTAATTTATTTATAAGATTATATTATATTTTTAATTGATTTTAAAGTTAAATTAGAATATATTTTTACCATTTAATACAATAGTGGTCATTGTAATTATTTCTATCTTGGAATTGGACTTAAACTAGTGTCAATCTTTTGATAATTATTGTTTTAATAAAAACACGCTATTTGTTTTGACAGTGGAAATTAATTACTAAATTAATTAATGCAACCGATATGTTTTGAATTTTTTAAAATAGACATAATTTTTGAAGTTGTAATATCAAATATAGCTTAGGGTGAATTTTTGGTATTTTTCTGAAAAACATCAATTTTGATGAATAGTGAAACCACTAAGTGGTACTTTAAAAACTGATTTTTCGTTTAAATGAAACTTTACCACTTATGTGATTTGAATTTCAAAAATCTGACATACATAGTTTTCATTATTATTTAAAATGTGGTTTAATGGGTTTAAAATAATTTTTTTGTGAATAGTAACTTTCATGTTTTTAATCGCGATTATAGGTAATTAGTGTAGTTTAAGGTAAAAATAATGTTTTAATAATATAAAATGACCTATACACATGTCCTACCCTCATTGGATGTGTCATGGCTGACCAAGACAATCCATGGGTCAACTTGGGGACCCCATGGAGCCACTTTGGTTGGAATATGACATAAATAACTTTTTATTTTAAGTTAAAATAAAAATGTCACAAGCATGAGTTGTTTTACTAAAACAAATTTTAAATGGGGTTATAAAATTCATATTTTTTACTATAAATATTCATTAGAAAGATAAAAAGGTTTCCTAAATCATTATAGTTCCATTATAATTTATAGACATTAAATAAATTAAATTATTTATGACATCATGATGATGCAGCGATTACCTCATTAATAAAGGATTTAATCAAAATGAAATGATATTGTTAAAACTATAACATAAACTTGTAAAATACCTTTTGTATGAGTATATTTAGAACTCTTACCACCTTATACTATAAATAAATCAATGTGGGACCTTTAAAATCCGAATCTCATTGGAAAATAAAGTAACATTTTGTAACACTCCAAGAGTGCCCCTCCTCTCCTCTTATAAAAGGCCCCCACCTCTACCACCATACCCACACCTCTCAAGCCTTTGGCTCGGCCAACCCCAGACCATTTAATGTCTAAACATCCCTCTATTCATCATTGAAGCCTCACTTTGGGCATAATCCTTTCCAAGGAAGCCTTTGAGCTTAAATCAATGAGAGATACCTGATTTAAAGGTAATGTCTTCCCTTGTGTTCTTTTGTTATATTTTGCTTCTCCAAACCCCTAAAATCTTTTTATTACTTATTTTTGTAAAAACTAAAGTATATTAAATATACTAGGATGTTTTTATAAGAATTATTAGAGCTTCAATTTCACACACCTTCGTATAATCGTTAATGAACATACTGTTTCTGTGGTTGGCGATTTTCTGCCTCACGAAACGATGATTGTTCAATATTCTTTTAACACCTTTAAAGATGTCTACTATGATGTCAATGTATTTTATATCTATATATATGGTATTTATGTTTACTATATGCTTATATATTTTATATTTAAAACATATCTTTATTCATTTCATGTTGTGCAAATGCAATAATTTCATATGAGGAAGTGTGGACTACCGCCCCCTCAAGTGATGTGACTCGTTCATGAAATACATGGAATGTATAAAGAATGAAATTAATGAAAATATGTGACCTATATAACATATATATTATACTGGAATTATAATATATATATATCTCTCATTTATTTTTAAATTCCATTAATATGAAAAAAATGAAATTAGCGTTCATGCGTACTTACGGCCTACCGTCTCCACGAACGGTGCTTTTCATTTTTTTATCTCCAAATGTTATATAATAGTATTAAATGAATATGTACCAGATATATATGATATTTTAATCATTAATACTATTCTGTAAATTATTTACTTATCACTACATGGGAAATCATTTTCAAACAAGTTCAATTTTTTACTCATGTACCAAACATCGGCAGAAACGTCTGATATGAACATACATTATTAAAAAATTATTATAACATTATAATATGTGATATGAACTGAATAATAATATTTAAAGGAGGTCCTTAAGCAATTATAAATTGACCGATGATTATTATTCAGAAATATAATCAAACGAACAAGACATGTCGGACTTGAGGTAAGGGATCCTACCCCTCTCTTTCTTTTTATGTACACTCTTTTATGTCATTCCTTTTAAGCTCATATTTCTTATGATTGGGATGTACATTTATATTAATACTACTGAACTTTTTATGTTCATATGGGGAGAGACCTTATTTTCTGTCATCAATCCATTTTGGAAGTTTTGAGTGGTGCCATAAAGCTGCCGAATATTCGTAAGAGATCCCACCTCTCTCTTTCTTTTTAAGTACTATCATTTATGTCACTTCTTTTAATACCCTCTTTGTTATGTTGGGGGATGTTATTTTGTATTCCTCTTGCTGTAAATTTTATTTAAATATGTTGAGAGACCCTATTTGATCTCATCAATCCATTTTTTGAAATATTAAGTGGCGCCGTTAGGCTGCCGAGTTTTCGTAAGAGATTTTTCATCTCACTTTTATTCCCGTGGGATTTATGCTACATTTCCCAACATTTCCTTTGAGTTGTGTATGCAATTCCCATTATTAAACTCTTTGTGTAATATAATTTAATTTATTGATATTTACATATTCATTGTATAACCCTTTTCAATGGGGTGTACGTTTCAAATGTTACCCAAGTCTGTAAGAGAACCTTTCACCCTCCTCTTTTTAAACGAATTCTTTTGTTATGTCTTTTAATTCACATACTATTATGTTGGGATTTGTTCTTCTATATCCTTATTGATCTAAATTTTATGTCCACGTGATGAGATACCCTTTTTATCTCTCATAGACTAATTTTATGAATTTTGAAGTGACGTCGTTAGGCTGTCGAATTTTTACAGGGGAACTTCTTAACCCAATTTTCATTCTTTGGGATAAACGTGTACTCCTTGAATATGTCATTATATGAATATTTGTGAATAACCTCTGATTATTTTACACATAATATCCACTTATATTTGGTGTATTCGTTTGTCACACATAATTATGTAATTGATTTATCCTTAATCCAAGGATACCGTCTTTGTATGGGACTTCGTCTCAATCTCCTTTCTTTGAGGAATATTTTGTTTTATACACAAACTTCTTTTATAAGGTGTATAGACCCCTTTGGTTTTTATGTTTATCCAAAATGAATCTTTTTTATACGAAGTGTTTTACTAAATGACAAAAGTTAATGTTTTTTTCGTACGTATGCGGCGACAACGACTTCTCTGCCACCATGACCATTATTTGAGTTCCGGATTTCTCTACAAACCATACTTTTTTTTAAAATGATAAATAAATACCATTTTTTACTTTTATTTTATTTTGATATTGAATATGGTTTTCATAATGTTTTTATATCAATGTGTTGTATTGATATCTTGTGATTGAAAAGTGGAAATGTTATGTTTCCTTTATGCATGTTTTATGTGATATGATTATGTTATGGTTCTTGGGAATTATTATGAAGACGGGTGGTTCCGTGATAAATTAAGGGCGGGTGAGCCCGATATAGCTCTCCAATGCATTGGGTAACGTGAAGGGGTTAAACGTTAAGGTTTCTCGGAATATATTTAGGGAATATACTGTGATGGGTATTCCAAAAGTAACCAAGAGGGTTACTCCCTACGTAAGAATGTTATGAATTACTCAAGATACCTTTATGCCTTATGATTTATATGATTTATTCATGATTTGATGAGGTTTGTTAAAATTCTTATGTTTTATGAGTAAAGTATGATTTCATACATGGACTAATGTTTTCTTTTTGTACTTTTATATCCCTTACTAAGATTTTTATGCTTATCCCATGTTTTTGAAATGTTTTTCACCGGTCCAGGGAATGATGCATGTTATGATGATAGTGTCAAGGAAGTGTCAAGAAGGAATCCATGTTTTATTTGAAATATGTTTCCATTAATGGGAAAAACAAATAATATATTTTATGTAACCACTTTGTTTAAATGTGGAATGTAAATCAGGATTTATGATCTAATTATTTAAAACTCTAAGCCTGAAAAGATCCTCAATGTGAGTTATTCATTTAATTGAATATTAAGTAAGGTTTATGGTTGGGGCCTTATAGTTGGTATCAATGGTCAGTTTAGACAACTTTATGGATTAGGAGTTTTTGTTTGACACATGATTAGTCCCTATATCTATTATTTCAGTTAAATCCTTGTTTTAAAACTTTTTTTCAGGTCAAGTAAAGCCGATTACGAATGGAAGGAGAAGGATCTCAAACGACATTCCTATCTATTCTTGATGACATACTTGCAATAATTATTATAAAGTCATGTTTGGAAGATTGTGAAACTTTTTGTAACATACAACTCACTTGCAAGAAGTTGTTTGAGATATCAAACACCTCCACTATACCTCGTTATCATCGTGGATCATGGGTTGTATTTAGACAAATACTATTTTCACATTATTCTCATATTTTCAAGAAAGGTAAATATTATCAAGGTATTTTCAAATATTTTACCTTATCACAAGAATATGAAAAATAATATGATTTTAAAAATGGTGCTGAGGAAGGAGACCCTTGCGCTACCCATTTATATTTTCATTTAAAATATAGTATCTCAGCATATACTTATGGTATTTTAAAAGGACCAATAATAGAGGGTTTCAACTCAAATTCTATCCGACTATTTTATAGAAATCATGTTTTATCAGATGTTTTGGAATTATATGTTATACATGATTATTTTCCAAAACAGTTTTTCTATGAACACCTATATGACCCATGTTGTACAAGGTGTATTTGGATGGAGGAAGCAAATGATTTTGAAGGATATCTAAATCATTATTGTAAAGCATGGTACTTTTACCTACGTTATCAAGATGACGATGAAACCGAGTGGACACCATGATCAAGGTATGATGTTATTAATTTTGGGAATCGTTTTATTTTATCTTATGGTGGTGAAATAAGACTTCAAGAATTATGATGTTGATATCATAATGAATTTGGATGAAAATGAGAGGTATAAGGAAACTATTGAGGTTAAAACATGTTATGGTTATTTTTGATGAATTTATCTCTTTTTGAGGAATGTTATAAAATTATATAGTTTTTGGAAAGGGACAACACGCAGACCGTGTGACAACCCGTCGCGTCGGACGAACCTGCGGGAATCGAACCCACAACCAAAGTGAAACTGGTATTTATTGCCTACCACTGGACTATGTGAAGTCCCTGGTCAGTTTTAATGATTCTCTTTAGTTATATGATTTTATGAAATAAGAGTATGTTGATTTTTGGTTATCAATGGAAATTATTAGACTATCTTGGAGGATATGTGATTAGGTTAATTACTTTTCTGTATACAACTGTAAGAGTAACTGATGTAATTTTGGGAGAAAAATGTTAAAATTTATCTTAGGAGACTATGGGATTAAATCCTTAAGAGAATTGGGTTTCAATCCTAGTTTGGTTTAATTTGTATAATTTTATGGATAGATGTTTATTGAATGGTCTTTGTTGAACTTTGGGTATTGTTTGACAAATATTCTAGATTAAGAATATATTTTTTTATCCTTTTTGGGTATTATCGAATCTCATACTGACCATTTTGGTTTTAGTTTTGGTTAAGGTCTAAAGACATGGGAAGTATATAGTTCTCTCATGTGGATTAGGTGATTCTCTAGTAGTTGATTACAACTCTCTTAATGTAAACAAGTCTTCCAAAGTACTCATCATTTGGGGAAAGTACAAGTTTGTGTAAGAAATCTAGTAAAAGTTGAAAGTCAACATGACAGGTAAGTTTGTTTCCTTAAGATCAAAAATAAATTCCTCAATGAAAATTAACTTAAAAAATGTTGTCTATTATCTTTTCCTACGGGGAAATCGAATACCATTTAACCCACCACAAGTATGTGATTTTCATGTGGATAAATTTCTACTAAACATGTTTACTATCACTCTCCCTCAGAACATCAACCTTTGTTTTTTCCTCCATATCCATGTTTTCCTACATGGAATCCTAGTATGGGTTAACTCGGGTGACCATTGTACTTCTCTTTCTTTATTTTAAAGTGATTGTTTTACTAGCTCTTGTTCCGATGTGGGATTTTCAATGAAGTTTCCAAGCCCAATTTTAGAACTGTGAGGATGCAATTCCCAAAAGGGGGAAAGATGTAACACCCCAGTTTAATAAAGAATATGACATTTTCATATTTATCCATATTTTTGAATAAAATATTGATATTACTTTAAAGGTAATTCTATGCTCGAGGGCATACCCATTACGCAACAACGAGTTTCTTTGAAATCTTACTTTGCACACGAATAATAAAATAATATTATTTTAAAAGGTAGTTAACGCATAGCCGTTGTAATGGCAGGAATGAACGGAACTAACTACAAAATGATTATATATGTTTTTCAATAATTTTTTCTTTTATCCAATAAGTGTTGGAAGCTTATAATGAAAATGAATCCAATTTTAAGCATAAATCTTATAATATTCTTTAAAAGGTTGATTAACCACCTTTTGATGGAGAACCTCTTTTAAATCCACTTTTTGACAATTTTATGTGTTATATTTGACATTATAAAATTCTTCTTTAGAATCGGGGGATCAAAATTTAATTTTTGTAAATTTTTTGTATTTTTCCGATAAAGTTCATTTTTTAATGAATAGTGAAAAATGTTGTATTTTAATTCAAAACCTCATTTTAATAAAATTTATTTATATGACTAGATTATCTTTTGAATTGGTTTTAATGTGAAATTAGAATATATTTTTACCATTAAATCCAATAGCAGTCACTGGATTTCTTTTCATCTTGAAATTGGACTTAAACTAGTGTCAATCTTTTGATACATATTGTTTCATAAAAAACGCTATTTGTTTTGACAGCGGGAATTAATTATTAAATTAATTAATTCAATATATATTTTTTTAATTTTTTAAAATAGAAAACATTTTTGATTTTGGAATATCAAATATAGCTTAGGGTGAATTTTTGGTATTTTTCTGAAAAACTTTAATTTTTGATGAATAGTGAAACCACTAAGTCGTAGTTTAAAAAATGATTTTTCATTTAAATGAAACATTACCACTTATGTGATTTGAATTTAAAAAATCCTACATACATGGTTTTCATTAGGATGTAAAATGTGGTTCAATGGGATTAAAATAATTTTTTGGTGAATAGTAACTTTTAAGTTTTTAATCGCTATTAGAGGTAATTAGTGTAGTTTAAGGTAAAAATAATGTTTTAATAATATTAAATGACCTATACACATGTCAAATTCTCATTGTATGTGTCATGGCCGACCAATACAATCCATGGGTCAGCTTGGGGACCCCATGGAGCCACTTTGTTTGGAATATGACATAAATAACTTTTTATTTTAAGTTAAAATAAAAATGTCACAAGTATGAGTTGTTTTACTAAAAAAAATTTTAAATGAGGTTATACAAGTCATATATTTTACTATAAATATTAATTAGAAATATAAAAGGATTTCATACATCATTCTATTTTTTTTATAATTTTTAGTCATTAAATAAAGTAAATAATTAAAGACATATTGATGATGCAGCGATTACCTCATTAATAATGGATTTCAATAAAATGAAAAGATAATGTAAAAACTATAACTTACACTTTTAAAAGACCTGTTTTATGAGTATATTTCGAACCCTTACCACCTTATCCTCTAAATACGTCAATGTGGGACCTTTAAAATCCGAAACTCATTTGAAAATAAAGTATCATTTTGTAACATTCCAAGAGTGCCCCTCCTCTCCTCTTATAAATGGCCCCCACCTCTACCACCTTAGACACACCTCTAAAACCTTTGGCTCGACCAACCCCTGCCCATTTCATCACCCCACATCCCTCTCTTCATCATTGAAGCCTCACTTTGATCATAATCCTTTCCAAGGAACCCTTTGATCTTAAATCAAAGAGAGGTACCCGATTTAAAGGTAATGTCTTCCCTTGTATTCTTTTGTTTTATTTTGCTTCTACAAACCCCTAAACACTTTCTATTACTTTTTTTTGTAACAACACCAGTATATAAATATACTAGGATGTTGTTATAATAATTATTCAAGATACACTACACACATTCGTCTAATGGTTAAAGAACATACTATTTCTGTGGTTGGTGATTTTCGACCTCACGAAACGATGATTTTTCATTATTCTTTTAACACCTTTAATGGTGGCCATAATGATGTCACTTTATTTTATATATGATATATATGATATTTATGTCTACTATATTCTTCTGTATTTATATATAAAACATTCTTTTATTCTTTTCATGTTGTGCAAATGCGATAATTTCATATGAGGAAGTGTGGACTACCGCCCCCTCAAGAGATGTGACTCGTTCATGCAATACATGGAATGTATAAAGAATGAAATTAATGAACATATGTGACATATATAACATATATATTATACTTGAATTATAATATATATATATCTCATTTATTTTTAATTCCATTAATATGACAAAAAAATGAAAGTAGCATTCATGCGTACGTATGGCCTACCGTCTCCATGAACGGTGCATTTCATTTGTTTTATCTCCAAATGTAATGTAATAGTATAAAATTAATATGTAATGGATATATATTATATTTTAATCATTAATAATATTATGTAAAGGATTTACTTATAACTACATGGGCAAACATTTTCAAACAAGTTCATTTTTTTAATAATGTACCAAACATCAGCAAAAACGTATGATATGAACTAACATTATTAAAAAAATATTATAACATTATAATATGTGATATAAAC
Organism: Viscum album; assembly: GCA_963277665.1. Classification (NCBI taxonomy): domain Eukaryota; kingdom Viridiplantae; phylum Streptophyta; class Magnoliopsida; order Santalales; family Viscaceae; genus Viscum; species Viscum album. Next base: position 1,424,406,931 of record OY728148.1, on the reverse strand, counting down.
TGAATAATAATATATAAATTATGTCCTTAATAAATTATAAATTGACCAAAGTTTATTAATCAGGAATATAAACAAAGGAACAAGACAAGTCAGACTTGAGGTAAGGGATCCTACCCCTCCCTTTCTTTTTAAGTACACTCTTTTATGCCCTTCCTTTTAAGCTCATATTTCTTATTATTGGGATGTAATTTTATATTAATCATACATTAATTTTTATGTTCTTATGATGAGAGACCCTATTTTCTCTAATCAATCAATTTTGGATGTTTTAAGTGGTGATGTTAGGCTGCCGAATTTTCAGAAGAGATCCAACCTCTCTCTATCTTTTTAAGTACTCTCCTTTATGTCACTTCTTTTAATATCATATTTGTTATGTTGGGGTATGTTATTTTATATTATTATTGTTTTAAATTTTATTTATATACGATGAGAGACCCTATTTGATCTAATCAATCCATTTCTGGATGTTTTATGTGGCATCGTTCGGCTGCCGTGTTTTTGTTAGAGATTTGTCATCTCACTTTTATTCCCGTGAGATTTATGAAACATTTTCCAACATTTACTTTGATTTGTGTATGTACTTCCCATTATTATAATCTTTTTGTAATATAATTTCATTTATGGGTATTTACATATTCATTTTATGACCCTTCTTCAATGGGGTGTACGTTTCAAAAGTTACCCAAGTCGGTAAGGGAACCTTTCACCCTCCACTTTTTAAAAGACTTATTTTGTTATGTCTTTTAATTCACATAATATTATGTAGGGATTTGTTCTTATATATCCTTATTTATGTAAATTTTATATCCAAGTGATGAGATTCCCGTTTTATCTCTCATCGACTCATTTTATGAATTTTGAAGTGACGCCGTTAGGCTGTCGAATTTTTGCAAGGGAACTTCTTAACCCAATTTTCATTATTTGGGATACACTTGTACTCCTTGAATATATTGTTATATGAATATGTGTGAATAAACTATGATTATTTTACACATAATATCCACATATATTTGGTGTATTCATTTTTCACACATAATTATGTAATTGATTTATCCTTAATCCAAGGATACCGTCTTTGTATGGGACTTCATCTCAATCTCCTTTCACTGAGGCATATTTTGTTTTATACACATCCTTCTTTTATACGGTGTATAAACCCCTTTGACTTTTATTTTTATCCAAATGGAATCTTTTTTATACGAAGCGTTTTACTAAACGACAAATGGGAATGTTTTTGTCGTACGTATGCAGCGACAACGACTTCTCTGCCACTGTGACCATTATTTGAGTTCCGGCTTCCTCTACAATCCATACCTTTTTTAAATTGAAAAATAAACACCATTTTTTACATTTCTTTTATTTTGTTATTGAAAATGGTTTTCATAATGTTTTTATATCAATGTGTTGTATTGATATCATGTGATTGAAAAGTGGAAATGTTATGTTTCCTTTATGCATGTTTTATGTGATACGATTATGTTATGGTTCATGGGAATTATTATGAAGACGGGTGGTTCCGTGATAAAGTAAGGTCGGGTGATCCTGATATAGCTCTCCAATTCATTGGGTAATGTAAAGGGGTTAAACGTTAAGGTTTCTCCGAAGAGATTTAGGGAATATACTCTGATGGGTATTCCAAACGTAACCAAGAGGGTTACTCCCTACGTAAGAATGTTATGAACGCATCAAGTTACCTTTATGCCTTATTATTTCTATGATTTATTCATGATTTGTTGAGGTATGTTAAAATTATTATGTTTTATGAGTAAAGTATGATTTTATACAAGGACAATGTTTTATTTTCGTACTTTTATATCCCTTACTGAGCTTTTTATGCTTATCCCATGTTTTTGAATTGTTTTTCACAGGTCAAGGTAAAGGTGCATGTTATAATGATAATGTCAGGGAATTGTCAAGAAGAAATCCATGTTTTATTTTAAAAAAGTTTCCATTGATGGGGAAAAACGAATACTATATTTTATGCAACAACTTTGTTTAAATGTGGAATGTAATTCATGATTTATGATCTAATTCTCTAAAACTCTAATCCTGAAAAGATCCTCAATGTGACTTATTCATTTAATTCAATATTAATTAACGTTTAAGGTTGGGGCCTTATAATACAAATATAATTTTTGTTTTATGGTAATAATATGGGTATAATATAGAAATTTAATTTCATTATATTTCACAAAAAACATACCATTGTAGTATAACCCCTGGTAAACCCATTTTAGCCTTAACCACTGGTATTACTTTCTACGGTTTTTACACTTCCTTATGAAACAAATAGTTAAACAGATAGTATAATATTAATTTTTATGATAAAAAGTATTTACCCATTTCAAAAAATTAAATTAATATAATTTAATTTGTTTAATTTAAATTTAATCTCATCGATGAGGAGATAAAGTGGTTTTCCAATGAAAAATTCACACAAGAATCAAATTTTTTGAACTAAAAAATCAAAATAAATATGATTATAATGGCCTAACATTAATGTATTATAACATAATTTTACTAATATTACATTAATGAAAATTAAATAAAAAATTGAACATTTAAATTCATAAATTGAAAAATATATTTTCCTTAAAACCTAATATTTTTTAAAATTCATCTAAAAATTAATATTTTTATAAATTTTTTAACATTAAAATAAAGAAAATTCTGAAATAATTATTTAATAAAATATCATATTTGATATTAATTTCATTATGTTTATAAAAAATAATCTTAAAATTTATGCACATAGCTTGATGAGACTGATTTTTAGAAAAATAGTGTCTCTTAGATAACATTTCCTTTGTCCATGGATTTTGAATTTATTTAAAATATAGGGATAAAGATTATTTTTATATTAAAAATGTATAAACCTTTTTGATTTATTAATTAAATTATACATTTCTATATATATCAATTTAATAGCTGGATTACATAAACATATTATTTTAACAGTCTTTTATTTTTAGGTTTTCAAGTATCAAAAACTATCTATGAGATTATATTTAAAGTAATATATTTAGAAGTTAAAATAACCTTTATATGGTATGTCACATATGATATAAAACATGTTTTTGTTATTTTAAAATCTATTGTTGATACATTCTACCAACTGTAAATAATTTTTTCCCTCTCAATTTAGTCTCATCAACCTAGGTTTATCAATTTTTGACAACCCACATCGTTGAAATAGTTAATAAAAATTCCTCAAAATAATATTGAAATGGAATTATTAAGATCATATATAATAAAACATAACTGGTTTTCCAATTAGGTAAAAATTTTGCAGATGTAACAATATGGGCATTGAAGAATAGTGTAAGTAATTATGGATAGTGATTGCGATCATTGATCATAAGAATGGAAATGATGAAGAGAATGTTAAGAACCAAAAAAAACTTGAATTTGTGATGAGTGAACATACCATCAATTTATTTAAAATATAGGAAATCTGATTTTTTTTATGCTCTTCTAAAAGATTAGGGATTAATTTTCAATCATGATAATGGACAATAAAAAAAATATTACTTGATTTTTACCTATTATCATATGAATAATTTAATCCTTTAGTTGGGAATTGATTAATTTATAGTTTATTTCATACTGTAGTAAATGAATATCCCATATGAATTTTTTATTCTTAAATAATTAAAATTAACATTTAAAGGATTAAAAGATATAGAAAATAGGGACAAGATATTCATACTATCTAATGATATTTAACAAAACCAAGATGGTTATCACAATTTAACCAATTATACATTAATCTTTAAAATCAATTCAATAACCCCAATGTATAACATAATAAATTCAATAATTTTATATTATTAATTTTTTAATTAAAATCAATGTCACACTAACTGTTACATAACATATGCCCATGGTATGTGTATCCACCTTATCACCAATCAGTTGTGGGTTCAAGCACCAAAATGTTGCTTAAAGTAACTGGTTTTCATTCAGAATGAAGGATATCATTTATCCAAAAATATATAAATAAAATACTTATAACATTACAAAATTTAAATAATCTACAATTTTATAAAAATAAAATATATGAAAAACCCCAAATGTTACAAATACTGTTAAGCTTATTTCCATATAACATAGAGGATTTTTCAATAAGTTAAATTTTTACTAAGACATATACAAAACCAATTGGGATTATTTCCACAAATCCCTCCTAAATATATTTATTCATTATATAATATCTGAACAAAAAGTTCCCGAAAAATCAATAATTTTCACTTATTAACAGCCTTAAACTCATAAAACCTTAATGGTATCCATAACACTGATGCCAATATGACATGAATACATACCAATGAGCCTGTTCCCCAGTGGTACAAGCTCTTGCGTGGCATCCAAAAGACCCAGGATCAAATACAGGAAGGGACTAATTTATTGGGTATTGTAGAGGCACTGTATTGTGGCACTGTAGCAGTACTATAGTAGTGGCGGAACTGTTGCATCAATGACACTGTAGTGGCAGAGGCATTGTAGCTAGAATTGTAGTGGCGACAGTACTGTAGTAGTCCAGGTACTGTATAAGCACTATTCACTGAGGGGCCCTTTGGGGAAAAAGGGATTTCATGCCTTTTATTCAGGCCACTTGGCCTTGGGACGTCAGGCTACGTAATGGGTCTACCTCTACCTAGTCAAAAGTGGTCTTTCCTTTAATTAATAAAATGATTCATCGACCCCAACCTTTAAAAAAAGATATATATTCATCCATTATTGGAAAAATATATAGATTTTTCATTATTATTATAAACAAAATACTTATAATAAGAAAACTTCTAAAACAAAATTATTGAATCCAATTAAAAATGAACTTTAATCAATCCAATTTAGTGGTATTAAGAGCATAATCATGAAATTGATTCTTTATCTTATTATGAGGTAAATTTCATTGATACTTAGAGAAATCATTTTCCTTATTCTCCATATCATTAGAATTAAAAAAGTAAAAATTAGATATTTTATTTACTGGATTACATATGTGTGCCTGATGGACTTTCTCACCTCACATGGTGAAAACATACATTCCCTTAAATTCAATACCATGGTGTATCTTTATACAAATATCACATGTGAGGAAAACCTATATTTCCCTTCAATCCCTTATCCTATTATTCTATATATTACTCTTCTTGTATTTATTAAATTCATAGGCTTAATTCTTATAAAATTATTTAATTTTTTGAACAAATTTGACAATATGTCCATTCATAATAAGAATATTTGTAATAATAGTTCTCTTAGATTTATTGGACTAATCAAATAAAAAATGTTCAATCTTTCATTATATTACATATGTAGTCTGCATCATGCCTCTCTATCCATGTAATTTAGGATTCAATTATGGAAATATTTCTATATTATTTTTTTTCTTAGACTCATAGATTCTGTCTCCATATCAACTATTTTATCATAAGGTAAATATATTTCTAAGAATAGTACATTTAAATCCATCCACTCCATACCCATTATTTCCCCATCATTCTTAATTATTTGAATCAGTGACCACAACTAATATGAATACCATGATATATTATACCATTCCATGATATCCTTTTCAATTTCATTACTTCCCCTATATATAAATATCTTCTCTATAGTACTTATCAATTGGTCATAAAAAAATAGAATTGTTTTTATATTGAATGATTGGGGTTTCTAGTGGAGGAAGTAGGGTAACATAGTTATAACTTATTTTGGATTATCAGGATTCACCATATGGGTGATTTTATTACACATATCATTGTTCTTTTTCCCCAACATTCTTATGAATTTATTAGAAAGAAATCTTGCTCATGCTCCATCTTTATTATCCTTCATAGGAGTTAAATCCATCCAAAGAGTACATAATATGATATGGTTTTTATTAATTATAACAGAAACCATTACTAAATAATGGAATACATTTAATTATATCCTTACTTATATAGATATAATATATAATCATATAACTAGTGAAAAGTTTTAAATAAATTGAATTTTTTTTGCATAGAAAATCTTATAATTATAATATTGGTTTCATGGGGATTGTTTTCAAATCATAAAATTGTCATCAAATACATTATATTGATTTATATGGAAAATGTGATATATATCATTAAATTCCCCATGGAGTGTAAAAATAGTATCACATTGAAACCCATTTTCATGCACCAGGTGACGATTGAGTGAAATCTCAATGTACCATTTTCAGAGTTATTACCACTAAGAACAACTGTGTCACTACCATTTCCACTTATAGTATCGATATATGGATGTATTTTTATGAAAAAAACCCTATAATATCATTATAAAAAAAACATAGGGATGATTTTATATATATATCCTCAAATCCTATGAAATGGTTATGTTCCATAATCTATGTTTTCCGTAATCTAGTTCCCTTGGTTTATACAAAAATCCCTCTAATAAAACCTATAAATACCCTTACCCCAGTAGACCAGAGTAAGTGGTTACATTATTACATTTTCGTAAGGTACATGGAATTACATACCAAATGACTAAATAGTCTATTACTCTTTGTGAACTGGATACAAACATGAAATCTCGTGTTACAATTTGAAATACAAATTACAACATGGTATTTTCATTTATTATGCTATTATTAACAGTACATTAAACCTCTATATCAATTATAAAACACATCCTAACATCATTGGTAAAGGAAACATAATAAATGGTTGTCCTATAATACTCACTATGACTTTGGGAATAATAAAAACTATAATTCATAAATAAAGAATAATATATACCGAATGATAAATAATAGAAACACATTTTGTTCAATCATTACACGACCATAATAAGGATGGAATAAGTGATGATAAAATAATTCAATAAAAATAATCACTTGAGCTTGAAAGATTACGTTTTATATTATAACTATTTCAACAAACACATGGAACATCACTAAAGAATATCATAATGAGGGAATTCCTAATGCAGAGAATCATTACCATACCATCACTACCTCATTAAAATATATCTTATTGGATTTTTCATACAAGAACTAAGTATTTCTTCATTGGGTACATGTATATTGTATTATTTTAATTTTAATAAGAAATTATGACATATATTTTTCATTTCCCTTCATGCCTTTAATGTAATAACATCATAGGGTACTATAACATTGATAAGATCGTAGAATTTCCCCATTATGATAAGAACCATAAAGTGGTATACCCATATTATTAAATAAAGATAATTGGCCATATAACACTCTATAATTTGATATATAGAATGTGGCTATCATGTTTGATAACATATATGCAGATGACTCTTGTCTCATTGTTCTCACACAAGGTAATCACTATGATGGGTGATTTTGATAATAGACTAACACGTAAGAATTCTAGGTATTTTAGTGTCATTAAATATTCCCCAATTTTATCTTATATAATGGTCCTTAGACATTAATATTATCATTTATATGTGTCATGACTTGTACAATTACATCTACTAATGGAAGATGTAACTCTGTATGTTTATCGGAAGTAGGGTATATTATGTGTGTCTATAATGACTTGTTATTAATGGATAAGTCATGTTAGTATTTTCCGATCCATAATTCTCGAAGATTATAATTTATTCCTTTAATTAAATTAGAACAATTATATTAAATTATATTCCAATGGTCAATTAATGTGTTTATTTCATATCATCCATGAACAACATATTGAGAACATTGAGTGATAAAATGGTTGTGAAACCACCTTGAATAGATATTGATATAAAGGGAATATATTTCAATATGATCATTCATTAGAGGTTGTCATATTTTTGAAATTATGATATTTATCTTTGGTTCTGTGAATCATTAATATTCATTAATCTTAAACATTAGGTAAACCCACATAATACAATTGAGAAAAAAATCCTAGTGGTTTACACACTATGTGTTTCTATTAATAATGATTAAATTCTATTTGAATTTTATTAATGGAATAATAGTTATTCTAAAAAATGGGGAGTTGGTTTATTAAGAAATTTCGATCAAAAATATTTATCTAAAAATAATATATTTAGTATTTTTATTTAGGTTTTCAGTAATTTCAAGAGGATTTCACACTAATGAAGATAATTTCTACTGAAAAATATTAATTTACAATCTTGTCAAATAATATTTTCTATTGCACATGATTTCACTTGAACCATAAAATAATAATAATAATATTATTATTATTATAATTAATGGAATGGTTTTTAAAAAATTTATAATATTTTTTAAGGGATTTTTCAAAAAAATAACATTTTAATATATACACTAACTTTATAAAAATATGGTTATACGGAATATGTTAGGTTACTCAATATTTAGAGAATAGTTGTGAATAACAGATTTCCCACTCGAATTAATGCTTCACTCTTACAATGTATAATTAAACTTGAATGATATAATATTTTATGATAGATGGATATGCAATAAATAAGAACAATTGAAGGAAATTGAATATCCATGATAGCACATAGATGTCAATTGGTGATGCTATAAGAATAATGTAGTATGTTTCCATTATTGATTAAGGGATTCTACATTTGAAATAATACAACATGATAAAGGTAATGCAGAAGGAGTTTTTTTCATGATCAACACCATCAAATAAGAAAGGATCCTATGACAAGGTAATTATTTCATCCCGATCTAAATAAATTAATTTTAAATTTAATGTTCTATTAACCCTATTGGGGATTAAGGAAACTCGTAATTAGGATAAATTTAAATTCAATGACCACTAATGCTACTAAGGAAATGATTGGATCCTTAAATTAGTATTATAGAGGTCTAATTTTGAATTTATAATTATGTATTTGAGTAATGAATATTATACACAATCATAGTGGGGTATTTTATGTCATATTATTCATTTCAAAATCATTCTAGAATTTTAATTATTTTAAAAATAAATCATAAATTTTCAATGTTACTTTTTATTAAAGGTATAAGTATATTTTATGAATGAAATGAAATTCAATTGAGAAGTGAAACAAGTTTGGCCGGCAAAAATGGGTTACATGGCATCATATTTCCGTACACATTATTCACCCAGGTAATTTGTTTTTGTACGAAATGCAGGATACCCAACATTACAAATAGTAACGACGTGTAATTCATTTATTTCAAACCACACGATGATTGTACAATTCTAGAACATATGTTTTCATATTACATGACATGTATCTAGCATACACATCATGTATTCTGTAAGAGTGAGTGGGGAAAATTTCCCAATCCTTGGGATCATTATACTTTATCAGACCATGTGATACAAAAAAACTAGAGCTTTAATGATATAAATGACATGTAAAAAAATTAAATGACATGTATTTATTGATTTCACACATCATAAATACACTTAGATCCTATCAGGGAGTTATGTAGACACACAACATGGGTGATACATGGTGTTTAAATGAACTATACATGTTGTGTAGTCAAAACTGATGAACATGCTGAGTTCATTGATGGGATGAATGGACACATGGAATGAGTGATACAAATTGGGTTACTATCTTGTAGACATCAAATAGTTATCTCTAGGTGCAAGCAGATTACCTAGGAATGCAACCAAATTATATGATAACTAAGACCCACAACATGTAACACATAATTACCTACCATGTATTATCCCAAATAAAGGCAAAATTAAATTAAATTAAATTTATTATTGAATAATTATTATTATTTTTATTGGAATGTATTGTGTTTAACAATTTAATAATTATTATAAATGATTTAAAAACCACAACTAATTTATTATAATAAATATGCAATTATTGGTTTTGTCATTTATTTTCCATGTCCACCATTATGATGGGTATCTACATATTAATTCATAAGGTCATTAAGATGAAATGAAACTAATTAATTAATTAATCAATTTATGTTCATTTATCTTAAATTTTAATAAAAAATAATAAATTAATGTTATCTTTTTTACTTTTGAGTATATGTTGAATGAATAACCATTCACGATCTTGAACAAGAAATATACATGTGATTGATGTTTTAATTTAATTTATTGTATTGGATTTCAATTATTTAATATTAAATTTATTTTTATACACAATTAGTTATCCCTCTCACTACTATATTTATCATGCATGTCCAAGGTTATTTATGCAACCCCCAGGAAGAAATCCATTAGTTCCCTTCAGTAGTGTGTGAGTAATAAATAGATATTTTAAATCGTGTATCCAAAGTAATATAGAGGTGGTAAAATATAGAATAATAATTATTAAATCCAATGTGATACATGGGTGGATTGAGGGAATGTTTTAACTAATGAAAATATATAACAATTAGTTATTCCCTATGTCAAATATTGATTTATTGTCAGGTTGATAAACTAACCATATATAAGATCATGATTAGTTAATTTATTATATAATAATTTATATCCAATGAAATATTTATTTTTTAGATGAAATACCACTATGAAATATATAAATGAATTATTATGAAATGATTAAATTTAAATAAATTGATTATGTTGAAATTTTTTATAAAACACGTTTAATTTTTAAAGAATAATACACTTAATATTTAAAACATTATAAAATGATAAAATATGATATAATTTATACATCATAAATCAAACCTCTCAACTAAATTTTATGAAATATTTATACTTGGTTTACTTGAATAATAATGAAAAAAATAAAACTACATGATCGAACAACCCGTTCTAGGATAATGATGATTATAAGTTTAGTTATTATGATGTTTTTGGGTTGTTTTAATAATTTTAAAATATGTGTTGTATACATTTCTAGACTTGGTGTAATTTGTTGATAAATTTGGTGGAAATCCTTGTCAGTATTCATGATTTGGGAGTCCACACAACTGAATAAGTATTTTCAAGCCCACAATTGAAATACATGTTTAAAAAATACTCTAAAATAGCATAACAACCCCTTATAATAGTCATGCCCTCGGTTTTATGGATCCATAAAAAATATAATTTCCTAGAGACATGATATTCCAAGTTTAATGGTAAGGAATAATGAAACATGATAATATAGTTGTAGACTTAATAAACAAAATTTTATATTATCTCATATAATTTTAATCCAAAAATGTACTAATAACATCCTCTTTAATAATTTTATAAAATGGAATGTTCATAATTCACTCTATACCTATTATTTATATTGGAAAAAATTATCTCCTCACTTGTATAAACATCTATAATTTTTTCAAATGCATTCATGTCGGGCTACATAATTGACAACAATCTTATGTCATTGAATCCACAACGGCTGGACCACCTATCATGGAGTCAAGTGATGTAGAGTATCATATATAAAACAAACATATAAAAAATGTTGACTATGATCAATGATTGATTATATCATCTTTTTATAGTGAAATAATTAAGTCACCTGAAATGATGCACATGTATAAGATTATCAATAATTTTAGTAGTGAATACAAGGAGATATCTAGAAAAAATCGGGTTGAGATATCCATGGAAATTTATCAAATAAATTAAAAGTGGTTTCCTCCGATAGTCCTTAAATAATTAAATTCATTAGATACATTGATATTCAAGAGGATGGAATGTTTAAATTCTATGAAAAAATGGTCATCAATTTCATTTTTCCAAAACTTTCATAGATATTCTCAAGCATTGCAGTAAATTTTAATTTAATAAAAATAGGGAAATATATCCCATATTTTCTTACTTTTATTATATACATATATTATGATAGGAAGTGCGGAAACCATTCATTTCATATTTTAAATAGATTTAAAGTGTATCAGAATAAATATATGACCAAATTTTTTTTACACCCCTCCAAGAAGTGGATAGAAAAGGGGATTACTAGTGAACTAGATGATGTCTGTATCACTTGTAGTATGAAGGCCATTAGAAGAAATTTTACCAAGATAAACAAGTGTGGGGTGTTTTAGGGGAGAATGTTATTGAGTGAAATTTTTCTGTTTCACGAAATTGGGTGTTCACACAACATGTTGGGCTCAAATATGTATTCAAATATCATAAATTAGTAGATTCACAAAGATTGATCATGGGGAGGACGATCTATGAAAAAATAAAAATCTAAAAATTATACAATATCTATGAGTGACTGCAACCTAACTTTACTAATTGGAATGATAATGATTTTAAAATATTTTAATTATGTTCTATCACTTGTCAAAATCATTAATTTTTTTTTCTAGAACAATTATTGATTGATTTGTATTCAAATTTCAGATTAAATGTTCCTTCATATATATATATATATATATATATATATTATTTTTTGATTATAATAGACATTTAAATACCTATCATCTTGTTATTTATTATCAAAAGAATGAAATGAAAATAAATAATGAAATTACATCACAAGACTCATACCACACTAAAACATTTACATCACTATCTTTGTTACATAAATAAAAAAAATTGATTAAATTAAAATGTAATTGTATATTTATATAATTTTAAAAAAACCATTATGTATGAAATTCATGTTTACAATAAAAAATGAGTAAATCACTATTAAGGTAAATGGTAAAAGTTAAAATGAGATTCTTGAATAAGTTCATACTAATATATGTGGACCATTTCCTTCAGAAAAATTTGACGGGTACTAATAAATCATAACGTTTGGTGATGAAATTAATATATATGATAAATATTTCATAATGACTTATAAGTTGGATTCTTTAGATAATTCCTAATAAAATATGAATTATTTTGGAATCCAGATTGGTAATAATATTAAGAAACACTTCTAAAACTAAGATGGAGAATATCAAAATAAATAATTAATTGAATACATATGGGAGTTTGGTATTCTATATCAACCCACTCCTCCTATTAAACATCAGTGGAATGGTGTAAGTGAATGTGGGCAATACAACATGATAAACATGCTAAGATCAACTATGAGATATTCGAGTTTTCCATTATTTGTTTTGGGGATACAAAAACATATATATAATCAAACATAAAAAACCATGTACCATTTAAATTGATATATATTATTTCATAAGAGAAATTGAGTAGAAGAAATTCCTTGATATTAAATTAACTTGTGTGGGTTAACAAAGAAATCGATCAGGCTCATTAGGTTGACAAAATGCACCTCAATTAACAAGGTATACATTTATAGGTTATCCTGCAGAAACAAGATGATATTATTTACAAGATCATTCATACTAAAAAGATTATAATGCAAAGAACCAACATATACTTTGATATTGATAAGATATCAAATAGAGATAGAGGGATATATATGGACTATAATGAAGTAGAGGATAAATATAAAAAGGAGTTGGAAGAGTAACAGATTCCACAAATACTTGGGAAGAAGAAGTTGTTCAAGAGACACAAGTACAATGTAGGAATAAAAGCGACATTAAATACATAGAATGGTATCTTTATATAGTGAAGGTAAATGGTGATACTTTATTTTAAATAATTATAATCTAACTTATAATAATGTAGTATGTTCCATATATATTTTCAAGTAGAAGTAATCCATGACTTATAAAATGGATTCTATATACAAAAACCATGTCTGTGTTTCTATATATCCTCCAATATATGAAAATAATTACAGTTTTAAAGGGGTATTATAGATGAAATTGGATTTGGAAGGATAATATATTGACTACATGGAATGAATGGTTTAAAATGATTTAAAAATTATAATGGTATTGACTATGATGAAACCTTTAAAGTTGTTTCAATGCAAAAATTTATTGAAATTATACTTTATTTTACAAAATTCTATGAATGTGTGATTTTGTTAATAGATATTAAAACATTCTTCCTTAATGGGGTCCTTCTAGAAGATGTATATATGACACAACCTGAAGGATTTTGACCCCAAAGGATTCCAACAAGGTTGTAATGTTGCAATGATCCATTTATGGTATAATTCTTAAATACCCCTCATAGTACATTAATTGTGATGAATCCATAACATAATTTGATTAATAAAATATTGGATGTGAGCCATGTGTCTATACTCATATTAATGGGTGTGTTCTCATTTTCTAAATAGTATATCTCGATGATATATTACTCATTAGAAATGAAATACAAGTCTTATAGTTTTTTAACATCCTATTGAATATATGATTAACAAATAATGACAACGGGGTGTCATTATATATTCATGGTACCAAGATTCTTCATGATATGTCTAAGAGGATTCTAGGTATAAATCAGGGTATATATATAGAAAATATACTAATGTTACCCAATATAAAATATTCCATGGGAGGATTTATTCCAGTGTCATATGGAATTCATATATCATTGAAAATTGGTCCCAAAACAAATATAGAACAAAATATAATTGAAAGTATTCAACATGCATCAGCCATTGGCTCATTTTTTTATGTTATTCAATGTATTATGATTGATTTCTCATATTATTTAAGTGTGGTAGGAAGTTTTCAAGATAAAACATGTGTCCTCCATTGGATGATAGTATAGAGTATTCTTATATATTTCATACGTAGTAAATATATCTTCTATGTATTTAAAAAATATTAGGAACTAGTCATCAGAGTATCTGCAAATTCTAGTTTCCAAACTGATCTAGACTATATGGAATCACAAATGATATACACCTTCATTTTTAATTGAGTTTTTTGAGTCATAATAGCTCAAATAAGGTTATGGCCACATATTTTATATCATAATCATTTTATATTTTCCCTTCAAAAGTATCTATAGATGTATATTGGGTATAAAAAATCATTCAATATCATGATATGTTACCAAGAAGTAAATATCCTATCACACCTAATTTTGATTATACAATTACGATGACTCTCACAAATGTTCCATGGTCCCATTAGCGGATGAAGAAAAGAATTATGAAGTATTATGTATTGAGGGTTTTTTCATAGAGAGGTGAGGTTTTTGTGATCATCATTTCTATAGATGATAATTAGAGTAACCGATAACTAAATCCTAGAATTAGAAAAAAAATTGTTATCATGTAAGGTCTAGAAAATTGAAATTCATAAGAAGATGGATTTACTCCAGGTGACACTTTTTTAGAGTTGGGGTCCTTGGACCAAGTATTTATACATTATTAAATTTATATTAAATTATTTTAATAACAATAATAAATAATTAAATACTTTCCATTGTTGTGTATTAATTTAAATTAATATTTTTCTAGAGAATATCTCACATTGATGATGTCATAATAGTTCCAGGTTATGATGGGAACATTGAAGTTCTATATTGGTATTGTTAACTATAATTAAATTGTCAGATAATATTCTATGATGCAATAAATTGAATGTGACTATTAGTTTTTTATTACTATTAATAATCTTTAGATTCTTATCTAGACGTTCACAATTGGAAATATCCCTGATTAGAGATTATGAGAAAATACTCCCTTGTAGGAATATCTTATGATTTGGATTTATCAAATATTTATAGAAAAGAGTGTGTTTAATCATCACTATTCTTTATAGATATCATTTTTTATGATTATTCACTTACACTCCATTATTTACTTATGAAAATAGTTATATAATGTTTTAGATAAATGTAGCATACATGGGTTGTAACACAAATGACATGTTATTAGTGGATAAGTTGAGGAAGGATATCTGACTTACGTCCTTATGGAATATTATATATCATGTATTTTATTGGATTAAAACCATTTTAACAAAATATTAGACCATGGTGAAATAATTATTTTATTTTAGATATGAAATTAAAGAAGTATCGAGAACATTGGTTGATGACATGAATGTGAATCTTTCTTGAAAAGATATTGAGAAAAATGGAATATATGACGCTATAATTTTTTGTATGTGGTTTTCATCATTCCGACATTAAGATATCTCCCATGGGTTCCTTATCCCATTTATATTTAGAAATATTTTTATTTTGGTTAACCCACCTAATTATAATGAGAAATAAATATAGTAGGTTACACGGTATGTGTGTTAATTGATCTTGATTATATTCTATTTGATGGTAGTTAATGGAATAAATATTATTATAAAAAATGGTGGATAATTTTATTTATGTATTATTGATCAAAATTATTTATTAATTAATAAAATATTTAATATATTTATTCAGGTGTCCAATAATGTGTAGTAGAGTTTGAATGGGATAAGACCATGTTCAGTGAAAGATAATAATTTACAGGAATGTTAAATATTATTTTAAATACCATTGTTATATTGTGCACTATAAAATAATTATATTATTATTATTATTTTCATGGGTTTTACAATATATTATTATAGTTTATTTGGTCCTATAATAAAATAACTAATATTTTAGTCTAAACTATATCTCTATAAATATATGGTTATTACTATTTTGTAGGGATAATTGAGATATAAATAATTATTGTGACCACAATATTTGTATCTCAAATTCAAATTTTGTTATCCCTTGTATGGTCGAGGAACAAAAACGATATTGCTTTAATACCAACATATGAGAAATCAACCCAAACAACACAACATAATTTATTTTCTATAGTAGAAATCAGAAATAATATGGTCTTACTTCAAGATCAAAGAATAACATGTGAATCAAAACTATGGTGATTCAACAAATGAATCATTACAACGTAATGAAAGTTATCCAGATATGTTTTTAATAAGATAAACTACATAATTATAGAAAGAACCTATACACATGGTAATCATTTAATCTAGATATAAGTAAATTTAATATAAATTTAATGAGAAAGATAAATAGTTGGGGTTTTTGGAAATTAAAATTAAAATATATATTTATTTCACACCCACAAAATGTGATTCAACAGTACTGTGATCTATCACATCATACACAAATGTGATAGGTCTCAGCTAAAAACCTATACTACTTTGTCTCATGAGATCTATTGATTAGTCACAGGGTTATAGAGGGCTCTACCATAAAATACTAAGTCTAATGAAATTCCCACATGAGAAAGGTGAAATATAATTATCACAAACAATTTTATTGATAAACTATCAAAGAATGTGTTAATAAATTCCCCAATAAACAAAAATAATAATAAACCATTCAATGTAATATGGAGAATGGTAATAGAATAGTACATCCAAAGTCAAATTGTTCATAAACCATCCATAAAAATAATATGCATGATATAATTTTAGCATATTCCCTACGGGGAATAAGAAGAATATGATTTTTGATTCATTCATCAATATAAATATTTTAAAAACAACATTACAAATATTCTGGTGTAAATTTACTTTTTCTACATTGAAAACCACTTTAAAAAAAATATCCAAAATATTAAGAATAACTATTTCATTAAAAATATCCTAAAAAATAGTTAATGAAGAAACAATTTAATTAGTAGCATAGATGGAAAATAATTATGTAAATTATAAATATGTTATGAAAATTTAATTTGACACTATTGTATGAATTCAAAAAAAGTGACTCATAAAAATAAATTAAAAGATTCATATCATGATATCTTGTAAAAAGTCAACCTAGATAAAAATTTCATTAATATCATATTTTTGAAATAATTATAAGTTTGTGGAAAAATTTTAGAATACCAAAAGATAGATTAAAAACTTTTTATTAGTGAAGAGATAAAATATGTTATTTTTCCTAAGAAGAAATCTCTTATACCATTTTAATATTAAAGACAATAAAATGAGAGGAAGATGAGATGAAATCATATCATCTCTATAAATAACCACATTTGATGAATCATTATGTGTTTATTAGAATATTTAACACAATATTTAATCGTGAGATAGTTAATCATGAAAAATCATGATATATAATTATATTTTAACATAAACCATTACCAATTTTTTGCAACTGAATTCATAAGACCCATGAATGAAATAACATCAAATAAAAATATTAATTACATTAATTTAATGTTATTATGGATATATCATTTCAATGGGGTGGTATATACACAACACAACGTACTAAGGTGTGGAATATGGCATACGTCTCATAGATGTAAGTGTGAGATGGCGAACCCATACCTCAACTAAGATTTCATTCATCCATGTTGGAACCTCCGATATAATAATTATTTATTTATCATAATTTTTTAAAGAACCACACACATATATTTTTTACCAGTTATGAATTACTTATATACTTATGACCCATTAATTAACAAATCATTGATAAAATCAATGTCCTGTGTGAAAATTGGTCATTTTTTCATGTAATATTTTTTTCGATAGATTCAATCCATTTACTTTATCAGGGTTACATCCTATAAAGAATGATAAAAATGATGTAAATTTAATACATAACCATTATATAAGTATCTATACAAGTTCATAAATTCTAGATATGGGAAAATGATTTACACCATTCCTAGAGACGGTAGTCTGTTTGTATACATGAACACTATTTCTATATCTATGACACATTGAACATAAAAATGTTAATAATTTAAAAACATCATAGTACAATTATTATATAAAATTATTCAGTCATTTTAATTAAATATATCATTATTACTGTCCATTCCAAAATAATAGCAATAACATTACACATCGTTATGTGGAGATGGCAGTTCACATGTATTCACGAGCGATGTATTGTATTTCAGTGGATTGGAAGGTTAGAATTTATATGTGAAATTATAATTTAATAATTATATTAAATAAAAAAATATAATATTTGTATTTTAAGTCAATAATTATATTCACTAGAGAATGGTATTGATGTAAAACAAATTTCATTGGTTAATGAGGTGATAGCCTATCATACCAACAATTTATAGTCTTGTTTCCAATATGATGGAAGATTATATGATTATTAGTTATGAAAATTACATAATAAAATTTTAATATATAAGATAAATTTTTATACTTATTTTACGATACATGGATTTTATTCTATGGAGTTATAAGTATAAGAAAAATAAAAAAGATATGGTTAATAACATTACCTCTTCTTCATACAACCTATTTATGTTTATAACTAAAGGCTTCATTGAGTGGATTTCTGATAAATCCATAGACATTAGGAATTGGATAGAGATGTAAATAAGATATATTTGTAGGTATATTTAGAACCAAATGGATTTTGAATGTGAAGAGGAGCTTAGAGGAGTGGTATTTTATAAGTGTGGGAGAGGATGTACTTGTAATATATGAAAATAAAAACTGTTAACCACATTATTTAAAGTCCAAAATTTTCCAAAATGTTTCTTTATCAACCACTGGATTTAATAAATAATAAATATTTTCATATAATATAAATTTTAAAAATTTATATGTCAATTTAACCAGGATCATTTTATTTTAACATCCCAGTAAACTGGTTTTATTCTAAACCCCTGTTTTTTTTAAATATTTTGACCATTAATTATGAATAAAAGAACATTAATTAATTAATAAATTTTAATTATGAATATTCCAAACATGGAAAATATTTCTAAATTTTTTTTTCATATAATTGGTAACTTTTTAGTTATAAATAAACTCATAAATGCGGTGAGAAATCTATTTTCAAGAGTTAAAATTCACATCAGTATTGAATGTTTTAATATCTAAAATCAAAATTAATTTGGATAGAATGACCTTAATTTCATTTTTTATAAAATTATTTTAGAAATTATAAAATTTCAAAATATTTTTATCATAATATATCTTTTAAATTCTCTATAAGATAACTCATATTTCAATAAAAACATATATTTTCACTATTCATTGAAAAATTAAACTTTGTAGATAATTCACACAAATTCATTTTCAGATAATTTTTAAATTAAAATTTCATAAATGAATTTAAAAATTTACAGATTAAATTCTTTTAATTTAATATAATAAATTTAATCAATGGGAGTAAAGCTTGATGAGATCATTCTTCATGAGAATAATGTTTTATAGAATACTTTTTCATTTTTTTATGATGATATTTATTTTTTTTATAATAAAAAAATAACATTTTAATTAATTTTATCCCTGTTTAAATGTTTTCAATTTCATAATTTTGTTTTTCCAATTGATACCCACTAATTTAATGGATAAGTTATAATAGTATTCTATTTTACAATTCGTTTCGACATAGGATCTCCAGTATCAATATCTATCAAAAAGATTGAAATTAAAAAAAATTGGGTAATTTAAGATTAGTGTTTTTTTCAGATAATGTATTAAACACAATATTATTCTATTAAAATATCTGGTTGTTTCATAAATGTTTATTTATAAAATATAATTTTGTTTAATTTTTTTCTATGAAAATTGATAATGATTATTATATTAATTCCTATAATATAAATAATAAATACTATTAGTGTCATTGTTTTATAGAAATATATAATTTTATCTAGAATTAATGGCTTGGTCTTGAATGTTTTTAACAATAAACAAATTATCCATGCATTAACATGTTCTAGATTTACACAAGATGATAGCAAGAAAAGATTTTTACAGTGATCCATTATTAAAACATATGAAGCATAAGGAATCATTCAAATATATTAATTTTGTTTATACTTTTATATATTTTGAATTATCAGATCATGATTTATTTGGTGAAATTATATATACAGGTTTATGTGGAAATACACATTTTCAATATTATTATTAATGGTTTTAATACTTCAACATGGGTTAATTTTATATAACATTAGGATGCCACCAGACAAATACTTATTTACTTTTAAAGATAGTTAATGATTAAAAAAGTTATATAGTAATTTATATTAGAAATTATAATATAAATTTTAATTTATTAATGTTTTGTGATGAAAATTGTTATTATTGCAATTGTTTTCTCTAAGAACAATGAAAAAAAAATTATTGTATAATTGAATAATAGAACCATTCTAGAAATAGTTGATCTTTTATTAATGAATATTATATGCCCAAAAAATTAGGTATAATCGATTGATATTGATCACTGTGTTATTAATAGAGTTTATGTTAGACAATTTTTTTTTATGAAATCCTATTATGAATTAATTAATGGCACAAAACCAATGGTTTTTTAAATTATTTTGTTGTAAGGTATTTATCTTAAATATGAATGATAATTTAATCAATTTTGATGTTAAAAGTGATGATGCTCTATTTTATATTTATTATTATAGTTATAATTATGTTTATTTATAATTAGATAACAATGATTGTTTATTATTCTATGTATATAATTTTTTATGAATCATGTGATATTTAGAAATATGTTTTTAAAAATATGGAAGGTGATTTCATGGAGAATTTTTTTTAATAAAATCATCTAGATATTGTATCCACTGAGTGGGGGAAACACAATTCTCAATTTAATACTAGATAATAGATGATTCATAATGATCAACCCATTGTCAATTTAATTTGTATTGTTATTTCTAGAACAAAAATCAGATTATATAATTTAAACTAATGTGATAACTCATGTTTTTTAAATCATGTTCTGAAATTTTTTATTAAATCATTCAACCATAAAAATTGGATTATTTATAATAAATATAATCTTAATAAATTAATTATAAATAATTTTTGGTCTCTATTTTAATTACATAAATATAAGAATGTAATAAAATATAAAATAACCACTTGGAAAAATGGGGATGAATATGATTATATTTTCAAAAATAATACCACCCTTGTTACCCAAATATATTATCATGAAGAATTTAAAGATAATATATATAAATTATATCCTTTTTATACATTAGGGGATATTAAAATATTATTATTTTTCATTGTTATCAAGGGTTAATTTGTTTCAAATGGATATTGAAATTTAGTTTTAAATTTTATTATTTGAAGAGTTTTTTTGTTAACTGACCACATGGTTTTGAAAATGAAAAATTTTATATCCATTTTTTAAATAATATATATCATTATATGGTATCAAACATGAACCTAGTAATTAGTGTGAGAGACTTTATTTTTAATATTAAATTATAGTTCCTTTAATTGTAATGTTGATCCAAAAAATTTATTAATATAATTTCTAGTGATATTCTATTTTTAAAAATTTCTGATGAGGATTTAGTTTTTTGTTCTTATAGTAAAGAGATTTTAATGATTTTTCTACAATTATATTATATGAGTTTAAAATAGAAATAATGGGATAACCAATGATTATTCATGAACATAAATTTTCAAATGTAAATATAATATCTTTTCTATAAACCCATTTATTTTAAAGAGATTCATAAAATATTCGGCCATGATTCTTGAAAATATATGAAAATACCTACTTTTACTACTAGTAAATTATATATTTATGAATCGAGTAAATTTATTTATAGTAAATTTTATTAATGGAATGATATGAATCCTTCTATATTTAATTATATTATTACATGATATCATGCTTATAGTATTCATATTTTTAATGTTTAAAGATTATCCAAAAGATATTTATATTAATGATTTGAAAATAATAATTCGATATGTCAAAGGAACTATTATCATTGTTTTTTATTCTATATATAATTATTTGGATTAAAATAGCATTCTGGATCTGAAGTAAAATTAAATGAAAGAAATGTATGGTATGTTTCATTTCCATTCAAAAGTAATAATTTCAGGTCCTTATAGAAAGAAATTATGCATTTCACTATCTACTGTATTGGTTGATTATATGCTTATTTCTATTGGTTGATCTCAGTGATTGATGATTAAGTAAAACATATGTGATTCTTGAATTTATCGTGTTAAATTGATTAATTATTGTGATAATATATATGAAATTTATATTATTATGAATTATCTAAAACATTTTATAATAATGAATATCGATGTCATATATATTTTATTTGTGATATTATGAATATGGGATATATTGTTTTAGAGTTTGTCCAGACATAAAAGGTAACATGAGGATATCATTACAGTGACATTAGACATTACTCTATTTGAAAATAATAAATTTGATTTTTTAGTATAATAATTTATGTACTTCTATTTTTGAATGTGTTATGTTGAAAAATAAAAATATTTATATGCATAAATTTGATTTTTTAGTATAATAATTTATGTACTTCTAAATTTTTTTACTTTATCTATATTTTATAATTAAATATTAATTTTAAAACCTCTAACACATCAACGAAGATCCTAACATACTATTAAAAACTATTGTTTTCAAAAAAAGTACTTTATAAACCATTTCTTATAATATTTTTAAAAACCATTTAAAAAATTTCATCTTAATACATTTAATTCTTCGTTTTCAAATTTTATATCAATATAGTGGATCCTTTATAGTTATTTTAAAATTTCATGTTTAAAAATAATTTTATAAAAAATATTTGGTTTTTTTAATTTCAATACCTTATAATATACAACCATTTAAAAAAATTATCTTTTTGATAATTTCCAAAATGGTAGATGTATTTGAAAATTTAATTAGTTTTTTAATTATCAAACAGGGGGATGATTTTTATTTTCTCTTTAAAAAAAATTTGTTTTTAAAATTTAAATGATTTATTGTTTTATCTTCTATAAATTAAATAGTACATTGAATTTACTATTGATTGGTTTTTTATATTTTATCATATCATTATATCTCATTACATCAAATATTTTTATATTTTATGTTTGGATTGAACATAACATGTTCTTCAAATTTAATGACAATTAACTAGGATGAATAAGTCATTTGGGACCATAAAATATCATTTATAATTGTTTTATACTATTCTCATGTATCTAATATATTGAACACAACATTTATAATTCACAATCCATGTATCTTTTTTTTAATTCTTGTACCCTTTTTGAAATCCCCATAACCAATTATTTAGAATATGTTACTATTTTTATTTGGACGATATCATGATCTAAAGAACTCAAATTTGAATGATTTTTTCAAAAATATGAAAATTATCATGGTTTCATTAGAAGCGTAAATTTTTGAATAAATCACTATAATTTCTAAATTTAGGTTTGAATTTACTGAATGAGTTTAGCCTAATCTATAATGTTTTAAAATAATTTTTCCTTCTATTTTTTAATCATTACATGATCTATAGATATCTTATTAATGTGATTCTTAGTTCTTTGAATGATAATGAAATTTTATAAATATAATCCAAAAAAACAAAATATATATTATTTATTTTATTTTTATGTCCTATGTCTTCAATTAGATAAATCAAACTATTTGAAAATTTTTACAATTTAATTATGTGAATATCACATGTGAATTTATTATATGAATACATTATATGAGTCCCTTATGTTATTAATTTACATGAACCCATTAAGTTAATTCCATAATCAATTCGATTTGGAAAATACATTATGTGATTCCCCTATATGATTCACCTATATGTATTATATTATATGGAATCACCGATTTTTTTATTTAGAAACATTGATAAAAATGACTTATGAAGAAAACCAACAAGAATTTCTCATCTGTAGTTTAGTAAAATTCTATAGGTTGTCATGAGTTTTTAAATTTTCTCTATTTAATGTAGTGATTCATGATTTCATTTCCTAAATGATTATTTTAATTATTTAAAATTATTTAATATCATTAAAGGATTATATTGATTTGTTGAATATATTAGTTGTGTCTACCATTGTGTAAAACATAATTGTATTATGCTAAAAGGGAGATTTACTCACACATAAAACTTATTGATTAATATTCCAAAATCCTTATTTATATAATCTTTTATTTGATTTTATTTTTTATAAATTAATATTAATTGGAATTTAAATAGTAAATTTTTTATTTTAAAATCAATACTGAAACTTATTAATTTTCGATACTTTAATCTTGTTTATTACTATTTTTAAAAGGATTTTTTTAAATATAATATTTTAAAAGAAAATTTTCTGTTTTCATGGGTTTTTTTAGGTTCTATATTTATGGATACCATTTAAATTATTTATTTAATGATTTTTTTGAATCATTAATCATTATTTTGATTTTTGGATGTGAGTTGAGTGACTATCTTGCAATGAAAATTTCTCATTAATTCTAATAATATTTTTTTTATATTATGAATTATTAATTCCCTAACATCACTAATATTTTTTTATTGTTTTATTTTAAAGGATCATGAGCATTACTTTTAGGTATATTTGGAAGGAAAAAATTAATAACTTTATATTCATTCAAGGAGAGATTGTATATCTTTCAGTCATATAATGTAAAGAGTGTGATGGTGTTGACATTGTGTATGGATTTACAGTATTTCTATACAAAAATATTAATCACTTCTTCTATATTATCTATAAATGGATCAAAAAAACATATATGACTTATTATAATTCCTTGACAAGATAATCATGTTGATTAAAAATTCAATAAACAATACCTTTGTTTTATCTTACTCTATCTATTTCATTATGTTTTCATACATCTGCAATACTTTATCCCATATCTCAAATTTATTTTCATTGTATTTATATATATGAAAATAATAATTTTATATATTTTGGTTATTGAACTAGGATTTTAATGTTTGTAATTTTTATGTTGTGACTAAAAATATATGAAGTTAGGGTTCTAATTGGGCAGTGACTTCCCAAACTCATCGGTGGGGTCTTTTTGGTAAAATTACAGAAGTTAATGTATGTTGTAATTTTGTTATAAAGCCATATAAAATAATATTAGTTCATAATTACTGTCTCACATAGTAGAGAGGTATAATTCTAGACTACACCCCTTTGGAATATTCTTCTATGAAAACATACCTATATTATTTCTATTATTCTACATACAATTATCATCATTAACAAACATTGAAAATTAATTTGTATAATATGTAATTATGTTTATGAAATTTAAATTTATTTAATTCACCCTCTCCATATAGGCCTTTTGTTATCATCTTATTCAACAAATCAATATATGGAATACATTTTCCAAATAAATAAAAATTCTTCTATGCATAGGAGAATTATAATATGAATAATAAATCTCTCTGCATATATGATATTGGAACAATGTTTATACAATTTCAATAGGGAATGAAGTAAATTTAATCCAAATTAGGGAATTTTTTAATGTCAATTAGAGTTCATCTACAACGAATACAATGTCCCTTATTGGATTATATATTTTCAAAATCATAATAATTTATAGCATGAGACGAAATGTGAAAATATTTTTATTGAAACATCAATTATTGTATATCATGCCATGTTTTTGAGGTTCAAGATAGTGATTTAGTATTAAAATTTATTACTAATACTGCCAGTCAATTAATTCCACATGGATACAAATAATAATACATTTTGATCAACAATACAAAATAAATATATAGAATTTATGGATAACAAGTTTATATTTAAATTTAAAGGCATAATGTAGATTTAATATGTTTAATAATCCAAAATATTAAAAACAAAAGGGGGTAGAACTTTCTTAAAGTAGAAATAAATTTTCATCTACATAAGGAATGTGAGGCTATTTTTATGAAACGAACATTGGACCACATGAGAAAACCAGAATTCATCCTAAATATATAGTTTCTTGATTGTGTTTTCAATTTTATTTAGTTCTAAAATTCCATGATATTAACCATTCATGTTTGTTACCCTTATACTCTTTGGTTATTTATTGAATTATTGAGGAATTAATAGCTTACATTTTTTAATTAATAACACCTTTCACTTCATTGAATATATTTTTCCCTCTTTTGATAATTTTTGTTGATAATCAGTTGTTGTTGTTGTTATTGTCAAATGTAATAATATAGAGATTTAATAATTTTATTTTTTATTTATTTGGTAATTAATCCATAATATTAAATTATATTTTTACGGTGTTTATATAATGGAATATTTTTTCACCTATGTATTAAAGTTATCAGATATTTCAAATAATTTTACAAATGGTAGAGGAATGTATGGATTATTTAGACAGAATGTGACTTCTTCAAGTATAGCCTAATTTTAATAGGGGTGATTCAATACATCTCTCACCAATATAATATGTGGTATAGATTATATAAATTTCAATTTGGAATATTATCATCCAAAATATACCAACAAGGGTGATATGGGAATCTTTTATAGATCCTCTAACGTTTTAGATAACTTGGACAACATTAGATAAATTTAGAAGACTATGTAGCATTTGAATTATAAAATAAAATATGGACCAATCACTCTTCTAATTATAGTCTTTAATATATCAAGTCAATTTTGTTTTTAAAACCAATTAAATTTAAAAAACACGTATCTGTTACACCATATACATTTGAAACCATTTTTTTGAACACTTCATGGGAGAAAACTGTAGGGTTACCAAAATAACTATAATGAAAATATAAGTAAAAATACTTTTTAGACACACCGATTGAGGTTGAATTAATAAACTTGTTCCATTTTAGTTAGAGGTAGTTCCGAACCATTGAACCATTATTATTTATGACTCAATAATTAGTTAATTGGACCATAACTTTGGTAAATAATATAATTAATATTACTAACTACGATATGGGATAAAAATATGAAAACATAATTTAAAGAGATTTCTCCTTGTGACATAGTATATAATTATACTATTCACCTTAATCTTGAAATTTTTTTGGAAATCCCTACTAGATCTTTTTTGATCATTGGATCCCAAAATTCATAATAAAAAAATGAAATTCTCAATCCTAAATTATAAAATGAGTTTGAAAATAAGAAATATATGATTCAAATACATAAAAAATATCAATCATCCTCCAAAAAATCCCTAAAAAAGTATATGAAATATCTAAACTTCTATTTTACTCACTTAATCAAATAAGAGTGGCTGAAGAGAAATTATTGTTGATGGGATTGATTTTTCACTTGTATTTGTATGAAAATAATGGTTCTATATCCTAAAATATAGAAGGATTCATGATTATGATGATTTTTAATGAATATTCTTGTACATTATCCCCACCTCCAAGAACAAAATCACCAAGGATTTATATTATATCAAAAAGTCCATTGTAGAGACTCTCTATGCGTACTCTCAGTGGTTTATAAAAATATATAAAAGACTCCAACCTCAAGATATTGATGATATTATTTTTATACCTTTTTAGATCATGTAATATTTTATATTAATAGGAAACCATTAGATATATATTTAAAAAGATCCCAGATAGACATGTACCTAGTATAAGAAAATGGATTGATTGAAAATATTGCACAAAACTGATAATAGTATTGAATGAGTGGTACTCATATCTATGTAATTCATTATGTAAGGAATTGTGATTCATCCATATTTTATGAATATAAAAATTATGTGATAACAAATATTTATTAAAATATTTCTATAAAAAAATAAATAAATAAGAATAAAAAACATAGGTATGTGGTTTGGGTTCATGTCCTGCCCATTTCACCAGTACTGTACTATTGTATAGGGTATGGAGTTTTTTGAAACATCCCTCTAGAGATGTTTGTTTCAACTGACCAATCAATGATGAAGAGACTATTACTAAGTCCTCTATTGATTTGGAAATGAACAAAACAAGGCTAACAAACCCTTTCAAAATATGTACCAATGAAATTCCATATTTATGTAACAACCACCCCCTTAATTACTATAATTAAAAAATCATGAGTGTTCCAACAATAATAAATTCTTCCATTAACTCAACCTTCCTTCTGGAACAAACTTTTGAACAAAATAAATCCATTAATCATAATTCAACTATTGTACAACGTAAACTGAATTAGTTATATGTCTGAATGGTTAAGGATAATACAAATTAAATCTAGGGTTTTGATAAATTATAGAAAATTTGACATAAATTCTAAAAATATTGCTACCCAAATAGTCCAGAAAATAAATTTAAATACCATTTTAATAACCATAATAATATTCAAATAACATTATCCAATACCCACAATTAAAACTGAAAAAATAATCTAGGGAATGAGTAATTTAAAGCTAGATATTATCTATAGATTCCTTAAAATCATTCCCAAGAATAAGGGAAAATGAATGGATTAGATAATATTTGGAAGAATAAGAATTATTAAAGGGAAAATAATAGAATAGTGGTCCCCTTGAGAGGAATTAGAGAAAGGAAAAAAGATCTTCTAATTCTATTCCCATTAAAAATTATATAATCAATAAATATTTAATAGTATCCTCTTAAAAAATTAATTCTATAATGATTCCAGATGTTTATGATATATATTCTACTTGTCGAAGCTCTCATGAAAATAACATAAGTATTCTAATATTCTTAAATAGATGTTTATGAAAAATAAAAGTCTTCACTGGAATCAAATGATCAGTTTAAGAAGAAGTGTATGTGAATCAATCCCAAAATAACTTTTAATAATTATTCAAGATATAAGGATGTTTTTATACCTTTCAGTTGTTGGGAAAAAATCCCTCAAGGCATTATTGAAGAATATTTGAGGTGATTGTGTATGTTGACAAAGTAGGCCTCTATGTTTTGTTTTTTGACAAATAAGACCATGATGTATGAGTTTATTGACAAAGGGGGATCAAATTTTGATTTTTGGGGTTCATGGGATGCTTCCAACAGTCCTTGATTGATTATAGAACCTCGACCAAGGAATGGGAGATATGGAGGGGGTACAAAAAGAGCAGATACAAGGTGGAACCTTTTTCCATTATTTGCCAAAATTTTGGGCCTGAAAATCGGAAAATGGAGAGATATGTTTTTGGAAAAGGTAGGTGCAAGAAAAATTGGAGTGGTGCGCGCTGAAATAATGCAGGGCGCGAAAAATAAGCGCAGTGCATGAATAATATAGTAGCGTGTGAAAAATCAGCATGATGCGCGAAATAGTGGGATGATGTTTTTTATGCAAGACATGTTTCGAGGTTCAAAGCTCAAAAATTGGAAAAGGCATGAGGTGCAAGAAATATTGGAGCATTGCGTGAAAAATGGTGTTGCGTGGAAGCTTTGTTTTTCAAACTCAAAGTGGACTACACACACAAGGAGGGTTTTTCACGTAGGGTTCATTTTTTTTATAAGTATGTAGTGATCCCCCTCCATTCGGTGTGGCTCAAGAAATAGAGATTATCCGAGATCTATCATGTGAAATTATGGTGCACAAGTGATTTTCATGAAATGAAAAATGTTGTATGAAATGTGAATTTCACGCAAAAGTGGAGAATTCCGTGCAGGGAAGTATAGAGGCTGCGTGTAAAAGCTGTTGCGCGTAAAATAATTTGTTCAGAGTAAAAGGAGTGTTGCGCATAAACGGGGTGTTGTTTGAAAAGTGAATTTCGTGCAAAAGCATGGAATTATGCACAAGGCCCAGTGATGGTTGCCTATAAAAATTTGGGTAGCCCAGTACACCCGGTAGAAAAAGAGATTCATCTGCGGGTAAAAGTTGAATGTCATAAAAGAATCTATCGATTGTTAAGGATGCATATTTCATTAGATATAATGAGGAGACCTACATGTGTATAAAATAAGAATGAATCTTCTAAAAGAAGCTTTTAGCACAACTCAGTTGATAGAGCATTGAGCTTTTATTTTGTGAGTTGTTTTAATCTAGGAGGGACAGTGACTCCGCTTCGAACTTGTAAACTACAGTGCGCTTATAGTAGAATTGGTACATTGGCACACTGCCAGTGTATTCTCCTTGGACATAGCCCAGTGAGGGTGAAACAAGTAATAATCATTTTGTCTTGTGCATGAATTAAGGGTTACTCATACTCTTCATCAGGAAAGAAGGAGAGAAGCGGGGTTTTGTCTAATAAAAAACAAGATCAAAAGGGGGAATTTGTTCTAATCAGTCATACACTGATTCACCCCCCTCTCAGGTTATCTAGCCTAGTGGACCTAACATCAGTATGTGTTCTGTGTTTTTTATTTAGTCATTATTTGATATAGGTAAATCTATTTATGTAAAATTTATCTTAGTTTTTACATCCATTTATATGGAAGTAATAAACCCCACATGAGTTGTAGTGTATGTTGTAAAGAAAATAATTACTTTTCCATAATGATATTTGGAGGATGTGCATGGTAGAGTATAAAATTTTATATTCCTTATAGAAAATTATATATTGAAAATGGAGGAAGATAGAGAAGTAGAGAAACAACCCAAAATTTTTATTGGATCCTTCTTGAAGGCAACCAATAAAATCTTCATTGTATATTAATGAACCATTCTAGTGTATTTTTCTGCCAACAAAAAACAAATGTATATTTTTGACATAATGAGGCCCACACCAAAATTTAATTCAATCCTTATATATTAATTTTTTTAAGAGAATGAATCCAATAATTATCCAATTATTATACATTCATATTTATAATATTATTAGAATATTCACAACTTGAATGCATTTAGGTGATTGAGTCTATATATAATGTTATATTCTTTTAAATTTTTATGTATTATATATCTTCTATTTTTTATGATTTTTATTACTTGAATAAAAATGATTGTACTTATATAACTCATTGTGTGTATTAAATTTAATATATGCCTGTGAGAAACCCATATTAGAATTTACGTTTAGACCAGGAAAAAAATATATAATTAAAACCAGTACCTAATAATTTAACGTATGTTTACATAATTGAAGATGTAGAACAATCTGTAGTAAATGTTAATAACATATCTTAAAACTAATAACAAGAATATATACACCATTTTTATGATAGACTATTTGAAATATGTATGGTTTTATGTGATATCAATGACATGAATTCCAAAATCCACATTTATAATATTTTACTTGGGGAGAATTCCTAATCTGTTAGGAATCCCCGAAAAAGGGAGAATAAAACATTAATGGTGGATGTTAAGACAGAGATATAGAATTTTTGATATGAATCCATCATCTATGCTATCAAAAAATCTTGATGGATCATGCATATTCATATAGTTTATAAGAAAACAGGCTTAGTAGAGTGAGGAATGAGTAGAATGTGTTGATACAATTGAAAAATGACAACATTAAGTTAGTTTAAATAGCCTTTGGTAATGTAAATATGGTCACTATAAAATATCACAACCCCATTTCATTTATTGATTTGATAGTGGATATAATTTTTCGAAATACTCACTATTATTTTCTATATGGGTTTTACAATTAAATTCTAGTTTCCCATTTCTCATGTGGATTGGGAGAAAATTACCATTAATTATCTCTTTTGCACATTTTATTAAAAAATAAATCAAATTGGATTAAGTAATTCCACATGTATATTTTAGTTGCGTAAAGTTAAAATATTATCTGAATAATGAGAGAAAAAATGGTGGTTTTTGGATTAATTTATTATATTTAATGATTAAATCTGTCACTTCTTGAAAAATTATAAAATTTCTTAAAACAATTCATTTTAGTGTAGATTTTTCTTAATTATGGATCACGTAATTTTACAGTGTATAGTTTTATAGTCCATGGACAAGTAATTTCCTAAATTTTTTTGTAGGTAATTAAAAAATTGAGGTGACATATTCATTACCTTACCCATCTTATGAAGAAAAACAATTGATATTTCATACGATATAAACATTTCGGTATAATTTTTTTCAAGGATCTCAAGAATTTTTTTCTCAAACCATATAGGTACATTATACAAATGATGATTTTGATATATATTTTTACTATGTTGATGATTTAAATTAAATAAATAGAAACATGAACATCTCACTCTTGATGAAAGAAAAAAACTAAGAGAACACTTTTTAATTACTTTATGATGCATCAGACCAGGTTGTGGAAGTTTTTCCTATACAAATATATTAAAAATATACAACAATTAATTTTTTATTCTTCTCAAACCATTAATATTTCCCTACTCAACTACATGATGACATAAAAGAATTTCTAAAAAAATTATTTTATTTTGATAAATTATAATATAATATTATTCAACTAAAGATTTAATTTTTTATGATCGTGTAGATCATAGATACTTAGTGAATATTTTTAAACAAAAACATAGGTTGATCAGATAGATTTTACTACATCATGAACTAGTGACTGAATATTTTTCAGAGATATTTTTTACTTTATTAATAGATATGATCCCTAGTAGGTTGACATGGTTAATGATTTTATAAACTATAAAATCCCATATCACGTGATCCCCTGATTATATAAAATATTAACTATAAATCAAAATTTTGAATTTGGGATGATCCTTGTGTAGAAAACATCTATAATGACCATGCGACAAAAATATTCTTACTTGAGAGTCAACATAAATATGTACTCAAATCTATTCACACTCTATTTTTTGATGGATAGTTTGGAACACAAATAATAACATGGAATTTTATTTATTCATAAAATTATTGGACCACACCATTCAAAGGAGCACATAATTATTTGAAAAAATATCAGAAATGTTAATTAACTGTAAACATTTAAATTAAAAAAGAAATCTTGAAAAATTCTATTTGTTTTTTGAAATTTGATAGACTTATGGAGTAGTTTTGATTATTCCTTTTCCCTTGTCTTTTTAAAATTAATGTATCATTCTTATAGTATAAATTATTTTAAATCTTGGGCCAATAAATGGCCACATATAATAATCATTCTCATGTTTTGTGTAATGTTTTCATGACTAACATTTTTTAACAGTTTGGATACCCAAATTCTATTGTCATTGATCTAATGACCCACATTTTCTATAGGGGTGTAAAAAATTATCATAATAATTTATTACATATTATTATATTAAAATTAAATACATTTTACAAACACTTGAATATTGATCGTAATGATGTAGTTCTTTTGAGATCATAGACACATAAATAACTATTGCATAAGTGATCAACACAATCTATAGATTTATTCTTCTTATCTTTAATAATTCTTAGTAATATAAAAAAATTAACATTAATCATAATCTAGTAAATGGAAAGATAATAATGGGTGATATAAAATTCTCATTATTGGTAAATAATGATGATATCAACATATCATGTGTATAGGGGTTATATTACATTATAATATCATTTAAAACTCATACCCTATATATCATAGATCTTAAAAATGAGTATTGGAAAAAATCATGGAATTTTATAAGCCATGAATCATTATAGAATCAAATAAAACTAACCATGAGAGCAAAACATTTTCATAAGAAATAGAGTTTTCACATAAACCTAATCATATAAAACCATTTCCTTAGTTGTTCAAGGGTAATTTCCAAGAACATCATATTTGATTATTTTTTCTCCCAAAAAATCATTTTTTTTAATTTTCACTCCTAAGAATATCATAGTGAGACTATTACTTTAATGAAATGTGTTCACTCTCTATTCTGGTCCTATTTAACTTTTAAAATATAAATATTTACCTAATTAATTGTAAGGGGGTATAGTTCCCACCCATCAACTAATGAAATGAATACACATGTGTGCTACTAGATCATAAAAAAATCATTATATTAGATCACATGAAATGAGTAGGGTTTCATTAAAATTTTATCATAACATAAACTATTAAAAATAAACATGTTTTATAAAAATTGTATTATTTCAAAAAAGCCTAACCCTTGAAAAAACCGTGGCTCATAATAATTTTAACATGGTTTAATCCAT
The DNA here is from genome assembly GCA_963277665.1 of Viscum album. Taxonomy (NCBI): domain Eukaryota; kingdom Viridiplantae; phylum Streptophyta; class Magnoliopsida; order Santalales; family Viscaceae; genus Viscum; species Viscum album. The sequence goes on along the minus strand of OY728148.1, from coordinate 1,424,372,481 downwards.
CGAAGAGAAATGAATTTCAAAAAAAATTGTCATTAAAATAAACCATTCAGATTAAATTTTAAATGGTATCATTAAAAAATTTCCCTAGTAAATTATAATTAATATACAAGGATTCCAACTGAGATTTAATTTTTTCAAAGGAATATTCCATTGAAATATTCATTGAGGAAATATACTTATTTTAGTATTCATTTCTTAAATAAAAAAATTATAAATTATTTTAGAAATTAATTTAATGGAAAATATGCATGAAAACATATAATGGATGATTAAAATAAAATAATATTCATGATGTGGATAAATATTATTCATACCGTATACAATAAATCAAAAAATATTTTCACATTTTCAAGGAACGGAAAATATTCCATGTTTGGAAAATGATAAGGATATACAATTCAAAAACATTTAAAACTAAATAAGTGGGTTATCATTTATTTAACAAATAATTTAGTTAATTTTAAAACAATTTTTGAAAATATTCTTATAAGACATGTTTTTTGAGGAAAAATGATTTTCTACTGGGGAGGAAAATGAAAATGATTTTTCATTAGAGCATCATTCTGATTGTTGAGTACAAAAAGAGATGAAAATAATGATAAAAAAATTGTTCCCCTGAAATAACCATATGATAAGAAAATACATGAGTTTATTGATATATACATTATAAAATTTCATCATTGGAATCATAATCAAGATAAACCGTTATAAAATTTGATATTATAAATTAAAACCCTTACCACTATGGTAATATAGAATCATAAGCCCCATTGAAGAATATAATTAAATGAATATTAAAATATCATGATAATAGATAATTTAAATATACTAAATGAAACTTTAGTTTTATATACATCTCATAGAATAATACAGTTCTGTAACATAACATCATTCTTAATGATGGAAAATTGAAACAAAATTTTGCACCTTATATCTCAACATCCTTCATAAAAATTGAAATCATATATATAATAAATCGAATTTTATTATAAATATATTAGAAAAATATATATGTATATAACTATATGTGAATTATTTATTACCTTTTTACCCCATTATTAACAACTCCATGATAAAGTCGTGTATTTTTCAATAACTAATTTCTTTTGTGCAATTTTAGAGTATTTATTCTTATTTTTCCCCATACATTGATAATTATTTTTATACTATATATATCAAAAAATTACATTAATGATTTTTACAATGAAAATGATACTTATAAACTCATAAAATAAAAATGATGTTTTCAATAAAAACTAGTAATTTACAATATTGATAAAAAATTAATGTTTCTTAAGTATTACCAAAACTCACTATATAATAATTTAGAAATTAATTTTTAGAAATATTAGTTGAATATATATATAGATTTATTAAAGTGTAAAATTTTTATTTTTTTATTTTTTACAAAAATAAATAAAATAAAAATGTTTTTAGAAAATAATATTTCTGATGCATGTGAATTTAACCAAAATTAAGTATTTTTTTTAGTATGGTTTGATTATAAAAAAAATTGAACATATTATTTAATATTTGGATATTGAAATTCATTCCAATATGTTTAAAATCTATGAAATAATGTTCTTCATTCAATAATAATTTTATCATTATTTCGTTGCTCCTTAAAACTCAGTGTTTCATGTATCGCAAGATTTAAAAAATATTATGTTCTTCCCAAAAATATTTCATAAAATATAGGGGTTTTACCTGGAACATGTAAGAATTAATTATTAATTATAAAGTGAATCATAATAGATGAACAACATACCGTTCAAAAAATCATTGGTCCAGTGTATGAGTCCATACATGTAGATTTATTGAATAATTTTTCATCTATTTATAATGTGAGTGAACAAGGACTAACAAAAAGTGAAATAAATAAATATTGATATGTATAGAGCTAGAAAATGGATAAAATTACAACCTGAGGAACTGAAGAAATTTATAAGAGATTATTCATAAAATTTTATAATTCACCATGAGAGAAAAAGTGTCTATCATGATAATATTATTTAAAAAAAGACTTCTAGTTAGGGGATAATATGTTGTAGCGTAACTCAATATTAAAAATGATTATTGGAAAAGATCATTATAAATGTAAAGGAATACTTATTATCACTTGTGTCTCCTATTTGTTTTAAAAAATATTGATAAATATGTATAGAATAAACCATTCACTATTAATAGTTATATAAAATTTGATTTTATGGGAACTTATCACATGAAATAATGGTGGAGACTCTACTTTTCCAATATTTTTTTCAATCAAAACCATCAAGAGGTAACTATGTTTGACACATTGATGGATTCTAAGAATAAATTTAAGATATTATTTATATGATAAATCTATTATATTTCAATATGAAAACTGAATTATATTTATGTTATAGTGGGAACCATTGTAGTTTAGGATTTTTATAAGAAATAATATTTTGTGAGTTTTTCAGTTCTTTATGTGATAAATTTTTTTAATATGGGTATTTCTAAAAACCATCATGATTTTTTTGAATACCCTCTTAAATATTTGTTTCATGAAAACATTAAGAAATTGATATCACCTATGTACTCACCCTACCAAACATGTCCAGATAGAAGAAATTGATTATGACTCTTTATCAATGAAAAATTAAAAAGTATACTAGGAAAGTAGACATAGTCATACAAAGTGGATTACCCTCATCCATAAAAAAATATAGTTAAACTTCATAATATGATAGATAATTTTCCTAACCATACTCATCAGTAGTAACCCATTCAGAATAATACATACCTTGATTAATGATCTCAAGGATTTATGTAGTTCTTATTTTTGTAATAATAGATGAAGATATTATAGATAAAATACATGGATGGTTGAAGTAATCCTTCTACATCCCTCACATTGGAAGAAAATAAATGAATCCTTAATTATCAAATAGATTCTTCTTTCTATGAATAATGACATCCATGAATGAGTCATGGAAATATCCCAAAACCATAAGGGGAGTGCGGCCAGTCACACTTTCCTCATCTGAAATGTTCACGCACTTATCATAGATTTGTGAAGAGTTAAATATGTTTATGATATCCTCATGATAATTATCATTTTATACAATAGTGTCTAGATAAACTTTATTTAGATGCTTTCCTAACATATCATATTCCCCCTTGTTCATGAATAATTTCCCCATAAACTAAGTCTATGTATTAGTGTCCTCCAAAACCACACACTGAGTATATCAAAAGAATCATGTTCATTAAAATGATCCTAATTCACATAACCATCATGGTGGAAAAAAATTGATCAAATAAATCCCAAGGTATGTACATACCATCATATAAAGAGGCCTTCCAAAAATAAAAATATTGTGATTTACCCTCCTCATTAGAAACAATAACTCCCATTGTAGTCATCATTTCCATTGCACAATGTTGTGGCAGGTCCCTTACCCTTGTCTTTCTTCAAAAAAATACTAACAATGTCATTTAAAAGAGTTTAAGGAATATATCACATCCATAGAGAACATTCCCTTTATGTTTCCGATCATCTTTCATCCATCACCAAAATCAGGAACCTTCTCATATTTTATTTTGAGAATAATATCATTAGTCTCTACTGATTGGAAATCTCCCTCAGATATTATAAAAGAGATATTGACATCAATAAAGATCCATGAAAAGTATATAAATTATGCCTCCTTAGTATCCTTGTCCTATTTTATTTTTACTCCAATCATCGAGGTGATATAGAATAAAATTTATGGTGTTTATAAGATCGAATTCAACTTGAAGACACCTAATAAAACCTATGCACTATTACATAAAAAAGGATAATATTAGAATACCATTTTTAGATAAAAGTAATACATGAATTAAGATCAATCTAGACACACCCCCTACACTTCCCTTTAATATTTATAGATGGAAAGAGAAGATTGTAAAATTCAAAGCCGATTGGAATGCATCTCTAGTCATCAATGACCCTTGTTTCTTCAAGTCGATGATTAAGAACAACAATCTTCCATGCTCACAATAAAAAAGTCAATAAAACCCAAATAATAAGAGTAAACATATAAATATTTAATTGTTAATTGATTTCTTCTTGGATGGATAGAGTATGGGAAATCCATCACCTTTTCATAAAATGATCTAAGGGTCCATATTTAAGAGTGAAAAGTGTCATCATTTTTCATTGACTATAGTCACAAACTACATAAAGGATAAATCTGAGGATATGTTCCCATCCACATGAGGGTGAAAAATTTGGGATATGTCTAGTGAGGTTTCCTACCACCATTAACTTTATATCAATGTCTCTCAGAAATGCCTTGAAAAATTTGAAACCCTCGCCACATGGATCACTGTGTCACCACTATCGTAGCTCTACCCCAAGTTCCATCACTTTTCTACCAACCATATTTCATTAATAATTTTTTTTTCAAGTTATATGTGAGGCAAATGAATTAAATTCCTAATTTGTATTGAATATAATATCGTGGAATAAATTTATATATTTTAATTACATACCTAATAGGTTTCAAATTTTTTAGAAATATTATTTAAAATTAATATTTCCTTCATTAAACATTGTTTTTATTGAATAAAAAGAATAATATATGTTATCTACTCAAAAACATAGATTATTATTTGATTTTAACATATAAATCACTAATTCATTCTTTTGATTTTCTGGCCAAATTTTTTAATAAAAATTATTTTTTATCCTACCATCAAATTTGACACATATTTCCATTAGAAGACACATATAACCTTATTATATAGAAACCTTAAAATACAAAAAAAACTCATATACAATTAACATTAGGCCGATTAAGGATATTGTTTCCTTTAAAGTGTGGGAAATGGGAGAAAGTGAGTTGCATCAATTTGTTTTGTAGAAAATACTTATAGTAAAAAAGAGTATTGATTCAAAATTTATAAAATTTATGTTTTAAAAAATCTTACTAGTGTCAATCCGAATATGAAATGGATATCCTCCAAATATACTAACATAAGTACACCCTAATGTTTAAAAAAAAATTACCCATATTTTCTATTTAAATTCAAATATGTATAAAGTATCTGGAATTATAATTCTGGGATAAAATTTTCATGTAAGATGAAATTATGATTAAAAAGGGTAATAATGAATGAAATATAATATTTAAAATTTTGTAATATATGGTGAAATATACATGGGGATATATAGTATATTGAAAGACATTATGAGTTGAAATTTTGTTACATGTACATTTTGTTTGAGCTACATGAAGAATGGTTTTTTTCTTCTAAAGGAAGGACCTTGAAAACATTAGAATAAAGTAAAATAAACTCCATTATAGGGGAGGTAAATATCACACCTACATAAATAGATTAAAAATTACCCCTATACTTTCATGACAAAAATAAGAAACTAGTGGAGAAAATAACAAATTGGACTATTTAAATATACTAAAATTTAATGGGTGTGAAGTAAGAAAATGATATACATAGGTATGGAGTTGTTACATAGTAAAAACAAGACACAAGAGAAATATATTAAATAATTATAATGAAAATCCATTACTAATCATAAATATAGAGATAATCCACTTAAATATCCATCAGGATATTCTCATTAGAATCCACCAACCACTAAGGCTCTGAAAAAACTCAAAAAACCCTCACGATATCCTAAAATAGTCAACTCATTTGGTTGATATGAATAACATAAGAAATTTTATGGTGTACCGTACATGGGCTTGGAATGAGAAAAACATTTTTTTATATTTGTACATTATTGTTGAGTGAAACAATGCTATAAAGGTTGGTATAATCCTGAAATAGAAATTAAAATAAGTTGTAATTAATTGAATATATATTGTCTAAAAAAATGGAATTATGATAATTAAAGAGAAATGATATCTTATTGACATTATTGTTAAAGGTAAAAATCCCATTTCCTTGTGTTTTAATTTTTCATGTGTAATTTTATTAAAGATAGAATATGACAATTTCCCAGGATTATAAATTGTGGAATTGAAATAGTTAATGTTTAATATAATTTAATTTTATATTCAGGATTTTAATCCCAACATATTGACCAATTCTTGTATAAATACAACATTTATTGTTTTTATGGATAATCTATAATTTAATTTCCAAAGGGATTAAAAAATTAATTTTTTATTTAATTTAAGAAATTATTTGAATAAAGACTACACATCAATCTATTTGATTTGACGTTAATGTAGAATTTACAGATTTTATTTTGTAGGAAATTAATTGATTTCAAATAAATTGAGGATATTTTAGAAATATTTTACGAGAGTGTAGAAAAATATTATAATGTAATTTTAATACAATACCTTTATAAGTAAATTTTTGAGCCAAGTAGTAGAATTATCCTACACATGAGATATATAATATCCTATAATATATTATTATATTCCTCATTATTTCCATGTGTGATTAAATTTTGGGGAAATAAGTATTATGACATATGAAATATCACAAATGCATTGGATAATTATCCAATGATCAAGAGATATCATAATTCCAAAAGGTATTTTTATTGAATGTATAATATTATGTGTTCACTAAAATTTTTCAAATGAAAATTTCTTATAAAGATCAAACTGGGTTTACCATATTACAATCTATCTAAAAATATATAATTCAACCACACATACGACCACTTATATTTATATACGACATTTAAAAAGGCTTTTATGGAAATTTTACCTTCATAAGAGAATTATATTACACATAAAAGATTTAATATATAAATAATATATAAGAAACATAAGAGATTAATTATATAATTATGATAATTTCTTATATAGGGAAGTAAACCATTTAATATTAAGAGATTTTTATAACGAGAAAAAGATATGGAAACATGGAAGAAGTAATTTGTAGAGAGTATATATCATGAATATTTAGGATATTCATGATAAGGCATTGCTATTAAACTATATAAATCATGAAACAAATGAATGTATTCTATGTAAATCATAATTTGTAAAATATGATTATAATAAATTAGAAATTATAGATTGAGATCTCAACGAAAAGTATATTGCGTATATATTTTAACCCATTTGGATGATGAAATAGTTTGAAACAAAAAAAAAAATTAAAAAAATCAAGGGTTTGAGAAACCGAAATATTAGAGAAGTTCAGTCTTTAAAAAAAGTAACACAAAGATGTAGTTAGCCTAGTATTCTTAACACATACGGGACTATAAGAGAATCCAATTTTTCAATAAAATATTTATTTCATTTTTCATTTTCATTATATTTTCAACTATTTTATATTACACATTCATGTATGATACACTTTTTATATAGGGTAATGTATGATTTTATAAGGAAGGGAATATTTATGTTTTTTAATGGTTGAGTCCTTACACATAATTGAATATAATATTTTATCTTTTGATAATGTTATTTGATATTTATTAGTAGTTCCTATCATAAAAGGTTGTCATATTAGGTTTTAATTATAGTATTTGTCTAAAAAATTGTTCAATGATTCATAATATCACTTTAATTAGATTCAGATTGTATGTGATTAAATATCTATGATCCAATAATTTAATTTCAATATGATTTCCAATATGTAAAGAAGGGATAGATGAATCACATGACTGTTTTGAAATAATTATCCAAAATGTGTTTTTCCTATATTGATTAGGGATAATTATCTATAACTCACACATATAATGGATGAATGGAAAACCTATATGATATTTTATTTATGAATATTCTCAACCTCACAATTAAACTGAGAGTGAGAGTAAATGTGATTGTGGAATATATCACATATCCATTAAATATAAGAAGAGTTAAATATTTTAATGGACTAGTTTGGAATTAATATTTTTAAATAAAATATTACATAATCACCTTTAAAATAATATTTTATTCATTTTCATATTTCAATATAGATTTAACAACATTGAAATTCAAAACACCCATTTCAATATCCCCAAAGAAATGTAAAAATACATTTAGTGCACTTCTATCAAGAGACAATCTAAAAGATAAAACTAGAAATAAAATTTATCAATGAATAGTATGATTTTCATGATTCCCCATGATTGGTTGGATTAGATACATTACATTTTATACAATTTCAAGAGTATAATATTAACACCAAGATATAGTTTATAAAAAGATGGATATTAACTCAATTATTATAAATTCGCTACGAAGAGAATGCAGGATCATGGTTTTTTTATTTATGAATATTTAAAAATCAATTGTTTGAAGTTATTTTCATGCTGAAAACGATGTTTATAAATGTCTCAAGTGCCACAAATGTTACTCTATCAAGTAAAAAACTAATTCTCTGGGAGATGTATTATGAAAAAATGGATTAGGTATATGACCATCTTAAAGGGAATACATACTCAATGTGAAGAGATGCAGTTATGATGAATGTAAATATTATCATATTAACACCTTGAAAATTTATGTTTAAATAATAGTATGCTCAATAACATAGTTAACATGTAACACTGTGCTTTATGCAAACTGAGATATATTATATAAATATGATATTTTAATGTAACCATTATAAAAAAGTAAATGAATTCGATTGTCAGAATTTGAGTAAATAAACTATGAAAAAAATGTATAATGGTGTTACCCAATTCACATTTATTTATTGTCGATTAGTTAACTAGAGGTCAATGACATAGTGAATTCATTTTGTGCTTCAAAATTTATTTTTTGTTAAAAAATAATATTTATGTCGTTTTGTACATAAAAATTATAATTAATTTATGATACATTTAGAAATTTTATTTTATAAAACTAAACTAAAAATTTATAATTTTATAGAAAAATAAAATATGGATGAAATTTTCAGATATTTTTGAAATGAATTATTTTTCAGTGAATACAGAAAAATACTGATCCATCAAATACACTAATATATTTTCATTAAATAGTGATACATAATATTAAATTTATAATTTTGATCTACTATTCCTGTTTCATTTGATCCATTTTATTTATTATAGTAATATTAATTCCACTTTATCTAGTACTATTCAAGAGTATGATAAAAGTTAATTTTTCTGCTTAAAACAAATTTTTCTTGAAACCTATTTTTCTATTTACATTAGAACGATATATTATAATTGATTTATACCACATATAAATATTTAATAATAAAAAATTAATAACATTTTTGTAATTATTATGTTCTGATTTGTAAAGTAGTTCACTTTATTTATTATCATTAGGAAAAGTAACTATGGTAAACGTTTGTCACATCGGTAAGTGTAATATGTTAAAAATATCGTTAAAAGTGTGATATAAGTTATAAAAATAAACCCAAAACATTTATTTATTTCATTTCATGGGGTTAATTTTACTATAACCATCCCGCGTTCACATATATGACATTTTTTTCAATTTTACCTTGACAATAACAATTATATTATATTACGTAAAGAAAATGCCAAAATGGGATTATTTTAAATTTAATTTCAATTATTTGTTCATATACGAATTATAAAATGTTATAAATAACTATTATCTTATTTTTGTGATGTTACTTTATTTTTAATTTTGATTAATTTTATAAATACAATAAATTCTTTCAAAAAGCTAACAGAGTGATTGTGCAAGCTAGAGAAAAATAAAATTGACCGAATTTAAAAATATAAAATTTAATATTTTTTGGTTTAATTGTGTTTCCATATTAATTTAATTATTATGTATAATATATAATATATGTTTCAATATTCAATATTTTAATTCCAATGTAATTTGTTTGTCTTTAATGTCAAATCAAATGAAGAGTCAAAAATCACAGTACTGATATTTTATGAAGCATAATATCTTATTTAAATAATTAAAAAACTTAATGTTATTGAAATAGAACATGTAGGATGAGAAATTTAAGAAAAATTAATTTCTTGACCATTTTTCATAAGATTATAAAAATAGATGCAAATTTATAAACATTTAAAATGAATATGTTCATACCATGATGAATGTGACTTTATTATATTTTATTAGGTTTGAAAATTACACGAGTGATACAACCCTCACATTTGAATGGTCAGCCATTTTTTCATTCCATCACACCTTCTTGAGAATCATTTCTCAACCACGTTCTCTAAAATTATCTTAAAAACATATACATCAATGTAATAGATAATCTAGTCTTTTTAAAATACAATTCCAGGTGTCCAAAAGAAGGAATCAAAAGGAGGTCTATAAAGAATACACAATCAACATACCGACCTATTTCGTATTATTTATTATTCTACCACCTCATGATTTTTGGTATTAACAAAATAACATCAGTATAATGATTACAATATAATATTATTATTACTGTGGAAGCACCCTTATTTAGACTCTTTTCCATTAAATTTGAAGTCAATGTATTTCTTGTGCGAATATGTGGACTATTGTGTCCATAGACATATTTTAATTGTTTTCCCTTGCAATTTTTCAGTGATGGTTATCATTATGCTTTTATATCTTATTTACTATAATAATTACATGATTATTATACTATAGTTGTAATATCATAGATTCCATCTTACAATCCAATGAATTGGAAAATTATAACATCATTCATCTGTTCGTCTAGACTACAATATTAATGAAGTGATGTGATTTTTGGTCATTTATATTATACTTAGTTTTTAATAGGTATTATATATTTATATATTATTTGTGATATTATTATAGTTCTATCAATATCAAATAAAATTTCCCTTTCTTTTCTTTTTGTAAGAAAATCTAAACAATGTTCATGCGTACATATAGCCTACCATCTCCATGAATGTTGTAAATAAAATATATTTTTATAAATTTTAGGAATTAAAATAAAAATTATATAATAAACATTATTATATTTATATAATTATAACAAATCATAATATTATTTACCCTTGATCAATATTCGTGGACAAAAACTACTATATTGGAAATCTAATGAAAATGAGTTAATTAACACCTACGAATAATGAATTTAATATATAATTATTAATAAATTGGATTGATGTGTTATAAGTGGATATTGTATTACTTTTTAGGTATTTAAATGATTATTTAATATAATTATAAAAAAAAATTAATTTATTATACATGTAGCGACATCATTTTTGAAGCATGTTGAAATCAATTTAAGTGTTCCCCATATCAATTTTATTTCAATGATAAATATGAAATATTTATAAAATACCCCACTTAAAATAAATATCCATTAAATAATTTTCATGGAATAAATAATAAATTAGAAAAATATATTCCCAAAGACAATATTGGTTTAGTGCATTTGGAAATATGGAAACATAGCCACTTATACATAAGTGAGTGACATTATCTCCCTCAAGGTTCTTCATTACTATAACTTTTTCATAGACACTTCATTAATATTACATTTATTCAAAAATTAGGTAAATGAATCACTAAAATGGGTGTTATAAGATGCTTAGTAAGGTTAGAAAAGGTATATATGTTTCAATAATCTTGATCATAAGGGTATGATAATGTGATAACATCAGTATAAGATTATACCCTAGATATAAAAGATCACAAACATGAGTCATAGAATAAACTTTTGTAGTTCATAAGACATCAATCATAAGGGAATTATGAAAATAATATATGAAATCTCACATATGAATAAGAAATGGAATTTTGATAGAAACATAAAACTATTAAATTATTTCTATAGTTGTCAAGGAATTTTTACCAAGGCCATCATTTTGGAATGGGTTCACTCCCTAAGACATCTTAGTTTTCATGGTTCACTACCCTGACCCTCTTAGTTTAAATATTTAATTCACTAACTTATATCCCTCACCAATCTAGTCATGTATTTATTCTGAGATATAAATCATTACCCAATGAATTTGAGGGAGATATAGGTCCCAAATATCCTGTAATGAAATTGTACATATGTTTTCCACTAGATTATAAACAATATTCACGTCATAACCCATGAAAGGAAATGGTTTTCATAAAAAAGTAATCATATAAAAACTATGAAAAATATTAATGTGTCATAATGATTTCAACATATCATAACTTATGAAAATATATAGGTTTATAATGATTGTAACTTGTGAAAGGGAAACATATTTCATAAACTTCATTAAATCTAAATAGAATCCATTTAGAAAAATAATATGAATTGAGCCTTTAGAACATTTCAATAAAATTTAATGAGTCACCACGACTAATTTTATATTATATTTATAATAATTTTTTTATATTGTTTTTAATGAACATTTTTTTAAATATATCCTTTGTTCATTGAAAAATAATTTTTAAACCATAAATCCTTTTTGAACATATTTTAATTTTAAAATATATTTCTAAAAATATAAAAGAATATTAGAAATACATAAGTCGTTTCTGAAATAAAATTTCCAAGAAAATGAGATTAAGAGTTCATTTCTAAAATATTTTGAAAACATTTTTTGTGAATAAAACAAAATTCCATCTGAAGATAGAAATAATATCAGATATTATTAAAACTTTTTCTTAATTATCATATATACCAAAGAGTGAAAAACAGTACCGAAACATGAAGATATCATGAATTACAATAGGAGAATAATATTTAATAGGGTTAATGATATATGCATCATAATATTTCATCAATGGATTCATAATCATAAATAATAATGATAAATAACGAGATTGTATTAATTAAATCTTAAATCCTTGGTAATATTGAATAAAATACTCCATGTAAGAAAATGAAATTTTATGAAACATATAATATCATGAAATTAATAATATTAAGGGTATAATATTTTAAATATATGTATCAGAAAATGCAAAATAATATAGTTTCATAAAGATTAGTGTCTCGTAGAAGGAAAATCGGGACAAAACTACCTTACTGATTTGGTAACTATTGAACTGTACAATCCCAAATAATGGATATCATCAAATGGGTTTGTAAAAACACATAGAATTTTTGATACATATGGAAATGGTAATTCATGTTTAGTACATAAAACAAACAATATAATTTATTGATGAATAAGGTATAATTCTCACAGAAATAACTATGAAACAAGAAATCCCTTTTCATTATGTATTAACTATCATCATACTCATTCAAACATGATGTATAATAAAGATAAGTTTATTATAAATTTATAATAGATAAATATTAATATATATAATACAAAATATTATTTAATAATGACTTTATATTCCCTATTTATTAACACTTCCCTGATAAATTTACGTTTCAGGTAATAATAGCTTTGTTTGTTGCATTTTTTTTGAAGAGTTATATTTTTTAACCTATTAATGTTATAATGATTTAAAAATATATATAATTATAAAAATGGAATAAATATCATAAATATTAATTACTTATTTATTCATAATAATATAATAAATTAAGGAACTTAAAATCAAATACACCGTTCATGGAGACGTTAGGTCATACGTACGCATTAACACTTTTTCCATTTTTAGGTTGTATTGATGAAAATATAGTAATATATATATATATATATTTCAGTAGAATTTTTATTTCATTAATTTCATATAATTTTACTAAACAAGTCCTTAATTCATTCAATGTAATTTGTGAATGAATCGCATCGCTTTGAGGAGCTGGTAGTATACATACCCACAAATGAAGTTTTTATATGTACACAAAATGGAAATATAAAGGTATGTGTTATGTAATAATTAAATATGAATAAATACATCATAAATTTCTTATATATAATACAAAATTATAAATTACATCATTATTTCTACCCTTTAAATGAGATAATGGAAGAATGAACAACATTAGTTAATGAGGTTGTAGTCTGTCATACACGTGAATGATGATGGTTTATCTCATTTGATGGAAGTGTGTGTGAGTACATGTATAACCCTTAACATGAAAGCATATTGATATATTTATCTTTATGATACTATTATACAGTCAATCAATAATAATATTTTAGGGTTCAGATAATGAAAATAATAAAATAGATTGTGGAAGGATGTTGTTTCTTTTTGGGGTAACTTTATTCGTATTAAACTAATGGGATTCTGTGGTAGTTTTTACCAACAAAAACAGGATTATATGATGAGAGGATAAAATTTTGTACCATATTTGGGGATATGTTTTATGATCTAAAGGATCATATAGTTGTGACAATGTGAGGGAGGGGGTTAAAGAACTTTGATAATGGGGGATGTGACATTCTTGTAAATATAGAAAGGTAAGCACTATAGAAATGTATACCATGACTAATGTGTCTCAAATAATTGCATTTTTTATACAAGTGGGTTATTATTCTAAATATTTCCATCTAATTGATTTTGGAAAAAAAGTAATGTTTTTTCCATTAAATTAATGATTAACTACTATGTAATTTAGTTTTATCTAAATTAGTGTAACTTATTTTAATAACATTCAATTAAATTTCTTGTCAAAACTAATTAGAAATAATTATAAATGAAAAATAATTATAATTCCAAATATATAATCAATTTTTCCAAAATTTATTCAATAAGTGGGTAAATATAATTATTTATTAATTAGATAGATGTGTCATGGAAATGCATTATTTATGAAAAAATGATTAAAAGTATGAATTATTTTTATTTCCAATTTGAAAGTGAAATTTTTCCAATAAACTAAATTGGATTAATTTTTTTAAACTATATATAATAAAAAATTAAACCTAAATTAATATAAAATTTAACAATAGAAATGAATTTGTTGAAAAACACATTTAGAATTTAAAATCAGTATTTTCCATTATTTGTTAAAAAAATTTGTTTTTTAAAATATCCTATATATTTACCCTTTGATAATTGTTTCATTAAGAATAAAAAAATCAATTATATTTTACCAAATTGAGTTCTAAAAGGTGTCTACAGTTAATAATATGATTTTTTTATTAGGACATAAAAATATGTTCATTTAGAAAATTGTAATATCAAACATATAAACACTTTACCAAAAATTATTTGTTTCATTATCAATATGTCTTATTTTAAAAAAAAACAATTATATATAATATTTTTAAATTATATATTTTTATTCATATTAATCTATCTAAGAGATTTTTATTAACTATGTCATTTATATAAATATTATAATAAAATATTTTCTCATAGAAGCACAATGTTTCATGTAATTCCTGAAAATACAGATTTTTATTTAGGGAAATAATATCTTTGTGTAGTGTATAACAAAATATTAACTTGGTGTGGCATTGAACACAATAGATAAATGAAAAATAATTTTCTAAAAAATGTTCATAAAAACCCAACGTGTTGCATTCTTCAACCCATAAAATTAATTTTATCATCAAAATTCATCATTCTAATTCATACAAATGATGATTCATAAGGATCAAAATATCCTCATGTTCCCACACTACTTCCTCTAACTAGTGATATCTCCAAAAAATGACAATGTGACTAGTCATATTGTGTAGATCATTCTCTATACAGTCCATAACTTCAAATGGTTGTTCCTTATTAGAAAGATCATGCTCTAGTGATTTGACAGTTTTGTTGAGTACATTGGAAGGGTAATGTATGAACATTATTTGGAGAGATATAGGGAACACATCATGGTCTTGAGTGAGGGTTCATGGATGTGATAATAAATCGTCCACTATCTTTATATGGTCATGAATTTCAAAGGGACTGATATACCTAGTGATTAGTTTCCCATTATTCTCAAATATCTTATCCTTTTTATCAGATGATATTCATATTAATCCTTATAGAAAATTTGAATTCCTTATCTTGTTGATGGTTATTAATATTATTTTTTCTAACATTGAACGACATTGATATGATAAAAAATGGTTATAAACATCTCTATTATTTTATAAGTGATCAGAGGTTCCAATAGATTTCATTCAACAACATCATTCCATCACATTGGGTATATAAATTTATTTACATATTGGTCATCATAACGATCCATATGATTTATTGAGTGAAATATATTGTTGTTATAAAACTCAGCTAGAGTAAGCTGTAGATCGAAACCACCTTTGAAAATCAAATAATATGGAATCAACGTATCATATATGGTTTGAATTATCCTTTCAGACTATCCATTAATCTTGTAATGATACTAAGTGTAGAAACAAAATTCTATATCATGTATATTCTGAATAAATCACCAGAGTTTTAAAGTATAGCTCAGATCATGATCATATATAATAGAATGTATTACTCCATTCAACTTTACCACTTCTTTAATCCATATTCTGGAAATATTAAAGAGATTAAAGCCTTTTGTGATAGTAATAAAGTGTGATGACTAAGAAATGGGGTCAACTACAACCCATATAGCACTGGACCCTTTATAGGGTATGGGGATTCCAATGACAAAATCAATATTTATATTATCCCATTTCCATTCTAGTATGAGTAATGGATGAAACATCCCCTAATACTTTTTTCTTCTATCCTTAACATGCTTTATACCATGCACTGAGATACAAATTCTACAATATTTCACTTAATTCCATCCAACCATAAGTATTATTTCATGTAGCTACACATCTTCATAATTATAGGATGAATAGAGAACGATGAACAATGAGCATAATTTTATATCTCCATCCTCAAATATAATATAGAAAAAACACATACAAGGCACTAGAACATTCTCATTCCATCTCGATAAATGATAAGATCTAGAACATTTCCTACCATATATTGTTTCCCTACATATTCTTTATGCACCTCTTTAATCTTCCCATTAATAGAGGGTCAGACAGTGAGTTGAGAAATATTTGATTTCCCCCTTCCATCAATATTTTCAGATCCATCCATTTAAAATTTAGAAATATTTTATCTATTTTTTCCATGTCATGGATTAGCTTACATAATACTTTTGACAAAATGAATCATCCACATTATTCACACACACCTGGTGGTCATGTATTCATAAATAATAATCATTTATCACCTCTCACCATCTTATCTAGTGAATGTTCAAATAATTATGTGTGAATATATATTTAAAAATTTTATGATTAGTATATTTATCACACATTTCCCTATAATTCTAATTCCACCATCTCAGAAATGAAAATATTTTAACTATTGACTCTAAATCATGACTTGAGTAATTTTTCTCAAGAATCTTAAATTGAACTGATTCATGGGTTATAACCATGTATTTATGGATAATTACTTTTCTTAATACCTTCATAGATTGGTAAATATATATTATTAACCCTACAACACTACTGGTTTTCATAAGCATGGGTGTATCAAACCTTATCTTGAACACCTTTAACTTTTCCTCACATTAATGTATCTAGAGGAACTTGTAACCTTTTTGAGGTGAATTTTTCAGACGATATGATATTAATTATAAATTCTCCATAATTAATCAATAATATCTAACTAAATTATTAAAACTATGGATCTCATCCACCATGATTGGTCTGGTCTAACAATCAATAGCTTTCATCTTCCATGGATCTGCTGACATACCCCCTCTTGAAATTACATGACAGAAAGATGAAACCTATTTTATCAAAAATTCCGATATTGTAAAATTATCTTATATATTAACCTTATATTTGTTCATTGGAATAATTATAAAGTTTAAATATTTAACTTTTTTAAAATTTTTATAGATAATAATAAAAACTATAAATACTACCAAAAATTGATAATGGTAATCTCTTGAGACTACTCATTAAATAAATGGGAATAACTGAGGAATTAGTATGACCAAAAGGCATAAATATATTTTTATAATGCATATAAATTGTGCAGAATAGAGCCTTGATTATATAATATATCCCGACCCTCAATTGATTATATGTAGAAGGAAGTCCAATATTCAAAAATAATTGTTCTCCGTATAGTTTATCAATAATGTCTTTAATACATGGGAGATGAAACACGTTATTTATCATGGTTTTGATAAACAATAAATAATCAAAGAACATTCTCATTGAATCGTCATTATTTTTCTGAAAAAGAATAGTTTCACCCCTGGGTGACACACATTGATGAATGGAACACTTATCAATTTTTTCCGGGAGTTTCTTTTTGAATTACTGCAACTCAATTGGGACTATCTAATGGGATTATTTTAAATTATGGGGGAACAAGGTATGATATTTAGAGAGAAATCAAAATCACATTTTGGAGGAAGTCTAGAAATCTCTTTCTGAAATGCATCCATAGATTCTAAAATAATAGGCATATCATTGATGTCAATTTTATCCCCAACCATTTAAGATAAACATCCATTATGAATGGAAATTAAGACCCATATACTAGATTTAATCTCTATATGAAATATATATTTGTCGTCACATTTATAGAAAATAATATATTTGATGGAAATATTGGACATATCTTCCCTTCCATGATAATTTATATGGACTTTATTTAGATAATGCTAATCCAAATGTAAGGAGAAATCATATTCGACTAGAAAAATAATAGTAAGATTTGATGTAACCACATTCCCATATACATGGACAAGAGAGGAATCATACACATCCGATGTAATCGTTATACCATTAGGGTTTCTCCCTGCTAATTTCACATCTAATAATTATGGGGGAAACTTAATAACCGTATGAAATTATTTAGAAATTAAAGAGTTGGTAGATCTAAAATTAAATAAGACATTATTATTTCTAGAGTTGTTTGTAAGTGTACCATTCACCATGTCATTATTGAATCCCTCATTAGAAATAGTTATCACAAGATATTTACCCATGTCCCTTGGTTTAAGAGGCTGCATACATCAATAATCATCACCAACATTCTTTTTTGGGCATTAATTTTCATAATTCCAATTCTCTTTACACTTTTATTGATAAAGCAAGGAAGGTTAATTCTATGAATCATTCTCTCTATTCACTTTGTTAGTTATATTATTATCATCACATGAGAAATTAAATGCTTAAAACCCATCTATTCCATACATAAAACTTTAATTATTCTCCTTAAGACAATTGAATACATGTTTCTTCCCTCACATAGATCATAAATGAAATATCATATTATCTTAAATATGGATTTTATACATTCCTTTGAAGTCTATATTTATTTTATTATACAAACCCTGTGGTTGATAGGTATCTCAATCCTCTATTTCATATATGATTTACATAACACAATATCATCATTTATACTAATGTCTATAATGACCAATTCCATTCTAATACTCAGATATAATCCATTGTAGATGCTATGAACATTACATTTGGGATGTATGATAATAATACAAGCCTACTTCGTAAGTCATGTGAAATTATCCTCATAGGTATCAACAATTTTATGGTCTCTTTACATTAACTCAAGGAACTATTGATCCATATTTGTTTGAATAATATGATGAATTTATTTATTAAAAAATACATTCTTGAACTCATCCCAATCCTTGAATTTCATTTCATAATATTGCTTCATATTCTATATTAGAGTCCACCACTAGTCCTATTTTCATTATAAATGATAAAAAATATATAATGAATTTCTCATGTTTTTAACATTAGATAATGGATAATATATTTTCAGTTTTATTTTTACATTTTAATAAAAAATTGGATCCAAAGAACCACTGAATGAAAATGGATGTTTACTCATAGAGGACTCAACAGAATGTTGTTACCTCTTTTCCTCATTTGTATGTCCATCATTATTCAAATCTTGAGATTTTTGTATGAGATTAAAAATGATATTTTTTATTCCATATCCCAAATAATATGGATTCTTAGGTGGAAAATCATTACATTTCATTTCACATAGAACATTGATGTGGTTGCTTCATGTTTTACTTACTGTCGATATTTGAAAAACATAGTATAAGGAACATTAATTATAACAAGGAACCACCGAGTCATGATAAACACTTATAGTATGTCTAAATTATGACACCTTATTTAGTCTATGAAACATTATTATTATCCTAGGTTATTCATAGACAACCTCTATTAAATCCTTTTTGATGGTACACAATTAGTTTTTAATTTTCCAATGCATATATAGTGGGTGTGTAAAACTAGGTGTGCAAATAGGCCTGTTATCATGCACCATTTAATTATTGATTCAACTAAATACAATGTTTTCAGGATTATTACCCATATTTCAATCAATATTACAGCCAAATACACTTGAAGTATCTTATCATGAATGTATTTCTAGTAATCTACTCATTTTATCATATAAAAAATTTCTATCACAATTTCATAAACGTTGAACTGTATTTAGGATTATCCATGGATATATAAACTTATAGATATCAGAAATATTTTTCTCATCATAGTTTCCAAAAGTTAAATAAATATTTTCTTTGATACCTTCTATATAATCCATCTATTAACACGCATATTCATGAAATCATTTTTTGGAATATTTAATACATTACATAAACTAACACAAAAAGACCATATTAATTTAGTGCCTTCGGAAAAATGGAAACACAAACACAATTAATAAAGTGAGGTACATTATCTAGGATTGGGTTATTAATGAAAATCGCTTTTCTTAGAAACATCATAAATAATATATATCTTCATATCCTGGGGAAAGGAAATAGAAAAATGGTTTGGCTGATATTATCAGTAATGGTAAACTAGGTAAATATATAATCATAAACATGGCCATATGGGTATGATAATGTAATAATAACATTGTAATATCATTCCCTACATATCACTGATATTCAATTTAAATCAGGGTATAAATACTGGAAGATCATAATACATGAATCTTATGGGAACCAATAGAATAATCTTTTAAAAAATAACATATAATTAGACAAGAATTGTGTAAGACATATTAACATATTAAACAATATCATTAGTAGTAAAAGTGTTTCTGTAATGGAAATATTAGTTGAATGGCTTCACACCATAAATCATCTAAGAAGTCCAGATTCACTCCCAAGACCGTCATAGTGATCTTTTTACTTTACTGAATCGAGTTTACTCCCCATTCCAAATATTCATATCTCATGATATTTATGCATTGAACCAACTAATTGGACATAGATGTAGGTTCCTCCTATCTCATAATGAATTAATATAGGTATGTGCACTAGATTATAACAATTCACTATATCATAACCTTTGAAATGAAATGAGTATCATAATCAAGTAATCATTTCATAACCTATGATAAATAGAAATGTCTCACATTCTTTTCATCGCATCATAACCCAATAAAATAAGTGTGTTTTATTAGCATTTAACCCATGAATGATAAATGGGTTTCAAAATCATCTTTCCATAAAAACATAAACCATACATAGAAAAAATACAAATAGATGCTTTCGATCATTTCCCCAAAAATAAATTCATTAAAAAATAGAGTTTTTCATTGATGGAAAAGTAAATTAGAATTGTCTTTAAAAAATTTGTTTTTTGAAATATCCATTAGGATTTGAAAAACTATTTTTCACAAATAAATGTTTTTGGAAACATTTTATCTTTGGAAATAGAGTTTCAAAATAAATTAGAATCTTTAAAAATCATAATTAGTTTTGAAAATACAATTTCCTTCCAAATGTGAATAAGATATCATTTTATAAAAATGTAAGAATTGTTTATGGAAATAGAGTTTTTAAATTAAACATATTTACGACCAAATAGTGTAATAAAGATATATTTTATAATTTTTTTTAATAATTATCATAAGTTCCAATGAGTGGTAAAATGGTATTAATACATGGAGATATCGTAAATAAACTTATATGTATAAAATTTGTGATTGTTCTTGAGATATGTATAACAATATTTCATCAATGAAAGCGTAATCAAAATACAATCCCAATAAATAATGAGATTGTTGAAATAAACTCATTAAACTATTCTAATTATGAATAAAAATCAATATATATAAAAAAGTCATTAAAATAAGATTAAAATATAAATAAAATAATTATATTAATGATATAACATGTCAAATGGTAGTATATACACCTAATTAACATCTTTAGGGGAAAACATGAGTCTCAATGAAGGAAAATGGAGACAAAATTACCTTTCTGATCTGGTATCTTTTGAACCGTAAAACACCATGAAATAAAGTGGATAGAATTTGTATTTAAGTACCAATAAATTTAATGATAAGTATCATATATTAAATTCATGTTTATTATATTAACCAAATTAAATAAATGAGTGGTGAATAAGGCATAAGTCTTGTGGAAATATAAGGGAGAATTGAAATCCCTTTACCTTATTTCTTAACTCTCATCATACTTAGTGATACCTATTATATAAAAAGAATATTCATAATATGATTATATTAAAACACTACATTCATATATATATATATATATATATTACAAATTTATGGTTTACATATGACATAATATTACATGTTTATGAGTAATTCCATGTAAAAATTATATTTTAGGTAATAATCGCCTAATTTTTCCAATGTATTTTGATTTGGTATACTTTCTTACTCTTACATATATCATTATTTAATCATATATATAATTAATAACATGACATAAATATTATAAATATTCATTATATATTTTTTATTAATAATTTATAAATTTGTGAAATAGAGTATGAAACACACCATTCATGAAGACGGTGGGTTGTACGAACGCATGAATAATGCTTCTATTTTATTATAATTTTGAATGAAATAATATAAATGGTATATATATTATAATTTTAGAATAATTAAAATTTATTATATATAATATAACTTCATTAAACCCATACTTAATACATTCCACATAAATTTTGAAAGAATTATATCACTTTGAGGAGGCAATAGTCCACACGTTCACAAACAAAGTTATCACATTTAAATTAAATGTAATTCATGAAGGTAAGTTTTATATAAAAATTATGTAATAATAAATTGATCATAAGTATCATATATATCATATAGAAACATAAATTACATCATTATTCCCATCCTTGAAATGTTGAAACTAATGAAAGGATGACATCAGTTCTTGATGTGGTTATCTTCCCTGCACACTACCATTGATTACTTATCCAATTTGATAGGAATGTTTTGGAATATAAGAAAAAAATGTTATAGAAAAATATATAAGTAAATTAATGATAATAATGTTATTATATAATAATTGAATAATTATAAGGACCTGGCCATATAACATAACATAATATTGAATTACATTGAATAATCCACATTGAAGATCTTTTCAGGTATAGAGTTTTAGATAATTAGGACATAACTATTACATCTCAATGATAAAAAAGTAGATACATCTACTCAGTTTCCATTTTTTCACAAAATATAAACTCTTGAACAAAATAGTCATGTCTAGTTCCATGTTTTAGACATCGTGACATTTCCTTGATCCCATCCTTGACTGTATTCCACTTTAAGTCATGTGGAAAACATTTCAAAAACATGGGATTAACACAAAAAGGACAGTAAGGGATATAAAAATACGGAAAGGAAACATTAGTCCATTTATAAATAAAAAACAATGAAAACAAACTTTACTCGTAAAACATAATCACATTAACATACCTAAAGAAATCATATTATTTATGAAAAACTCACAGAAATCATAAGACGTAAACGTGACTTGAGGCATTCATAACATTCTTACATAGGGTGTAACCCTCATGGTTACGCTTGGAATACCCACCACTGTATATTCCATAAATATCTTTGTACAAACATTAGTGTTTAACTCGTTCGCATTACCCAATGCATTTGAGAGCTATATCGGGCTCAACCGCCCTTAGATTATCAGGAAACCACCCGATTTCATAAAAATTGCCCAAGAACCATAACATAATCATAACAATCAAATCATGCATAAAAGAAACATAAAATTTCCACATTTCAATCACAAGATATCAAATCATGATATTATCATAAATAAATACATCTAACAACTTTCATTAAAAATCTATGAGAGAAAAATCCCTTTATACTAGGAAAATATTAAAAAAAGATATTTAAAAGATATTTTAGAATCAAAGTTCCCCATACCACTTAGAAACTTCTGAAAGGGTTTTATAACATTAATTTCCAAATAAATAAATCATTAAATCCTTATTTAAATCATGCACATTGATTATAAATGTTTAAAAAGATAAATCTTTAAAACCATTTAAAACAATGTTTTAATAAAAGAGTCCATTTCCATTTTGAACATTTAAATTATAAGCCACATGAAAGTAGACCATTTAAAAAAAATTTAAATAACTTTATTATAAACATTATATGGATATGTAAAGTCAAAGGGGCTTTATATACAGTTTATAAAAGAATAAAAGTTCATATCATTAATAAATGTCTCATTGAGAAGAAATTGAGATGTATCCCCAATCAAAGATCATGCCATTAGAGCAAGGATAAAGAAATGACATAATTATGTGTGAAAAATATAAATACACGAAATATAAGTGGATATTCATTGTAAAACAGTCAGATTTCAACCACACATATTCATATCACGACATAATCATGAAGTACATGTCTAACCCAAAGAATTGAAATTGAGTTAAGAAGTTCCCTTGAAAAAATTCGACAGCCTAACGGCATCACATTAAAATTCAGAAAAAGAGTTGATGAGAGAGAAAATGGTATCTCATCACTTGGACAAAAAATTTACATCAATAAAGATATAGAAGAACATATCCAAGCATAAAAATATGTAAATTCAAATACATAACAAAAGAAACTTTTAAAAAGAGGATGGTGAAAGGTTCCCTTATCGATTTGGGTATTTTTCGAAATGTACACCCCCATGAGAGAAAGAACAAAAAATGATGAATTAAATACCCATAAATGAGAGTATATTACACAAAGATTATAATCATCATATGTACATACACCACTCGATGGATATAGTGAAGAATATAGCATGATTCTCACGAGAATTAAATGTGAGATAAAAACCACATACCTCATTGTAATCAATCGAGTAGAATGACCAAAAGATAATAAACACAATATGAATCACATAATACCATGAATATAAATAGATTCATGATAATATATATCAAATGGAAGAACAAAATACACCACAATCAATAAATAAATGGCGAACAATGGAAATATCACAGAATTAAAAGTGAGATAAGATATCCACTTACGAAAAATCGGCAGCCTAACGACGCCACATAAAACTTCCAAAAATGGATTAATGATATCAATTAGGGTCTCTCATCATACGAAAATTAAAATTACAGTAATAGGAATATATAATAACATCCCCAAACATAAGAAATAGGAGCTTAAAATAAGTGACATAAAAAAGAGTACTTAAAAGAAAGAGAGAGGTTGGATCCCTTACCTCAAGTCCGACTTGTCTGGTTCGTTTCTTTATATTCCTGAATAATAAATTACAGTTAATTTATACTTTCTTAATATACATTTTCAAGTTAATTATTCCTTTTATATCACTTATTACCATGTTATTAATATTATGTAATTATTTAAGTTAATAACGGTCGTTTTGTCGATCAATGGTACTTGAGTCAAAAATAAACATGTTATAATTAGAAGTTGTTCATGTGGTAAAATATCTATTATATCTAGAATTATATTCATGGTTTAGATATCATATATATCATATATATCCAGTATATAATTTCATTTATAATATTACATATCATTTAAAGGTATGAAATGAAATGCACCGTTCATGGAGACGGTAAGTCATACGTTCGCATGAGCACTACTTTCATTTCTATTTCGTATTTAATGGAATTAAAATTAAATGATAGATAGAGAGATATATATATATACTATAATTCCAGTTTAATATATATGTTATATAGGTCACAAAATTTTATTAATTTAATTCTTTATACATTCCATGTATTGCATGAACGAGTCACATCACTTGAGGGGGTGGTAGTCCAGACTTCCTCAAATGAAATTATCGCATTTGCAGAACATGAAAAGAATAAAGGTATGTTTTAAATATAAAATACAGAAGAATAGAGAGAAAAAAAAATATATATCATGAATAAATATAGTTCAATCATAATGGCCACCATGAGAGGTGGTAGGAGAAGATATAACAATCGTCGTTTCGTGACGCAGTAATTCGCCATCCACGTAAACAATATGTTCTTTAACCAATAGACAAAGGTGTGTGTAATTGTAGCATGAATACATATCATAAAAAATTCCTATTATATTGAATATACTTTTTTTGTTACAAAATAAAGGAATAAAAAGTTTTTAGGGGGCTGGAGAAGGAAAATAAAACAATAGAACATTAGAGAAGACTTTACCTTTAAATCTGGTAGCTCCCCTTGGTTTGAACCAAAAGGGTTTCTTGAAGAGAATTATACCTAAGGTAAGGATTATATGATTAAGAGAGGGATGTGGAGAGATAAAATGAGCAGAGTTTGGATGAGAAAATGGCTTGAGATGTGTGGGTACGGGGGTAGAGGTGGGGGCCTTTTATAAGAGGGAGGAGGGACACTCTTGGAAAGTCAAGAAATGTTACTTTATATTAAAATGAGTTTCGGATTTTAAAGGTCCCACATTAATATATTTCAAGGATAAGGTGATAAGGGTTCTAAATATAATAATAAAATTGATTTTTACCAGTGTAAGTCTTTAATTTTAGATTATCTTTTCGTTTTATTTAAATCGTTCTTTAATAAGGTAATCGTTGAAACATCATGGTGTCATAAAAAATTTAATTTATTTAATGTCTAAAAATTATAAAAAAACTACTATGATGTTTGAGATATTTTTATCATTCCAATTACTATTTATAGTCCAAATTATCATTTATGTAGACAAATGTAAAATTATTTTACATAGGTGTTACATACATTGGTTACATTTTCCATTCATTAAAAATTATAAAAGGTCACTTAAAAGTAAAGTGATTCCATGGGGTCCCAAATTTTGTCACAAGAAATACCATGTTCGGCCATGAGACAACCAATAGCATTAGGAGACATTTTGGGATCTTTTTATATATTTATGATATTATTTTATTACCTTTAACTACCCGATTACTAATTAATCACGTTAATTAAAGATAATTACTATCGTTACTATTCATAATGTAAAAAAAACATAAAATTATTAATTACATAATGTAAAACTCTTGATTCAAAATATGAAATCCATTTTATCAAATTCCAAACACATGAATTTTAGTAATTAATTTAAAATAATTCTCGTTGTCAAAACCGAAGACGGGTTTTTAAGAAGTAAAGTCTATCAAAAGATTGATTTGTTTTTACATCCAATTTAAATATGAAATTACATCCAATGATCAAAATTGAATTAAATTATAAAAACATAATAAAATTAAACATTTAAACCATTTAAAATGACAATCTAAATATAAAAATAATTTGGATGAAGAGGCAGTTTTGAATTAAAATGCAATATTTTTCACCATTCATTAAAAATGAACATTTGATTGAAAAATACCAAAAATTCACCCTAATCTATATTTGATATTCCCAATTCAAAAATTATATCAATTTTACCAAATTAAAAACATAGAAGTTGAAGTAATTAATTTTTTAATCAATTCCCACTGTCTAAACAAATAGCGTGTTTTTAAGAAACAATATCTATTAAAATATTGACACTTGTTTATGTTAAATTTAAAAGTGAAATTAATTCAACTGACAACCATTGGATGAAATGGTAAAAATATATTTTTATTACACTTTAAAACCAATTAAAAAGATTATCTGACCATATAATTAATTTGGACTAAAAGGAGGTTTTGAATTAAAATACAGCATTTTACACTATTCATTAAAAAAGAACTTTATCAGAAAAATTCTAAAAATTTATACAATGTAAATTTTGATGTCCTGATTATAAAAAGGAATTTTATTTTTTAAAATATAACATAGAAAATTTTCAAAAAGTGGATTTAGAAACGGTTCTCCGTCAAAAGGCGGTTAATCGACCTTTTAAAGAATATTAGAATATTTATGTTTAAAAGTTTATTCATTCCCATTTTAAGCATCTATGATTTATTGAATAAATGTAAAAATATTTGAAAATAATATATAATCACTTTTTACTTAGTTCTATTCATTCCTGCCTTCACATTGACAATGATTTTACTACCATTTAAAATAATATTATTTTATTATTAGCGTGCAACATATGATTTCGAAGAAACTCATTGTTGCGTACTGGGTACGCCATCGAACATAGCATCACATTTTAAGTAATATTACTTATTTATAAAAAAATATTAATATATATGAACATTTCATATTCATTATTTACCAAGGATGTTACATCCTTCCCCCCTTTTGGGAATTGCGTCCTTGCAATATGAAAATTGGGCTTGGAAACATTATTGAAAGACGCACATCGGAAAAAGAGTCAGCAAAATTATCACTTTAAAAGAATGAAAGAGAAGTACAGATGTCACCCAAGTTAACCCATACTAAGATTCCATGTAGGAAAACATGGGTATGTATGAAAAAACAAAGGGTCATGTTCTGAGGGAGAGTGATAGAAAACATGTTTAGGAGAAAGTTAACCACCAGAAAATCACAAACATGTGATGGGTTAAACGGTATTTGATTCCCCAGTAGGAAATGATAACAGAAAACATTTTAGTTTTAAGTTACTTTTCATTGGGGAATTTATTTATGATCTTAACTAAATCATAAGGAAACATACTTACTTGTCATTTTGACTTTCAACTTTTACTAGATTTCTTACACAAACTCGTATTTTATCCAAAAGATGAGTTTTTAGGAAGACTTGTTCACATTAAGAGTACTATAATCAAATTCATGAGAATCACCAAATCCAAAAAAGATAACTATATATTTCCTATATCTTTAGACCTTAAGAAAAACCAAAACCAAAAAGGTTAGTACAAGATCATATAATACCCAAAAAGTATAATCCTTTATAAAAAAATCTATTATTAATCTCCAAAATTTGTCAAACAATACCCTAAGTTCAACAAAGACCATTCAATAAAAATATATCCATAAAATTCACCAATGTAATCAAAACTAAGATTGAAACCCAAATATCTGATGTATTTAATCACATATTCTTCCAAGATAAACCTTATCATTTATCTCCAAATAACATCAGTTACCCTTAATGTCTGATACTGAGAAATAATTAACCTAACCACACATCCTCTATGATTGGTTAATAATTTCAATAGATAAACCAAAATAAAATTATTCCCGATTCATAAGATCATATAACTAAAATGAATTAGTTATACTAACCAGGGACTTCATGTACTCCAGTGGTAGGCGATATATACTAGTCGCACTTTGGTTGTGGTTTCGATTCCCACAGCTTTGTCTGACGCGACAGGTTGTCACACGGTTTGTGTGTTGTCCATTTTACAAAACTATATAATACATAAAACATTCCCCAAAAAGTGATAAAATATTCAAAAATAACCATATCACAATTTAACCTCAATTTTATCTCATGCCTTTCATTTTCCATCATATATTAACCCATAATTACCTTAAAAGTAAGGATCATATAAACCCTAATGGTTACCTTTATAATTATTACCTGAACTTATACATCGAGTTGGTTATCTGGTACATTATGCATTATAGAACTCACCAAGGTTCATGTAGTTAATCATGAGTCCTGATATTTGGTTGATAAAAACCACAAGAGTTCCCATTGATGCTCCCATATCATTCAGTTGTTCTTTCAGAAAACCGTCACAGTTTTCTTCACAACCACTATTACATTGGTGGCTGCTAGATCCATCCATTTTATAAAACCAAAAATTTCACTGTGAGTATATCAAAAAATAATCATGTACTAAAGAGGAATATAAACACTATGATACACTTATCCAAGTTATCTCAATGTCATTACAACTTTCAAAAATATCAATGAATCCATCTAATATACTAACCATTGTGGTTATACACAACATGTCACTTATGCTTAAACAACACTCTATCCTCTAAAGTTATCTAAACCGAAAATTGATACCAACTATATGGACCCAACCTTATAACATTAATTAATATTGAATTAGATTGAATAATTCACATTGAGGATCTTTTCAGGTTTAGAGTTTTAGAGAATTAGGATATAACTATTACATCTCAAATATCACAAAGTAGACACAACTACTTAGTTTCCATTTTTTTCACAAAATATAAAATCATGAACAAATGAGTCATTTCTAGTTCCATGTTGTAGACATCGTGACATTTCCTTGATCCCATCCATGACTGTATTCCTCTTTAAGTCATTTGGAAAACATTTCAAAAACATGGGATGAGCACAAAGAGCTCAGAAAGGGATATACAAATATTGAAAGGAAAAATTAGTCCACGTATACATAAGAATCAATGAAAACACACATTACTCATAAAACATAATCACTTTAACATACCTCATGAAATCAAAATATTTAGAAATAACTCATAGAAATCATAATCTATAAAGGTAACTTGAGGCATTCATAACATTCTTACATAGGGAGTAACCCTCATGGTTACGCTTGGAATACCCACCATAGTATATTAACTAAATCTCTCAAGAGAAACCTTAGTGTTTAACTCCTTCACGTTAGCCAATGCATTGGAGATCTATATCGGGCTCACCCTCCTTTAGTTTGTCACGGAACCAGCCAATTTCATAAACATTTCCCAAGAACCATAACATAATCATAACACTCAAAACATGCATAAAAGAAACATAAAATTTCCATATTTCAATCACAAGAGATCACATCATGATATTATCATTATTAAAAACATATAATAAAATCATTAAAACTCTATGAGAGAAAATTCCATTTAGACTTTGAAAATTTTAAAAGAAGACATTTAAATGAGATTTTAGAATCAAAGTGTCCCATACCTCTTCGAGTCTTTTGAAATGGTTTTAAAACATTCATTTCCATATAAATAAATCCTTAAAACCATTTTTAAAACATGGACATTTATGATAGATTTTTAAATGAATAAATATTTAAAACCATTTAAAACAATGTTTTAATGAAAGAGACATTTTCCATTATGAACATTTAAATTATATGCCAAATTAGTGTTGACCATTTTAAAAACATTTAAATGACTTTATTATATACATAATATGGGTATGGAAAGTAAAAGGGGCTATATATACACATTATAAAAGAATAAAAGGTCATATCATTAAGAAATGTCTCAATGAGAATAAATTGAGATGTAATCCCAATCAAGGATCATTCCATTAGAACAAGGATAATGAAATGATTTAATTATGTTGGAAAAATATAAATACACCAAATATAAGTGGATATTTAGTGTAAAACAATCAGATGTCATCCACACTTATTAATATCATGAAATAATTATTAAGTACAAGTATAACCCAAAAAATTGAAATTGAGTTAAGAAGTTCCCTTGCAAAAATTCGACAGCCTAACGACGTCACATTAAAATTAAGAAAAAGAGTTGATGAGAGATAAAATGGTATCTGATCACTTGGACATAAAATTTACATCAATAAGGATATATAAGAACATATCCCAACATAAAAATATGTAAATTAGAAGACATAACAAAAGAAGTCTTTTAAAAAGAGGATGGTGAAAGGTTCCCTTACCAATTTGGGTAATTTTCGAAACATACACCCCATGAAAGGACCAAACAATGCTGACGTAAATACCCATAAATTAGAGAATATTACACAAAGAGTATAATCCTGGTCAGTACATACACCACTCGATGGAGATAGTGATGAATATTGCATGAATATCACGAGAATAAAAAGTGAGATAAAAACCCCATACCTCGTTATAATCAATCGAGTCGAATGACCAAAAGATAATAAACACAATATGAATCACATAATACCATGAATATTAATAGAATAATTATAATATATATCAAATGGAAGAACAAAATACACCACATGAAATAAATAAGTGGTGAACAATGGAAGTCTCAAGGAATTAAAGGTGAGATAAGATATCCCCTTACAAAAATTCCGCAGCCTAACAACACCACTTAAAACATCCAAAATTGGATTGAAGATATCAATTAGGGTATCTATTCATATGAACATAAAAATTATAGTAAGAGGAATATAGAATAACATACCCATACATAATAAATAGGAGCCTAAATGAAGTGACATAAAAGAGAGTACTTAAAAGAAGGAGAGAGGTTGGATCCCTTACCTCAAGTCCGACTAGTCTTGTTCATTTCTTTATATTCCTGAATAATAAACTATACTTAATTTCTACTTTCTAAATATCATTTTTAAGGTTCATTATTACTTTTATATAACTTATTACCATGTTATGATCATTATGTAATTATTTATGTTAATAGTGGTCGTTTTGTTGATCATTGGTACTTGAGTCAGAAATAAACATATTATAATTACATGTTGTTCATGTGGTAAAATATCCATTTTATCCAGAATTATGTTCATGATTTAGATATAATATATATCATATATATCCAATATGTAATTTAAATTACAATATTACATAACATTTAATGGTAATAAATGAAATGCACAGTTCATGGAGACGGTAAGTCGTGCGTACGCATGAGCGCTACTTTCATTTCTATTTCGTATTTAATGGAATTTATACTAAAGGAGAGATATATATATATATTAATTATAGTATAATATATATGTTATATAGGTCACATAAGTTCATTAATTTCATTATTTATACATTCCATGTATTGCATGAATGAGTCACATCACTTGAGGGGGCGGTAGTCCACACTTCCTCAAATGAAATTATCGCATTTGCACAACATGAAAAGAAAATAGGTATGTTTCGAATGTAAAATACATAATAATAGAGAGGAAATAAATATAATATATATCATAAATAAATGTAGTCCCATCATAATGGCCTCCATCAGAGGTCGTAGGAGAAGATAGAACAATCATCGTTTTGTGAGGAAGTAATTCACCATCCACAGAAACAATATGTTCTTTAACCACTAGACCAAGGTGTGTCTAACTTTAGCTCGAATACTTTTCATAAAAAAAATCCTATTATATTTAATATACTAGATTTTTTACAAAATAATGGAATAAAATGTGTTTATGGGGTTGGAGAAGCAAAATAAAACAAAAGAACATTATAAAAGACATTACCTTTAAATTAGGTAACTCCCCTTGGTTGGAACCAAAAGGGTTTCATGAAGAAGTTTATACCTAAGGTAAGGATTCTATGATGAAGAGAGGGATGTGGAGAGAAACAATGATCATTGTTTGTCTGATAAAATTTCTGGAGAGGTGTGGGTAAGGGGTATATGTGGGGGCCTTTTATAAGAGGGAGGATGAGCACTCTTGGAAAGTCACAAAATGTTACTTTATATTAAATTGAATTTCAAATTTTAAAGGTCCTAAATTGATATATTTATAAGATAAGGTGATAAGGGTTCGATATATACTCATCCATTAGGGTTTTGAAAAGTTTATGTCTTAGATTTTACATTATATTTTAATTTTATTTAAATCGTTCATTAATGAGGTAATCGCTGCATCACCATGGTGTTATAAAAAATATAATTTATTTAATATATAAAAATTATAAAAAAATAATATGTTGTAGGAAATATTTTAAGATTTTTTATGACTATTTATAGTCCAAGAGTTCATTTATATAGAAAAAAATTAAAATTATTTTACTTAGGTGTTACATACTATTGTTACATTTTCCTTTCCTTAAAAAAATGACAAAAGGTCACTGTCACTCTAAAGTGATTCCATGGGGTCCCAATGTTTGGAACAAAGAATCCCATGGTCGACCATGAGAAAACAAGTAGCATTAAGACACATGTTGGGATAATTTTATATTATTATAATGTTGTTTTATTACCCTTAACTACCCGATTACTAATTAATCACGTTAATTAAAGATAATTACTGTCGATACTATTCATAATGTCCAAAAAACAAAAGAGTCTTAATTAAATATTTTGGACCTCTTTATTCAAAATATGGAATCCATTTTATCAAATTCCAAACAAGGATGTTTATGTAATTAATTTAAAATAATTCCCATTGTCAAAACCGAATACAGGTTTTTAAGAAGTAAAATCTATCTAAATTTTTATTTGTTTTTTCATCCAATTTAACAGTAAAATTACAGCCAATTACCAAAATTGTATTAAATGAAAAAATAATAATTAAATTTAACCTTAAAACAAATTAAAATGTCTATCTATCTATATAAATAATTTGGATGAAAAGAATGTTTTGAATTAAAATGTTGTATTTTTCACAATTCATTAAAAATGAACATTTGTCAGAAAAATACCAAAAAATGACCCTAAGATATATTTGATATTAAAAATTAAAAAATGATATAAATTTTACCAAATTAAAAACATAGAAGTTTCATTAATTAATTTTATAATCAATTCCCACTATCCAAAGAAGTAGCGTGTTTTTAAGAAACAATATCTATTAAAAGATTGACACTTGTTTATGTCCAATTTCAATGTGAAATTAAATCAAATTTCCAACACTGGATTAAATGGTAAAAATATATTTTTATTAAACTTTAAAACTAATTAAAAATATTATCTTATTATAAAAATTATTTAGACTAAAATGAGGTTTTGAATTAAAATACATCATTTTACACTATTCATTAAAAATGAACTTTATCAGAAAAACACCAAAAACATGTACAAATTAAATTTTGATGACATGATTCTTAAAAGAAATTTTATTTTGTCAAATATAACATATAAAATTGTCAAAAAGTGGATTTAAAAATGGTTCACCATCAAAAGGCGGTTAATCGACCTTTTAAAGTATTTTAGAATATTTATGCTTAAAATTGGATTCATTCGCATTTTAGGCATCTAAAATTTATTGAATAAATGTAAAAATATTTGAAAAGCATATATAATCACTTATTACTTTGTTCTATTCATTCCTGCCATTACATTGACAAGAAGTTTACTACCATTTACAATAATACTATTTTTTTATTAGTATGCAACATATGATTTCAAAGAAACTCATTGTTGCGTATTGGATAATCCATTGAACATAGCATACCCTTTTAAGTAATATTAATATTTTATTCACAAATATTAATATATATGAAAATTTAATATTCATTATTAACCTGTGATGTTACAATAATAATATTTTTGGGATTTAAAATGGTAATAAATCAAAAGATCTTATGTAAAGATGCCACCTCATCATTGGATTACTCATTTTGGTTTGCACTAAAGGTCATCCGTTATGGGATTTATTCGCAATGGGATTATTCTATGATTATTTTAGGTTATTATGGAGGTGAATATGGTATAATGTTTCTATGATGTTTTTATAGGGGCTAATAAGTGAGGTGTCACTATTATAGTGGGGGAGGAGTGGTATTATTGTAATTATTAAATTATAAAGGCTATTGATAAGCCTCCCATACATATCATGTATGAAATAATTTCAAATATTAGATAAAATTGGGTAATTGGTAGAAATATTTCCAAAAATTGGATTTTATACATTTTTCTATATTATTTCCCAATTAAATTAAAGATTAAAAACTATGTAATTTTGTTATACCCTAACCATGGAAATTAATTTTAATAATATTCACTAATTGTTTTTCTAAAAGAAATTTAAAAACTTATTATAAATTATATGTTATGGTGATTAAAAATATGGATTCTATGATTCCAATATATATTTATTTATGTGGAAGAAATTAGTTAAAAATTAATCTAGTAGATGTGTCGCAAAAACAGGTTTTTATGAGAAAATGTTTAAATTTGTGAATTTTTTGTATATAATTTCAATACGATGGTTCCATTTAACTAAAATTAATTAATTGAAATAAAATTTATATAAATAGTCTTTAATACAAAATAAATATTTTATATAAAAATATAAATAAATTAAATGAAAATTCATGTTTCAGTAAAAATTCTATACTTTTCTATATTTATTAAAGAATGATGTTTTTAGAATGATCCCAAAATTTACCATAAGATTATTTAGAAAATATGAATTAATAAAAATATTTATTTTAAAAAATTATTTTTTCAAAAGTATCAAAGATTAATTTTACTATTGTTCAATGAAGAACATAAAATCAGCTCCGTTGAGAAAATAGTATTTTCAAACATATAAAAACATTATAAAAATTATATATTTTATTTCAATATGATTTATTTAAATAAACGTTGAAAAATTTAAGAAAATATTTATTAATATTCATATTATTATTTTTAATGATTATTTTATAATTATCTCTTCTAAAAAATTATAATAATAAAATGATGTTTCATATAAATTTAGTTTGGTGTGTGACACATGACAAGTCGGTGTCATGTGTAGCGCAATCATGTCTTCATGTATTATATAAAGAATTTATTACATAGTGCAACATGTAATAATGGAAACCAAGGAAATAAATTTAATCAACAAAATGGTTCATAAAAACATTTGGGTATTACAATATTCATAACTTGTCCCTTTTGTGTTGTGTATATAATAACAATTAAGGTTGTTATGATTTTTATCTGGAAAATTATGTGGAATCCAAAATTCCTTAATGTTTCTCCCTTTCATCAGGGTTTTATTTTAATGTTACCCATGTTGTAAGGGTTTTTAATTACATATTTTCTACTTTAGGACAAATTTTATGAAACTATAGTCAGTTATTATGTATATAGACATCCACACTAATATTTTATATTAGAAATATACTTATTGTCATGAAATTTAATGTTTGATATGATTTTATTCTTTCATGGGTCCTATAATTCAAAATTTTCAAAAATGGAAAGGGATTTACCATTAAATATCATACTCATAATTAATTTCAGTTTGTGAATTTACATTTAGGGATTTATATGACCACATTCTGAAAAAACCCTTTAATTATTTTCTACTCTTATAATGCAAGAAACTTCTAAGAAGTAGATATGTTTTCCTATATTTGGTATATAAAATTATCTTAAATTTTTATGATGAATTTAATATATTTAATCGTTGGTCATGAATCATTATATTTTATATGGATGTTTTATTTAAATTGTTCTGAATAATTGTTTTTCTCATATATATTTTTAATTAATCATTATATATATATTAATTTCAATAAAAAAATTTAAAATTATTTTTTTGATAATTTTCAAAATTATAGACTTTTTTATTTTTACTAAAAATGATAAATGATCTTTTGGTTTAACATACACGACATGAATTAATTCAACCCCCCACCATAATGATTGCTCAATGCTTTGATTATTCCTTTACATGATTCCATTAATATTTTCAAATAAAATATGTTCCTTATAATTTGGTAATTTTTATATATTATATAAATTATTTCATAATTAAAGGTGTCATTTTTATGAAAATTTAAAACTGATCTGTTAACGGAATTATTCCATTAAGGTAACCTATTTTTATGTTACTTACGCTTTAATGTGGATATGAACCTATGATGAAATCCTTGTAAATTATTTTGGTGGTTTATTATTATGATGAAGATATGTTGATGAATCAATTTATTTTTCACACGAAATGTTATGATGAAATTTTGAAATGATTATGGATCCAATTATTATACCTTGGGTTAAGAAATATGATGAATGTTTTATGATTTGGTTAAAAAAATCTTAATAGATTTTAATTATGTGTCATGTTGGGAAATAATTATATAGTCATTCAATCTGTTGTGTGGAATGGGGAGTGAGATTTGTTTTGTTAGAGACTCTATCAAACATGATAGTTTTCAATGTTAACTTTGACTATGAAAATGATAGAATGAGGAGTCCAACCAATTCACAATGATAGTCTTGAATGTGATCCATGACTATGGAAATTAATTTCTTTGACTATGAGTATGTCACAAATTAATTCGTTATAATAATTCCATATTGTCATCGACTATTTTATTTTCACACTATATGATTCATGTTTTATGAATATCCTGAATTATTCCAGGACCCATGTCGATGATCTATCAATTTATGGGTGTTGTTCTTAATGTATAATATCATGTTATCATACCCTTGTTCTCAAATTATTTATACCTGATCAATGATAACTCCTTTGTTTACACTCGTGAAGGATGTAAAATCAACTTTCATTATGTTAACTTTTCCCTATGATTTGAAGAAAGGCATTATGTATAATGTGTTAATAAGGGGTAATAATTGTGTTGTACTATGTACGGGATAATGTAGATCATTTATTTATTTGTGGTTTATCAATCCATGACTCAAATGAATCAGAAAATTTAGAATTATGGAAATTATTTTAATATA
This sequence comes from Viscum album, assembly GCA_963277665.1. NCBI lineage: Eukaryota > Viridiplantae > Streptophyta > Magnoliopsida > Santalales > Viscaceae > Viscum > Viscum album. The sequence continues at coordinate 1,424,334,329 of OY728148.1, read as the reverse complement.
ATATAGTGAATACTAGTAAAATATGGTGTAATATTTTTGTATGAAATTTCTGGTTAGTTATACCCATGTAACAGTTTATGCTAATACAGTAGGAGAAAAAAGGTCTAAATTATATTTTCCCAAGACTACATGGTGCTTCATGTATTTTTTAATTATTCTATGACTAGGTGTTGGTCCCAAAAATCAATCTATATTTCAAAATTTACATATTATTTTTCAAACCAATGAAATGGAATTATTATTTGTGGAAGGATTAACATTTTTATAGTCTGCCCTATTAAAATTGATCAACCTGATGATCATTCGTGAAATGTTTCATTCAAAATTACTTATTTTATTAAATGATCCTAATATTTCCAAAAACATAAATGAAATTGAATTTTTGGGATACTAATTTAAATTTCTATATTATCTCATTATATGTTTCTAACCATATAAAAATTTATTCTTCCTTCATTTATAGTTTATGTATCATTAATTTTAAAAATTGTCTAGTTTACGGTGTTTATGTTTGATGAGTATTGTCAAAATCATGATTTTGTTTATGAAAACATAGATTTTACTAAACAGGAGGTTTCATGTTTAGTTATGTGGGAGAAAAAATCATCCTACATGATTGATGAATACCTTGTCTGATGTGAAATATGGATAAAGTTAAAGTTATAACTCAATATATAAGATAACCCAGACACCATAGTTAGAGACCTCAAATTTGAGGAAAACTGCTTCCAATTTATGATTATTGTACTAGTTTCATTAGTTTCTAATGTTTAAAAAATTAACTTGTACACTGATATTATTTTTTCAAATATTTTGTATGATTATTAATCACAGTTTAATACCATTTAACTCATTCAATGTTAGTTTTCCCATGGACCACTATGTAGTTATGGATAATATATAGAAGAAAATGTAATGCAATGAATGTGTACCGAGGTCATGAGATAATAGACTAGATCAAATAATTAATTAATAGGATCAAAATACACTGTTAGAATATGGATTTAATGGGATAATTTTTTTCTTTATCTTGGTTGTGGTATCCAAAAATTAATATGTTTCCTCATAAAATTAAATTCAATCAACTTATTGTTTTTGATATGTGATGAATTTATCATCGTGTAGGGTAATTGATGGAAACCATATGTGAATTAGAAGATCCATACACTTGGATGGTGTGGTGGACTAGATATGAATTCTATTTTATATGTGGTCCAAAGATCAGAGATATAGGGATCTCTTTTTTCATGTGATACCATAATTCATCTCAAACATTATTATTAGAAATATATCTTTCAATATATTTAGATATTTTGTTGAAAATATTTTGATAAATGAATGGGTGACGTAGATTGTTAATTGAGGATAAAATCCAACATTAATTGGTAATGGTCTCATAAATATCTCATAATTGGGTAGAAAATGGAATCCAGGACAAATCCTAAGATACTTGTTCCATATATCACTATGAATCCTATGGAAACAAAAATAAGGACAAACATATTTATATTTAATGGTAAATTATTAAATTGTTAGGAAAAAAATAACATTGGGTAAATAATATGTATTAATATGAATCATATATAGATAAAAATATAACTAGCACACAGATTTATCCATGACATAAGAGGGAATTTTACAATTTATGGTCTCATTGAATAGGCCACTTTAATTAGATTAATGGGATGAATAATGGACCAGTATTAATAGTCTAAGACATTGTGTTATAAATGTGATGCCTCTTTTTTTAGTGTATCTTATAAGGACTAGTGAATTATATAGACAATGTTACAAATTTTTATCAAAGGCATCACAGATTTTATGCTCAAATGACCTGGAGCCTCCTCAATTATTCCTATAATCCATAAGAACATTGTATTAAGATATAGTTCAAATATTCATGAACATGGGGGATATAGAGGAAGTACATCATGTCTTTAATTTTGTGATGGAGTGGTATTTTAATGTTGATTCATTAGAATAGATTAATAATTATGAATGAAGAATGCACCACCATATCATTACAAACATGAAAATGAATTTTGGGTGACTCTTTTTAAGGACCAATAATATACCATTATTGTTAGATAATGTCTCAAATGAAACTAATTTATTCACTATATATACATAGGGTTTTTTAGATAAACAATGAACCCAAAACAAATTTATATGATTGGGTTAACTATGAGGATAATCCCTACATTGGAATATTTGTTTCTAAAAGAAGAATATTTACTCAAGGAATTTGAATTTATACATATAGGAATACTAACTCAAGTATTTTTAGATTGTACTAATTCAGAACCATAGGTATAATGTGGGTAATCTCTAATATAAGATTCCAAGAATGGTTTAAAATAATCTAAAACTATACCATAATGTATAGGGAATTGAATTTAGGAAAAAGGACTAGATTTTAATGTAAAATCTAACTAAAATAATCCTCATAAGAAATAATGTATGGTTATTAGATATATTATGGGGAATCATAGTTATTTTTCAAGTACAACATATATTTTACAGGATAGAAATTGGATTTAAACATTTAGAATATCTTCTAAAATGAAAATAAGATGGGAGAGGGAAGAAAAACACCTTAAAAAGGGAGAAGTACTATTAAGATCCATTTATGTCTCACTATGATATATTTCTTATATATATCTGAGATGGACCATGAAACATATAGTTTAAGGTAATTCGGTAAGGACCTCATTTATAGTATTTTATAGTCTTTGACTGTAACCTGAGGTTTTATTATTTAATGAATTATGATAAGGATATTGTTTTGTGAAGTTTAATGTCTTATAATATGAACATTTCATTCGGACTAGATCTATTTGATTCATAAAATTGGGATATCAAATGAATTATTCCTTAATGAAATGGTGAAATATCTAGAAATGATATCTAGTTTGAAAAAAATTAACCTGATTAAAACTTTTATTCTATGTTTAGAATATTATTTCACATTCATGGCTCATATTCCTTTATTATATTGAAAAAATCAGTATATTTGATATTTAGGTAAAAGTGTAATAATATCGACTAACTTGATGGAATATTTTGTATCAATTTTGACTATGAAAATGATGGTTATACCCATATATTGTGTAACATCCCAAGTTAAAAAAGAAATAAAATTTTTTCATTTTAATAAATATTTTGTGTATTAAATATTAATTTTACATTAAATGAGTTGCTATGTTCGATGGCATACCCAATATGCCACAACGGGTTTCTTTGAAATCATACGTAGCATAATATTATTATTATTTTATTATATTAAATGGTACTTAACTACTTTTTTTGTATGGTGAGAATGAATATAACTAATTACTATATTATTATACATGTTTGTTAACTGTTTTTACATTTACCCAATAAATTTTAGAGGCTTAAAATAAGAATGAATCAGATTTTAAGCATAACATTCATTAAAAAGTTGATTTACTTCCTTTTGATGGAGAACACTCTTTAAATATACTTTTTGTCTCTTTTATATGCTTAATTTGACATAGTAAAATTTTTCATTGAAATCAGGACATCAAAATTTAGTTTGAGTAAATTTTTGGTATTTTTCTGATAAAATTTAATTTTTAATGAAAAGAGAAAAATACTATATTTAAATTCAAAAATGCCTTTAAATCTAACTTATTTATATGGATTGATTATATTTTTAATTGGATTTAATGTGTATTTATATGATATATTTTCTATTAAATTCAATTAAGGTCTTTGGAATTAATTTTCCATTGATGTTTGACATAAACAATTGTCAATCTTTTGATAGTTAATATTTCTAAAAAACATGCCTTTTGTTTTGACAATGGGAATTAAATTTAAAAAAATTTCTGCCACTTCTGTGATTTGAATTTAGAAAAATGTATTTAATATTTGAAATCAGGAGGTCCAATTTTTTTAAATAGGTAACTATTATTTTTAGACATTATGAATATTTACTTCATTAAAAATTTAATTTGACATGGTTAAAGGGTAAATATGATAAATAACAGTAAGAAAATATAGTTATAATAAAACAAGACTACCCTAACATGTTTATAATCCTATTGGTTGATACATATCCGACCATGGGAATATTTGGGTCGATTTTGGGACCCCATGGAGTCACATGGGAGTGATAATGTCACATTATTTTAAATGACTTAATGTAAAGACAAAAATGACATAAACAAATATCATTTTGTTAATTAATTTTTACATAGGCGTATATTAGATATCATTTCTACTATAATTATTCTATGAAATATAAAATGATATCCTACATCAATCTGATTTTATTATAATTTTTAGACATCAAATAAATTAAATTATTTATGACAAAATAATGATGTACTGTTTACGTCATTAATAAATGACTTAAATAAATAAGATTATAATGTTTAAAATAATGTCCAAAACCTATCCAATTATTATTGCGTGATTCTATATCTACCATGAGTCATATTTTATTTGACTTTAATATGTTTTGGACCTTTATAAACTAGCAATCATTATATAATAAAATAATAGTATCACACTTTCCTAAAGAGCCTCTTCCCCCCTTATAAAAAGCCCTCACTTCTAACCATTACTCACACCTCTCAAGACCCTTGGCTTGTCCAAAACTTGACCCAATATGCTCTAAAAATATTTATCTACCTCCTAGAAGCCTTACCTTATTCAAAAGACACTTTAGGTAAACCTTTTGGTTTAATCTCAAATATAGATACCCAATCCTTTTATTTTATTTTACAACTCCAGCCCCATAAACTCTTTTTATTCCATTATTTTATAACAAAAACAGTATCCAAAATATACTAGGTTGTTTTTATGATAAGTATTGTATCTGAACGTACTCTCACATCCACTTAATGGGTAAAGAACATATTGTTTCTGTTGATGGAAAACTAGTGCCCCACTAAACGATGATTGTTGAATTATCTCTTACCGCCTTTTATGTTAGACAATATGATGGAACTATATTTATATATTATTTTTATTTTTATTTTTTTATTATCCTTCTGTATTTTTAATTTATATCATACCTTTATGGTTTCCATTATTAGTAAACTGATTAATTTTATTTGAAGGAGTGTGGACTACCGCCACCTCCAAGTGATATGACTCGTTCATACCATACGTGGGACGTATAAAGGATGGTGTTATTGAGATTATATTTGTTATTGTATTGGAATAATAATTTACCAATGTATAATTATTTTTTAATTCCATTAAATATGAAATATAAATGAATGTAGTGTTCATGCGTATGTATGCCTTACCATATCTATGAACGGTGCATTTAATTTCTTACCTCCAAATGTAATGTACTATTATATATACACATATATACTGGATATATAAGATATATATTATATCTAAATCATTAATATCATTCTGGAGATAATGGAATCCGGAATAGAAGGAAAACTTGTAATTATAAGTTGTTTATTTTTGACTCAAGTAAAAAAAATATCGACCAAATGATCACTATTAGCATAAATGATTATATAATTTTTATAACAAGGAAATAATTTATCTAAAATGAATAGTAATCTTAAAAAAGGTTCTTAATCATGTAGAAATTAACATATGTTTTTTCTTCAGGAAGAACTAGGAATAAACGAGTCAAGTCGGACACGAGGTAAGAAATTTCTTATCTCACTTCCAATTATGTGAGATTTCCATTGTTCACCGCTATTTCATTTCATGTGGTTTATTTTTTACTTCAAATTGATATATATTATCATCATTCTCTTTATATTCATGGATTTTTGTGATTTATTTTTTGGTTATTAACTTTTGGTCGAACAACTCTATTGATTTCAACGTGGAAAGGGGATTTCATCTCACATTTTATTCCCTTGAGATCCATGCTATGATGGCAAAATTTCCATTTGTGTTCTTAATGTACTAACCATGATTGTATGATTTGTGTAATATAATTAAATATATGGGTATTTACGTCTTCATTGTTTGATCTATCTTTAAGGGGTTGTTTGTTTCGTAAGTTACCAAATCGGTAAGGGAACATTTCACCCTCCTCTTTTTAAAAGATTTTTTTTTGTTATATCTTTTAATTTATATATTATTTTGTTGGGAAATGTTATTCTATATCCATATTTGTGAAAATTTTATGTCCATGTGATGAGATACCTTTTTTTCTCTCATCAATTCATTTCTAAATTTTAATGTGACATCGTTAGGCTGTCAAATTTCTATAAGGGAACTTCCCAACCCAATATCAATTCATTGGGTTGAACATCTACATCGTGACTATGTCATGCTATTAATATGTTTTAATAAACTCTGATTTATTCCCACTTAATATCTACTTGTATTCAGTGAATTCTTATTTGTCACACATTATTATGTTATTTATTTATCCTTAATTTATGGATAAAAATTTTATATGGGATTTTCTCTCAATTTACATTACACCGAGAGTTCATTGTTGTAGTGCACCAATTCACCCTTATGTGGTGTATATAATATCCTTTGGCATATTATATCATGAATCCATTTATTCTCATGATATTATAAATTTTGGATTAAATTTTATTCCTCGATTATTTTTATTCAAGAGTCACTCATTATGTTAAAAACTCATTAACTAAAGTATCAATTTAAATGTTTTGAAGATTTATTCTTCTAAATTATATCATTATTGTCCATGTGCTCAATATGGGTTTTAGGATTAATTGATATGGACATTATTGTTTTCAAATGATAAATCAGTTAAAAGCTTCAAAGTGGTATTGGACAGTTTGATTACAAAATCACTTTATTTATTGTTTTAAATGGTTTGGAAAATGATTTGATAATGTATTGTTTATTTCAATATCTTCATTTGATATGTTGTGATTATAATGTGGAATTGCTACATTTACTTTATGCTCGTGTTATGTGTTATGAATATGTTATGGTTATTTGGCAGTGTTTACGTATATAGGTTGTTCTGTGATAAACCTAGGGTAGGTGGGCCCAAGATTGCTCTCTAATGAATTGGGTAATCTGATTAAGGTAAAAGTTAATATTTCGTATAAGAGATTAATGGAATATAATGTGATGGGTATTCCAAATGTGACTCCTTATATAGCTACGATCAGTACAATATATTAATGTTATGAATTCCATAAGTTACCTTTATGAATTATGATTTGTGTGTGGTATTCATAAATCTTAATATTTTATTAGGAATGTTATGATAGAAAAGTACGGTTTCATTGATTGGTATTTATTTATGGGATAAATATTTCCTTCCTTATTTTATAACCATTATTAAACTTTTTATGCTCATCCAATGTTTTTGAAATGTATTCCACTAGACTTGTAGATGAATAGGATCAAGGAAGGGGTCAAGGAAAAGTCATGATGAATAAAACATGTAACTAGACATGGTTCTTTTTAAGAGTTTTTTATGAAAAAATGGATATTGAGTAGCAGTGTATACATGTAATATTCAAGTTTTTATGTAATAGTTATGGTCTAATTATCTAAAATACTAATCCTGAAACGATTCATAATGTGAATTCTTTACATATTTCAAGATTATGTAATGTTTTAAGGTAAGGTCCTTATAGTTAGTATGAGATGGGTGTTTACATAACATTAGAGTTTTGGGTGTTCTTTATGAATAAGTGACATAACCATAATAGTTAGGATTTTAAAAAGAGTCATACAAATTTTAGATAATGTGAATGAGTTTAAGATAACATGAATTTGTCTATCATAGTTTTTACCCTCCTCGGAAGATATTATATGATGATTTTATGGATACAATTCCACTTACCTTTTTGGTTATAGTAATTGGTTGGATCTTACAGGAACAAATGTAATAGTGGATGTGAGGAAAACTGTGATGGTTTTCTGAATGACCAACTGAATGAAATGGGAGATAAAATGATAACTCTTGTTGTTATTCTCAACCAACTATCTGGAGTTTCGATTGACCACCAGAACCATGGTGATTTTTATAAGGCATCATATATTCGAGAAACAAATCCACATAGATGTTTAAGTAATAATCGTAAAGGTATGTATATTCAGAAAACTATGACACAAGGATGTGGAAAGAAACACATAGGAAAATGTTTCAAGGGGACGTGAAGATGCTATAGATGTGGAAGTGAAGATCATAAAGCAATAACCTTCAAAGGAAAAAAGGAAGCATCCAATTGACTATTGGAAGCATAAAGATGTTCTTTCTGAGGGATCCATTGAATGTTTTAAATGTTTTGTGAGTGGTTATTATACAAATAGATGTCCTATAAAGATGTTTTGGTAATGGTATCACAAGAACTATACAAATATATGTTTACCAATACCTAATACCATTCCAATTGAGGATGAGGAAACAAACAATGACTAATGAAATTATAGATTATTTCTTAAATGAAATTTAGACATTATTGAATATTAGTATACGACTCATGATTTTGTATGTGGGAAAGAATAATTTAATAATAAGATAGAAAGTAATTGTTAATGGATCTTGAAGAACATTGAATGAGTAAGAAGTCATCATATAATGGATTCAAGTGTTATAGTAGATTTTAGGATGGTGAAATGATTTGAAGTATTAAGGCTCTTTTGTTGATAAGATTATAGTAGAATACTTTTTATAGTATGTGTAACCCTGATGATTGATATATGAAAATATTATTCATTTAATAATTATCTTTTCTTTTTTGGATGTAGTTATAATTAACCATTTGGGTTTATATTATCCTTGAATTTGAGGCAATTAAAGGTTAATACATTTTGGGATGCAAAATTAATGTTATTAGATAAACTTTGTTTGTTAAAATATGTTATTGTTATTTTTGATGAATTTATCTATTTTATGGGAATGTTATAAAATTATATAGTTTTTGAGAAAGGACATTACGTAGAATGTGTGATGACCCTTCACATTGGACAAAGCTACGGGAAGCGAACCCACAACATAGGTTTGACTGGGATTTATCACCTACCACTAGACTACGTGATGTCCCTAGTTAGTATGACTAATTATTTTTAGTTAGATTATTTTAGGAGTCAATAATATATTAGATTTGGGATATCTATGGAAATTATAACCCAATCATAGAGAATTTGTGATTAGGTTAATTACATTTAAGTATTTGACTTTAAGAGTAGTCGATGTTATTTGGATATACAATTTAACATGGAAGACTGCGTAATCAAATTATTCTAAATTTTGTGTTTCAATCTATGTTTGGATTTTTTTGAATAATTTTAAGGGAAAATTTTATATTTAATGGTCTTTCTTGATCTTTGGGTACTTTTTGTAGAATTTTGGAGATTAAGAGTAATTTTTTTTTTGATAAAGGATAATCTTTTTTTGGGAATTAACTGATCTCGTACTCACCATTTTGGAGATGGTAAATTTATAAAGTCATGATAAAAATATAGTTCATCTTTTTTGGATTATGTGATTATATAGAATTTTATTATAGCACATTCCATGTGAACAAGTCATTTTGAATACTCATCGTTTGTAGAAAAAATGGGGTTGTGGTAGGAAATTAATAAAGGATGAATGCCTACATGAAAAGTAAGAATGTTTCCTTACATTTCTTGTTATGATCATAAATAAATTCCACAACATTGTGAAACATATCATAAAACAAACACATTTTATTTTAAATTTTCTTACTTGGGAATCAACGACCATTTTTCCCATCACATGTTTGTGATTTTCTTGTGGTTAACATTCTCCTAATCCTATTTTCTATCACTCTCCATCAGAACATGATGGTTTTTTCTCCTCTATATCCATGGATTCATGGAACACATGTATCTATTATCTTGGGTGGCCTTTTTTCTTCTCTTCCTTTATTTCAATGTGATAGAATTTTTAACTCTTTTTCCGATGTGGGACATTCAATTATGTTACCGTGCCCAATTTTAAAATTGTGTGGACGTAATTCCCCCAAGGGGGAAAATATGTGACATCCTAGGTAAATAAAGAAATAATAAATTTTCATTTTAATTAATATTTTATGAATTAAATATTAATTTAACATTAAATAGGTTTTTTATGTTCGATGGCGTACTCGATACGCAACAACGGGTTTCCTTGAAATCTTACGTTGCAAAATAATAATATAATATTATTATTTTAAATGGTAGTTAACACTAAACCATTTTATTGGAGATAATGAAGATAACTAACTACTATATTATTATACATGTTTTTTAAATGTTCTTACATTTACCAAATAATTTTTAAAGCCTTAAAATAAGAAAGAATCTGATTTTAAGCATAATTTACATTAAAAGGTTGATTTATTTCCATTCAATGCCTAATCCTCTTTAAATATATTTTTTTAAGTATTATATATTATATTTGTTTTAATAAAATTATTCATTATAATTGGGTCATCAAAATTTACATTGGGTAAATTTTTGGTATTTTTCGGATAAAATTCAATTTTTAATGAAATGTGAAAATACTGTATTTTTATACAAAAATGCCTATTAATATAAATTATTTATGTTGTTTTATTGTCATTTTAATTTTTTAAAATGTAATTATATTATATATTTTTCATTTAAGCCAATTTGGATTGTTTTAATTAATTTAACATTGATGTTGGACATAAAAAAGTGTCAATCTTTTGATAGTTAATATTTCTAAAAAAACACGTTTTTTGTTATGACAGCGGGAATTAATTTTAAATTAATTTCTGCCACTTATGTGATTTGAATTTGGAAATATAGATTTCATATTTGGAATCAGGAGGTCAAGATTTTGTATATAGGTACCATTTATTTTTAGACTTTATGAATATTTACTTCAGTAAACATTTAAATTACCATGGTTAAAGGAAGTGTTTTTTAATAAAGGTAAAAAAAATATTACTATAATAAAATAAAATAACCCTAACAAGTGTTTTAATCATATTTGTTGATACATATCCGATCAAGGTCATATTTGGGATGATTATGGGACCCCATGGAGCCACATGGTATTGAAAATGACACTTTATTATAATTAACTTAATGTAAAGACAAAAATTGCATAAACCAATACCTTTTAGTAAATTAATTTTCAAATTGGCATATATAAGTTATATTATCATTTATAAATATTATTTTGAAAGATAAAATGATTCCATATATCATGGTAATTGTTTTATAAATTTTAGACTTTAAATAAATTAAATTATTTATGACACAATAATGATGCAGTGTTTACCTCGTTATTAAATGATTTAAATAAATAATATTATAAATATTAAAATATTCTCCAAACCCTAACCAATTATTATTGGTGGATTTTATTTCAACCATGAGTCATCTTATATTCTAATTTAATATGTTTTTTTCCTTTAGAAAAAGAAAATTAGTATATAATAAAATAATAGTTTCACACATTCATAAAGAGCCCCTCCTCCCCGTTATAAAATGCCCTATTTTCTAACCCATTCCCCACACCTATAAATCCAATTTACTCTTCAAAACCCTAAAAAATAAGCTCTAAATATCCCTATATTACTCTTATAAGAACTAAATTAGGCATAATACACTTAAAGTTAACCTTTTGGTTCAAACCAAATGGAGATTCTCAATTTAAAGGTTACGTCTACTCTTAAGTCCTTTTGTTTTACATTACATCTCCAACCCCCGTAAACTATTTTTATTACATTATTTCATAACAACACCAAAATACTCAATATAATATGTATTTTTATTAGAAGTATTCTAACTACACTTACACACACCTCTATCTAATGGTTAAAGAACCTGATGTTTCACTTGATAGAAAACTAACCCCTCACGAAACAATGATTGTTCAATTATATTATAAAGCCTCTTATGGTGGCCATTATGATTGTTAATTATTTATATATGATATATATTATGTTTATGTTTTATTTATTATTCTTTATTTTTAATTTAAACCATACCTTTATGGTTTCCATTATGAGTAAACATGATAATTTCATTTTAGGAAGTGCAGACTATCGCAAAATAAAAGTGATATAACCCGTTCATCCCATATGTGGGATGTATAAAGGATAGAGTTATTGAAATAATATATTATATTATACTATAATAATAATATACTAATGTATCATTATGATTTAGTTTAATTAAATATGAAATATAAATGATAGTAGCAGTAATGCATATGTACGACTTACCGTCTCCAGGAACGGTGCATTGCATTTCTTACCTCCAATGGTAAGGTACTATTATAAATACATATATATACTGGATATATAGGATATATATGATATCTAAATAATTAATATCATTATGAATATTAATGTAATCTTGACCACATGAACAACTTGTAATTATAAGGTGTTCATTTCTGACTCAAGTACCAAATAATGAAAAAACGGTCATTATTGACATAAATGATTAAATAATGTATAAAAAATTATAATAAGTGATATGAAATGAATAATAAACAGGAAAAAGGGACTTAATAAAGTATAAATTAACTTAAGTTTATTATTCTGGAACAACAAGGAAGAAACGAGTCAAGTTAGACACGAGGTAAGCGATTTCTTATCTCACTTTCACTTCAATGAGATTTTCATTGTTCACCACTAATTTATTGCATGTGGTGTATTATGTACTTAAATTATATATATATTATCATTATTCTCTTTATATTCATTTTATTTTGTGATTCATTTAGTGGTTATTATCTTTTCATCATACGACTCTATTGATTACAAAGTGATAAGGGGTTTTCATCTAACTTTTTATTCTCGTGAGATTCATGCTATATTGACAGTATTTCATTTTGTTTGTTTTATGTAAACACCATGATTGTATTAATTGTGTAATATAATTAAATTAATGGGTATTTACATCTTCACTATTTTAAATGTCTTTCTTGGGGTGTATGATTCGTAATATACCAAATTTGTAAGGTAACCTTTCTCCCTCCTCTTTTTGATAGACTTATTTTTGTTATGTTTATTAATTTATATATTAATTTGTTGGGATATGTTATTCTATATCATTATTTCTCAAAATTTTATATTCATGTGATGAGATTCCCTTTTCTCTCTCATCATTTCATTTTCGGAATTTTAATTTGACATTGTTAGGCTGTCAAATTTCTGTAAGGGAACTTCTTCACCCAATTTCAGTTCTTTGGGTTAAACATATACTTCTTGATTATGTCGTGATATGAATATGTGTGAATAAACTATTATTGTTTCAAACATAATATACAATTTTATTGATTTTAGTCCTATTTTTCATAAATTATTATGTAATTGATTTATCCTTAATCTAATGATATAACTTTTATAAGGGATTACATCTCAATTTACATTCCACTGATACTTTGTTGTTGTTATGCACCAATTAACTCATATGTGGCTTATATACTATCCTTTGGAATATTATAACCTGGATCCATTTATTATCATGATATTATAACGTTCGGATTAAATAAAATTCCTTAATTATTTGTATTCAAGCATCTCTCATTTTGTTAAAAACTATGAAACTAAAATATAGTATTAAATTTTTTAAAGATTTATTCTTCTAAATATTTCTAATTAAAGTACATGTTTTCAAAAAGGATTGTAGGATTTATTTATATGGGAATTAATGTTTTCAAATGATAATTCATTTAAAATCATAGAAGTCGAATGTGACAGATTGATTTAGAAATCTCTTTATTAAATGTTTTAATTTTTTTTGAAAATGATTTGTTAAAGCATTGTTTATTTCAATATCTTGATTTGATATATTGTGATTGGAATGTGGAAATGTTATCTTTCCTTTATGGTTGTGTTATGTGTTATGAATATGTTATGGTTATTTGGAATTTTTTATGTATCCAAGTGGATCCTTGATGAACCTAGGGTGGGTTAGCCTGAGATAGCTCTCCAATGCATTGGGTAACATGACGGAGGTAAAAATTAATGTTTCTCCTAAGATATTTAGGAAATATTCTATGATGGGTATTAAAAATGTGACTCCATATGTTGTTGTGATAGCTACAATGTATGTATGTTATGAATTCTATAAGTTATATTTATGATTTATGATTTCTGTGTGTTATTCATAAATATTTTGATTTCATAAGGTCTGTTATGATTGAAAAGTGTGGGTTCATTGATTTTTATTTATTTATGGGATAATGTTTTCCTTCCTTATTTTATAACCCATACTGATCATTTTATTCTCATCCCATGTTTTGGACATGTTAGGAACATGACTTAAAGATGAATAGGGTCAATGATGGGATCATGGAAAAGTCAGGCTGTCAAAAACGTGGAAGTAGACATGTTTCTTGTTGAGAGTTTTTAATTTATGAAAAAATGGATACTGATAAGTAGTGTCTACATCTAATATTCATGTTGTTATATAATAGTTATGGCCTAATTGTCTAAAACACTAAACATGGAAAGATCCTCAATGTGAATTCTTGATATATATTAGGATTATGTAATGGTTTATGGTCGGTTCCTTTTATATTAGGAACTACAACTGTAATGGGAACCTTTTAGTGATTCATATGTACCTATACATTCAAAAATTAACCTTATGGGGGGGTGAATGATAACAAAAAGTCACCAACCCATTATAATGGTGTACTTAATTATAAGTCAGACTATTATAGAAGGATTCTAGCATTTCAATATGTGAAAAAATGGGCATCCACTGAATATGATTTCGGAAGAATGTATTAATATTGAATGGTCCATCAAGAGAATGTGGGGTCATTATCCTAAAAATAATTATAAAGGAGAACTCATTTGAAATTTACTCTTTAATTAAAATATATATATTTTTATTTTTTAAAATAAGAAATATATTCTACAATAGAGATATCCACAATTGCTTTAGGTGGTTGTGGTGATGAAGAGATGTTACACCTTTTCCTTTCCAAGTGAAATAATGGGTGGATAATTAAGTATTTCTTGGTGGGGACCCTGGTGATTGGATCTTCCATGGAAATTGGAAACATGATCCATTAAAATTGTGTTTTAAGGTATTGTTTTGTTGGAAGATTCATTATTTAGATCATGGTAGTGTATAAAATATATCATTTTAATGATTTCTTATATTGTAAATGTGGTAAGTCATATATTTTAATAGTCAACTATGCAAGAAAAGTTGAAATATAATTAATCATGGATAATACCATATTGATGGATACAAAGGCTCCAGTTTCATAATAATATTATTTCTCATCATATTTATTCTCAAAAAAGTAACATTAACAGAGAGGAACCGGTGGTCATTAGAAGAGTATCACATTAGGTGAGAAATTTCCTAGTGATGTTTATCATAACCACATAATCATATTTGGTCGGATTATTCCCATTGCCTAATTTTGGGGAATGGTGATCGGGTTTTATATTTTTGTTATTGTTTTAATTTTCTAGTTTGGTGGGATGATTATAGTTGTATTATTTAGTAGATATTTCTTAGTCACACTCCTCCTGATAATATGAACTCATTTGGTGGTATGGTTCTCATTTTCCCATTGATTTGGGAATGGAATCCATAACAGATTATACTAGTTATTTAATAATTTTATACCCCTCTTTTTCATAGTCCCACATTTAAATATTTCATTTGAACTATGGAGGATAACTAGTAGAATGTGTTTTAGTAAAAGTTACAAAGGGTGGGACTTCCCAGACCCAAATTCCACCTAATATGTTCCTTGAGCCTGGTGGCCCACATGGAATCAAGCACATTTACCCAAACTCTAAAGCTTCCAACTAGCAGTGAAGGCCCAAGGTGTGGTCGTGGGGAGGCAATGTCCTAATTACCAATGGGTAGTGCAACAGAAAATTACAGACATAGGTAAATATTTGATGTAATATAAGTAAATGGATGGAATAATAGAAAACAGAGAAAATGGTTATAATAACTAAAATAACCGGAATTACATATAAAAAATAATGATGATATGTCATGTATCTTGAAAACTGGAAAACATAGACATAATATAGAAGGAATAACAAGTTCTAGAAAAGTATAAAGGAAATAAAAAGTCCATACCAAGAATACCAATCTATAACTCTGTCATTTTCTATCAAGATCTATCCTAAATAGTAAGAAATAATCTATTCAAATATATACACATACCTTTTCTAACACCTTTAACCATGTAATCTACTCCATGTACCAAATGGAACCCAGAGAGGCTGTGGGAGAAAACTCAATGGTCCACCACCAATGGTGTCTATAACCATCAGCATGTGTAATGGAAATGTAATAGTTTGAAATCATTCATATATTAAGTATAATTGTACAACAGTTTCATGTGTTAACAAACGGTAAAAACCTAATTATTTCATAACATCCTAAAAGGGATTGATGGTGTTGTAGGAATAAACACTAACAAGTAATCGCATATTTTGAAATAGAATATCCATGTACTTCAAATGATTTCATTAATAGCATATAAAATCTATAAACAACACCTAGTGAAATCGAGGGGGGGGGGGGAATACATAATTTCCAAAATCTAAAAACCTGATAGATACGTTATAGGCCGCTCACCATAGGGTTATACGACTCTGATCCTATGATTTCAACCTATAATTCATAATTGAATATATTCGATCTATTTCAAACATGGAAATGCATACACCTTGATAACTAGGTCGAGAGTAAGAGTGGAGAAGAACAACTAAAAAGGACTAGAGTACATATCGTTGTGCATCCAATGTGATGAATGAAAGCTCGATCAGACCCATACAAAAGAGATATTTCAATACCAATTTTAGAACATAAAAAATATCTAAAATAATAGTTAAATAGGTTAATCACATAGGAATTATAATTAAGAAAATATGTCAAGGTTAAATTATATCATTTAAGGGAAAATGGTAAAATTAACCATGAAATATCATGTTCACTATTGGCCACAAGGTTTGAAACCCCAAGTGAAAACTATGCATGGGTACCTTGGGAAGGGCGGGAAATTTAATTGTTAGGGAACATTGTTAGGGAAACCATACACCAACCATGTGGTATGGATCTGTCCAAAAAAGGAATCACCTACATGGTTTGATCAAACTGTATTACCTTCCTACATGGTTTACTAAAAACCAGGCTCCAAGCATAGTTTTACCAAAAAGAAGTGTTCAGGGCTCTGAAAAATCCCCAAACACCCTTGAAACCTTCATAGGCTCATTAGGAACCCATATTTGGTTCAAAATAATGAATTAGTCCAAATTTTAAAGTATCCACCCCTTAGTGAAAATGGTTTATTACAAATATTCTTCCTTAAATGAACTCATACTTGAGTTCAACTTATGAGGGTGAAGGAATACTACCTATAAACAACTCTGTCCACTGGGCTTGTACGTCATATTACCTCTCCCTAGTCAAATCCTTCACTTGGCTAAGCTTTCATAGCACCCATACCCTTGGGGAAGACAAGCCTCATCGACCATTAATTCTCTGGTTAGTGATGTGTAATGGATAATACTAAATGTATCATCAGAATCTAACTCACCATCATTGGAATCAAAAAAATGTGATGGGTTGACATGATTTTGGTGAAGCTATCAAACTAGGATGACATCATTCCTTGAACAACACCTCTAAGGTGGTTGAAACCGATAGCCTACTTGAAAAACTCTATCTAGAATCTCGAAAGGACCCATGTAACATGGTTAAATCTTCCATTTCTTCCATGACCATATATTTCCTATATTAGGTGATACCTAAATGAGAAAATGGTCCCCATCCTCGATCTCTATAGGTCGTCTATGGAGATCGACATAAGATTTCTGTGTGGACTTAGTAGTATCCATTTCTTTCATGATCAGCTGAACCTACACTGAAGTATCCTGAATGGTATGAGGAGCTTGTAAAACTTCCTCACCCACTTCTAGAATGCACATGGATGAATTTCTTGTCCTACCATAAATCTCGTCAAAATGATCTATCTGAATTATCACCTAAATTTTATTATTATAGGAATACCATACGAGAGGTATATGCTTCTCTAAGAACATCTCAAATAAATCACACATTCCCAAGTCATATCCTCTATAACCTGCATCATCTATTCATATTTTATATCAGTTTGATGTAGAAAATCTATTCTTATAATCTCTCTTAATCATATATCCATTTTCATTACCTTATATAATCATTATATGAAATTAGAATCCCTATTTGAAATTATATTTTTTGGGACCTTATGCAGTTTTATGATCTGTAACACTTAAATTTCTCTATGATTATCGACTGATAAAGTATCTCTAATTGGTATAACGTTAGGAAATTGTGTTAGTCAGTAAATGAGAACTGATATAGAATCCCTACGTCTAGGTGACCTAGTAAAACCAACTCTGTTGTCCATAAAAACATCTTACAATTTACATTCTAGGACTGAAAGTGGTTCCGACATGATTGCAGGTCTTTGGTTCTCCCCCTTCACCTGCTAATAGGTGGAAAACCTAATGATAAATCGTGGAATCTGATGTTTGATCCCATTCTGAAAATACTGGCATTACATATCATGATACATTTTTATGGTGTGTAGATTAACATTCCAATGATAAGAGTGAGACTCATATATCAACTCCACTATCATATATGTAGAAACCTAGATAGATTCATGAATATAAAATATGTCATCTCTATCCACATACCAATAGAGAGGCGGGTTATCTCATGACATACTCTCATGGAGTAATAGGACGTCATGATATGAAAACTATATACTCGTAACCGTCTCAATGTGGGAAGAGGTAATTAACAAAGAGGATAGATAAGACTTCTTGTGACTATTAGGAAACTCCAGATGCAGCTCAGAAAAATGTTACAATAATATCTATTCATCACTGGCTTCCCCAACAGCCTATGTTTGTGTTTTCCAACTCAGTGTATCTAAAACCACATTTTACATCCCAACCATATAAGGAAGATAAAAATCAAAGGGTTTTAGATACTCAACCCATCTCCATTGTATGTGGATTAATTCATTCTGTGAAACGATTTATTTGAGGCACATGAGATCAATTTACACTACAAAAGTTTTCACCGAATAGAAAATGTCTCTAGGAATGTATGTCATAGACAATAGCTACTAGATCATTTTCAGGTGTCTGGTACCTTCTCTCATGAGATCTCAACTATCGAGATCTATACATAACAAATATATCCTCTTACATAATCACTTCTCCTAGGTGGATGCCTGATGCATAATAGAAGATGGTATAACCTATGCCTAGATTCTAAAGAGTCAGTATAGGTGTCAGAACTATCCTCCCATTAAGCTATTGAATGTATTTCTCAAAATCCATTGACAAAATTAAGGTCACAACCGTCATGGAATGTCCAGAAAGAGGTGAATATTGATGTGAAAAGACCTATATGAAATTACTGTAATATCATTCCATCCACAAAAAGTATTTGTATTTAAAACATGTTCATTGGATGATCCCATGAATATACAACACCAAACTTTGTAGGGTTAATAGATACACCCGATTCTATTATTATATATCCAAATAAGTGAACTTTTATGATCTATAAGTTCCAATTAAAATGATTTTCATAAAGGTGATTCTCTCTCAGTGTAATTATGATGATCTAAAGATGAATCACTCGGTCTCTATGAATGTGAGAATACACCAGGATGACATCCACAAAGACCATGAAGAATGAATCCAAAAAGGGGTAGAAGATCCTATTCATCAGAGCCATTAAAATGGTAGGAGAATTCATTATACATGAGGGAATACAAAGGTACTCATATAGACCATACATACTATAGAAAGTAGTACATGATATGTCTAACTGCGAAACTCGAACATGATGATAACCCAATCTCATGTCTATCTAAAGGATGACCCTAGATCTTAAAAGCTTCTTGATGATATCATCTCTTCTATGGAGTGGATATCCATTATTGACCATATGCTAGTTCATCATTCATTAATCCACTCATAGAAGCAATTTTCAATACACCTTCATGGTGAAAATCATGGGTGAACAATAGGATGATGTATTAGTCCATATAATTCTTTTATCCTATAAATACTCAAATACTTTTTGTGATCCTTGAGCGGAGTACATTCCAACATACACAAGGGAAAAAACTAGATCTGCCCCTAAAAAAATCTCAATCATAAATTATACATCCCAATGAGGATGTAAGCCAATAAAATCCCTAGTAAAGACATCCATGAAATGATCTAATACTATAGAAAAATCATCTTGTCATAAAAACTGGTCCTCAATGAAGATATTTTAAATATGGTTGGTAACTCCACCTAACCCATGATTCAATTGTTCGACTCTACCATCTTGGAAATAACACTCACCATTATGTAGATAACTCCTTCCATCTGGTGATGTAAAGATTACCCTACGATATCAACAGTCTAAAAAAGCATGATATTAAACCAACCATTCCATCTATAGTATGAAATTGATGCCCATAATATCTAGACATAGAGGATTTATAAGAAAATGTATCTACCTACCTCATGGAGAAAACAATTACATAGGAATATTCTCTTTGACTATTTCCCTAATTGTGTATCTCGGGTCATTACACCATAGTAATAATGTATCTCATGTTCGAGGACAAACATGATAGATATAGCGATAACATATTTTTTAAAACCTATATCAAATTAACTAGATACATTATTATATTCCACTAAAATAATACCACATACTGTAGATGGTCCTGCATCTTGATCCTCATGTATCAACTATAGGCCATGCAACTGGAATGATTTGTGGCCTTGTTAGCAAGCTAGACTACCACAATCATAACTGTTCTACTGGTACTACTGGTGATTCGGGGTCTGAAACAACTGACCACAACTTCCTCCTGATCTTCAACTACCAGTGATATTCCATCCCTCCACCTCAAGCGTCATAAAAGAACCTTCTACTGAAGTTGGAGCTAGTGTAGCTCCTTTTCCATTCAAGGATGGTGGAATGTTCTTATAGAAACTATAAAGATTACCCATAGAGCTCCAATCTCGGTACTCCATTGGGTGTCTATCACAATGATTCTTTAGGTTCCCCCATCCTCTACACTAATTAAACACATTAGAACAATCTAAATTGGTAATCTAGTTGTCGCTGGCCTAACAAGAAACCTCAAGGGAGAATTTTCCACCACTAAGAGAACTAATGTCCTACCACGACAAAAATCCCTTAGCCCAATGATATTTCCATCCATGAGGTCTCACTCAATTATAATATCATAATTTACTATTTTAGAAAAATGTTGGTTGGAGAAACACATTCACATTTGTATGGATGGCGTACTAAAAACAATTCTCAAAATGTCTAGCACAGGAAATCTCATCACCAATAAGATGTAGTGAAAAGTGCTGAATCTCTATGAAGTGGATTGAATATTCCATAAATAACATAGAACCATGGTTGAGATGCGTGAATTCTATAGGTATTTCAGCTCTAAGTGTCTGAGGAAAGAACTGATTATAAAAGATAGTCTAAAAATTAAACTATAACATGCCCTGATTGTGACCAGACTATGTAATCACATCCCACAAGTTCTTGGCCCAATCACATAACATGTAAGAGTAATTTTTTACCATCCACTCTTGTGCTTCCTCTAGATTCTCAACAACAGATATGGTGGTATCTATCCATGAATCAATAGGAAATGGTCCATCATCCCCTTATATGGTAGGAGTGTGATAATACTAGAACTCATGGGTCATATCATCCATCGTAGGAGCAATTCATAGAGAAATATGCCTGGAATTCATCAGAAGATTGAAACTATCACAAACATGGGAATCAGTTTCTGGATCAGGTACAACAGGTGGTGCATGCAGTGGATCTCCTTGAAGTATGAATGGATGTTCATGTCCCGATACGTCTAGAGCATGGACGTCAACATCCACTTAGTGTATGATACATTGACTTTATGGAGACATTTCTCTACAAATGACAAGAACAAGCCTCCAAACAAGATTTTTGTTTAACGATATCACCCCTAACTGAAGATGGATGTAAGAAAACTCAACTTTTTAGGTATACGACCACAACTACTAGCATCTAAATATAGGTATCATCAGGTGATTAAGTATATGTTTCATTTTATTTTACATTTAATTACAATTTACACTCCTTTAACATTAAAAAACATAGAAAGGAAGGATATAGAGGTTCAAAAAATAATTTTAGAATCCATGAATCATTTTTTAATGGATATTTATTCCAATTGAATCCGTTTCCACAAACCCCGTCAATAGAAAAGTCACCCATTAATGTATAGCATGGCTTAACTCGGTAAATTACTCACACCAATCCATGAGGGCCTATACACATTATAAAATGAGATAGATAATCACTCAATCAAATCCAAGAGTAATACAAGCATATGATAACTATTAGAACATCACTCAATAATCACAAGAATACCAAGCAATGTAAAATAGTGATATACACATATATGTCTTGGAAATATATATGACATGCAAAACTTCGGTGCCTATATGATGCATGTAACAATGATCCTTCTCATCATATCATTGGACCATGAACTAAAATAAACCGTAAATCATAATAATAAAAATAATCAACTACACACATCATGTGACCCATCAAATGTTGAAATAATATCTACTATGACAGGAAATAATTGGAAAACAAGTCTACTTTATGTATCTTGGTTTTTAACCTGAACCTGGATTCACGATGACCAATCACATCTTATAACCATGTCCCAAGAATTCCTAATCTCTAATCTGTTGTCTCAAAATAGTAATGTATGAATGGAAACCAAATATGTTACAACATTGTGACATCCTAGACTTAGGTTCCACTTAATAGGTGTCCCATGCCTGGTGGAATACATCACCTCAAGTGCATCTCTCCAAATGTAAGAGGTTGTTGACTAGTATCAAGGGCCTAGGGTGTGCCCATGGGGTTATTATTCCCTCATTACAAAAGTTTAGTGCATAAGATATGTATAAACATACGTAAATTGAAGATATAATATAAGTAAACAAAAAGAACAATTGAAAATAGATACAATCATAAAAATAATTATAATAACATAAAACAACTAATGATGATAGGTCTTGTATTTAGAAAATTACAAAATATGGATACAAGTTAATAGAAATAACATGTACCATAAAATTTTAAAAGAAATCAACAGACTATCCCAAATATCATAACTCTAGCTTCATCATCTATTATTGTACACCATCGTAAAATGCATGTAATCCAATTTTCCAAGTTGTACAAATCCCATCGTAAACACCTACAATCATGTAATTTACACCAAGTACCAAATAGGGGCTGGAGGGGGTGTGAGATAAATCATGTTGGGCCACCAACAATGATGTCTCTAACCTCCTATCCATTTAATGGAAATGTAATAGAGATATAGAATTCATATACTAAGTAAACCAGTACAATGTAAGTAAATACCTGAGTACCCACTTCATCCCTTGGTTGGTTTCTGAAGATATGACCAAGATATTATTTGATTATATCAATTTATAAATAAGTCACATGATAACAATGGTGATGATTCCAATATGTAATAATGAAACATGTAATGATATTTTAACAATGATGTTCTATGGTAAAATCCATGGAAACGTATACCTCCAGGGTCCACATGTCAGTAATATCTATAGCTTTGATAAGGGTAAGACTATGATCCATGGAGTATATTCTATGGAATTCTGCAGGTGGATTCCTACCAAATACAAGATTATCATACAATGTAAAACTAGGATAAGAACTGATTGGGCCCTATGAGATTTTACCATTGAACCTACATGTCAATGATTTATCCAAGGAGTTTATCAAAGGCATCCATTAATACTATGTGATGGTTCTTATGGTGTCAAATCAGGTATCCATGAATATACAAGGATCAAAATCTAGGTGGCTTTCATCCTAACTAAGTTGTATCGTTGAATCAGAATGGTGTTCATGAGTGCTCAATGAATTCCTCGATAAGAATCAAAGGGGAGATTTAATGAGGACACACCTATTTGATAATGAAGTCATATATAATTTCAATTGGATAAATCCTTGCGATTTAAAAGTGTGATTAGTCCAACTAGAATGAAACCATTTAATGAATTCACAATTTATAAATAAGATTATTTTGTTTAAGACTTTCCTTTCATTAGGGTTATTATTCCAAGTGGCATGAAAGTGTTCATTTGAAACATTTGACAATATTCTATAAAAATTACCATTCTTCTACCTTACATTAATTTGGTAAAGGGTTATATGGACATGCAACTAATTATTCATTTACATTTAAGGCCATGCCATACACTATGTATATTTTCTATTCCCATTTCACATCTAATTATCAAATTGATGTACTTTTTATAAGAGGGTCATGTGGTGTGCATATATGGTACATAACATTATGCGATTCAAAATTTACCGCAATCCATATAATGTATAAATTATTACCCTTAGATTGGTCAAGACAAGGGACACATGAACAATGGCTCAAACGTTTCAATTACGAAAAACCAAATTATTGCATAACAATAAATATGGGATGGATGATCTTTTTGGAATAACCACTATTAAATAATCACATATTTGGAAATAGCCTAACCATAGGATTATAAGGAATATAATCATAGCATATAATGTCATCAAATGGAACTCGATGAAATAAGTGGCCCCCACACAAAATTTCCATTATCTAAGAACTTGAAGGATGAGTTATAGATATCCCACCAAAGGGTTGTACAACTATACCCCTCCAATTTAATCCTTTTATTCATCTTATTAAAAAGTATATTTTAGAAAAAAAGGAAAAATTCTTACACCTAGATAACTATGTCAAGAGAAATTGTGGAGAAAAATAGTTTAAAAGGACTTGAAAACTTACCGTTTCATATCCAACGTGATGAACATGTTCTAAATTAGATCCCATGTGATGGATTTCATTCAATACCTACCATATGAAAAAAAGAAAATGAGAGAAACATAGTTTAATCCCTAAGAAAATAGGATTATGGAAGGAGGATGAGGTAAAATTAGATCATTAAAAAAATTGTAAAATTACGCATAAAATAGCTTGTTCATGGTTTCTCTGCACAATTTGAAAAACTGTATACAATCCATGCATAAGTACCTATGTAAGGGGTCACTAACAATGATAGGCCCCATAGCTAGGAAATCCATGCTCAAACAGTGTAGTATGGATCTATCCAAAATGTCACCACCGACATATTTTTATCTATCCATGTGGCCTTCAGGCACTATTTACTACAAAACATTCCATAGGCCTAGTTTTCCCAAACAGTGATGTTTCGTTCTATGAACAAGCCTCGAACACTATCAGAACATTCACTAACTCAATAAGAATCTATATTAGGTCCAAAATATTAAATTAGAATAAAATATATAGGTTCCATAACTATGTGAAATAATGTATTCTTATATAATGAATTGGTTTCCTGATAGGTTGATTTATCCAACCACTGATGAAATTTTTCCCAAGACACACCATATTCTATTTTATTATATCATTAATTTTTAGAAAATTTACTTACCTACAAATTTAGTATACTTTTGGGATAGTGTATGACACACTTTTCATATATTCCTATAGATAGTTCAATGGGACTTGATTTATGCTGACCATATTCAGAAACATATATTTGAAGATGAATAATTTATAGATTGTATGACACCCAACATATGATAATAGGGGAAATAATTTTGGGGATTAATATACCCCCACATTATTGAGGTTCAAGATTACTAGAAATTTGGTAATACCATTATCTAAGGTATAGATTAATAACCACAAAGGATGGTAATAAAAGAATGAATAATAATTTTCAACATATTTTCAATGTCATGTTTCCTCAATAGTATTAACATTACTATGAATACAATAGTTTCCACATTCCAAAGTGTGCATATCTATGATTTTGGTTCTTAACAAGGTCATTCATTGTTTTTTTAAATGCAATACTTTAGATTTTGTTCTATAGTATCCAGATTTCTAATACCACTATAGCACTTTTGGGGTTTTAGTATGGTTGACCACTCATTTAGTAGGTTCTCTACATAGATCTATAGTCTTTATCACTGGTGGATCAATATTTATAAAGAGTATGCAAGAATGGACCATCTTACAATGTAATGAATTTCTCTACCATTTTCTCACTGTATGAAAATTTTGATTCTTAATATTTTATTTTGATACTATAAAGATGAATATGTAGATTGATTTTTGATAAATATTTTTTCTCTAGAAATAAACAACGAAATAACATTTTTCGACAAGAAAATTTGGAAATTTCTATGATCTGTAAAATGAATCTGAGACTGGATTATCTTTTTTGTTTTGGGGTTACAAACAATGAAAATGCTTGAAAAAATAGGTGAGAAATTGCTCTGATTATCCCTTATAATAAAATGATATTAATTTATGACTCCCAAAATAAGGTGGATGGAGATTCAAATGTTCCAACTCATAACAAGAATTAATATTTTGTTGTACAGTTGTAAATTATCCATACATATAATTAATTTGTGTATTAAGAATTTCTAACAATTCATAAGATTATATAGACATATCTGACACATTAGTTGGAATATTTGGTCCTACTCTTGGTATTGTTTCTATATTAGAAATAGTGTTTGGAGGATCACCTGAACAATCCCCAAATGACATTTCTGGACATGCAGCTGACATTGCCTTAGTGGTGTTAATAGTTCGTAATCAATCATCTTTATAGTGAAATGGAATATATATCACGATTGAATGTTGATAAGGTGTGTATATTTTCTTTCATAGTTCAAGAAATAACCTTTGACAGAAAAGTCTTATTAAGAGTTTGTATGAAAAATTTCTTAAAATTATACCCAATGGATATATTTCACATGGAAAACTATATATTTAATTTCAAAAGATTCTACATTCATTCCAAGAATTTTGAAATATATTCTTCTGCTAATATTGTCTAGAAATCACAACATTCTACAATGATATGTAATCCCCATAGCGTTAAAATATAACATAATGTTCATTCTATTATCTCACCATTAATGTACAATAAAAATATATTTTTTAAATATTAGTATAAAAATAAATATTCTAATTTTCTCTTAATTTTAATTCGATCACATAAATATATTTTTTTATATTCACCATGTCAAAATTATTTTACTGTGCATTTTTATAAATTATCTAAAAATGATGATTTTTGGATGATTAGAAAAAATACATTTTTTTAAATACCATGAATTTTATTTCATCATTTTGATCTAATAAGAAAATAATATTTTATTAATCCTTTAAAAAAAATATTTCACGATGTGAGGTAATTCATTTAGAAATGTTATGTTTTAAAAGAAAATATTGATTTGAAATATTAGAACTTGTGATATATTTTTATTTATTTCCATTTATTTTCGTATTTGTACAGAACTATTAAATTTTGTCTTGATTTTAAGGTATCAGGACACTATTTTATGAAATAATATTACAATTATTCTTATGGTAGATTATAAAATACAATTATTTTCCCTATACTAATGTTTTTTCATTAAAATGATTTTTTTAAAAAACTATTTTAATTTAATTTTTAATAGTTTTATAAGAAATATTTTTTCCAACATTTAAACTAATTTTTTTTCATATTTTGAATAGTCATTTTATCTTTTTAATTAAATTTATTTCATTATTTTCTCTATAAATGATTCCCCTATGTAAATGTTTATTATAATGGTAAAAGATAAAAAGTTTAAAGATATGGTTAAACTAAGGGAAATGGTTTCAAATATTATTAAAACATATCATGTGTTATTTTTTCTCCATTTATTATCAACTTATTTTATTATATATTAAATATATTTATAATTTGTGCCACATTGTTAGAAAAAATATTGGTATTTTTGATTGATAGTTAATATTTATGAAAGTTCCACATCACTCACATAAAAAAGATCACTTCCAAACCTAACTTACCTAGACATATTGAGAATTTAATATTGAACAAAACCTATAAAGACACCTCTCCGTAATTATTTTCAATATAATAGAGTCTATGGTCTCACTAAGATAACAATCTAATAAGGAATAAGTACTGATCAAATGGAAAATATCCCTAGTATAAGTAATTATTATTACAAAGTTCTATTATGTATCTTTATTCTTCTATGTAAACATAAATTTTTATAACCAAACAAACATAATGAAATATTTATTATTGGTATATTGAATTTTATTATGTTGTTGGAATAAAAATTATCTACCACACATTCCATCCATTATAAAAAGAAAATATTTGTTGGGTTATGTGTATGTTACCGAATTTGAGAACAATGTCTTTAATTTTTCATCCCCACCATAAAGAGATGGTTATAAAAATGGATTTAATGCAAATATAGTGTGGAAAAATATCTATTTGTTACAGATTAATATATTGTTTTTTATAAAATTTTACAATTAATACAAATTGAATGAAGGAGAAGTCTATTTTATTTGTGAATTATGTACAATAAACATCAGTTTAAATAGTAAAGAAATCATTATTCAGAACATCATCAATATAGTAACACTTAAAACAACTCAATAGAACTTGTGGAAATACCTGAAAAAGGGGTGATATATAATGTCTTGTAAGGGAATAAACAAGGAATAATAGGAATATACCATTAAAATTTATACAATAGGTATATCAATGGGTAATAAAAGTGTAGTAATCATAAAAAATAACATTGAGACATGATATAGAACGATAATCATAAATGAAACAAGGGAAATGTGGAAACAACATAAAATTTTTAATCATAAACGTAGGTCAAAGAAACCTTCTAATAAATTATTATGGAAAAATTCCCATAAAGAAACCATGTTCAATCCCTATCCAGAAAATGTGTCTTATATGACTAATCATTACACAATTCATTTGAGAGCTATATAATATTGGGTCCACCTGTCACATTCCTTTCATTCTAATGCTTAAGTGTACCACATAGATCATAAAATGTGGATGAATTCATCATCAATTATAATAACATGATCATGAAGTATGGAATAAATACATGTATATAGACAATCAATGATGTATAAGTGTATCAATTTTAACACCATTGTTAGTAAATGGGAACGGTGTTCACTACAAGAAAATTTTTTCATGGAAAACCATGGTGAATTTTTGCAGCATAACAATGTAAATTTAAAATTAATAAAATGGAACGGTGAGAGATAAATGGTTCTATAATAATCTATAAATAATATTTTATGTAATCGGAACATTTAAATACATATCCTTCAATTATGTATTGTAAATAAAAGGAATAACATAACAATGAAACATGAATGAAGAATAGAATGTGAGGATCAATTAACATGAGAGTATAACACCAAATACATTGGAGGGGCTTCTTTTGAGAATGAGGGAACCTTTTGATGAATCAATGTTGGAGATGTATAATCAGTTATGTGATGAATATAATTTTAGTTAAGATACATTATATCTTCGGTGGGTTTATATAGGGAACGAGTGTGGAATTCTTTATCATTTTTCAAGCATATGATTTGGGGTCTATATAATATAATAATAAAAATCAATCACTACCATTTATTTTCACATAGTTTATTCAAAATTAGAGTGGATTTATTTAATGTATATGGTAAAAATCCTAATAAATTATAATAATACATTTATTGATATGGTTATGAATCATACTCTTAGAGAAATAATTTCAAATTCATAAAATATATATCTGGTTTTAGAAGATTTCTAAAGGATTTATAAAATTTATCAGGTAAACATAATATTAAATTTTTTAATCATAAAAAATATAATTGTTCATATATAACATATATAGTATTTTTTATATCACTTTCGGGTTATTATGTTGTCATAATGCACACCATATATTTATAAGGTATTTAATTTTTACCTAGAAATTTGACTCTCTAAAAAAATTATAAAAAATTAACCAGTTGATAATTTAGAAATTATGACTCAAAAAATAATATTTTTTTATCAAAATAAAATTATAAATATGTTTATTTTCAGTTTTGAAATAATAATATACACTTATTAATATATTCTAGGTTTTTTACCAATAATAGTTTATTAACCCTTATAAAAATTACATTAGACATCATAAAAGTTATATGATCATTTTTATTAAAAAAAATTATCTGATATTAATATTTATGTCAAATATTATTTATTTCAAAATGACAATAATTAATTAATATGAAAATCTTATATTAAATTGAATACGAATTAAAAATATCATTAATGTTTTATTGTGAAAAAATTAAAAAATATTTATAATGTAACCTTAAAGAGAACACATGAACATTATTTTATATAAAAATAAAAAAATATTTATATTTATATTATTATGGTATTGAATCATATACCTTCTATATAATAGAAAATTATATAAGTGTTAGGTGCGTGATGGTGTGACATTCATGGGGTGGTTTCGTGTACATTGTTTGGGCGATGAAATCTATAAGCTTAAACTTCTCATGTTACTAGATTCATTCACACATATGTTGTTGGATCACATATTGGTCATTATAAAGGGAAAATAATATAGATTTTATCTTAGATAAAACCTCTAATACGTGGGATTCATAGTGTATGATCCTACTGGATGAGGCAAACATGTCCTTTTTCAGTGTTAATTATTTTTTTAATCTTAAAATTATATTAGTCAGGTGATCAGTATTCAATTACTATATTATCCAATGTAATGATTATTAAGTGTCATTTAAATACAATTAGATATGAAAAAATGTAATTTTATGTCTTTTCAAAAACCAAATTACATAATAAGATATCTTATTAAATAACATGAGAATTAATATGTATAAAATTTTGTATTGGTTCAATTTTCCCCGCTTTAGAAATTTCACCCATGATTTTTTTCATTTCCGACACTAAAACTTAAAAGGATAAATCTCCTTCATCATCTCCCTTAGTTCCCATTTAACGTATATAAACAATTAGTTTTTCTATATCACTTTGAAAAGGTTAATTGCATTATTTCTTATAACATTGTGTCTACAACAAAACATTTTCACCTCATGATCTACAAAGGATAAAACCTAATCCAATTATACCACCTCTATATATGGGCTCATGGGATGGTTCTGGTATATACATCACTAAGATGGATACATAGAATACATCATGTTCTTGAGATAGTTTTTGTGGGAGTGATAGTCAGAAGGAAACTGCTCTAATGTGATCAAGGATCTCAAAGGGATCGATTTATATTGGACTAATAGTAACCTTCATCCCAAATATCATCACTTAATTCCATAATGACATTAGAAGGAATTCTTTATCCCAAAATTAAAACTCTTTTTCACATAGATGATTGTCATCTTAGATCTTTTGTTGACTCTAAATATCTTGTTATGTTGTTTACTGGTTGTAGCCTTTTCAACAATTTTCTCGGACATTTTATGTCATAGAAGATTCCATTCCCCAACTTCATCCCATCATGTTATTGTTCTGAACATCATACTATAATGATATTCATAGGGGGCATATGGATTAGTTAGGGAAACCTATTATTATATGAGAACCTGGAATGTGGAATATGCTGATCCCATCATCCTTTGTTGTCTATATAACATTCCCCCAACATGTTTTCCAATGACTTGATAGTGTATAGTCTTATCATATTATCCATCAGATATTTTGTGACAATTCATGTTTAAGTTCTACCCTATATTTTGAGGATGTATTTGAATTATATGTAACGTTGAGGTAAGTCATTGATCTCAATCGGATACAACTGATATTGGTGTTCAATGAATCCTTAACACTTCTCTGATGTATATCCTTGCAATTCGATCGATTGATAAGTCCTCAAGAATTGTGATAAATTTAGATGCCTTTGTAAAACTATCCACAACATCCCATGTAGAATTGATTACTCTGGGTTACATCATAAGTACAGTGAAAATTTCTGTGGTGATTCTTCCCATTTCCATGTTGGTATGGGTAATAGTTACATCATCATATTGGTTTTTTTCCTTTATTCAATCACATGATGGAATACAAGACAACGTGATATATACTATGTGATATCATTATTCATATTTTCACACTAATTTTTTTTCTCATAGATATCAATGGATATTTATTATTTTACGATGGATAGTGAAGGTGGAAATAAGTGCATCATCCACAAACTCATTCACCAAATCAGTTTTAATGATACACATTATCATTACCCATATTCCATGAATCATTCTTCATTAAGAATAATCTCTATGGATTTTACTTTTCTTATTGTTTCTACATTAATTTTAATTCCCACATCACCTATTTTTGAATCCATTATACACTTAATAAGGGATTATTGGGAAATAATTTGTGAATGGATTGATGATGTTCCTTCTTTTATGATTCTCATGTGCATCCTTTTCAAATATAAGAATTTTGGATCCCTCTTAATTCTTATTATGGATAGAATAACTGGATCCTTTATAATTAGAGTCTCTGAAATTTTATTCTTATTTCATATATGGTTGTGAATTGAGTAGTTATAATGTTTGATCATATCTTACAATAATCTTCGGTGAATATTAAACTATTTTTGTGTGAATATATATATGACGATTTTGTGATCTGTATATACTTAACACTTCACACAAAAATAGATAATGCCACAATATTTTAAAATATAATACTTCTACATCCGAATCTATATCAGGAGTTGGGTGATCTTCCCATGAACATTCAACTACATTGAAGCATAATCTATCATTTTTTCATACTTCATTAACACACAACTGAAGCCCTTCTTTGTAAAACTACTGAATACCTTTAATGGATCTCCACATATGGGTAGTGTGATTACAGGTGATGTGATGAACCCCCTTTTCAACTCCATAAATATATATCTATATTCCTTAATCCCAGAAAACTTGACTCCCTTCTAAGTTAGTTTGGTAAGAGTGTCTGAAATTCATGATAAATTTGTCACAAAATCAAGATAGAACCCACCAAATCTAATGAAAAAATTGATATATTCCATAGATATTTTCATTTCCAACCATTAATTTCTTCAAATATTTAACAGTCTACAGATATACCATTTTGTCTTATGATATTCCCCAATAATTATACTTCCATTAACAATAAAATCATATTTTCTATATTTAGAAAAATTATTATCCTTTTTGAAGGTATTTATAATTTTTATTAGATTATCTTCATTATCTTTCCTTAATATGGAATATATTATAATATATACTTCAAAGAATACCAATTTTTTTTGAGGTAATCACTAATGAATATATTCATCAGTTTTATAAATATTGATGTATAATTATTGAGTTTGAGTGAGATTAATATGAACTCATAATGCTCAATCCGTTTTAAAAATCTAGACATGGGGATATATTCCTTTTTCAATTTAACATGGTAATATCCCGACCATAGAACCACCTTAGAGAAGTATTGTGGTCCATGTAACTTATTGATGAATTCATAAATCCATGGAAGATGATAATTTTTCTCATTAATTATCTTTTTTCTTCAATATTGTCGATCCAACGGAGCAACAAACTATCCTTCTTATTGATGAAGATGACAGCCGCACCCCATGGTGAACCACATGGTTGTATTCACCCTTTATCAACATTATACTATTGTTTTTTCTTCATTTTTTAATTTACAAAATATCCATTCTCTACAGGGACATCGGTAATCGAAATTCTCTTTGAATAATCTTGATTGAAACCTCATCCTCTCTAATGGGAAGAAGACCATGAAATTCCTAAAAAAAAGTCAGCATATTCCCCCAAAATGGGAATGTATTGAAGGATGATTCTTTCCTTATACTCATTTATTTGAGCAATATATTCTTACTTATATGGAAATAATATCCATTCATTAGATATTTTTGATAAATATGATTCATACTCAACCTTGTACTAGTATAGAATTTGAGGATGATTCTTGATACAAAGAATTATTTCATTCTCAAGGAAATGTAGGTTTTCTCAATATTGGAAAACAGTGCCCATTTTTAGAATTGAATGAAATTCCACCAATGGGAGTATGATAAGGTTTATTGGGATGTTCATCACAAAATATTTGATAGGTGATCTGTTATATACCCATGAGGTAATAATTTCCACTTTTCCAGATTTCACTTATTGATATACTTTTATACATAGTGGTGGTGTTTGAACATTTCTACCGAAATTTTGAGATATGATGGAATGAATAGAAATATTATAAAAAATATATTCTCTATTGATGAATGAATAGGTAGAGTACCTGCCATTGGATTTTTTTTGGATCCATGTTAGTGGTTGTGATGGAAAATTCCCTCTATTGTTTTAGTGGAGGTTGTTTCTTGTCTCAAAAACCCCATGGCTTAGTTTATTGGTTTTCAAAAGTGACCCAGTTCCTTGTATTTTTATTAATGAACAATTCAATAAGGGTTGATAGAAGGATTCCATTCCTCCATCACATGAGTGGGTTTATCCTTTTAGAAATGTTAGCCTCAGTGTCCTTCCCAAACCTAAAGCATTTCATCAATTAACTTATGTAATTTTTTGGGTTTTTAATTCTAAACCATTGACATTTTGGATGCAAAAATTTCAAGGCACCATTATATTACTCCATATCAATAATAGATTTAAAATAAAAATTTTACTTCTTATCCCCATGACACCATTGGGATTGGATTTTCTCCATTTAAACACTTCGGTAACATTAGACAATGTTCTCATAGATAACAATGTATCAGATCATTAACGATGTTATTAGAATATATTTTAACCCACCAAATAAGTGGTCAACCATGAATTATGGGGTAAAAAATCCAAAGGAATATATTTCATGTCCTATGATGTTTTACTCATATAACATGCTATATTTGTAACAATTTTTTCTTTTGTGAAAGGAAATCCATCTCCAATTAATGTTATAGAGTGCATGGAAAATATTTATCGAATATTTTTTTTTGGAATTCCTTCCACTCCATCATTATGATGTCATCATTGGGATTTAAATATTTTACCAATCTACATCACTAATAAAATTATCCCTCCATATGATAAATAGATAGTATAAAATTCTCTTTCTCATAAAAATTAAGGATAGAGAAGATATTCTCAAAGAAGTTGATCCATTGTTTTGCAATTAATGGACAAGATAATCCATTGAAATATCGAGGCCTCCTTTACAAAAATTACTCAATCACAACTTTTCTCCCTTAGGGGTATTTGTATGTACCTCTAAATCAAGGGTTATATTCAGAACATGGTTCAACTGAGAGATTATCAGTATAATGTTCTTGATTCTTTCTCTCATTGAGTTGGGCATCTTATTGTGGTAGTAATCAAAATGCCTTTCACATGGATTGTTTACTAGAATCATCATATTTCACAAAATTGATTAAAATAAAATGAAAATTAGGGATGTGTATATACAAACTTGTTAAAAAATAAAGGGGAATCTAATGTATTAAAAGGTATGACTTACAAATTACATGTATTTTTTTACTGATGAATTTCAAGGATTTAATCTATATTATCCATGATATATTTCAAAACATATATTTTTATGGTTTTTTTTAGTTCCCTATAAAATGGTTCCTGATTATAATATAAATTTTAAAAAATCATACACTGTGGGAGGGTTAACAAACGTGTGAAATAAGGCCTATTGTCATGTACTCATTCCCGGTTGAGTCATGCTCAACACAGTGTTTTCGGGTTTTACACCTATGTACATATTTCCCAGTTCAACATCCACTTATAGTATCATGAAATGATTTTATTTGATTGATAAAACATAAATTATATAATTACAAAAATTAATGGGATTATTTCTTATAATTAGTCTTAAATCTAATTATTTTAATAGTTTTCTAATCTTAATCCCAAAAATAACTACATGTTTCATTTGATAGAAAATATAACATCATATTTTAGTATTACAAATTTATAGATGATTTTTAAATAAGATTACACTTAATACAACATAGGAGATCTATAAGTCTATTGAATTTGAGAGTTATTTACATGACATATCAATTTAAATTTGTAAAAATATCTTTATTGAAAAATTATTTATCATGATTAGTCATAAAAATATTCCAGATAACCTCGAGACATATAAAATAAAGGGGTGTGAAATTAATCCTAGTAAGGGAATAAATATGGAATAACATGAAGATAATATTACATTTTAGGCAATAAGAATATTCTTTTGTAATAAAAGGAGTAGGAATTCTATACATGAATTATGATATGTGATAAAGCATGATAATCATAAATGCAATATTGGAAATGTGAGAAAACATAAAACAATGCATCATAAACATAGGTCAAGAAAAATATCCAATAAATAATGTTGTAAAAGCATCATAATGGAAGTAGGATCACTCCATGTACAAACATTAAGTCTCATGATACTGATCATTACCTAATGCATTGGAGTGCTATATAATTCTTACGGCACCCATAACTTTCATTTAATTCTTGTGCTCAACTGTACCAGATAGATCAAAAAATATGGATTCATTCATTGTAAAATTTAATTCACCAATAAAGTAGTTTGAAATAATTAATTTTAGATCCATATTTCATGATATAAATGTGTATAAAGTGAGACACCCTTGATTGGAAGCAGTTATGGCATCCACTACACAATTGTTTTGGAATGGAAAATCATTGTTAAGTATCATTTAAATAACTCTGCAAAATTAAAATTTATAAAATAGTTTGATGAGATTTAAAGTGATATATTCATTTTTAAATCAAATGGGATGTTATGGGAACATGTAAAAATATATCCCAACATTAGTAATTTTAAATATAATGCATAAGATAGTAAATAATCCTGAGTGAAGAAGAGATTTTGAAGATCATTAACCTTGAGAGTGTGACTCCAAATTCATTAGGGTGGATTCATGATTGCATGGGGGAACCTTGAGAGAACTCAAGAGAAGATATTTAAGAGTATATACGTTCTCCAAGGATTTTTACTGAATATAAATGGGTGATTGGGTAGGTTTATAGAGGAACATAGTGGGGAATTTAGTTTCATTTCTCAAACATCAGTTTTTGACTCTATATAATAAAATTAAAAAAACCAAAATACATCACCACGTTTTTACCATGATTTCTTAAACATATCATTGGTTACCATTATTTTATAATTTCATGATACTACTATACTGAAATAATTCTCGAGGTGATGTGGATGTGAGTCATATATTTAAATTAACTATTTTGAAACCCAAAAATATATTAATTGAATTTTCAGATTCACAATGGATTTTTAAAATTGATCAAATAAACATAAAATGACATTATATTAGAAATAAAAAATATATGTGGTATTTTTATACCATTTATAATATTTATTACATCAAATTAAGCGATTTTTTGTCATAATATACACCTTATTTTTATGTGATATTTTATATTTAACCGAAAATTGGAATATCTCATAAAATTATAAAAAATCAATATTGGTTGCTTTTTACACTATGATTGGAAAAATTATTTTTATATTTATCAGAAAAATTTCCTATATATATTAATTTTCACTTATAAAAGAATAATTGAGATTTATTGGGAAATGATGGGTTTTTTGGACAAGAAAAGTTCTTGAACCCTTTAAAAAATTACATATAACATCATACAAATTATATGAATATATATAAAAGGGTATTAAAATATTTGATAATAATATTTTTAAAAAATATTTTTTATTTCAAAAAAACATTAAATAATTAAAATTAATGTCTTAATTAAAATTAAATACTAATTAAAAATACCATTTTTTGTATTGTATTGAAATAAAAATAATTTAAAAAGAAACCAAAAGAACAAAATATGAACATTATTCTATATAAAAAGAAAATATATATATTAATATTATTACTTTCATGATAATAATGAATTAAATAAATCATCAACCCCCTGTGATTATGATATGTGACGGTGAGACTTACATAGGGTGGTTCTGTATATATGGTTTGGGTCTTGATCTTAATGACCTTGAAATTATCACACAAACTATTTCTCGCAGGTTTAGGTCATGGTTTGTGGGAAATACCAATGATGTTATCTCCATCAAAATCTTAGAAAAATGGGCTTCATAGGGTATCATCATTCTAGTTGAGGCCATTATTTACTTTTTCTATGTCAACTATAATAGTTAAAATCATACAATAATACTTATAATGTGATAAATATTCAATGAATATTTTATCAATGGTAATGAATCTTAATGTTCATTTAAATCCAATTGGATTTAAAAAATAATAATTTCATGAGTTTGTAATAGTCATTTTATATAATAAGACATTTAAATAAACTACATGGGAAAATATATTTATAACATTTTTGGAAAATAAAAATAGAATATTAATAATAGTAATCATATTTTTTATAATTTTGTAACTATAATATAATGATGTATATTTTTTAACAAAATCAATTCTTTTTAGCATTTCTATAATAAAAAAACAGTGTCTTAGGAGTTCCTATTGAATCATTACCCTAAGTTCGTGTAAATTGATATGAGACTCTAGAAATGTATCAATAAAACAATGCATACCTTTATAATAATTTAATGATAATAACTCCAAAACTATTCTACAATTTATAGAATCTCCTGGCGGAAACCATTTGTGTAGAAAACAATTGACACAAAAATAATGGTTTTAAGAAATAATTATTAATTAATGATTAATAAAAAAATTATAATTGAATGATATTTAGTAATTTAGATATAAATTTTGATCTAATATAGATAAATGATAAATATATGTTTTTAATTTATTAGGAATGAGTTTATTCGACCAAGAAGATATCTATGGTTAGGGTTTATTTTACAAACTCAATTTTCATACGATTATTTTTTATTTTCCTTTTTACATTGAGGTAATATTACATTATTTCTCAAATAAAATGCATATATTTTCTTATCATTCAGTTATATGTTGTGATATAATGGTTTTTAATATTAATTATCTTTATTATTTTAGTCTACTAACAGAATATATATAAGAAAAGCTGAACATATATCTACTTTTTATAGGGAATATTTTTCCTTCAAATAAAAATTTCTTATTTTCACAAATAATATTTTTATATGATTTTATTTTTTATTATAGTTAATTTATATTAATAATTCCATCCTAATAACATTTTTAATACTATTTATTTTAATATTTTACATTAATTTCAATTTTTATATTCTTTACAAAATTGTGAAAATAATATCTTTTTCACATATTCAATTTAAATTTATTTTACCATTATCATGACTGTGATTCATTATTTATATTTTAATCCATGTTTTTCATAGGGGGAATGGGACAACATGATTTGGATATACATTATGTAATAAAAACATATGAAACAATAGTAGTGTGAGGCTTTAGCCTTAGAAAGACAGGTCTCCGCAGGGATCTGGGATGGGGCTCATGTAGGTCCATGATTATGGAAGGGTAATTGCACATGTGGTTTCTCTATTTGGGAAATTGGGTCACAATAGTGGTGCATTGTATTTCAAACCATGGAGGGAATTTTATCTCACAGTCCCCCTTAATTACCACTATTTTTAGGCTGCTGAGGGAAACAATAACGATTTTAGAGTACTCAGGTGGAGGGGATGTCAACTATATCTCAATAGGTTCTTCTAATTTTACAGATCTTCAAATGTGGAGCCCAGATGCATTATTCGTAGGAAAATAAGGAACCCGAGTGGAAGGAGGTTTACCACGTAGGTCTATGGAACAGGTTGAAAACACAGGTGACTCATGCAAGGGTGGAATATTTTTAAGTAGCTTAATGGGGGTCGAGCTAACTGCCTAATGTGAAGGGGTTTTCAAGGAGGACATATATGGAGAGTACCATTTATCTTTATTGAGTATCTTCACCTGTATAATATTCATGAGGTACTTTTAAATATATTTTCATCCCACTAGAAAAAACATACTATAAATAATGGTATTTGTTGAATCTAATGGGAGGATCATGAATGAAGGAATTATATTGGATCTGGTTTGGGATGTTCGAATTATAACTTGAATCATTTTTAAATTGACCTAAAATTCTTATTTTGTAACTCTAAAATTTATCCAAGATTCTAGTGATAGATGTATAGGTTTTTTATAATTTTTAGTAGTATTATTCCATTGGTGATAATAAATAGGGGTTAGGGGTTGGAGAACCCATGTTTTGACCCTTGGGTGATAATGTAAATGGATATTGTGAATGTGTTCCTAATTTAGTGACCATTCTGAATGTGCACCCATTTAGGTGTCTTATTCTAATGGGTGAACAACTACATGAAATTGGAAAATGGGATTCTAGGTAGGGGGCCTTGGAAAATGGGTTCCCAAATAAGTGACATGGGAGAAGTGGTCTCCATATAGAGGAGTTGGGAAATTGGACCTGGGTAGTTGGTTAGGATGAGTTGACACCCACATACACGACATCAGTGTGAGGATGAATAGATAACCTATGAGGCTTGGGAGTGATTACCATGGGTAATTAATAGCTATATATCCAATGACTGGGAATGATACCATAGTATTAGTTAGTACCTTCCCCACCACATAATCCTAGTTTCAACTATGCATGACTTTGGGTATTGGGAGATTCAATTCCAAAGGAGAGTCCTTCGTGATGAATCAAGGATTAGGTGAACCATTGCCCTATGGTATTCCTGATTACAAATTCATCACTTTACCTAATGGTTTTTAGATTTTTAAAAAACATATATAATTTTATGGATTATTGGTTGTATAGGATTATTGTTTATTCCCTCAGGTTATCATTCTCTAAAATCTACCTGTAGAAATCAGTTTATCTAGGAACCTTTTAAAGGAATTAAATTGAATTTTCTCTCATATAGGGAAAATATAGGTCCATATAAAATTTTAACCCCAATGTATGAGTATAGGAACATTCATTATGGAATAATGGAATGTGTTTAAGGTAGGAAACCAAAGGATGTGTGTGGGTATTTTGGGATCCCATAGAGTTAGGGATGGACATGAAATTTGTAAAAAATCCATTATAAATGTTTAACTTTTAAGGACAAAAATGATTGATTTAGATGATACTTTTAGCTCAACTAGTTGTTGAATTTAATAATTTGAATCAAAATATTTCATCTTCTGTAGAAATTAATTGTATGTAATTTTTTATATTCATAAAATAGTCCTAAAATGCATGTAAATTTTAATGTATCATTTTATCCCATGATGTAGAAATTCATATCATACTCTAAGTGGGTGATTATCTCCACAAAATCATTCAATTAAGAGTAATTTTTTATGTTTATCAAACCCTTGGATGGGGAGTAGTCATGTAAAGTAGGGAGATTCCATTGGTTTCTATTTTATTGAGCGTGTAACCCCTTCATCTATAACTCAGATCAAGAATTCCATGTGTGGATCATGTTATGTCAATCATAATAATTCACATTTCATATTTTTTTTGGTAGAAAGTGTTATATGATTATAAAAATAAAATTTTTTATATTGGAAATCTATTTTATTAGAATATCAATTATTATATTCATAGAGAAGATATTCCACCAAATATTATTCTTTTTAATAAATAAGGTATTTCTATTATTAATTATAAATAACTCCCCATCGATCTGTTGGATCATAACTATTCATGGGAATTTTATATTAAGTTGAGGCACTGATATTTGGAATAAAATTTGTATGACTCTGATATGGGTTGGGTGTTATACCTATTTAGTGAAGTAACTCATTCAAAAGTGGAATTTGAATGA
The DNA here is from genome assembly GCA_963277665.1 of Viscum album. NCBI lineage: Eukaryota > Viridiplantae > Streptophyta > Magnoliopsida > Santalales > Viscaceae > Viscum > Viscum album. The sequence continues at coordinate 1,424,292,585 of OY728148.1, read as the reverse complement.
TATGAGTTGTTTTGATGTGTTTGTAAATATTACTCAAAAACTAACATATATTAATTTGGGATCATCTATCATATTCCTTGTTCCCATTAATGAAGAAAAATAATATTTTATTTCCCATTTATGGGAAGATTAATTAATAGTGAACTCTACCCCATTAGGGGATCCTTATCTCAATGGCAGTTTTCAAGGATTAGGGTGTTCTACATTAAAGTATGAAAATACATATAGTATAGTATCTTTCACAAAATTTAACTAGATAATAAACCATTGGATAATAAAACATGTACTTACAATATTCTATTCAATGTCCGATGATTAATGATGAATTTCAATGATTTAATGTGAGAGTCTATGTAAACTACATAATGATATATGTAATGACTTATAATTTTAACAATGAATATTAAGGACGTGATTTTTTTATAATTATAATAGTATTTATGTTCAACAACCAAATTCTTTTAGATAAGGCAATATAGACTATTCTCTATTACTATATAATATTTCTCAATAAGAAGGGTAGAATAGTTTCAATTTTATGCTGAAATATAATGGTAGAGTATACTATTCTCGAAGAAAGAATTTGAACAAGAGTATATGAAAATTACTTCTAGAGTCTCTAACATTTTTGATAATTTTATCATATTGATAATTTATATCATTAATAAGTGTTTTGTGAAGGGTATACATTTTTTATTGAGTCTCTCAAAAATACCTTTGATTTATGAATTTTTTTTTGGAGTACTATTTGTTATCAAGGATATATATGAGGTTGAATTTAATACATAACAATAGCTCTATCCAGATAAAATTTATTTCCCTAATGTTGATACATAAAATTTAAAAAAATCAAGCTTACTCATAATGAGAATTATAGTAGTTCCGTCATAAGATTGTGTGGTTATGGTTTGGAAAAAAACACCTTGATGTTTTAAAATTTCATAATATGATAGAATGATTTGATAAATTGATCCTCCAAATTTCATTCTATGTTAGTTCATATACGGGGTTCATAATTATAATGTTATATCCTTTTATATATAAATATATATCACTGGTATTATTCAAACCCATGGGTATTACCTGGTTTGAATGAATTTATTATATATCCCTTGATCTAGTTACCACTATGTCTTCTTGTAATTTTATGTTATTTAGTTATAATTAGAATAAACCTCCACAAACTATATTTATTGGAATCCAATTTTCATATTAATAAAAATTTTAACAATAAAAACTATAAAATCAAACATTAAACATTGGTCATTGGGGGTTTTGATATCAATATTGACCTAGACATGTTTGTTCTTGATCTTGATTGGAATAGTTATGGTGAACCATTTGGGGTAATAGTATTTTTTAATATTTGCATAATTTTCAACATCTATCAATAAAATACAATATTAGTTGGACAATAAAATTATATACAGATACATGAGGATATAGTGTTGAAATTTCAATATTAAATTATGAAAAAATAGTTATTTTTTGGGAGAAATAAAATTTATTTCACATTATCACTAAAATTAAAGGTTCTGTTGATTGAAATTTGTGGGTCTTCTTGAGTGCCTATATTTGATTTTATGAATTCATAAATAGTAGTGGAGACACCTTATTAAAAGATAAGTAAGGAACCTCTATGATGTTCTTCATTAATATCATTAGAATATAAAGTTAAACCTATTTATCCTCATATAATAATTATGGGATTTTATAATCTTTGTTGGTATTTCACTCATATGAAGTGGATAAAACATAATTATTCCTTAAATGTATAATATAAATGGTGAAAATGTTATATAATACTATTGTTTTTAGTAAGCGATACAATTGATCTGTAGAACCTTACTGTAATATAAAAAAAATGCATACATATACAATACACTATAGGATTTAGTACCATGTTATATGATAGAAGACAATCATATCTTTATTTTACATCAGTTCCAAAGGTTGAAATTTACATCACATAAATACATAAAAACACCAAAGAATGGAATGATTATTTTCATTGAGTATCAACTTCGTAAAAAATTTATTTTACAATATTCATGAATCATTAAACATAAATTATCTACACATGATTTCCTTATAGACATATCATATGTTATACTAATCTTCATAACCATGTGATTAGAAAAAAAGGATAGCGTTTTTATAATAGAAAATAATAAGAAGAAAATATTAACGTATTATCAAGGGTTAAATCACAATCATACAATAAAATATGATAAAATGACCAAAAAATTTATAAATGAAAATACCATTTAATTAATAAATTACTTATTATTTAATGATGTTATAGAAACACATATACTTCATTATATATTTTGGATGGTTATAAGTTTTATCCTATAGGATTTAAAGGACTTTCAAGCATTATAAATTTTGCCAGTATAGTTGTTCTTCCATGATAATTAATATATTCATATATAATGTGTTATGATAATATATAATTGACATAATAAGAAGAAGTGATAACATCAACTAGTATTATTGTACAATATGTATCACATTTATTAATTCTTACATTGAATATGGAATCACTAGCTCTTCCCATGACCAAGAAAATGTTATATTTTAGTGACTGAAATATTAGTGAAACCAAATATATCTTAATTTCACGATTATCAATATCATAGTCCATACCATATTGACCAAACAACAATAAGAAGGAACCACCATCACACACTATAACCTGAGGGGGTACATTGGTGAATAAGGGGTTATGCATCTAGAAACTAGTAATATTAATTTTTATATATCCATTAAACTAAATAAATATTATATTTATTTCATTTTATTATTACATTATATATATAGGATTATATACTGAGTTTGAAGAAGTATATAACAAAATGATGAGGATGAAATCTTTTATTTTGGAAATAAATATATAGTATAAAATAAAGATCACTTCTTGATAAGTTAAATAATTTTAAAAAAATATTTTCATCAAATATTCATAATAAATAATAATTATTTATAGATAAATGATAATGACATTTAATTTAGTCTAATGTAATTTCATGATGGTTCATTATATTGTGAGTGCAAAAAAACATGTATTTTACTATGAATAATGATGTTTTAAATGATTTAATTCACAGATTTAGAAATTTAATTCTGAAAATGATTTTTTTAAATTAATATTTTTAAATTATAAAATAGAGTTCTTTTTATACTTTTCTGAAACTACCAAATTTGTTGATAATAATTTAATATATAATAAATATAATTCATGTTTTATTATGTCATAATGTCCCAAAAGTGTCTTAATCAATTATATAAATGGAATCCATGAAAATAAATTGATTTTACAATTAAATATAAATTTCCGAGTTATTTTATAAATTTTTTAAGATATTGTTGAATCCTCACAAAACAATATTATATTTTATGTTATTGTAATAAATTTCTATTAATAGTAATCACTTCTAAATAATCAATTGAATTTCTTTATGGATATAAGTTCTTATCCTAAAAAAAATTTCAACCTATTCTATTTGATGTAACCAATGGGTGGAAACATGGGAAGGATTTTGTTTTTATTATTATATCACATTAATTCTAGAACTTGTGTTTAGAAATTAATAAATAAATAACATATATTTCTCTATAAATAACCAAGTAAAAATTATTAATCATTTCAAATAACCCCTTGATCATGAACTATAAATCCCACTCTAAATACTTCTCAATGTTTTTCCAAATATATTAATAATTTCATCAAAATATTTTAGATGTCCATTATGAAGGTTATGGATTCTTTTCTTATTCCATTGCGGTTAAGTACTTTTTTTCTACTAATCCTTTTTGATATCTATTTTTTTATATTGTTATGTTTTTATAAAAATAATATTACATTAATTATGATTCCAAAGTAATAAGATACCACGTTTCACTGCCATTAAACCCTTACATTAAAATTTACTTACAGCTGTTATGATGTCTATTTATCGAATTATTTTCCATGGAAGTTGCTTTGTTATAAATTTTCATCCTCATTTCCAGTCAAAGATATTCCCTTATATTCACCTATAAATAATCAATTTATAACTTCTAGTTTTTTGACAACAATTCTTAATCTTTAGATTTAAATTTTAAGATGATATTATTATGTTATATGTTCTATATGACCAAAACATTCATTTAAATTATATGAGAGTGACAGATGGGCCTTCAATTTTATAGTCATTCAATGCATTGGGTAATGTTTTTATCTCATTAGAAACCAAATATGTTTTAATTGTGGTTATCACAAGCCCACTATGTCTTTATCTCTCCTAGGTTGGCAATGAAATATTCTTATGATTCCATGATTTATGTTGTATCAACATTCCAATGATGAATTTAAGTTGTCATCTTATGTCATGCTTCTGTATTGTAATTAAGATTATCACCTTGTTATGTCACCATGTTATTCCCCTTGACTCACTAGTTCAATGTTACTCATCGATTTTATTTTCGTATTCCTTTACTAGGAATTATAGCTCACCCATTTATTATATATTTCCCTAGGTTATCGCATTATATTTTCGAAAATTAATGGGTTTTAATGGAATGTTATGGAATTTATAAATAACTCTTATATATCCATGTATCATGTTGTTTTATTATGTATCTAATAGGGGTTTCAGTATTTGGGATTGTATAATGTTTATCATCATGAATTAAAACATTATTTAAACTATATAAAAGATATGAGTTGTTAAGTTTACAATCAGTGAGTGGGAAAGTTGTTTTTGTGAATATGATTAGAAAAAAATAAATAGATCCTTTTAGATGATAATAAAAATATGAAACCATCCAAAAAATGTGAAGATATATAGTAACTGGTTTTGAATAAACAAAATAAGTTTATATATAAAACATGTTGATCTGGATATATATCTCTTGAGAATATATGTAATAAACATGAAAATAAAATATTGTGTATTAACTTGGTCATCTCCTACTTCATGGAAAAGTGGTCTTACTGTACATATTTCGTACCCTTCAAGGGGTTTTTCTTTGGTAAATTAATAATTTATTTATAATCCATAATGAAAAAAATCCGTTTGGAATTTAATGTTTGTAAATAGATTGTGTATAACATTGATTGAAAAATGTATTTTTAAAGGATAAAAACTACATGTAATTTTGGGATTATGCCTTCTATGTTCATAGATTCTCTTTTATTAGCATGTTATCATTACAATAATTTATCACTTGTTCTATTTGGATAAATTAAATGATTCGAAATTGAATTTAATATTTAATGATACACTTATCATCCATTCATGAACATCAAATATCATATGTGACTATGGTGCTATGAATTATTTCATAAAATAAATTATTAAAAGAAATATTTAATCACCTTATCAGAAATGGAAGTCATTTTATTAGTGTAAATTGTAAAATATGTAACTTAATTAATCCCTATCATAGGACTTATCCCCTGTTAATATTTTTATGATAAATTTCCATGATAACATTGTAATAATACATTTAGAATAATTCGAATATATACACGGTATGGATTGGATTTCCTTATGTGACGAAAATATAAATTTCTAGGAGAATGAAATCACACTCTTTATCCTGAATTAGCCTCTAATTCTATGTATTTGTATAGAGGAATATTTATCTCCCATGGAATCGTTAAGTCCTATAAGTCTACAATTGAAATACGAGTATGTGTATAATTCTCATATGATTGACACTAAGAAAAATATCTTCATTTATCACATAACAATTGAATGATAATAATTTATTGTCTTCCGTAAAAACATTCATGGCCTTACTCAATGGTAATATAATGAATTATGAATCAAAATCATGAGTTGGGCGTTTCCAATAACCAATTTTCCTTATATATTAACTAATTTTTAATGTGAATAGAGGAACACTAAACTACATGATGGTATATATTATGGATTTTCAGACTCATGTTATTCACAATAGGGTGCACTAGTTCCTGTCATCATGAATATAGATTTTATTAATGTTCATTTTCATTGATTATCGTGACCACAAAAAGATCACGATAAAGAAAAAGAATAATTATAAATGGTTTGAAAACATATTTTATCATCTCTATAGAGCACTATAATTCTCTAAGGTGGATATTTGGTTGTGAACTTATTATGTAATGGGGATGATGGAGTGTTTCCTCAGGACTACTTGTCATTATTTTTTTGGTAACTATATGTTTATAGTTATTCTATTTGGACTCATTTGTGCTAAAAATGTATTCATGAAATTAAATAATAGTATTTAGATAGAAAAGAAATAAATTTATGATAGTATTTATTGAAAATATTCATATCTTATCCAAAATAGAATTGGAAAAATATGAGAATTTAAATGTTGTACTCATTTAAATTTAAAGTAAAAATTATGTGTGATGTATATTAAATTATTTTTTGGATGGAGCATTTATCATTCATACGATATGTTATGAACATAAATTTAATGTCTATAGATCATTTATATATATAGGTTACTTATGTAGGGACCAAACCAACATCTACGATAAAGATCCAATGTTTCTACTATGTATTTAGGAACTATCAATGATTTTTTTAGAAAATTATCACCTTTTTCACGATTACAAACCAATCCAAATATTAAGTGTTCCAATATTTTATAAATTTATGGATGTGAATGTGAAATGCAGTACCAAAGGTGTTGTTAATCACTGCATCTGGGATCACATTCAGTACTAGTGGGGAAGGATTTGTGATCAATAAAAATGTTTCCAATATATTACATGGGTTGTTAGATCGTGAAAAATAATAAATTTATGGCCTATAAAAATTTTTGATTAGCGATATGTGAGAAAAACTACCCAACCTATGATATGAAACTGGTTCTAGTGATCTCTTCATTGATTATTTGGTGACATTATCTAAATGGGGAGAGGTGTGAAATATATACAAATCCTAAAAGTATCATGTATGTATTCACACACATGGGTCATAATATACAACAAAAAATATGGATATATCAGATCATCCATTATAAATTTTCAATCCATTACTATCCTTGGAAGAAGAAAAAGTGGACTATGGAATTATTATTAGTTTTCCTTCAAAATTATTTGAATTATATTATTTTTCAGATTTATCATCGAAGCTACTCAAAATGATATAAAATATAAAAGTTATAAGACTTAGGGAAGTTCTACTGTCCATTTTATATGATGAAGATATGACATTTAACATGAAGTTATTGAGTGGAAATTATTTGGTGTTTGTTAAAGATCTATGATTCCGTACTTATTATCACTATTATATTGAGGTTAGTCAATGTGAACCATTCAAATACTGGATGATATGTAGTGAATGTGTTCAATATAATTACAATGATTTTGAAAATCACACCACAACCAACTGTAGTTATCATATAATAATAGTTTCCATTTTATCATTCAATTTATTCATTATAAGGAACTATATATGAATGAGACTTAGACTCTAATATAATTGGATGGATGTTGAGATAAAATGTTGAAGGTACTTGATATTACCCAACAGTTGATGAAAACGGTGGCAAACATTCAGTTTTATATGAAATCCATGAAAATTAATTAGAATATATATATATATATATATTATGACTTATGAAAATATAAATTGAGGTAGAAGATAATGTTTTATTTATTATTATACATAGAATGGATTTCATGAGGATACGATAAGAATAATTCATATGAGTATTTTCCAGTGATAATATTATCATATATAGATGATGTTCTATGATACACTTTACCTAACCATGTCATTATTCTATGGAGGAACCAAAAGTTTTTGGAGAGGACATGGGAACCATAAGAGCTGATTAATCAAATGTACCCTCGTGTATTTTGGTGAATGAATTGAAATTTATAATGTGATGATTCCAGAGGGGTGGGGGGGAGAATGAAATGACTTACAAAATTATAAATGTTTTTTCATTAGGAATGAATAAATAATTTTATGATTAATGTAGTTCTATATAACATATACACTACTTGGTATATTTTATACGATTATACAATATAACATTTCAAATTTAAAATAATATTAATAATCATAAATTTTTTCAATACATATGTGATTTAGTGGTTTTTATGATTAGTATATGTTATGGGTTGAGATAATATATAATTTACATAGATGAATGGAATGATTTTGTAATCCTATAAGATTGTACCATGTGAAGCCCCTTTCTTTGTGCATATGAGGGAGATGAAATAACCAATATTTTATAATGATGATGTTTAAAATGAGATTCAACTACTAAAACACAATAGAAATAGTTTATTGGAGAATATAATTTTTATCATGATCACAACTGAAATAATGTTCATTAAACAACCCTAATAATGTAATACTATTGCACACCCACCCTTAAGACATATGTCTGTTTAATAATGGCTTATGCATCAATAAAAATGTAGTATGAATCATTATTTTTTTCATTATAATAAATTATATATTAAATTTATCAATTTTTATTATTACATTATATATACACTTGTTTTTTTTAAGAATTTTTGAAAACATATATTTTGATTCGATCAATACCAAATCATATTTTTGGGATATAAATATATTTCGCCAATCAAAAATGTATTTTTGATAAAATAAATATCATTGTAATAAATATTATTTAGTATAATTATTCATATAAAATCATTTTTACATAAATATAAAATAATAATTAAATTTATTAAAGTCTAATGTATTTTCTTATAACAGTTAAAATGTTTTAGAATTTTAAAAACATGTATTATCCTGTAAATAATGATGTTATTTTAAATTGTCACTTACCATATTTATAAAAAGTAAATTGAAATAAATATCATATTTTAGATCATCACAATGAAACTATCTAATGGTGTTTTTTTCATATTTTTTTGATATTGTAAATTATTTATCTAAAAAATTAATGCTGTCTAGATATTAGGTATGTATTATAAAATCAATATAGACAAAAAGTTATATAAAAATATTGTAAAAGGAATTGATGTAAAAAAAATTAATTTACCCTTTAGATTAAATTTCATTGTAGTGAATTTATTAATTTTACAATCTTTTAATGAATCCTTAAAATCCTATATTATACTTTGTTATTTGAAATTAAATTCATTTTGATCATTACTCAAATACACATCATTAATTTCATTATCTAAGGACTCAGTTTCTTATCCAAATAATATATATAATGTCAATAATCTTTCATAGAAACATAGGGAAAACCCATTATTGGGTATGTGGTGTTGGTTATTTTATCACCTATTTTTTAAAACCACAGTTTAGATATTATTTAATATTTACCCTCTCCTTTTCTATAATAAAAAATATTCTCCAATTCATCTTCACTAAAAACACATTGAACATTAATTTATTTTCCCAAAATCAATAATTATCCCCCAATATATTCCAAAGCTCTTAAAAAGCTCATACCAAGACACCTTATTATATAATGGATTCATTTCCCAATTATTTTTATTCATGTACATTTTTGAACAAAGACGTTGGATTTGAAATTTTTTATGTTGAAATGTGTTTTGACACATCACATTACTATCGTTCTGATTCCTACGCAATTAAAAACTACTAATCATTCTCATTAAGCACTTAATTGAACATTCACATCCACAAATTATTCTTGGAAAATTATCAAGTGATATTCCAAAATAAAATTCTGTAAAGTAAATACCCAAAACCATTTCTACTATCATTAATTAACATTGATATAACAATCAATCATTGATTTAGGGATACCATGTATGTAACCCACAGTAATTAAACATGGGATTAATAGTAATGTAATATGTTCTTATGTTATGTGATATATGTAATATAAAAAGAAATATACTAAATATGAATGTGAAGGGTATGAAATAAATTTCTATCCTACTTATGCCTTAGGTAATGTTTTTATCTCATGAGAGACCATGTATTCTCTATGATTGACTTTCCAAAGGTCACTATGTTGTGATTAACATTTTTTATCCTTGAATCATTATTATTATGCACTATTTTATGTTTCTTCCAAATTCCTCAGAATCCTAGATTTTATTATATTTGGAAATACTAAAATATTAATGAGTAATATTCTAAACTTTTTATGTAAACATGTTATTCCCCTTGACTCATTTGTAGTTGTTTACTTCATCATATTCACCAATTATTCCATTACCTGGGTTTCAAATAACCCCTTTCATATATACATCCCAGGGTTATTCCATACGGTTTTATGAGATCAGTGGGTTTTTAATATCATGTTATAGAGTTTTTAATGAATATTTATGGGTACTTATTTAAAATTGATTTATATGTATCTAATTTACAAAATACCCTACCACTATAGATCTCTTCGTATTGTATAAATTTTGTCTTAATGTATTAAATAACGATATAATTTTTAGAAATGATATGTGTTTTTATTTTTTATTAGGAGTGAGATATACTGAAGATGGAATAATATGAGATTCCAACAGTCGTCATTAATGGAAATTTGACCCAAAATAAAGAAAATACCTTGGAATAAGAGTGTCAAAAAATGAACGTGATAAATAAGGAATAATAATTGTTATATAACATTAAAATTTTAATCATAAATAATTAAATATAAAATAATATTTTCGATAGAAAATCCCATATTGTATCCCATAGTGTATTAATAATTTTTACATTATTCCCATACTAGATCTAGAAACAAAATATGTTTTCCATAATGGATCAAGAATCATTACTCATAAACCATTATTATCTCACGATATTTATTGCTTTAAAAAATGAATTAGAATGTCTTATCAGTCTCAACCATCACATAATAATCATATATAAATATATGTGGAACACGAAATCAATAATTCAACTTATCTTAAATAAACCATTGAATAAAAATGGGTTTGATGTCATTTCCAAATGGTATTTTATAAACTGACTTCTCGTATTAGTTTGACTTTTAAATTTATTGGACCACCTGAATGGAGAATTTCATAGAGGAATCCTTTTTGGGATTCAAGAATCATAACTCCATAGGAAATAAATTATTCAAAAAATGTAATAAAAAATGAAAATGTGATTTCAAAAAACTGTTCAAAACCTTTTTAGAAGAAGGTAAAATTTAGAATCATTTCATGAAAACAAAATTTTCAAGAAGATAACATAAATAAATTTTTAAGAAAAAATATAAAAATAAATAAAAATATTGAATCCTTGAAAAAAATTAAAAGTGATCCATATAAATTGTGGAGATTAAAATATGATTAAAATATTGTAAGTGAAATATTTTTTAATATTCTAAAAAATATTCTATCAAAAAAAACGTCCTAGAAAGAGTGAAATTTCAATAAATCCAATATAGTTAGATATAAAAATGAAGATCACTATAAATTAAAAATAATTTTATTTAAAAATAATAATGTAAAATGCTAGTAGGAAGATTAAATTCATATGTGGAAGAAAAAAATCATTTTTATAAAATGGTAATTATTTTTAAAATCGATATGTTTTAAGAAGGAAGAATTAAAAAAAATTTAACTACCCTTTAAATTAATATTTAATTTATTTATAATATCATAATGGACCACAATAAACCCATATTATCAAACTATAGATAAAGAAAAATAATTTTGCCTTGTGAGAAGAAGTCAGGCCACGAATACTCTATACCATTAATCTAACAAATCAAAACATTTGATAACATTTTATATAACAAATATTATGATATAAATCCAATATTTAATATCCTTATTTATAACTATAAAATTTTTATAGCCCTTTTTTATTATTTTAAAAAAATTACTTTTTAGATAATTTTTTTATCAACAACTGTCATTCCCTTGGAAGGTATATTTAGAACTAGTTTCTAAGGGTGTTATAAATTCTAATTTATAGATTAAAATAACATTATTAAGATAAAATTAAATTTATTCAAATATATTTATGAAAATTATTTAAATTTAAAAAAAAATTCTTATGTATTTTAGTTATGAATCACAATGAAAAAGTTTTTGAGTGAATTTTGGAAATTTTTAGGAAAGAGGTGTTTTATCTTAATAAATTAGTCGACAATACATATTATTTTTCCAAAACCAAAATAAAAAAAATTATTTACTTATTATTTTACAGTATCACTAAGAATTATGTTTCATGTGATTTTTATGATAGAAATGTAGAGATTAGTTCCTGCATGTGGTAAAACCAACCCAAACAATAATAATAAATAAACTATGGGTGGTGAGTGTGGTTAAGATAATTAATCATTTGGAAGAAAAATAAAGCTTAAAAATATTAATTTTATTGTATAAATGGATTTTTGGTTGTGTGATAGGTTATAAAAATGTTTTATATATAATAATATTGTTCATTAAAAAATGAAAAACATTACTTTCATAGTGATGGAAGTCGACAAGTTTTAATGAGGGTCATGTTCATTTTAAATAGATCTTGTTGATATAAAAAATGGTTTGTAATTTAATAATAGTAATAATCATATAAATATTATATTTATCCTTTAAATATACGTTTATAACCATCAATATGTGGCAGTTATGATAAATCAAGGACATCGTTCTAGGAAGTTGTATTCCGAACGTAGGCATGATTACCTGTTCATTTTTTAAATGGGTGGGGAGGAATGTTTAAAAGCGTTATTCCATTAGTATAATTACATTTTAAAATATTATTAATACTAATTTTATCATAATGTCACATATAAAATAGGTTTTTAGGAGTAGAAGGGATAAAAAGTAGAAGATCATGATTGAGAACCTTACCTCTCTATTTGGATCTTCTCAATTTTGTTATATCATAACACTCCATATCATGGTATTTTTAAAATAACAAGGCTTATAGGACTAGTATAGATAGTTTTTAAGAAACGATGATAAATTATTGGTTCATGTATGGCCTTATAATTAGTGGAGGAAAACATTGGAGGGGATATCCTTTTATAAGGGAGGGTAGTGAAATATTTCTTTTATGTAAAAGTTAATGTAATTATTCCAATAAAACATATATATAGTATTGGAAAATAATAGAGTGGATGAAGGGAAACATCTATTAACACCCACAAAATCATCTTTATACTATTTATATATATTTTTTAGGAAATTTACAGTTTTATTTTTTACTTTTACATTTAATAGTTTTTATCCTGGGAAATAATTTATACATATGTAATTAAATTTTAATTCATATATCAACAATAGAACATATTTGGTCGATTAAAACTAAAGATTAATTATATTAAATAGTTATTTTCAGTTTTTTTGGATTTTTTTATAATTAACACATTTAAAGGGAGAAACTTATTTTTAGAAAAATATTATTTTTATGTCTATAAAATAATGTTTACGGTAAAATTATATATATTTTTTATTTACATGATATTAATTGTTTTTATAATAAAATTATCGCAAACCATACATTATATACAATTATATTAATTGAAATTTATAGAATACTCATTACTAAATATAATAGAGCAATGAGAGAACTCTGTAGGTATAGAGTCATTAGATAATTGGGAAACATAAACAACCGATTCATAAAAAATCTACTTTATCTCCAACTTCTTCCTTCGTAACTAGACCCCTTTTTAAAATATCATTCTTAAGACCCTTCTTGGTGACCCAAGGAAAAGAAACATAACATAGTATGAGAAAATATTCTTAGTAAGGGTAAATAGGTAGTTATCAGCCATTATAATCAGAACACATAAGAACATAACATTTGGAAAACGTATCCTGCATATGAATTATGTGATATCATGCCAAGCGATAAATCATTAATGTTGATAATAATAATTGAAGGTAATCCCAAAATACATAACCTAAGGCATTAATTTTTTTGGTATACAAATAAGAATATAATATCATTTCATGTTACTCAGTCTTATTTCCAAGACCATCATAGAAGAAAAAGTCCATTACCGAACCGGGCTCACTCCTCGTTCTAGCCCTATACTACTTAATCGATATAATTTATCATTCGCGAACTGTCTATATTAAATGATATAAATTATTACCCAATTCAATGGAAGGATATATAGGTCTAAACCATATCATAAAAAAATAAATATTATGTGTTCCACAAAAACATAAATAATTCATCACAGCATAACCCAAGGAATAAAATGGGTTTATTAAACAACATCCCATTATAACATAATCCATATAAAAAATAGATTTATTAAATATCATTCCACCATACACAAAATCATACCTTGGGAATAACAGGTATAGAAGTATAACCCAATAAAATAATTTCATCTTATATGGACTATAATTTTGATAAAACACTTTAAATTAATTATTGAAGAAAATATATTCTCATCAGAAAAAATGTTTATTTTCTAAAAATTCCATGACATATTATAAGAAAATATTTTATTTTATAATAAACTATAAATATTGTAAATTAAGGTTCATTTAAATAAGGAACTATGAAATTATAAAAATCCATACATGCGGTATAGGATAAAAAACATTCTTTTAGTACTTTTCTCAGAACGTCAAAAAGTACATCGTGTCACAAAAAACAAAAGATTCATATGATATCCTTTTATAAAAAATTCCCCAATGCGTAAAATAAAATTTAAACAATAGAATAATTAAATGGATAATATTTTATAATACCTATGTATAAGATGACAAAATGATAAATATACCATAGAAAACTCTTACGTATAAAAAATCTAAGATAAAAATGACATTTTAAATTTATCCATTAACTTTGGTCTAATATCATTTAATGCATGTGAACATCATGTATAATGATTTAAAAAAATTTATTTATTTATTCCATAATCATAATATTTTTTATAATAACATATATGATCATATTATCATCTGTTTGTTAGTAGCATTATTACTCATCCATCAGGTATTAAATTTATTATTTTTATATGAATGTTTTTTCGAATAAGTATATATTGAACTTATTAGGATATATTTATATTATTTAAAAATTAATTTAGTACAATATATTTCCTATTTATTCATTCTATTCATGTGTAAAATCATGATTTAATGAAGCTCAAGTAAAATGAATCAAATAACATCTTTGAGACTGTATGACAATACATATGCACGGGCACTGATATCATTCCCATAATTGTGGAATTGTATTGAAGTGGGAGGTGTATAATATTTCTGAATCTATATATTATATTAATAACATTTATATTTATTGTTTCTGTCATTATACCAATCCATAAAATGTAGTGGTGAAAAACATAATACACCATGGCGAGGAGACGGTAACTCGAATGCATGCACATGTGGTGATTTAATTTTTCATATGATTGATAGAATGACGAATATGGTTGTTCTATAATAATAATAATAAAATAATAGTATGTAATAAATTAAGATTTATTATTTTATAATGAAACAATTCATGAAGAGGTAGTAGAAGACAAAATGAGTATGAATGAATTGGTAGAGGATATTACCTCTTCTTCGACATGCTCCCTCAAAATCATATCTTAAAGCACTAGATTTTATCTTTGAAGAACAAACAACCCTATATAAAGTTACTAGGAATTATTTTAATGGAAATTTCAAGGGAGAACCTATTATGAAGGATAAATAAGTTGTGAATAAATGATATAGGAGGTTCCCTTTTGTAATTACGGTGATCTTCACTTTTGGAAAGTCCCCAAATATTAAATTATAATAATCTCAAACCACATACAAAAACCAAAAAAGATTGCAATATTGAATAAAATAGGAGATATGTATGTGATATTATCAAAAAAATAAAATTTTGACATGTTTTTTTATCAGTTTAATCATTATCATTTTAATTAAAAGATAGTTATTCTATTTAATTTTTAATTAGGGTAACAAATATTTTATTATTAAATGGGTCATATATTTTATTATATGATTTAAATTAGTCATAAATAAATACGTTTAAAAAAATTCGACCATATAATAAATATTTTATAATTTTAAAAATCATTTAGGAATTTTTAAATAATTTCATAAATATTATTTTGATAATCAGTCAATAGTGTCCAATTTGACACTATTCAATTCATTAATTTTTAAAAATATTAAAATAAAAATATAACATTGAAAAAATATTTTATAATATTACTAAGGGGTAAATTTCATCTATAAATTTTGTTGGGTATATTAATTATCCCAAATTATATTTATTTTAATACTTTAAATAACAATTATTTGTTATCCCCAATAATAAAATGAATATCACATTAGTATTTTGTAATTATTTAATACATATATTTAACTAATAAACATTAAAAATAAAGTAATAAGATGAATATAAATATACTAATTATTTTAATAATTCATGTAGTCTGATATATATTCTATAAAATTAAAAATTAATAATGTCATATTTATTAATTCATGAATGTGAAAACATTAACATTAAAATAAATAAAATAATATAAATTTTATAATATCTTCTACAAGGATCCAAATGGCCCATAACTATACCCTTGGAATATTATGGTTTATATATACTCAACCAATAATATTTAGTCAATTTTTTGTGTCTTTTAATGCTTATTATCATTTATGTAATAATTAGTTAATTGATTTTTCATCAATTGAATAATTTCTACTTCACCAATGTTTAAAAAATTAAATAACGATCCATGATAAATAAAAACATTTTTTCTTTAAATTTATTATTTATAGTCGAATTTATCATCAGTATTACCTTACATTACAAATGATATAATTATTAATATTTGAGAGAACAATATTTAACTTTTCTATAAATTAATTAAATTAAATGTCCTAATCTTATATAATTGGTTTCCAATGGATTCTATTTCTACCAAAGGATGATTTATAACGACATAAAAAGCAACTAGTGATATTAGGACAAGTTTTAGGGTAATTTTTATAATATTATTTTTACACTTAATTACCTGATTTACCCATTTAAAAATTACCGAAGTTACTATGCGTAATGCTGGAAAATTAAATAATTCTATTTACATAATTTGGACCTAAAAATTAGAAATATGTAATCTATTTTAAAAAATCTGAGACATAGAATATTCAGTAATGAATTTAAAATTAATCCAATTTTCAAAATTATAAAAAATGTTATAAAAGTTAAAACATTTAAAAATATTGCAATGTTTTTACAGATTAATTAAATGTAAAATTAATCATGATGTCCTAATATATATTAAATAAAAAAATATATTAATTTTATAATTTAAAACCATTTAATAATATAATGTATCCATATAAATTATTTCAATGAAAAAGTTGTTTTAAATTAAAATTTATTGTATTTTTAATATTCATCAAAACATGAATGTTATGAGAAAAATATAAAAAAATCATCCAATGTAACTTATTGTATCATGCATCCAAAAAAGTATTTTATTTTTTAATATAGAAATTATTAACGTGTAAAAATTTTATATTAAAAAGATTTTACCGTTATATGTCTTTTAAATAACCCTTTTAAAAAATAGAGGTTTTTATAAATAAAATAGGTTTTATTCATAGCCAATGAAACAAATATATATTGGCTGAATATCCCTAATATTTTATTTGGAATACAAAATAAATATTACTATACATTAATTTACTAATATTAATTCACTAAATTTAAAAATTAAAATATATAATTGATTTGTATTTGTCAGAAATTATTTGTAGCCAATTAATTCACCATAAATTATCAAGTATTTGTAATATTTATTACCAATAACCTCTTATCTAGATTATAAAGTTAAATTTATAGTAATAGTGTCTCGTTTCTATTTTAAATTTTTTATTTTGTTTCAAGAAATCTATTGAATAATTAAAATTATTTAATGAAAATATTTCATAAAAAAATTCGGTTTTTCTAATCTACCCCACAGAAACTGAATTTATCCTTCAAAATTCATCATTTGGATACAATAAAATTAGGATAACACTACCTCATTACATCCTCATGTTCGTACATGGATTCCAAAATTTAGGGGTGCTTCCATATAAAACTAACCAATGGAGTGTTCTTGTTTCAGAGAACTATTTCGTTATGATCAATAACCCATATCATTTGTTCTTAATAATAAATATCTTGTACTAGTGGTACAAATTCTGAGTTTAGTAAATTTGAAGGATTAGGTTTGTACTTTATCAGTAGATATACATGGAAAACATCATAAACATGAGATTGATTTAGTGGAAGACCAAATTAGAATTATACCTTACAAACATGATCCAGAATTTTAGAAGAACTAATATATCAATCAATTAACTGTACCTTCTTTCCAAATCCCGTTACTATATTCCAGGGAAATATTTGTAGAATCACATTATCACCCCCTTAAAACTCTTGGTCGTTTAATCATTTTTCATCATAATTTTTTTCGACTCTTAGAAGATATTATGTGCTATTGAATATATCTGATTGATTCTTCCTTTTTATCAATAAGATCAAATCTATATAGTTTCTATTACACAACATAATCCTAGCAATTTAGGGTAGTGCACTTATTTCTGGAGAGGGAATTATAAGGATCTATCTTTATAGTTGAGTGAATGTTATTTTTGTAT
This sequence comes from Viscum album, assembly GCA_963277665.1. NCBI lineage: Eukaryota > Viridiplantae > Streptophyta > Magnoliopsida > Santalales > Viscaceae > Viscum > Viscum album. Next base: position 1,424,274,050 of record OY728148.1, on the reverse strand, counting down.
GAAAATTCCACCAATGGTAGGTGTTGATCCCAACCACCTTTGTAATCCACAGATAAAGATCTCAACATATCTTCGAGAGTCTTATTTGTCATCTTAGTCTGATCGTGTATCTGAGGATGATAAGTATTGCCGAAACATAACATTGTATATAGAGACTTCTGAAGAATTCATCAGAACATCATGGTAAAACATGTCTCTGGATCAAATATATAATGGAATGTGGACTCTATAAAATATTACCAATTCGTTTACATATATAGAGGAATGAGGATCAATTGATAAATCCTCTCTAATAGTAAGAAATTTTTCAAACACTTAAGGCGATCAACTGTAACCCATATTGCATTATGGAAATTATATATTTTGGGATGTCTAACGACAAATTACATAGTGTGTTTTTTCCATTTCCATTATAGTATAGGTAATGGTTATAACATCCCCATAGACTTCTTTCTCTCATTCATATCATTCTAGAAAAAAATACACCAAGAGACATATTCTACAACATATCTTTTCATGAAATCCCACTAGAAATACTCTTTAAAGTCATAGTGCATATTTTTAATTCCAATATAAATAGATAATGATGGACTATGTGCTTAATCAAAAAGATCCATTAATTATATTATTTTAGGAATAAAAATCCAGTTCAAAGTCGTTATTTTTAAATCACAATTATTATTGAATTTAAGAACATTTATTACCTTCTTTTTAAAATCTACTTATTTCTTCTATACCTATTTCATATTCACCTGAATAGATGGTGGAAAATTCATTTGAGAATTATATGTTTTCTCCCCTTCATTTTAAAAATAATATATCATTGATTACAAATCCAAAAAAAATTCATCTTTTGTGATCCTCATCATGGATAGTTGAGCATGGTATTTCAACCAAATGAATCTTCCACCTTGTTTAGTTTATTAGGGTGGTAATGTGTTATGTATTCATTATATTTAATCAATTACAACCATTTTAACAGCCCAAGCTTCCACGGTACGCTTCCCTTTGAATAATATAGTAGCGTGTGTTGTACACAACTTCGAGTTCTAACACACACCACAACCAATCAAACTAGCCGTTACAAATAGTAATACCCACTTTTTGAAATTTTATAAATATTATCCTTCAAAATGGACATCCGTTTTGGATTTGGAATATCGAAATTATCCTAGGGTGAATTTTTGTTATTTTTTAGAAAACATTCAAATTTTGATGAATAGTGAAAAATACTAAACATTAATTAAAAACAACTTTTTTAATACAAATAATTTATAGTGATAAATTATACTATAGAGAGGATTTAAAGTATAATTATAATTTATTTTTACCATTTAATCCAATATTGGTAATTGGATGTAATTTCACATTTAAACTAGACATAAATAGGTTTCAATCTCTTGATAGTTATTATTTCTTAAAAAACACTCTATTTGTTTTGAAAATGGGAATTAATTTTAAATTAATTTATACCACTTCTGTGTCTTTAATTTAAAAAAATGGATTCAATATTTAGAATCAGGTGGTCCCAATTGGGTATATTGTTAACTATTATTTTTAGACATTTTAAATAATTACTTCGGTAAATATTTTGTTTACCATGGTAAGAGGGTAAATCCGTTAAATAAGGGTAAACAAATAATATTATAATAATATTAAATTACCCAAAAACATGTCCTAACCCTATTGGTTGATACATTTCCGACCATTGGCATCTTCAGGTCGATTTTTGGACCCCATGGAGAAACTTGTAAGTGATAATGACACTTTATATTAATTAAGTTAAAGTAAATAAAAAATGACATAAGCATATATCTTTTAGAAAAACAATTTTACATAGGGATATATATGTTATATTTTAAACTATAAATATTCATTATAATGAAAAAATGATTTCCTAAATAATGGTATTTGATTCTTTATTTTTAGACATTGAATAAATAAATTTATTTATGACATAATACTGAAGCATTATTTTCCTTATTAATGAATGAATCAAATAATTAGTTCTATAAATGTTAAAATAAAAATTATTTTAATGTTTTGATGACATCCACGAATTTTATTGATTAATGTGACATGTTAGGATTTCTTAATTTAATTTTTTCAAATTAATAATGTTTATTACGACTTTAACAAAAATCAATTATTAAATAGTGTCAAAATTAACATAAATGTGTATTTAAAACAAATATTATATTATTAATTGATATTATATTCATAAAAATCTAAGGTTCGGAAAAATGACTTATATAATGATAGTTGTATTATTAATGGACCACTTGGGGGCGCATGGAAGTATATAGTATGTTTATTAACTATATAATATAAAAATACAAAGAGACATGGTAAATGTCAAACTATTTAACTAAGAGATAAATAAAAAATATAAAGATAATATTGTGACCCAAAACTATATAACATATATTGGTTTAGTGGTTTTCGACTTATCCCCACCTCAACCTTTTAATAAGACACTTTGGAGCCATTAGAAACAGAATATTAAATTATTATAAAATAATATTTCTAGTTTTTCTTAAGGTACCTCTCACCCCTCTTATAAAAGGGCACTCCCTCTTCTCTCTAATTCACACCATAAAATCCATTTGGCTCAATAAAATACTTCCCAAATATCCTCAAAAAACTTCCATCAATTCATCCTAGAGGCCTTCCTTTAGTCATAATGCTATCATAAGGATCCCTTTTGATCAAATCAAAAGGAAGAACCCAAAGAAAAGGTAATGATTTCACCACCCTCTTTCAAGTTCCTTTCTTCATCCACTTATTATATCTTTATCATTTACATTATAAAATAATAACTACAATATATTCTATATAATGTGATGTTATTATAAATATGGTACCACCATATTCAGTATTCTATCCAACCTTTGAATAACATGTCCCCATACATGCGTACGTAAGGTTTACCGTCTCTACGTCGTGGTGTAATTGTTATTCAAAACATTATTATTTGGATGGGTGTGATAATGATGTTTAATTTATTTTAAAAATAAATATGACAAGATAATGATTCTGTATATATGATATACCATCCAATTATATGTTATTTTAATATAAAAAATGATATTGTCGCTCGTGCATACGTACGGACTACTGTCTCCACGAAAGCGATGAGATTCATTCCCCATCATATCCATTCAAGTCTAATTATCAGTTGATGACTAAAAATATTTTTTAGGACTTGATATCATTCTGTATATGAATATCATAAAACATATCTATAACAAACATAGAATATGTAACAAAACATATAAAGGAAAATGAGTAAGTTAACACCCGAAACGACGATAACACTACGATATTATTAACAAAGTAATGTTAAAAGATCATATATTATATCATATTAATGTATATGATTCTTTTATAATTTAGTAACTTTTATTTCACCATTATACAGGAGGTTAATCTACCCTCGACCAATGAAAAGTTCAAGGTAAGGGGTTTCTTATCACACTTAGAATTCCGTGAGATTTCCATTGTTCACCACTTATTTATTTCATGTGGTGTGCGTACTTAGCGTGATGGTATTCATTGTGTAATATACTTTAAATTATGTATATTTACATCATCATTTTATGAACCTTCTTTCTTGGGCAGTTTTTTTCTAAGTTACCATATCAATAAGGGAATTTGAAATTTCAATTTCCATTCATTCAGCTTGACGGATACTTCACTGATTATTTTACTCCAAGATTATGTGTGGAATCACTATTCATTTTCTTATGTCATAATTTCCACTCCCCGTTTTGTGGATATACTTTTTATTCACAAAATCACTCCATTGTTAATTTCTCAAGTCATTGATATGAACTTCATAAGATTAATTTTAACTCAATCTCCATTTTCTGAGTTAAATGTCAAATTTAATGGTGTTGTCTTTACAAGAGTATATGTGAATGTCCTCTAATTTATTTACACAGAATACCCAATAATATTTAGTCTATTTATATTTATCACACATATTTATGTCATTGATTTATCCTTTACCTATGGATATAGTCTTTATAAGAGATTTCATCTCAAATTACATTCCATTGAGACTTCATTGTTGTTATACACAAAATCACTTTTATATGGTGTATATAATGCACTTTGACATAGTATATCATGAAAACCTTTATTCTCATGATATTACAAATTTTTTATTACCTCAATTATTTTTATTCAAGTGTCTCTCTTTTGGTGATGAACTATAACGAAAATATCATATTTAATGTTTGAAAGAATTATTGATCGAAATCAATATAATTAATGAGCATGTTTTAAAAATGATTTTAAGGAATTTATTATATGGAAATTAAGGATTTAAAATTATAATTATTTTTAAACATTTCAAAGTGGTATGGGACACTTTGATTCAAAATTCATTTTTTAAATGCCTTCTTGAAAAATACTTTGACTTTTAATGATTTCTAGAAAAAGGGGGATATTTTTCTCTAATAGTTTTTATAATTATATTAATCATTGTCAATATCCTTCATTATTCTCTATAGAGGTTAATATGTTACAATACAATCATTCATATTGTATTGAATGAGTTATGTTTGAATGTGGATGTGCTATTTTTACAACATTCATGGATTCTGGATAAAGTATTGACATTTCGTATGCTAGTTTTAATAAAAATGTGTATGTTATATTTAAACCTATTCATATGAGGAATGCATTGGACTTGATAGGTGATTGGTGGATCCTGCTATACCTCATTGATGCATCGGCAGGTCTAATGATACAAACTAGTGTATTGGCACAAGACCTTTACAAAATCATATTTGTAGTCTTGGCACAAAGCCTTGACTATGTGGTTATGATAGTCTGGCATTATGAATTCCATCATTATGAATGATGTTATTGATATGGCATGTGATTATTCGACTAGTAGAATATCCATTTGAATAAGTAAATGAAATTATTTCATTTTATTTTTGCCATGTTATGTTGAAGTTCATGTTTAAAAGGCTTTTGTTTTAGTTATACATTGCCTTAAATGTTTATGCTTATTTATGAAAGTTTCTTATATATTTTTATCCTTACTGAGAATCTGAGCTCACCCCTTTCAATGTTTTATTTCTACCAGGATGTGAAAGGTATCTTATAAATCACCTGAAGGGATAGTAAGAGGGGATATGAGTGTTTTCTATGGAGACAAGATCTTGTTGTAGTTTTTCATTTTATGATGTAATGTAAACTTTATGAATGTATCTAGTTATTCCAAGGCTACTAAACTAATCAGTCTTTCGAGACATGATCTTTTGTGATCATGCCATTGATTCATAATAATGAACTGACTCTGGGCTTTTGGGGTCGGGGCGTTACAGCTGGTATGAGAGTAAGTTTAGTAAAAACCTTGGAGACTAGATTTAGATAAACTCTGATTAGAGAATATAGACCTAAAATGGACTTTGAGGATTAGTATAGAAGAACTTCCTAGAATTTGGGTATTGTAGGGATTTTGTGAGTTTTTCGAGCAATACATCCCTGTCTGGATACGGGCAGGTAGATGCGGCTCTAATACAGATGTACCTAAGGGTAAAACCCGAAAATACTACTTTGAGCTAGACTTGAATGGGAACTGGTTCGCGAAAACAGGACTTACTGCACTCTTGATTATGACACTCCAGGGGGATATGCATAGGATAATTTACATTTTCTTTACAAACCGATTTGATGTATTTTAATATAATATGAGAATAAATGACCTTGGTTAATCCTACGGTGATTAAAAATGAGAATTTTGTGTCATGATATTCTCTAAATGATTTAAAGACTACTGTTACTCACACAATGCTTTCTGGTTTTAGTTAATTTCTGGATTCCAAGGAAGTCATAGTAACATTGAGAATGATGTACAAGGTGGGAAAAGTGGTAGAAATGAGGAAAAATGTAATTTTGACAGGCGTACAAGATATTTTGTTCATACCAAATCAGTTTTCCAAAAATATGATCCATAACATATATATTAACCAACTCTCAGACTCATAAAAGAAGATAAAGGTGATGAATGATAACAGCTCCAACAGTGGAGACCATAGAGAAAAGATTCCTCAATTTCCATAATGCAAGAAATTTGGAAGGAGACACCCAGGAAAGTGTCTCAATGGAACAAAGAAATGCTTTATGTGTGGGAAAGAATGACATAAAGTGATGAATTTCTGAGAAAAAATGAAGAGTACTATGGAAGAAAATCAAAATGGTCCCAAGAATCTATTTACAGTCATTTTCCGTAAATGTAGGGGACCTGGCCATTACCCGAGTGAATCCCCAATTCTATAGGATATTTTCTTGGTCAAAGAATAATCTATGTGGAAATAAATGATTGGAGAAAATTTTTAAAGTACTAGTTCTCCTTGTTGATGGGATTACTTTGGAATAATTTTTTCTTTTACATGTAACCTTGCAGTTTTTCATGTGAAAATGATATTTGAAGAAGACAATATTTTCTCCTGTGAATATAGTTATAAATAACCATTTGGTTTTATATGATCATTGGGATTGAGGCAATTACATGTTATTATATTTTGGGATGAATATACAAGGTATGAGATAACATTTGTGGTTAAATTGTGTTATGGTTATTTTTAGGAATTTATCTTATTTTGGTAATTTTATAAAACAAACTTTTAGAAAAAGGACAACAAAAAGACCGTGTAACAGCCCGTCACATTGGACAAAGCTATGGGAATCAAACCCACAACCAAAGTGTGATTGGGATTTATCGCCTACCATTTAACTATGTCAAGTCCCTGGTGAGTGTGACTAATTATTTTTTGTTAAATGATTTTATTGATCAGTAATAAGTTGATTTGGGATCTTATGTCTTATCAAATGAATACCCATAGTATAGGAAAATGATTCGGTGATTATGTGATAAATGTTATTTTGGAAGATGTTCACTTTGTTGGAAACACAATATGCCAATGGAAAATAGAATACAATGGGATTTTATTTGAGGAGTAATGGTGTATTTTTATCTATGCTTTTATTGTGGATCTATAGTTATTTGGGTTATTTTTTGAAATTGTTATCCAATAATAGAGAATATGTGATTAGGTTAATGACTTTTAAGTATTTTAATTATAGAGTAGTTGATTTCATTTGGAGATACAATTTAACATGGAAGACTACATAACCAAATTCTTCTATGTTTTGGGTTTCCATATTAATTTGGATTATATGGAAGGATTTTAAGGAAAATTGTTTATTGAATGGTATTTATTTATCTTTGGGGTATTGTTGGTTTAGTTTTAGAAATTATGATTTGGGTTTATTTCTCTAATGGAATATCCTTTTGGGGGATCATCATATCATATACTAACCATTTTGGTTTTTATTAACATCTAAAGACAAGGTAAATATATAGTTTATCCTTTGTGGATCTTGTGATTATATAGAAGTTTATTCTATCTCTTCCAGTGTGACCATGTCTTCTTGAATGCTCATCGTTTTAAAAAATAATTTAGTGGTAGAAATTTTTTAAATAATGAAACTCTACTTAAAAAGTAATTATATCTCTTTATGTTCTTAGTCAATCTCATAAATTAATTCCTCATATTTATGTAATTTAACTTGAATCAAAACAAATTCCATTTACTTTTCCTACTGGGAGACTAATGACTATTTGTCCCATCAGATGTTTGGGGTTTTCTTATTGTTAATGTTCTCATAATCATATTTTCTATCCCTCTCCATCAGAACTGGACACATAGTTTATCATCCATTTCCATGTTTTCCTACATGGAATCCTAGTATGGGTTATATTGGGTGACATTTATACTTCTCCTTCTTTATTTTAAAGTGATATTTTTATTGACTCTTATTCCGATGTGGGACGTTCCATTATATTCTGAAGCCCAATATTAAAAAAAATTCAAGGAAAAAATTATTTGAAGGAGGGGATAATGTTACACCCCAAGATTCCACGACACACTTCCTTTTGAATAATACAGTAGCATGTGTTGTACGCAACTTCGAGTTCTAACACACACCACAACCAATCAAACTAGCCATTATAAATAGTACTACCCACTTTTTGAAATTTTAAAAAATTTATCATTCGAAATGGACATCATTTTTTGACTCGAAATATTGAAATTAGACTCAGGTTAATTATTGGTATTTTTTAGAAAACATTCAAATTTTGATGAATAGTGAAAATACTAACCATTTTATTAAAAAAATATTTTATTCTAAATAATTTAAAGTGATAAATTATACTATTTAGAGGTTTTAAAGTATTATTAGAATATATTTTTACATTTCATCCAATATTGGTAGATGAATGTAATTTCACATTTAAACTAGATATAAACAAGTGTCAATCTTTTGATAGTTATTATTTCTTAAAAAACTCGCTCTTTTTTTTTACAACGAGAATTAATTTTACATTAATTTTTTCCACTAATGTGTTTTGAATTTAGAAAAATTTACTCCATATTTAGAATCATGAGATCCAAATTGTGCAAATAGGGATCATTTATTTTTAGACATTTTGAATAATTACTTCGGTAAATATTTTATTCACCATTGTTAAAAGGTAAATCCGGTAAATAAGGGTAACATATTAATATTATAATAATATTAAATTACCATAAATCGTGTCCTATCCCTATTGGTTGATACAAGTCTGACCAAGGGAATATTTGGGTCGATTTAGGGATCCAATGGTTCCATTTTTAAATGATAATGACACTTTATATTAATAAAGTTAAAGTAAATACAAAAATGACATAAGAATATATATTTTAGAAAAACAATTTGACATAGTGTTATATATGTTATATTTTTGACAATAAATATTAATTAGAAATATAAAAAGTGTTCTGAAATAATAGTATTTTATTTATAATATTTAGACATTGAATAATTAAATATATTTATGACACAATAATGATGTAGTTTTTTCTTTATTAATGAATGGATAAAATAGTTGGTATTGTAAATGTTAAAATAAATATAATTAAAATTTTTTGATGACATAAAATAATTTTATTGGTTAATATGACATGTTAGGATTTATTAATTGAATTTGTTTTGAATTCATAATGTTATTAAGACTTTAACAAAAATCAATTATTAAATAGTGCCAAAAAAGACATAAATGAGATTAAAAAAAATATTATATTATTAATTGATATTCTATTCATAAAAATATAATGATCAGGAAAAGGACTTATATAATTAAAGGTGTATCATTAATGGAACACTTGGGGGTCTCTTGGAAGTATATAGTATGTTTATTAACTATATAATATAAAAATACAAAGAGACATTGTAAATTTCAAACTATTTAACTAAGAGTCAAATCAAAATGATAAAGTTAATATAGTGACCCAAACCTATCTAAAACCTATTAGTTGAGTGGTTTTCTACCTATACCTACTGTAACCTATAAATAATCCACTTTTAAGACATTATAAACTGAATATTAATTTATTAAAAAAATAATATTTCTAGATTTTCATAAGGTTCCTCACACCCCTCTTATAATAGGGCAGCCCCCTTCTCTCTAATTCACATCTTCAAAGCCTTTTTTCTTGGAAACAATCTGCCCAAATATCCTCCAAAATTCCCTCAATTCACATTATAGCCCTTCATTTAGTCAGAAATCTAACTTATGAAGCTATTTTGATCAAGTCAAAAGGAAGAACCTGAAGAAGTGGTAATTATTTCACCACCCTCTTTCATGTTCGTTTCATTTTCCACTCCTTATTTATTTTTCATTTCCATTATAAAATTATAAATCAATTATATTATATATACTATGATGTTATTATAAATATTCTACAACCATATTCCGTATTATATCAACCCTTTGAATGACATGTCACCATATGTGCGTACGTACGGCTTATCGTCTCCACGTCGCGGTGTAATTGTTATTCAAAACATTATTTTTTGGATGGGTATGATAATGATGTGTAATTGATTTAAATAATAAATATAAGAAGTTAATAATTCTGTATATATGATATAACATCCAATTATATATTATTTTACTATCAAAATAATGATATTGTCGCTCGTGCGTTGGTACGGACTACCGTCTCCACGAACGCGATGAGATTCATTTATCATCATATCCATTCAAGTATAATTCCCAATTGATGATTAAAAATAATTTTTATGGACCTGATATCATATTAATTTTAATAATTCTTGTAAAATTTAATAACAATTACTTCACCATTACACAAGAGGTTAACCTACCCTAAACCAAGGAAAAGTACATGGTAAGGGGTTTCTTATCTCACTTTTAATTCTGTGATATTTCCATTGTTCACAACTAATTTGTTACATGTGGTGTGTGTACTGCCCCAGATTGTATTCATTGTGTAATATACTTTAATTTAGGGATATTTACATCATCATTATATGATCCTTCTTTAATGGGTGTATGTATCATAAGTTACCAAATCGATAAGGGGATTTGAAATTTCAATTTCTATTCATCCGGCTTTACGCATAAATCACTGATTATTTTACTCCACGATTATGTGTGGAATAACTATTCATTATCTTATGCCTTAATTTCTACTCCCCTTTCTGTGGATATAATTTTTTTACACATAATTACTCCATTGATAATTTCTCAAGTCATTGATATATAAGAGTAATTTTAACTCAATTACTATTTGTTGAGTTAAATATCCAATTTATTATTGTTGTCTTTACAAGAATATGTGTGAATGTCCTCTGATTAATTTACACTGAATACCAAATCATATTGAGTGTATTTAAATTTGTAACACATAATTATGTTGTTGATTTATCCTTAACCTAAGGATACGGTATTTATAAGTGATTTCATCTCTAATTACATTCCATTGAGACTTATTTATTGTTATACACCAAATCACTTTTATATGGTGTATATAACGTACATTGAAATTGTATATCATGAATACCTTTATTCTCATGATATTACAATATTTTGATTAACTCAATTATTTATATTCATGTTTCTCTCTTTTGGTTAGGAACTCTTACTAATATTTCATTTTAAATGATTTTATGATTTATTATTCTAAATCATTATCATTAACGTCCATGTTTTAATAATGTTTTTAAGGATTTATTTATATGGAAATTAATGTTTTAAAATTAAAATTATTTTTAAATGTTTCAACGTGGTATGGGACACTATGATTAAAAAATCTATTATTAAATGGATTCTTGATAAATAGCGTGACTTTTAAATGATTTCATAAAAAAGGGTGATAGTTCCCTCTAATAGTTTTGATGATTATTTTCATCTTTGTCAATATACTTCATTATTCTCGATTGAGGTTAATCTATTACAATACAATCTTTCATATTGTACTGAATGAGTTTTGTTTGACTGTGGACGTGCTATTTTTATACCACTCATGGTTTGTGGATAAAGTATTGACATTTTGTATGCTAGTTTTAATACGAATGTTTATGTTAGGTTTAAACCTGTTAATATGAGGAATGCATTAGACTTAATATGCAACGAGTGGAGCCCGCTATAGCTCCTCGATGCATCGGTTGGTCTCATGAGACAAACAAGTGTCTTGGAACAAGGACATGAAAAAAATCAATTTTGTAGTCTAGGCACAAGGCCTTGGCAGTGTGGTTATGATAGTCTGGAAATATTCATTCTATCAGTATGAAAGTAGTTATTGATATTGCATCTGATTATTTGACTAGTAGAATATCCATGTGAATAAGTAAACTGAATTATTTCATTTTATTTTTTACATATTATGCTGAAGTTTATGTTTTAATGGATTTTTTTAGTTGTAATATGCCTTAAATGTCTATTCTTATTTATGAAAGTTTCTTCTATATTGTTATCCTTACTCGGCATCTGAGCTCACCCCTTTCTATGTTTTATTTTTTCCAGGATGTGAAGAAGTATTTTATGAATGACCTTCAAGGATCTTATGAGGGGATATGAGTGTGGTATATGGAGACAAGGCATTGTTATAGTTATTCATTTTCTGATGTAATGTAATATTTATGAATTTATGTAGGGATTCCTATGCTACTATACAAATAGGTCTTTTGAGACTTGATCTTTTGTGATCATTCCAATGATACAAAATAATGCATTAACTCTAGGCTTCTGTGGTCAGGGTGTTACATCCATATTATTTGATTCATATTAATCTCCTTATGTATGAAAATATACATAAAACTAATATGATCATAAAAAATATCATACCATTGAGTATTATGATAATTCCTCAATATATTTAGTGGAAAGAGTTCCACAGCTAAGACCAAATCATCAGATGGGTAAATTTTCTCAGGGATATTTATATTTCCTTATGCATAGGCAATCAACATATCATTTTTACTAAGAACACAACCAATACACTTATTGGAATCATCAATGTGAATCCCAAACCATTCTCCACAGCAAGGTAGAATAAACACTGGTGCACTGGATAATCTTTTTCTTATCACTTTAAAATTCTCTTCATATTCATCTATCCATACAAACAGAACTCATTTTCTTGTCTACATGTTGTATGGATTAGATAATCATGAAAAATATTTCAAAAAATATGGATAATAACTAGACAACCAAAGAAAAGTGTGGATATCAGTTAGAATTTTTGGTCTCAGTCAAATTTTAATAACTTTGATTTTTTATGGATCCACATATATCCCCACTCTATAGATTATGTGTCCCAAAAAAGAAATGTCTTAATACAAAATTCAAACAGTGTAAATTATTCATTAATATTATCCATTTATAATGTATTTAATATAATTCTCAAGTGATCTTGATACCCTTCCTTTCTCATCGAATAGACAAGAATATCATAAAAAAATACTACCCCAAATGGATCAATATAGTCTTTAAAGAATCTATTCATTAGACTTATGAAGATAGCCTGAGATTTAGTAATACCAAAAGTCATCACAATAAATTCATAATGTCTATAATTTGTACAATATTACCAATTTGGTATATCCTCCTTCTTGACCATTAATTGATGATATCTTAAATGAAGACCAATCTTGGAAATGTGTTGTGCTCTATTTAGTCAGTCGAATAAGCCATCAATGTAGGGAAGTGGATATTTTTTCATGATCATGATCATGTTATGTTCTTGTTAATCATTTAAGAGTCTCATTGATCCATTTTCTTCTTAACAAAAATAATTGGTTCTCCCCATGTTTACGCAATTGGGTGTATTAATCCCAGGCCAGTATTCTTTTTGAGTTGCTTCTTCTACTACCAAAACACAATTGGGGAAATTCTATAAGATGTCTCTGAAATAGGAATAACATTTATATTGAGTTCTATTGAAAATGAAACAGCATGATTCAGCAGAAGAAGATAAAATTACATCATAATGACATAAAAAAATTCTCATAAAATCGGTGTATTCATAATTTTGAGTTTCTCCCCAACCATTTGAGATATATTACCTTCATTTATAGGAATAAAGACCAATAATATGGGGATAATTTCTACTAGAATGTCATATTCATCCTTACATAGATAGATGATCATATATTGGTCAGGAATATGAAATGTGACTTATCCTCATCGACAATTAATATGATATCTATTTATAGAATGCCAATATATTCCACGAATCACATTAAATTCCATGATAGGAAGGATCATAACATAATCATGATTCATTATCCCCCAAACATCAACTGGATAATAATTATAGACATCAGATGTGGCCACTATTCTATTATGATTTTTCAAAACTTACTCCATATCTAATTATTGAGGTAATAAAGATATAAAATTAGAGAATTACTCAAAAATAAATGAGTGTGTGGATCTAGATTAAAATAAAACATTTTCAACATTAGATTGGATTGTATGTGTATCTTTCACAACATTATTATCATACTCTATATCTTCAATAGTGATCATAAGTGAAATTACATTGTCTTTGGGATTAATTGTTTGCTAACATTGATCATCGTTAATAACCCCTAGATTAGGGCATTGATAGGAAAAATGCCTCATTTCCTTTCACATGTAATATTGAATTGATAGAGGTACATTCAGTGCATCTTTATCTTTATTCAGGTAATTAAACATCTTTTCCAACAAATTTGGCATTCAACTTACGAAATAACTTTCATTCCACTAATTAAACATTTTCCAATACCATTAAGAAAATTTACATCATATTTAATTCCAAAAATTGAGCATAAGGAAAAACTCCACTACTTTTATATGTTGTATTTATATTTTCCCATTAATTATATTTTTCTCTTCTAATAAAACCCATTTGATTGATGGGTTACATTAACCTCCATCTTAACGATGAGAAAACTTCAAATGATTTATTCATTGCTATTTAAGTCTCTTAGGGATAAAAAAGATTGGATATTTGGTTTTATGGAAATAAGAATAAATCAATTTCACTATCATGTTGGATCATTATTCCAGAATTGAACCTCTCAAGTCTAGTGAAATTTTCTTCGTAGGTACTAACTGATTCATCAGATATTTTCTTATGTTAATGGAACTTCTTCATCATCTATTTTTTAATAATACGAGAAAAATAAATATTGAAAAATAGGTTTATGAACTCATCCCATTCAAGGGATTCAATTTCATATTTTTTACTCTAATTCCTGATAAGATTCAACTATTGATCAGCTTAAACTTCCAATTTACTGACCACTAAAGAGATTTTATCATGTTCTAAATATTTGATAACAAAAAATTTCTTTTCAGTGGTAGTAATCCATTTTTCATCCAGTAGTGGATATGAAGAACCACTAGATTAAGTTTCATGCAGCTTCTTGAAGGACCCCACAAAATATTTAATCCATCCATTGTTCATTTGTATGTACTTCATGATAAATAGCTTGAGAATATTTTGTGAGCATAGAAAGGAGGTTCTTCATTATGACACCCATGACCTTCGGTTGCTCAGGAGGATGATCGTTGCATTTCCCGTCACATTCATCATTGACACAGTTTCTCCAGGTTCCACCCATTTACTAAAACCTAGAAGCATAGTATGAGAAACATTAAACATAATGGGAAAACCACATAAAAAATAATAAAATAACAATTATGTAAATTATAGGTGTTATTTTATTTTAGTTCATGTTCATTTCTGAAACACATGGATTGTAAACTATACATTGGAATTTCTTTAGGGTTCATCCTATAGTTTTCTGATCCTAGTTTCCAAAAGTTAACTATAAATTTTCTTTGATACCATCTTTATCCACCCATATATTACATATATTGATATTAATTCAATATTTACGAATATTCATAATAATATTAATGAAAAAACCATGACAGGAAAGTATAGGTATACTGTCTTTAGAAATAGCGAACCATAAACAACTGCTTCCTAAGACATCAATATTGTCTCCTACTTATTCCTTCATTACTAGACCCAGTTTTGAAAAATCTATCATAATAGCCTTCTTCGTGACCTATAAGAAAGAAACATTAAAAAGGGTGAGCTCATATACTAAATATGGATAAAGATAGATATATCCGGTAAATCATAATAATAAAACATATGAAAATATATTTCAAAATATTATCCTACATATTAAAGATAATGATATCATTCCATAGGATAAATCATAAAATTTTACAAGAAATAGTGAATATAATCATGAAAGTCATTAAATAATACATGAAATGTTTTCACACACACATAATCATATAAAATCATTTTGTATTAATCAACGATCATTTCCAAGACCATCACAGAGGACATAGTCTTTTATTGAACCGACCTCACTCCATACTTCATCCCTTTATTAATAAACTGAGATAATTTAACATATCAACCATATATATATCATGAGATATAAATCTTTATCCAATGAATTGGATGGATATATAGGTCCCACCCACAACATAACAAAATATTTCTTATGTGTTCCACAAAAAATATGAATCACTCATTATAGAATAACATTGGAATAAAATGGGTCTCTTAAACATCATTCCGTAATAAAATAATACATATTAAACAAATGGATTCCTTAAATAACAATCCATCCTAAACACAGTAAAACAATTAGAATTATAGGGATATAATTGTAACCTTATCAAATAATTTCTTCTTCTAGAGAATTTAATTTTGAAAAAATAAATGAAATCAATTCATTAGGAATTTTTTCTTTTCTCCTTAAAAGGTTTTCTTTTCTAAAAACACCACAAAATTTTAAAAGAAAACAATTTCTTTGAAAATAGTCGAGAAATATTATACTAGAATATTAATGGAAATAAGTCTCTATTAATGTGCAAAAAATCATTATTTCTATATAATATAATAAAACTGTATTCTTCTACTTCGTTCGAAGTATCAAAAAGTACCTCGTATCGCAAACTACTAAAGATAACTTTCATACAATTTTGAGAAAATAAACCATTAAGTAAGATTTAATTTAAAAACTACTATAATAATATGAAGATTATTTTATAATAAATTTGTATAGAATATGGAAAATGATGATAAATATACCACGGTAAATTATTATGTATAAACAACCTCAGAGAAAATTGTGATTTTTAAGTTATCCCTTATCTTAGGTCTGCTATCATTTTCATGTATCTAAACCACCTGTATAATGTTTTAAATAATTTCATTTACACATTATAGAATAATATTCATTTTTATATTATAATATAGGATCATATTATCACCCGTTTATTTGCTAACATTATTACTCATCGATTAGGTGTTCACTTCCTTATTTTCTTATGCATGTTTTGTCTGATAAGTACTTTTTTCTCTTATTAGGTTATAGATATATCATTTATAAAATGTCATTAGGATAATATATTTCAAGTTTATTCAATTAATTCATTTATTAAATCATTGTTAATGAATATCATATAGAATGAATAGAATCTATTTGGGGAGAAAGTAGGTCGTGTGTAAGCATGAGCGACGATATCATTCTAATAATTGAAAAAAGGCGTTGTTATGGATAGTGTATAATATTTAGGAAATTTTTTTTTTCATATTAATCAAATATAGTTAATATTTCTATCATTATACCCATTCATGTACGTTTTTGTTGAAAAATATATTTCACCACTATGTGGAGAAAGTAATTTGTACATACTCACACGTGGTGATTTCATTTTACGTTGGATGGATTAAATGAGGAACATGGTTGTTTCATAATAATAAAAAATCTAATTATATAGGTGACACATGATATATTACTTTATAATGAATCAATTCATGAATACGAAGAACAAGAAGAAATAATTTTGAATGAATTAGTAGAAAAGGTTACCTCTTCTTCGATGTGCTCCCTCTAAATAACCTCTTAATGCACTAAAGTTTGTATTTGGATATCACCAGAATAATTACAATGTTACTATGGAATATGGAAATGAAAAATTAAATGGAATATATTATTATTAAGGCTCAATGATTTTTCAAGAAACGAGGGAGGAGGTTTCCCTTTATAATTGAGTTGAGGGGCACTTTTGGAAAGTCAAAAAATATTAAATTATAATAAACTCAAACAATATTTGAAATCTTAAAAAAATGTAACAATATAAAATATTATTTGATATAGGGTTGTAATTTTATGAAAAAACAAGCTTTGGATTCGTTTTTATATCTATTAGACCCTTATCATTTTCATTAGCACTTAGTTATTCTATTTAAATTTTTACTTGGGTGACAAATATTTGAATTTTAAATGGGTGAAAATTTTATTTATATGATTCCAATTAGACCAGAAATAAACACCTTATATCCTTTTAAAACATAAAATAATTATTTTTTAATTTAGAAAATTAATATTCTCAAATAATTTAATAAATAATTATTTTGAAAAGTAATCAATAATGTTAGTTTTGAAAAAACTAAATTTATTGTTTAAAAAAAATTAAAATAAGAAGATAATATTGAACTAAATATTTTATTATATTCCAACATGGTCAAGGTAATTTATAAAATTCGTTGGCTCTATTAGTTCTCTCCAATTATATTTATTTTAATATTTTTAATAACAATTATGTGTTATCTCAGTTAATAAAACAAGTTATCGGTAATTATTTAATACTATTAATTGTTGAATAAAAATTTAATATAATATACTAAAATAATTATAAATACATTTTATTTATGAATAATTCTTTTAGTATAATATATCATTTGTAAAATTGTACATTAAAAATGTTGTAATTATTAAAACATGGATGTGATTACCAAAACATCATTTTAAATAATATAATATAAGAGTCATAATATCTTATATAATGATCTAAATAGAAAATAACTAGACCCCTGCATTATTTTGGTTTATTTATACTATCAAAATAATATTTGGTCATGTTTATGCGTCTTTTAGTGGTTATTATCATTTTAATACTAATTAGTTTATTGATTTTTCAACAATTTAATAACTTTTGCATCGTCAATGTATTAACCATCATGGGAATTATTTATTTTCAAAAAATAACAAAAAAATACCATGATAAATAATATCCATTATGTTTAAAATAAATATTATCAATCAAATTTATCTTCTTTATTTGGTTATACAAAAAATGACATAGTTATTAAAAATATTTGATACATTGTTAACTTTTCGTTAAATAAAATAAAATAAATTTCCTAATCTCATCCAATTGGATTGAAGAGGATAAAATTTTGACCTAAGGATGATTTAGGTCGAAACAAACCTATCCATTCATTTTAGTACAGGTGAATGGTTAATTTTATATTATTACTTCTACCAATAATTACCTGATTTACCCTTTAAAAAGTTACCAATGATGCAAATAATATAACATAAAAATAAAATGAATGTATTTATATAATTTAAACCTACTTATTCCAAATATGGAATCCTTTAATAAAACATTAAAACATAGATGTTTCAGTGGTTAATTTAATATTAGTCTAATTTTTGAAATTATAATACTAGTTTTAAGTATTAAAACATTTGCAATAAATTGATATTTTTGTACATATAAATGAAATGCATAATTATTTTCAATTAACTACATTTTATTAACTGATACAAATATTCTACATATAATTTAAAACCATTCTATAATATAATTCATATATATAATTATTTTAAATGAAAAATTTGTTTTCAATTAAAATAAAGTCTATTTTTAATATTCATCAGAACTTTAATGTTATTAAAAAAATATAAATAATTCATCCATTGTAATTTTTTATATCCCACCTCTAAATAAGAATTTTTTGTTTTTATATTAAAATTATTAATGTGTCATAATATAAAATTAAAATTGGTTCTCCAATAAAATGTGTTAAAATTACCCATTTGAATAATATAGAGTTTTATACATAAAATAATTTTTATACCTACCTAATAAATAAAATATATGTCAAATCATTATAAATCATATTTTATTATTATATAAAATATATATTTCATTATTTTAATTTACTAATGTTAATTATCTAAATTTTAAAAAAATAATATATAATTTCTTTATATTTTCCATAAATAATTGTTAGCTAATTAATTCAGTGTATGTTTTGATAAGATAGTTATAATTATTTTCATTGACATAATAACAAGGTTATAATGGTCATTTTATACTAATGGTGCCTCACTATTCATTTAAACTCATTATTACATGCAGTGAAATCTATTGAAAAATTAAAATTATTAAAAAAATTAATTTCATAAAAACATATGGAAGTTAAAAAATTGAAGATTAATATTGATAATAAATAATGATAAAACTGAATTATATCTTGGGATAATATAATTAATTGAAATGATGAAAACCGATTTTTTATTATAATAAAATATTACATTAATTAATCAAATTTACCTTGCCTTCCAAAATTCAACATCATATATTTAATTTCATCATTTCAAATTATAAAGAAAATTAAAAATATTTTTTTATAATTTTTATATTATACAGTCTTATAAATAGTCATAAATGCTATCTTTTTTTGTAATAATTTTATTTTTAACAATTTACCAAAAAATATTAATTCCAAAAATATATCAAACATTCATTATTGGGTAATATTGATATGTGACATTAAAATTATAAGTTAATTTTATCAATTAAAATTATAAATTTGATAGAAAATAAATATATTTGAGAAAAATATGTGTGAAAAATCAAATTAATAAAAATGACTTTATAGTGGTATTAATATGCCTTGTTATATAGTTTTTAAAATTTGGTCACATATTTTGTTCCCTTCAAATTTAATGAATATAATATTTCAGTCATATTAAAAATTTATTTTATTAGATTATGATTTTCTTCATTTTAGTTTGTTGTTTTTTGAATGGAATGATACTCAACATGATATTTAGTTAAGGAAAATTTATTTATTAAAAATCATGGGTCATTGTATTCCACCCAAAATAAAAATAATTTAGTCTTTGTAATTTTATTATGTGGATGAAAGAAGTTAGGGTACTTTTATCTCATTATATCCTCATATACCCACATAGCTTCTTCAAAAATATTATTCCTTTATTGATCTATGGCCAGATACATGGCATTTTTATATTGTACTTTAAATCATTAATCAAATGTTTATATTATTTATTCTGAATATTAATGTTAATGTTCCTATTTCATAGACTATGAGTTCTGAAAATATGAGGGGTCTAGTATCAAATTCATATTATGTTATAGTTGTGAAATATATTGTACTTGATTGAGGTATGGAGGAAGTTCTATGTGATATGTTACAAATTCAAAATCATCAATGATATCATAGTGATAAATATAACTAGGGATCTACTACCATTTTATCCTAAATATTATTATTCACATACTAGGAGATATCCAGATAATAATTTTAAAATACCATTAAAATTTAGATCCAATAATTAAATATTTTTTATAATTATTATGTTGAATTTATATCCCTTTCTTAAGTAGATCATTGCTTTTAAATTCATTCTTATTTCATAGACAATGTTAGCCCTAATAATATTCCACTCTTTAATGTCATCAAAACTATTAGAGTTGTATATCTCATCCCACATAGATCCTAATGTAGAATAATGTGAATTCTAGAAAATAAAATGAATTTATATGATAATACTACCGAAGGAAGTGTTTGATACCAACATTCATGGAAATCCATTGAATAAGATGTTAGTATATCTCCAAGAGTATAAATATTTCTCTTAGACATACCATCTTTTTAATTATGATTAAAAATGTAGAAACTTTGCTCACTGTCCAATTCTTATTAAATTATTCTCTCGATCTTTGAGGTAATGATTACATCTCAATACGATACATTGGATAGTGTCACTCAATGTACTCTTACTGATTTTCTAATAAATATCCTATTGATTTTGACGACAGATAAATCATATTTGATATCAATAAAACCTAAAAACATAGAATGGATATTCAAAACAACCCCAATGTAATTATGGATTTCTATGGAGTATTATAATGTATACATGGGTAATATTTTCCCATTTACACACTAGTTTGAGTTCTGGTTGTATGATCACCATATACTTCTATTATATATACATTAATATTTGTGATAGAAATCTTCAAGATATGTATTATGTAATATCACTCTTCATGTTACCCCCTATGAATGTTTTCATTAAATTTCTATATATCTTTATAATTCCTCGATATATATATATACATGATCTATGTGAATTATCCAAAAAAAACTCTCTCTTCAATTCTATTTTAAATGAAAGAGTGACCTGGGTAATAAATAATCTACCTTTTCCTTTATCAAAGTTAAAATAAATAATAGATAATTAATATATATATATATATATATATTAATTTCAAGGATATATTTTATATTCAATAGGTTGTTTTGGTGGGAGTTCATTTGGGAAAGAGAATATTCTTCTCTATCCCTTATGAATTCATGATTCGTCCTCTTCAAATCAATTAATATTGTGTCTTTTTCAATCATCATCATGGATATGATAATTTGATATTTTCAAATCCTAGAATCAAACAATTAATTAAACATCTCCAAGTAGTAATTTATTAATTTTTCATAATATTCTATCCCCACAAACCATCTCATTTTGTTAAAAGTTAGATTCTTCTATGTGAATATATATTTCTTTTTGTTGTGATTAGGAAATATATAAAAAAAATTCCCATTGGGATAATTAGACAAAATATTTAAAAACATATCATTACTACCGTAAAAAATCATCTAACTAGATATTTTTTGTGAGTTTTTAATTTACTAGAGGAATAATAATTTTCGTTAGCTTTATAAACATGGACACATTTGGAAACATTTCATGTAGAATCTTTATATTTTAAAAAACATTCAAAACTATTAGTTAATGTATGTGAATGTGTAATGACTAATAATTTTGTAATATCATTGAATATTTCCTCACATTCTAAAATTTAAATAATATACACTTTCTTTCATATCAACCTAGTTAAGGGATTTAAAAATCATGAGAAATTTCTCACAAAAAGAATATGTTATCCCATGAAATCTCTCTACCATCCAAGTTGTTCTCTTATATTATATAATTCAGTCTATCATTAATGTTTCAACTAATTTACCCCTTGAATTGATATGAAGAATTAATATGAATAAAATTTTCCACAAAAATATTTAGTTACTAAAATCGATATATAATTTCTCCTTTTTAGTATTTCTATAACATTTCTAAAATTTCCTTCATGTTTTTCCTTCCACAAATATTATATGAGAATTTTTTTAATGTAATCTAACACATATTTATTATTATAATATATAAAGAATGGATAAATAAAATATATAATGATAGATGGAGAGTTCGTAAGTTACAATCGAATCCATATAAACACGTTCTATCCATAAATTGTTTGGAAAAATAAATTGGGTAGACATTTCAACCTTTAACAGTTTTTGATGATATCCAAAATCAATGGTGACTGTTTAAAAAATATTTTTCTCTTAATAATTTAATAAATATAACATCAATATGTGGTTTGGGATATTCCCTTGTGATCATGATCTTGTTAATTTCATGGTAGTCAATCTATATACACCTCGATCCATCCTTTTTCGTTATAAAAAAAAATTAGTACACACAATGGTCAGAAAAATTAGTGTACAAAGACCTTATCAAGATTCTACAAATTTTTCATAAATATTTATTCAGATTCATAAAGATCAAATATATATGAAATATTTGAACTATTAATTGATCTAAGTATGATTTCCATTGAAATATAATCCTTTTTTATAAGGGAATTCCCTTATGTTTATCTAGAAATTCATATAAATATTAATATACAATAGAAAAGTAAGTAACACTGAATTCCTCACTATTCATTTTATCTAATACTTTATTATTAATAGATAGTAGAAAACATATTTCTGAGTTTTCATCCAATGCAATTTCATGATCATCCATTAATAGTTATTTTATAATACCATGATTCCTTATATGATAATAGATTTCTTTATCCAAAAAATGTATATGTTCTTTATGCTATGAATGAAAATTAATTCCCAGTATTATTTATAATTTAAATAGTAGATGAAGATCGATATCTTTAGGTAGTATCATCTTATAAACATCAATGAAAGAATTTTTATATATCATTGACAATATCATATTTCATCTAGTAATTTTCATAGTTTGGTCAATATAAAACGTTTCAGAGGGGGAATCAATATATTTAGTGAAAATATATGAAATAAGAGATAAAGATAACAATATTTTGACCAATTGTTCATAGATATATAGTATATAATAAATATAACTTGAATCAATTCATTACCAAGATCTACCTGAGTCTAGTGTATAAAATTAATTGTCCTATATAAAATGTGGTTTCTCAGACTTATTCTTTTTATTACCTTTTAGGTTCACAAATTTATATTCATAATTCCATAAATCCTGGAATTTAAATAATTGATGTGTTGATATTATAGTCTTTATGGGCTCCTTCTCTATTATTTTGTTAAATAGTAACTCTATAGCGTTATAGGAATCATATTCATAATGGAAATATATTCCAAATATAAAACCTGTGTTTTATGATATTAGAAAACTTCATGGGTGTTTATTTCAACACTATTTTCATATATGTAGTTTATTATTCTTCATCCAATGAGAATTATCATAAAATCTAGAATGATATTTTCTTTTTTCTCTCTCTTGAATAATGGTATTCCCCAGTTTCTTTCTCCACATTAAGTGCACATCGTGAAATATCATTTTAGCAACTAATGACTCTTATAAATAAGGTATTCTGATGATTTTTTTTAATACACTAATGAAAATATCAATTTTACTATCATGGATGGAGATTAAACTAGATTCATAACATTTAACCCACATAATGCATTCTTTTGTATGGGATAACTGATTTTTCTTTAATTTGATTAAAATCTATAAATTTTCTCTCACTCTTCATGAAAGGGGATTAAAGAACATACATGGTGAAGATTTTTTATTGAATTCATCATCTTCCATAGATTATACTTACTCGTGATACATTATATCCAAAATGGGATTCCACTATTGGCCAGATTCATTATCCAAATATTAAATTACAATAGAAAACATCTCATTTTTTGAGCCCCGGAGTATAAAAACAATATTATCCACCACAATCATCCATGGATCAACAATGACTACTTTTGAAGACCCATTAAATGAGGTATTACATTTTTTATGGAAGAACTTATTGTAGGATTCTCCATCCATTCTGTGTTTGGGATATCTATATTTTTTATTATTATTCATATATAAATAGATTTGATTGATAATTTATACATGATTTTATAAAACCTCCCATATCCTATTTGGTTTCACATTCATAAAATCATAACATTTCACACCACACAAATTAATAACTTGGTTTCCCGTCTCATCATTAATTTATCAAAATAATGAAAATGTAAGGATAACAATACAATATCATAAAATGGAAAATTATTAACAGAAAATATTTAAATCATAAATGATATATTTAACCTAAAATATATATTTCAAGTTTTAAAAATAGATTATTTTACATATATCTAATATTATGTTCCCTAAAAATACACAAAAGATGTACTTATGCCTATAAACCTCGCTGAGTACTCCGACAAAGTCATGCTCTCCTGTCGAAGTTGCCACAAACACCCACCGGAAATCTCCCTCGGCACAGCTCCGGTAAACACCCCGGCCAACTCGCTCACTAAGCTCCTCCTGCTCTGGGTCCTTCGGGGACTCTGTCAAAAGTCATGTGGTCTGCACAAGACACAAACATGTGCGGGCAAAGCCCGTGTAGGGGTGAGTATATACATACTCAGTAGGCACCCCAAAACCCAAAACCAAATAAAGCAACTGAAAGGCATCAGTTCACTCATCCCAGCCAGAGGGAACCCAGATAAGAGAGAAACTCCATCTCGTGACCATCCTCGGCTAAACACAACTATTCAGCTCATCTCAGGTGTATGCCTATACATACACCTTGAACTATCCAGATATACACAGCTCACGCCACAAAGCCGCAAGAGGTACCGACCTCATCACCAGTAACTGCCCCCAACCAGGAGAGTACGCCACACGAACACTGTCATACCAGATGACACTCATCCAAGAGATACACTACATCAGGTCCCAAACAAAAATCTCAGACACTCACCCGAGAGACCACGCTCGTCGGATAACATCACTCAAGAAACATCATTGAAACACCATAACCACCAGACTCCTCGGATAGGGGATCGCCGCTAGGGTCCGCTAGGGGATACCAAGACCCACTCCGGTAGACATAGCTCACAGATAAGGGATCACTCCCAGGGTCCGCTGGGGGATACCACGACCTGATCAAGCATACGTAGTTCTCACAGACAGGGGATCACACCAAGGATCTACTGGGGCATACCACAACCCGATCTGGCGCTCGACAGAAACTCAACACTCAGATAGAGGATCATCGTCCATATAAAGATGGTCACGATGATACTGGAACCCTATATAGTATAACTCGCGATGTAGGGGATCGAACTGATGATGCTGCAACCCTACCGAAACCACGCGCTGAGTAGGGGATCCCATAACCGACGATACCGCAACCCTGCTGACACCAAGCGGAGAGTAGGGGATCGTATAACCAACGATGCTGCAACCCTACTATAAACATCATGCTGAGTAGGTGATCGTAAACTCGATGATGCCACAACCCTGCTGTGCATGATCCACCATTTAGGGGACCATATTTCAGATGATTCCACAAACCCTATGGGGTTAACATGCTAGATAGCGGATCACCACCCGTGAATAAGCCGTCACAGCGATACCAAGAACCCGATCTAGGGTAAAGATGCGAGAGGATCCGCTCTGGGCCCACCGGAGAGATGGAACAACTCTAACAGTTTAAACATCCCACCGAGAGGATCACAAACCCATACGAAGGTTGTGATTCCACATGAACCCTCGTAGGAACGAACCAAGGGAGAACCCTCAACCATTGCCGGTCCAAATGTCGCTAAACCGAGAGACCCGACCCAATGCCACATTGCGCACACCCTAGGACAAAACTGAGGCCACCATCGCGTTCCACGCGGAAAAACAGGCAAGATAGGCTATTTACTCACCCAAAACGGAGCACCGGTGAAAAGGGAACTATTCACCGTAGCTAGATCATGTGGGGCCCACACAACGATCCCGAAACCCATCGAGTGGACCATACCACGACGATTCCCTTGGAAAAACAAGCGGAATCGACTACTCGCTCGTCCGAAACGGACACCCGGTGAAAAAGGTACCATTCACTAAAGCCAGCTCGGGTGGGTCCCATGCCTGGATCACGAAACACATCGAACGAATCGCACCATTGCGATCCTCTCGAAAAAACAAACAGGATCGACTAATCATCCGCCAAAATCTGATGCCTGGTGCAGAAGCTGTGTTTCTCCACAAATGCCAAAACATAGCCTCGTGGGGGCCGCACTCCGTACTTGGTCCCAACATTTGGAAACCATCTTAAATGGTGTGTCGTACCATCAGGGTCTCAACGCCACTGACGACACTTCAATCGGACGCTCCTAGTAGAAGTTAAAATAGCCCGAAGTCGTAAAATAATAAAATAATATTATTTTATATGACGTTTCTAGCCCCCGGGCCACGATCTCGAGCCTTTAAACCCTCGAACCTACAGTGGAGGGTTCGCCTTGTCGTCAGGGTCGTGTCGGCGCAAACGGCGTGCAAATCTGGCTCCCGGATTTCAAGATACGGGGGTTTAAAGACCCCCGTATAACAAAAAGAGGCCCGACCGGCCTCGACCGGCCGGTCCGGCCGCCGCCGCCGGTGCACCCAGGGCGGCGGCTATCCGCTGCACGCTGCCGGCGCGCTGCCGCGGGTCCGCCGCGAGCCGCCGGATTCCGTCGGCGGACCTTCCGCGGACCGCCGGGGGCACCCCGATGGGACGTTTTACGATCCGGAGGCGTCTACACGACCCTCGGGTCCCGATCTACGCTGCTACGACAGAAATTTACAGAAAAACGCATCAAAAACAGGATCGGGGGTTAAAACTCAAATCTGCCTACCTCGCAGGCGAAATGTCGACATTCTGCCTTAAATCCGCGCTCCAGAGATTCTGCTACGCGCTCCTGGAACGTTCGCTGTCGAATTCCGAGCTCGTGGGCGCTTCGCTTGCTCGATTCGGCGGAGCGGCGGTGAAGAACGGCTAAAAACGTCGAGATGAATGATAAGGGGGGGGGTTAATATTTATATCAGCCGCCCACCGGCGCCAAACCCGCCTCGGACCCGACGCCCGATGCGAACAAAAGTAAGGTCACCCCTAGGGGAAATGCGACGTTCTGAACGCAACGGCAAAATCAGATTTTCCATCCGAGACTCCATTCAGAAGTTATTCGAGCCGACGCTTGAACACTAACTTCGCTACTTATTTATGAAAACGCCCCTGGTGGCGTTTCTCACCGCTGGCCCGCTCCAGTAAAGTTTACACCCCACCTAGGGTAAACGACATGTTACGGACGCAACCGTGCCACAAGATTTCCGTTCTGTTATACCATTTAGGAGATATCTCACCCGCGCCACATGCATAGTATAAAAATACTTAGTATTTTTTAAAAATTATTTCCGGGCACACCGGACCTCAGAATCGCACACCATCTTCGCGCCTAGCTCTGGAATTATTCATATACATATTCCAAAGTCTGAAAGGGCCAAATACTAGGGTCACTACATCCTCCCCCCCCCCCTTTGAACATTTCATCCCCAAAAATCCCTAAGCATAATGAATGCGACTTGACTCTCAACTGGGTCTCACACACCAGCGAGCTCACCAACAAACACCCATGCCTAAACGCATAAGTCAGAGGGAATCATCCACCACACCTCAAAACTATCCTCTTTGGGCGGTACTAACTCACCCACACGGTTTTAATCACGTCACAAAAACGCATCTCGTTGGGGGAAGGATCCCTCTTCCTCACGCATTCGAAGCATGCAGAACAACTCCCACAGAGAGTCTTACCAACGCCCTGAACAAAACTCGAGAAGGCAACAAATGGAAGAGTACTGCTAAACAGTGTCTGACAAACTACTTCAGTAAGTAGAAAAGACATAAGGCGTACCTCTATCCATTCGCGGTGCCTCTGGGTCGACTGCCTCTAGGGAATGAAACTGTCCTCACCCTCAGCCACCAGCTCCCAGAGCTTGTCGTGGACCACCTGGGGGTGGGGGTGGTGGCAACTGGTACTCCCCACCACCGCTTACTGATGCACCAGCTCCGCCGCCACGTCTGTCACCCTACGGACCTCCTTGCTCGAGACGCTACCTCTGCCAAGGCAGTCCATCGACCGGCTCCCTCTCAGAAACACGTCGGGTCGGAAAATCTCTTTCAAGATTACCCCGACCATCGCAAGCATAACACCGCCTCTCTTGCGGCTGACCAAAACTGGCATGCGATCCCTGTGAGCCATTAGCCTCAGATCCTCCATCCTGAGGTCACCTCCGGAAACGTCGACCACGTCCTAACCCCTGAGTCTGTCGTCGGCTACCAGATGCCGATCCGACTGACGAAGTCTCAGCTCTCGAGTGCCTAGCACTAACAGGGGGAAGCTGCTCATCCAGAAAACTCTCCACCACCAACGCTCTCTCCAGCACTCCAGCATAGGTGGGCAGGCACAAGGAAACCACACCTACTCGGATGTCCCTGCGTAATCCCTGCTCGAAGGTCCGAGCCCTAATGAACGGGTCTCGAACCATATCCAGTGAGTAGCGCGACAGGTCTGTAAACCTCACTGAGTACTCCGACACAGTCATGCTCTCCTGTCGAAGCTGCAGAAGCTCCTGGATCCATACTGACCTCAGCATCACCGGATAGAACTCTTCCCTGAAGAGCTGCTCAAACTCTGCCCATGTGAGTGTCACTTCATCATGGGACTGCATCACCAAACTCCACCATCGCCCAGTAGAACCATACAGAAGGATCGCCGCTAGGACCACCATCTGATCTAGAGGTGTCGTCACTAGGCGGAAAACTCGGGTGACTGCCTCAAGACAGTCATCAGCTGCTTGGGGGTCTGGATCACCCCGGAACCTCAGAGGTTGCTGCCTCTGGAACTCATGCAGCACACTCAGCCTACGCGCATCCTCGTCCTCCCCCACCGGCACAATCAGCTGCTCGACAGGTGGTGGCTCATCTGGCAGACCACATGGAGGTGCAACCTCAGAACCTACGCCCTGCTCCATAGCCTCTACACGGGGTGGGTCTTCAACACAATCCTGCTGTGGAACCCTTATTGTCTGTCGTCATGGAGGCATCCTGAGATACATTCAAGATAAACCATAGTAAAAGAGTATATCTGGAGAGTTGACTCAAGATGGGAAAGGAAAAACCCCAAAACACAGTCATATATGATTCATGTACCATTATGTCTCTGCGACCAGTTTACGAATGTCCTGAGTCGAATGGCAGTTTATCAGAGTCCTAGTGAATGGATATGTTGGTTTCCGCACCAACACTGGAGTCCCTAGCCTGAAAGCCGAACTCGAAACATCATAACACCATCGCTATGCAACCCAAACAAAACTCATAGCTAGACCAGCTACGCTCTGAGACCCGAAAGGTGGATCCTCCTCTGATACCACTCTGTCACGACCCGACCCAACGGGGCTCGAGCCGCGACTCCCCAGGCCCGCCTCCAATAGGCCAGGGGCTGGCGACCAGCGCCGAGTAGGCTATCACACACATGGGAGGCATTAGCCTAAGGTACCTGTACACACGCACCCACAAACACCTCCATGCAACAGTTCAGGGATATAGAAACTAAAAAGTAAATGAATGCATACAATCTATCCCAAACCAGAGTGCAAAAAAAGTACTAAGGGAAAAATAGGTCCCACCAAAAGAAAAATACAAAGCGCGTCAAACCTGCTCTGAAGAAGGGGAACACTGCCACAAACACCCGCCGGAAAGCTCCCTCGGCACAACTCCGGTAAACACCCCAGTAAACTCGCTAACTAAGCTCTGCCTGCTCCTGGTCCTCTAGGGACTCCGTCAAAAGTCTTGTGGTCTGCGCAAGACACAAACATGTGAGGGAAAAGCCCGTGCAGGGGTGAGTATAAACATACTCAGTAGGCACCCCAAAACCCAAAACCAAACAGTGCAACTGAAAGGCATCAGTCCGCTCATCCAAGCCAGAGGGAACCCAGATGGGAGAGAAACTCCATCTCGTGACCATCCTCGGCTAAACACAAATAGTCAGCTCAACTCAGATGTATTCCCATAGATACACCTTGAACAATCCAGATATACACAGCTCACGCCACAAAGCCACAAGAGGCACCGACCTCATCAACATCAAATTCCCCCAACCCGGAGAGTACACCACACGAACACTGTCATACAAGATGACACTCATTCGGGAGATACACTGCATCGGCTCCCAAACAAACATCTCAGACACTCACCCAAGAGACCACGCTCGTCGGATAACAACACTGACGAAACATCGCTGAAACACCATAACCACCGGACTCCTCGGATAGGGGATCACCGCTAGGGTCCTCTAGTGGAAACCAAGACCCCCTCTGATAGACGTAGCTCACAGATAGAGGATCACTCCCAGGGTCCACTGGGGGATCCCATGACCCGATATGGAATACATAGTTCTCACAGATAGGGGATCACACCCAGGATCCACTGGGGGATACCACAACCCGATCTGGCGCTTGACAGAAACTCAACACTCAGATAGAGGATCATCATCCATATAAAGATGGTCACGACGATACCGGAACCCTATCTGTAATAACTCGCGATGTAGGGGATCGAACTAACGATGCCGCCAACCTACTGAAACCACGCACTGAGTAGGGGATCACATAACCGACGATACCGCAACCCTACCGACACCAAGCGCTGAGTAGGTGATCGTATAACCAACGATGCCGCAACCATACTATTAAACATCATGCTGAGTAGGGGATCGTAAACCTGACGATCCCACAACCCTACTGTGCACGACCCACCGCGTAGGGGACCATATTTACGATGATGCCACAAACCCTATGGGGTTAACCTGCTAGATAGGGGATCGCCTCCCGTGAATAAGCGGTCACAGCGATACCAAGAACCCGATCTAGGGTAAAGATTCTAGAGGATCTGCTCTGGGCCCACAGGAGAGATGCCACAACTCTAATAGTTTAAACATCCCATCAAGAGGATCACAAACACATACGAAGGTTGTGATGCCACACGAACCCTCGTAGGAACGAACTAAGGGAGAACCCTCAACCACTGCTGGTCCAAACGTCTCTAACCCGAGCGACCCGCCACAACGCCACACTGTGCACCCCCTAGGCCAAAACTGAGGCCCCCATCGCGTTCCACGTGGAAAAACACGCAGGATAGGCTATTTACTCACCCGAAACGGAGCACCGGGGAAAAAGGAACTATTCACCGTAGCTATCTCGTGCGGGGCCCACACAACGATCCCGAAAACCATCGAGTGGACCATACCATGACGATCCCCTTGAAAAAACAAGCGGAATCGACTACTCGCTCGTCCTAAACAGACACCCGGTGAAAAAGGTACTATTTACCGAAGCCATCTCGGGTGGGGCCCACGCCTAGATCCTGGAACACATCAAACGGATCGCACCATTGCGATCCTCTCGAAAAAAAACAGAGGATCAACTAATCATCTTCCAAAATCGAACTCCTGGTGCAAAAGCTGCATTTCTCGACAAACGCAAAAACACGGCCTCATGGGGCCCACACCCCGTACTCGGTCCCAAGATCCGAAAACCATCTCAAAAAGTGGGTTTTACCATTAGGGTCTCAAGGCCACTGATGACACTTCAATCAGACGCTCCAGGTAGACGTTACAATGGCCCGAAGTCGTAAAATAATAAAATAATATTATTATATACGACATTTCTAGCCCCCGGGACACGATCCCGAATCTTTAAACCCTCAAACCCACACCGGAGGGTTCGCTTCGTCATCAGGGTCGCGTCGCCGCAAACAGCGCGTGAATCTGGCTCCTGGATTGCAATATACGTGGGTTTAAAGACCCCCGTATAACAAAAAGAGGCCGGACTGGCCGCCGGGGCAGGCCCGCACTTGCCGGCGGCGCACTCCCGCGGGCCGCCGAATTCGGCGGACCGCCGGGGGGCCCCCCGGCTGTCCGTTTTATGATCCAGAGGCATCTACAAGACCCTTGGGACCTTATCTACACTAATACGGCTTCAATTTAAGGAAAAACGCAGCAAAAACGGGATCTGGGGTTAAAACTCAAATCCGCCTACCTCGCTGGGGAAACGCCGACGTTCTGCCTTAGATCCAAGCTCCAGAGCTTCCATTGTGCACTCCTGGAACGTTCACCATCGAATTTCGAGCTCGTGGGCTCTTCGTTTGCTCGATTCGGCGGAGCGGCGGTGGAGAACGACAAAGAACGTTGAGGGGAACGATGGGGGGGGCTGATATTTATATCAGCCGCCCGTCGGCGCCAAACCCGCCTCAGACCCGACACCCGATGCGAACAAAAGTAAGGTCCCCCCTAGGTTAAACGCTCCATTCTGAACGCAACGACAGAATCAGATTTTCCATCTGAGACTCCATTCAGAAGTTATTCGAGCCGACACTCGAACACTAACTTCGCTACTTATTTACGAAAACTCCCCTTGTGGCGTTTCTCACCGCATGCCCGCGCCCGAAAAGTTTACACCCCGCCTAGGGTAAACGACACGTTCCAGATGCAACCGTGACATCATATTTCTGTTCTGAGCTACCGTTTAGGAGATATCACACCTGCACCACATGCATAGTATAGAAATACTTAATGTTTTTATAAAATTACTTCTGGGCACACCGGGCCTCAGAATCGCACACTGTCTTCACGGCTAGCTCTAGAATTATTCGTAGACATATTCCAAAGTCTGACAGGGCGAAAAACCCAGGTCGCTACACAAACACATCAATTTTATTAAAAACTTTATGATAAATATAATAAATTAACTATTTTTCATAAAATAATATTATAAAATAATATTATGTTTTATTATAATGATATTATATTTTTATGAGACCATAAGTTGTTTTTTAATGTCTTTGAAAAGTAATCAAATTATAAAAATTTGTATTTATCAAATTATTAATTATTTTTGAAGAAAAATGATTTTCATCATTATTGAAATTTATTTTCATAAAATATATATACTTTTTTTGGATATATAAATCATTAAATGGTTGGGGATAATTATTTTTTGAAAAAAATATATTATTTATTATTTAATAGGATGATATGGTAAAATAATGATTTTATCACTATAAACATGCTCTATAAATTAATTATTCTTGGATGACGTAAGAAACCATTGTTTATAACTAAAGATCATATACTAAAATATATATTCACTAAAATAAACTATATTAACATCATTGAGTAAAAATAATAAACTAATCAAAATTATATTACAACACACCTCCCATATCATTATAAATACCACACTTTACTGCTCTTTCTTATCAATACATCTCTTTTAAAATCATTTATTTTCCTACGTCCTCCATACATTCATCATAAAACATTAATTAGTGAATAAAATATAATAAATATAATGTTATGTTACTTTGTTAATTTTAATATCAATTGTCTAATATATTCTCATTTTATGATAGAATGAAAATATTATTCAGAATATGGTCAGTGCACCACCAACGTAAACAATGTACTTCATTTTTCACGACATTCAAGTATAGTTTGAATACATTTATTAAAGTGGTTTTTTTCTAAATTATAAATCTATAGTTTTTTCTATTTTCTGTATTGGATATGTATCAGTAAGAATAATGTAAACCCAAAATGATTATCGTGGTTAGAAATCCCTTAAATGTAAACTATCTGTGATGTATGAGTCATAATATTTTTATATTATATGATACTAAGAGCCTTTTAAAAATTGCGGGAAAAATTAAATACATACCATATTTTGTTGATGATAATTTTCATATATGTTTAGAATTTCATCCAAATGTAATATGACTTTAGAACCATGTAACAATGGACCATAAGATTGTGAATACCGACATAATATCCAAATTAAATACCACTAAACAAATATAAAATCATAATAAAAATCCAAATATATTTGAATAATGTTAGTTATTAAGTGTTTAAAAAATATAATTTTATTCTGTAGGAAATTAATTAGAATTGAAGAATGAATCCATGAATAAAGAAATGGAACTTCTAAACCACCAACCATTTTTTAGGGTTATACATTTCCCCTATAAAACACATATCAATATAATATTATACTATTGTATACCATTAATATTCTATTTGTATATATATTCCCCCATCATATATGTATATATATCATTAACATTACGTTTTTTGGATGTAGAATAACTTAAATCTCCCTCTCAATTTATTTCGTTATAAAATAATGATTAAATGTAACATCATTGTTTCTTATTGAATTACATTTACCACTCAAAAAACTATTTTAAACCATTTGTGGTTTTAAAAATTTACGTATATTATTATGTAAAACCTTTAATTTTAATTTATGGCTTTATGGAAATTAAAATATTCTTTCCACTCTTTATACACTATTTTCCATTTCCCTTATAACATTTCTTATGTTGTACATTTCTAATGTTTCCTCTCGAATATTTCTTATATATTCACGACATTTGGAAAACATATCGTGTCCTATACCTATTTTTCACATATTAACTAAAATTATTATTTTATTCCCTTATATCATTCAATCCACTATGATATTCTATATTGTTATTCTATAAAACATGTTTACCAAACCCTGTTAATTTTTTGGGTAATTCATATATTGTTGACATACAACTCATTTCCATTAGTAAGCTACAAATTAATTCAAATGTTATGATGTATGAACCCTTATAAAACTCTAATACATTTTATAATTCAAATATCTCATGATAGTATATGGGTGGTATTTGGGGGATAAACCTAATATATTAACAATGTTTTTAACCATTTAATGTTGTCTTGGTATTGAGCATTGACTTATAATTATTCCATGTTTTATATTTCTTCCACATTTATATGATTCCATGATAATATTATTCCACATTCTTTATGAAATTAATTAATATGATTATTTATGATCCCTTAAATTTACAATATCATTTTATTCCACATTACTAATATGATATTCCATATTATCATGCTCATTCCATTTCACGGATTTATGGAATAACCATTTTGATTATTTATTCACCATTTTATCCTACATAGTATTAGAATATCAAATTGGGGCTAATATTCTAGATATTTAAATAAATATATTTTCTTTTAGTGCCACATCAATTTTTTATATAATGAGTCTCCTAAAGAATGGATGTCCCTTGATCCTTGGGATGTGTTTTATGGATATTTTTATTAAAAATCATCACACGATATGTTTATGAGGATTTGGTCACTATATTAAGTGTTATGGGAAAGTCCAAGTTATTTTTGGTGATTAATAAAACATGTCATTAGTAAAAAATCATTTGGATAAATCTATGTATAAGAAAATATCATAAAATATTTGTTCTATATATAGCATTTCAATTCAAAAAAATAAAATAACTATCAAGAATCTCTATTTTGATGTGGATATTGACTATATATAGCTTGATGAAATATCATAAAATGGAAGCATTGGGTATTACATCATCTTATAAATATTTTATAATAATGAATCTTTTTTCCTATAGTGGTTTTATACTCTTATTTGATATTCTTCAGTAAAATTTCTAACTATTTATTACAAATTATGAGGTAACTGAAAGAAACATGTTTTAGAAAAATCTAATATGAAATTTATTGAATAAATAAACGATTGTGAAATGTAGGCTCCTAAGTGAGGTTATACATGTCATTTATTATTTATTTATTCTATTATAATTATTTCTCCATTTATGTGATTATTAGTTTATATACTCTCATCAAAAAGTTTTTTAATATTTTATTCAATGGTGAAAATATGAGTATTTGAGCTTATAACTAATGTGATAGGAAATTTACTAATTTTCATAATGTGATTCCTAACAAGATTAGATCGAGAATAGATAACATCATTTCACTACTAGCTAAAATGATTCAATTTTGGAATAATAAAATGATTCATTTGTAACTCCCACCTCCACCTATGAGAGAGAATGTGGTGGTTCAGTCATTCAGGATAAAAAGGACTCTTACTTTTATGGATATATTGATCACATCATTGAGTAATATTTGATTAAATCCATTGATAATATGTTTTCAACCCTCTTATCCTCATGAAAAAAAATATAATAGTAGATATTTATTTTATGGATGGTGAATGAAATCAATGGTTCAATTTATTCTTTAATAGAAAAGACATGGGTAAAATCCAATATAATGAATGGGAAGTATTGATGATATATTATTTAATAAATATTTTCTACAACCTCTATATCTTAAAATGGATAGGGAGGTCATTGGAATGAGTTGGTTGGAATATGAGTTTATCATGGATTATGTGCCATAATACACAAGTCTCTCCTGGAACACCTCCATCATATTCCTGGTATCTGAATGAATGTTTGAGTTTTTTTTTGGATTGAATATATTTTGTAAAAAAAATTAATTATATGGAAATTTGATATCTGTGAGGAAATTATATATTATACACATTGGCTTGTGATATAAATAGATGATTTTTAGTGGTTTCAAGGTGTTTCATATAAAATTCATAAAATAATTTTCAATTCAAGAGGATCAATATAAGAAAACCATGTATGAAAGAAGAAAAATACTACCCACATGACGAGTGTAGGGAAGGAAGCATCATAGGAAACTATCTCAAGGTAAATGGGTGATGCATCATGTGTATAAAAAAGGGAGATATTGATAATTAATTCTATATGGAGATGAATAATACCACAATTGAGATTTAATTAAATAAATATATGATTAACACTTAAGCTATATTATTATGTTGTTGTTGTAAAGATCATCAACATTGTGTAATACAATTCCAAATTCCATTCGGTGATAGAGATAATGCACGACAATAGCCTCTGAGGCCTTAAGATCAAGGAAGTGATTATAACGTCACTAATATTAATGTGGCACCAGACCATGAAGTGGTGATAGGTACAATAGTAATTAATCCAACAATATTGAATGTATTGTTCCTTTTAGGGGTTTAACATTATTTTATGTCATGCATGTTTGATAGAACTATTCAAAAACCACCGAAAATCATAGAATATGAGTTATTCATGATTATAATATTTATGAAAATTTTTATATCCATATTATAAAATTCATACTTAGTATATGTTTATGGATTTTACCTCCCAATAAATAATGAAATTGTTTCTTATGTGTAATTTGATGCTATAATTCGAATAGATTGGTTATTCTGATATAAAGGCAACAAAAATAGTCCTTAGAGAAAAATAAATATCCATATATTAAATAGTCATAATATTTTGTACAATTCAATTAAGGAGGATGAACCTCTTTTTAAAACATTCTATAAATATTGGATAATATTTTCTATTTATGAAGCATATCTAGATCAAATTATTGAGAAAAATGAGATACTTGTACTTTAATACATACTCTTAAAGGGGAACTATATTGATTTATTCAATAATGAGTTTTTTGAACTTGCTCATGTTTGATTGATTGAGTTCATAATTAAACTTATACATAGATATGTACCCATATCAAAGAATCAATACATTATATACACTATTTAGTTGGAAGAACTAAAGATGTGTTTTCACAAAAAAAAATTAGAATGGATATATATGATCGAGTGCATATCCATCGGATGTTTTGTTCCTCATTAAATTGATTCTGTATGGGAAAATAAAACTATACATTAAATTTTTGTTATCAAAAAATTAAAATATTGTACAAGCATTTCCTAAAACATATTAGTAATATATTCAATTAGATATGTGTGGGCTATTGCTTCTCTATTGGGGACCTCTGCCAGAGATATCACAAATGAAAGTTAAAGTAGTCAGATAATTATATTACTATCTTTCAAAAAATATATGGACACTATGAGTTTGTCATTATTCCATTAAGGATCACTATTTCCTTAGAAATATTTATGTAATTAATTAACAGTTTATTTAGAGAGTACCGTACTAAATTTTTTAGTCTTTATAAATGATATTCTTATATACAATAAAAGATAAGGGGGTAATTACATACATTTAAAAAATTTTATAATGACATTAAAAAAATGATAAACTATATACAAAGTATGTTAAATGTGTGTTTTTATGGTGGTAGTATCATTCATAGGTAATTTTTTTATTAATTGTTCCCCTCAGAATTGTATTTGTGTAAGGAATCACTATTTCTAAATGATTTCTAGTTAGTAGTTTTTTTGAACTGGAAACAACCAATGGTTTTGTGTACATGAGGACCAATTTACCATTGTAACACGTTCATTTGATGGTTTTTCTGATTATTCTTAAGAATTCACATTGGTTGAGAGGAAGGGAGGATGTGCTCATCACAACATTGGGGGGGTTATTGCTTATAATGGGACTCTCTTGTAAATTTTAAAAAATATTCACGAATCATTATTTAATCCAACATATGATTTGGGTCACCTAATAAGTAACAACAAATAATTATTGTGTTTCAAATTTATAATTATCTCTATGTATCATAGGTTCGTCATCAATGGAGACATCATTATGTATATGAGGTTTCACATCAATGGTATCCAATTCTGTATTGTTTATAGATTATTTTTTCCTTATTATGATGATTATAGTTTCCTAGACACTCTATGCGGGATTATTGAATGCATCATCTTATAGGAAGGTGTAATGTATTTTAATGTTGGGATCATACCCATAAACCATCTTCCAATGAATTCTTGTGAATGGAATCAGATTTCACATAGTTCAGTGATCCGTAATGGGACATATCAAACCTATTATTGCAATGTAATATGAATCTAACAATAATGATTAACATTATGAGGAATTAATGTCTAGGAAGATGGTACATAGTAAATGTTTATTTCGGGATTTATTTTGAAGAATCCTAGTGAACCTAAAAAGAAGATGAATTCCTAGGTTTAATTAAACCTCAGTGGGAATATGGCCCCGAGAGAATAGGTCTATTTGGTGATATTGGGTTTTTACCACATTGAAATTTCCTACATATATCATATATATGGTAATGAATCCCCACATTGTTTTTTTGGAAATATTTTCTTATGGTGTCTTTTGGAAGGTAAGTCTTATAGGGGGTATGGCCCATGGAGATGATTGGGTTGGGTATTATTTCTAAAAAACATGCCCAAACTATTCAATGACATGATTGTGGATTACTCCTATAGATTATTTGTTGTGAATGGGGCTTTGATGGGTGTTTAACCTATGGTTATTTGGAGGTTTGATTAAGGTATTACTCTTAATTAAGATTCCCATATAAAGGGGAATTATGACTGGGGAGTACGCATGATGAGGATTCCCATTTAGCTCGTTCCCCAAGAGGGTGTCCTACGTATACTAGTGGTCTCATAAATTAAAACTGTCATATTTCAATATTTGATGTATCATGTGGATTTCGTGATCATCGTTCATATCTAAGCCCACATGAGTCATGCATGGTAAGAGGAAAAATGGGAAACATAATATTTGAGATACCAAACTATCTACTTCTATTCGTTGGTGGACATGGAGACACAACCCAATAAGAGAGGGATAAGGTGTTATGTGTTCCCATGGTTGAATAGTTCTGGGGTCTGAAATTTCCCTGTATTAAATTTACCTTAGAATTTGTCCAATGAATAGAGATTTAGGATGGAATTTATATAGAGAGAGGGGAGAGGGCTCATGTTCCAATCACCTCTCTAACCCAGGGCCCAAGAGGCAAAGAAGAGTTAGAGTGAAACCTCTTATAATAAAGAATACGGGACTAATCTATGACGTATAACCTTAAATCAGTTCTAAATAGTAAGAGGCATTTAATATATTTTTAATCGAAAGGAAATCATAATCCTCATCCTCCCTACATAGAATGGGGACTCAGTGTCTCATAGATAAAAAGGGGAGGATAAGGTCATAACCCTTGTTTCTAAGAATGAGAACACCATGAAATTGTCCCTAGAATATACTTCTTTATGAAATTGAAAATATAAATCCACATGCACTCTGAAGATCCAAACCATATAGTTGGACAAATGTCGAAAGCCTATGACCATAGAAATGTAAATCCAAATTGGGGACAAAGTAGTTTGCCTTTACCCATGGTTTTGGATGTCATGAGCCTTAGATGTAGGTTTTTAGTTTCCCTATCTCAAGCATTGGAGGCAAAGTAGTAGAGGTCCCACAATGTATGTCATTGAAGAAGGCCTAAAAATGGATCACATAGGTTGGAAGATATTGGTGAACCAAAGTGGATTATGTAGGGGTTCTCAGCTTATGTATGACTGGGGTCAATTGGTAGAACCTTGGGTGGAGGACAACCTGGGTGAATATACTTGGGAGAGACCTTTCTCAATCCTTCAAGGCTCTCTACTTTTGTTCCCAGAGATGACTCGTGTGGGCCTCAGTTTGGGGAAGGGTACCTCATACTGTTATTTCTTAATTATGGGTTGAGAGAGTTCCTCAAATTAGTTTTTTTTATTTAAAAAATATGGAAGAATTTTGTTTCAGATTCCCTCTTTGATTCCATCTTCTTATTTTTTTGGAAATATATCTATTAGATTATGGAGGGAATGATTGATGCACTAGTTGTAATAGAGCATATGATGGCCTTCTGTAATTTCGATCTATAAAATAAAGAACCTAGGGTCCAATTTATAGTAAAGTATAGGACCCTAGGAAATGTGTCATATCATGTTGCTGTCATTCATATGTGAATCATGTAGGGTCCCATGTTGGAACCTTTCATGCTAACAATGTTAGCCTTTCAAGGGATAAATGGCCTTGAGGGGATCAAATGATTCATTGACTTCTAACATAATATTTTTCACCACTTACTAGGGTATTTCCCTTTACTTTCTATTCATCCATGGGATTAACTATTGTGTCTACACTTATAAATAATTATTTATAGATCCTTATAAAAACAAATGATAGTAGAGTTGCCTACAAAAAAATATGTAATTAATATCCATAGTTTCCTCGGTTTATATGAGTATTATTGACAAATTTTTTAACCTATTATTATTATCAACCCCAATGAACAATATATCATAGGTAATGATGTTATTTATTAACATTGAATGCAAAGAGAGATTCAATTAATTGAAAATGAGGCATATCACTACAATATTACTAACACAACCCTCATGTGAGAATCTTTTCACAGAGTAAAATGATTATTCGAATAAGGTATTTTCTTGTGCACTATGGAAAAATTAAAAAAATGATAGACTAAAACTCAAGGTAGTTGAATGTTTACTATAATAACAATGATAATAATGATCTGGAGTTAGATACATTAATATTCACATTAAATTTTTTTTGGTAATATTTATGTGCCAAGAAATGTGAAATTTATATAGATCAAAATATAGGGAAATATATATTCACATAGAAAGAGAATAATATGGAACAAAACTTGTGGTTATATCTATTCTATGATCATTACTTCTAAATCTATTACCCTAATTGGATAGAAAATAATGTGGAAAATTTTCCAAGTAGAATGATCCTTATGATGTTATTAATACTTATAATTGATAAGTATCCAATCATTATTAACTTGAAAAATATAGATTTGAAATTTATAAATAATGGATAAAAATCCTTGCAAGATCTAATGGCCACTCTACCATCCATTCTATAAATGATAAAGGATATTCAATGTGATGATGTCGTAATCGAATTGAATCTTGAAGTAATATTAAAAGGGAAAACCATAGAGTTCAAAACTGATGAATAAGTATTTGTATGATTTGGGATATGGATATTTATACCATAAAATCCTAAGATAATGTTGTATCTATTGCATGATGCATATATATCGATATCCTTCTTCGACCTGGGGTCCATGGAGATTTATAGTGATCTTTGAAAAAACTATTGGAGGGAAATTAAATGGAAGGATACCGTGGAATATATATCAATGTGACTAGTACGACAATAATTGAAAGAGGGAGGAAAACTACAACAGAATGTTTAAACCCTTACCTGCAAATATATGGTACTCGAAAAATACCACAATTAGAATGTTTATATGTCTTATAATGGAAACAAGATAGAAACAATACCATATAGGGTGTAGTGGGTCATCTTATAAATATAGTTCATTTTTCCAATTATAGAGGATATCACCCTTGACCAACTAGTATTGAAAAAGATCTAGGAATAATTGAGGTTTCATAGAATGCCACAATGAATTTTATATGATTATGATTCCATATTGACATCAAATTTATAAAATCTTTTCCATCATTATTGATCATCTATGTTTAGTATCAATATAGAATATAATACCTATGATGACATCAACCTTAGAAGACTATCAAGACACATTAGGAAACGTAGAGATTATGATCTATGGAAATTATTGTAGGAAGATTTCAAAATCGTACTATACACTATTTCATATAAATGAGTAGATTCCAATCAATAATCCAAATTGATTTATATGAATCCCTTTATAGTAAGTGGTGTAGATAACCGATGTGTAAGAATGAAGATGGTGAATCCAAGTTACTGGGACAGAATAAAAGGTAAAATTATTCAATAGAACATAAGCACAAATCAAGGGTGATAAAATATCTATGTTGATAACATTTAGAGATACCCGGGGTTTGAGGATGCAGAAAAATATATTCATCAACATATTTCTATGTAATAGAGTGATGAGATCTGAGGATAAGGTAAAGCTAAGTCCTTGATACATTATATTCTTCAAAATTCTTCAACACATAAGAGAGGTGGTCTTTAAAATGCCACTCCCACAAACCTTGTATCATTCATATAACCTATTACTGATACCTCTCTTGTGTAACAATGTGCCAAATACCTTGTATGTACTGAAATAAAAAATTGTATAGTTTGAGCATGATCCATCTTATGAGGAGCAACCAGAGAAGATCTTTGGAAATTGAGACACAATTATATTGAATATGAATAATGAACTAGTTGAAACACCATGGAGGACGCATGAGTATGGTGTGGTGACATGGGAACCAAAGGTAGTGATGAAATGAAAGTACACAAATCTATTTTCATCTTAGTAGGGATAATGGTGAATATTTATTATGGAGGGAATAATGTAATGAACCATACATTTATCAAATTAATTTTACTATTGATTATATCAATGTTCTATATTTTGTAATATTTTTATAAAATTCAAAATAAAAACATTATATGATCCTAGAAATTATCATATTAACTTGTACTTTAAATTTAAGGATTAAATATTTCCTTAATAATTAAAATTTTGACAATGGGATAAAACATAGAAAAATAAATAACAATAACATGAAAATATGGATATGCTTGATACCCTAGAATGACTGCACACATTAATATTATTTAAAATATCCAATAAAATTTATATTCTACATTTTTTATTTTGAAATTAAAATTTTTTATAATCATGAAAGAAAATATAATTGTATTGAGAATTAATAAATTATGATGTATGTACTGAAGTTTGGGTACCCATGTAAATGTTTCAAATGTGATTATTGGAATCGTAATCTGACTGTTAGAA
Source organism: Viscum album (assembly GCA_963277665.1). NCBI lineage: Eukaryota > Viridiplantae > Streptophyta > Magnoliopsida > Santalales > Viscaceae > Viscum > Viscum album. Next base: position 1,424,229,906 of record OY728148.1, on the reverse strand, counting down.
TAGTAAATTGAATTTTAGGAATAGTAACCTATACATTTGAAAATAAACCAAGCCTTTGTAATTGTAAAATAATATTTAGTTTTCATATACAATTAAAATATAACAAATTTATATCATTATATAATTAAATAAATGATTTATAAATGCTAAAAATAAGTTTTTGCAAATTTATAAAACACAGATTTTTTATCTATGTTTTCATGAAAAATATAAAAAATGGAATGAAATTTTTTTTAACAGAGTTTTTGTTGTGATATTATTATATTTTCTTATAAGGATAATATACTTTTGTGAGACTATAATATATTTTTAAAAGGTTCATATGATTGACGATAATATTAAAATTGGAATTTGAAAATTAATATATATTTTATTTAAAATTTAACGTTTCGTTCTCCATAATTTATTTTCATAAAATAAATAACATTTTTTGAATCTACATTTAAAAAAAATAATGGTGAATTTTTTGAATTTTTACAAAATAGTTGATTTTTAATGAACAATATAATAAAAGAAAATACAATATTTAACAACATAATCTAACTAAATGAATTAATATTTCATCGATTATGTAAAAAACCATTAGTAATAAATATAATTGACAAATAAATATATGTATATACCCATAAATAAACAGTATTTCTTATCTTGAGATAAATTAATAAAAAACATTTTATTAAAAAAACCCATCTCCTCATATTAGAAATACAATATATTTTGATCACATATTATAAAACATGTATCATTTTACATTTCATATAAATTATCCTCCCAGATCTATATTTGATTTCATTATTGTTATCATATCACTAATATAAAAACCCAAGTTTCCTTGAGTTGTATTTCTAGAGAAGACATTGAAATTTGTAATATTCTCAATCCATGTCTTTGAAATTATTTTTTTCTTATGATTTATTCTTATAGACACCTTGAAACATAATATTATAAAAGTTATATTATTATTTTATCATTTTAATTTGTTATCAATTATCGACCCTCATATCATTTCATTTTAAAATAAAATCATTATTTAGAATATTTTAGGTTAAAAAACATACCTCATTTTCACCAATATCATCATTGATGGTTTAAATACATTAAGTTTAGTGAAAAATTATATAAATAAATATTTTTCCCTTAAAACACTTTAATTAATATATATCAAATATAAAAAAGTTAACCCAAACATGTTAATCATTTTCAAAAAACCCACAAAATTCTACTAAGCGCGTTATAATAACAGATATACATTATGAATCAATATTATTTGACAAAATAATATTATTTATCATCTAGAAAAACATTAAATATATAACATTGTATTCCAGGATCAATGGAACTATTGCCTAAAAATATTCCATAATCATTCACAAGTGTTGTGACCTTTGAACCAATGAATAAATGACAATGACACTATAACAACCCTTCTCTTTTTTCATACATAAATATGATTTTTTACATAAACATCACTGGATACAACATAGTATATTGAGTGGTCTACTGTCTTTGGGGATTAGTATCATTACATAAAAACATAAAACATGAAATAAAACATATTTATTGAAAACAAATTTTACATGGCCACCACATTCTGTCATACTTAGCATTGCATTGCATATCTTAAGGACATGCACATGTAAAAAGGTGAGCTATAAATCCTAATAAGGGAATAAACATGGAATAACATGAGGAATATAATACATGTTAGAAAATAGTCATATCAATGTATAACAAGAGAAACATGAATATAATGGGATGACAAAGAATAATAATCATAACATAGAAATGTGGCAACAACACATAACATGGAATTTAGCATGAGCCAAGGATCATTGTCCATAGAGCATGAGTAAACCCTAAATACACATGAATCCTGAGTAAACTATCATTGAACTTGATTGAGAATGAGTATACACTCATTTCACTTGACTTATCATGATGATATACTTTACCCGGTTCATTGAATCGCTATCATGACACAACTTTCTTAAACATTTCATTTCATGCATAAGTGTGGCACAAAAATAATATAACATGGAATAAATCAAAATCATAAGTTATTAAACGATTATGTAAGTTGGAAGAAATACATGAAAGAAAAATTCAGTTTTTATATGTGAATTAATGTGAATACCCTTGATAGATTCTTGATCATGGTTTTCAATACACATTGATTTTTGTATGGAAAAATGATGTGCAATTTCTGCAGCATAAAGATGTGACATAAGGATTCAAGAAAATATTTTATTAGAGAGAAATGGGTGTATCATAATATTTACATGAAATGGACAGTGTGGTGGTCATATAGATATATGTACCAAAAAATGTAATGGAATTTAGATGTGTAATAAAAAAGAATTACTTAGATGTCAAAGATGAGAGAGAAATCCCTCGTGGAATTTCGGCATTGTAACGATTGTACATGGGAGGAATTACATATAGGGAAAGGGGTAACCAATAATTCCAAAATAAATAGGGCAGTTTGGGGGAGGTTATAAATCATACCCCAACATTTTTAATTGAAAGAAAAAGGGCATAATAACTTAATGAAAATTGGATAGAAATGAGAAATGAACAAATCCCATTATTGGTAGAGCGATCCTAAAATAATTAGAGAGGATTGAGAGAGGATTCATGGGAGTTTGGGGGGCACATTTCTAGGATTATATTGAGAAAAGGGAAGAGGTTAGACAAACTCTAAATGCTTTGAGTGAAGAGGAAGTGGGGGATTGGGTGGGTTTATATTGGAAAGGAGAGGGAATTCATTACTATTTAGGTTTGGGACACTACACATTGAACTAATCAAAACCGCAAACCAGCCCATGTTATTTACCCATGGTTTTTTCCAAAGGGGAGTGGAAAAGAATATTTTATATGGACAATGGCATAACTTTCTAGAATTATTGGTTGGATTATGTATAGGTGAGTCACACACTCGAGGAAAACAATTTAAAAAGACACGATTTTTTAAAATCAATGAAGGGCCCACTAAAACGTCGTAAAATAAATCAAAAAAAACCCAAAATCACAATATATTAATGCTAAAACATATATTGTTCAAACATAATGTTTATTTAATTTTATTATATCACCATTGGTTCATTATGATGTCATAAAATTCATTTTATATTTAAATGAAATGTAATTTTTACCCAAAAATTCTACAATCTCGGAAAATAATTTAAAATTAACAATTGGATAATTTCTACATCCTAATTCTTAGTATTTTATTCATTTAATCCAAATAATTTTCTAAATATGTGAATTTTAACTTTTAAAATAAAAACCAACATTTAAGAAAAATTAATGGGTTTTGAAAAAAACAGCTTTCAAACCCTAAAAAAATTACAATTGCATTTATAAAAATAGTACGATCATTGATATTTAATAATAATTAATTTATTAATAAAATTTTATAAAAATATTATTTAATTAAAATATCCATTAATTCATCAAAATAGATTTCTTAGTTGAATATTATCTAAATATATAATTTGTTCTTTAAAAACAATTTATAGATTAACAATAATTAAATGAATGCAAATTATTTAAACAGAAATAATCAACGTAGTCATAGTGATAGTTTCTTGTTACATAATCACTTGTAACACCCGCATAATAATAAAGGGTAAGGTGTGAGAGTGTGACAAACTCTTGGGGTGGCTTAGATAACTTCTCTTGGGTCATAATCTCTATTAACTCTGACTTCTCCTGTAGTCGATTCTACTAAAGATTAATGTGTTCATGAACATCATGGGCATGGTCAAGAGGGATGCCCAACGATTCCAACTCCATTAGGAGCATTGACAAATGGGCTTCATATGAAGGAAGTCTATTGGATGAGTCCATCGCTTCCTATGTCTGAGTAAATTGGATTTTTTAAAACCATATATTTATACTAATCATGTGATCAATGTTCAACAACTATATTTTCAATGGTCACAATTTGTAATTGTATTTTAAAATACAATTCATAAAACCAAATAAGTCCATAATTTTTACATTTTCATAAGTAGGCTTTTAAATATACCAAGTGGAATTTTCAGTAATGAATTTTTGGGTCATTACAATCTTCCCCCCTTAAGAAATATTACCATCGAAATTTCATATTACATCCTAAGCCGTAAAGAGGTGCCGATACTTTTCCATCATTTTCTCGATGACATATTAATTATTTTCTATTATCATTGACTTCATTTAGAAAGGGTTCATGAGTTTCAATGGTACCTATGGATATTTTCAAAATCATTAACATCATTTTATGAAAAACACTTCATGCATCTGGGTTTATATTGATGTAATAATAGATATTTTATTAATAAGACATTTCATAGATATAATTTTGAAATATTATTTTGAAAATGTTTTTTCTAAAAATGTCTTACTGATTTATCATTAAATATTTGAAAATAGGGCATTGCTGAATCCGTTATTGTATATTCCCAGGGGAAAAATCTATAATTTGATACATATAGACACCTCATAGATCACTTTCTTTTGAAGCATCTACAAAATATTTCAGTGCTTCATGATTTTAAAATAAAGAGAAAAATATTAAAATAACCTAATGGTAATTCCCATGCTTAGAATGATAAGAATGTTTAGAGTACAATATTCCAAAATAGACTATACTTGATCCTTGACAGAATCTTGAAATGTTAGAGGTATTAGATTCTTCATAATGTTGTTTGTAGGTAGCTTGGGTATTTGAAAATGTTTCAAATTCATTTGAGCAGGACATCAGGATGATCTTTCCAAGTAGTTTTTCAGGAAGAGAGATAATAGTTGTTCATCATCTTCCTCCTTCCATATTTTATCTATGAAAAAAGTGATACAATTAGGGTGTTTGAATACTTATCTATGTAGAATAAAAAGGATACATTGATCATAAATGGATAAGGTTTTAAAGGATAATTATATCCTAACATGTGACTCCTTAGGTTTAAATCTAGGTTACCATGATATTTCACTTAACATATATTCTTATGTGATTTTTTTATTCTCATAATAATGTATTTTATGTAGATCCTGAATTTTCCAAAGAATATCCCCTAAGAGTTTCATAACCAAGAGTGCAGCAAGACCCATTTTCATGAAGCACGATACCAAAGGTCAATCCCAAAACTCATTGTCGGGGTTTTCACCCATATGTACATCTGTCCCAAAGCCACCTCTGCCAGCGCATATCTAGACAGGGATGTATTTCATTGATAAAGAACTATCTCAATACTGATAAAAACATAGTTATGTATTTATTATACATAGCCATGTCTCTAAGGTTTCACTAGATTTTTCTAATCCAAATCCCAATAAATAACTAAACATATCCTCTAATACCAACTATAACAACACTGCTCTTTATTTCATACTTAAATATTATATATTAGATAAATATCACTTGATACAACATAAATGATTGAGAGGACTAGTGTATTTGTGGATTATTATCATTACATAACTACTTAAAACCTGAAATAAAACATCTTTACTGAAAAATTCTTTTACCTGAACACTATATTTCCAAATAGTTATCATTGAATGGGATAACCTGAGGACATGCATAAGAAAAGGGTGAGAAATAAATCCTATTAATGGAATAAACATGTATTAACATGACTAATACAATAAATTTGGAACAATAGGAATACCAATGGTGAATAATATAAACAAGTACATAAAGGCATGATAATGATTGATAATCAAAACATGGAAATATGGAAACAACACATAGCATTGAATTTAGCATGGTCCATGGCTCAATGCACATAGAGAATGAGTAGACCCTCATTAAACATTAAGCATGTGTAAACCCTAGTTTGACCTCAATTATTTTGAGTCCACACTCATTGCACATTACGTATCCTGATAATTTTTTACCCAATGCATTGGAGTGCTATCAGGGAGAACCATTCTTAAACATTTCATTTCATGCATTAGTGTGCCACATGGATCATATAACATGGAAACCATCAACATAATAAGTTATTCCCCTATTATGTAATTTGGAATAAGTACATGAAAGTACCTTTCAATTTTTATATCTCCACAAAGGTGAATACCATAGATAAAGACATGTGTATGATATTCACTACACAATGATCTTTCTTGAAAAATGCGGTGCAATTTCCGCAACATAACAACGTGACATAAGGACTCATGAAAATGGATGATGAGATGATAATGTGTGACTCATAATATGTTCATGAAATTTATAATAAGGGGGGTTATATAGATATTTTTCTTAAAAGACGTAATAAAATTTAGATGCATATTACAAAATAATTACATGGATGTAAAAGGAGAGAGACAAATCCCTCATTGAATTTCGGCATGGTAATAGGTGTACATGGGAGGAATTAATGAGGGAGAAAGGGGTGTCCAATCATTCAAACTTAAAGTAGTCAGTATGGGGGAGTTGTGAAATCATACCTAATCATTTTTTATTGAAAACAAAAGGGCATTACAACTTAATAAAAATTGGAGAAAATGGGAATATAATAATTCTCTTATTTGGAAGTGTGATCCCAAAAAATGGGGAGAAGCTTGATATAAGATTCTTGGATTCTTGGGTCACCTAGGGAGGATTATAGAGAAAGGAAGGAAGAGGTTAGACTAACTACAAAAGATTTGAGTGAAGTGGAAGTGGGAGATTGGGTGGTTTTATATAGGAAATGAGAGGGAATTCTCTATTATTGAGGTTTGAGACACCGTACAAAAAACTAATAAAAAACACCAACCAGCCCATGGATTTTCCCCATGTGTTTTGGAAAAGGGGATTGGATGAAAATATTGTATAATTCCAATTTTCATACATCATAAAATAATATGTCTGCTTATTTGGAGGTGAGACACACTCTCAAGGAAAACAATTTATAAAGACAAGATGTTTTATATGCCTTGAAGGGTCCACTAAAGATTTTTAAAAATTAATAAATCAAAAAAAAATCTGATTATTTTAATGGTAAAACATATATGGTCTGAACATAATGTAAATAGTATTTTATTACTTCAATATCGGGTCATTATGAGGTCATAAAAGAAATTATATATTTAAACGGTATTTATTTATTTCCCAAAAAATCGATTGTCTCAGAAAATTATGAAAAATTTACTATTTTATAATTTTTACATCCAAGATCCAAAAATAATATTCATTTTTTCTAAATAACTTACATAAAATATGAATTTTTACTTTTAAAATAAAAACTGACATTTATCGAAAATTATATGGTTTTGACAAAAATAACATCAAATTAATTTATTAAAAATATTTTATTAAAATATAATTTAATTAAAAAATCCATTAATTTATCAAAACAGATTTCTTAGTTCAATATTAACTAAAAATATTATTTGTCCTATAAATAATATTTACAAAGTAACAATAATAAAATTATTACACAATCATTATACCAGAATAATGTACATTGTCATATTTATAGGGTCTTGTTACATAACCCCATATAACACCCACATAAAAATGAAGGGTAAGATGTGTAGTGATGACAATCTCTAGGGGAGGACCGAATAACATCTATTGAGTAGTAATCTCTATTAACTTCCACTTCTCGCATAGTCGGTTTCGCTCAAGTTTAACGTGTTCAAGCTTTGATTGGGCTTGGTCAGGAAAAAATTACCATGACCCAACCTCATTTCCGAGTTATGACAAATGGGATTTGTATGGGGAAATTCTACTAGATGATGCCATCTCTACCTTTATCTGAGTAAATTAGATTTATTAAATCCCTATATTTATATTAATCAGGTGATCAAAGTTCATAAAATATTTTAGCAACGATCACAATTCATAACTGTATTTTAAAATCAAAATCATATAACCAAATAAGTGCATAATTATAATATAAGAATAAAAATACATATAAATAGATCACGGAGAATTTTCATTACTGAATTTTTAGGTCGTTATAGTTACTGTGAATATATACATATCATCTAAATCAAATTATATTAAAGTAATATAAAAGAATACTAAAAAACTAAATATATTTGATAATTTTTCAAAACAAATTTTTAATAAATATATGTTTATTACTCAAGATGTTATATTGAAAAGAAAAAAACTCTATACTTGATGTAAGGGAACTTACAAACGACCAACTATTATTTTGGTTCATGCCACTTCGAATTAAAACCTACCAAATAACACTATTATCATTAAATTTTTTAAATAATATATTTATTATAATATTATATATATATATATATATATATATAAATTAAATTCTTTATTTATTAGTTATATTGATTTTTTATGGTTTATCTCTCAGTAACATTGAAAAATGAAACTCAGTTAATAGGATCTTCTCTATTTATTCCCCATTTCAAGTGGAACTCAATAAAATGATTGAAAACCATCCACAGTTTAATAAAATCAATTTATTATTGAACAATACTTTTTACACTTTTATGATTTTATGAAAATTAACAGGATATTTCCTCATTTAAAGGATTCTTTAACCTTTTCCCTAAAACTGCACTTAAAAGTTATATTTCCTTTGTTACCTTTAAACACTTTTTCACATATTCACATTAAATGGAAATAATTTTTAGAATCCAACAAATATTTTTCACTAATGAATGACTTATAATGTTTTAACACCATTTTTCATGGAATAAGAAGTAGTATTCCATCTAGATATGCAGTAAGATATGATTATGTAACATATTTCAGAATATTTTAAAAACTTATGTTTAAGCCTTCTCTAAGATTTAAATTTATATAAAACATATACATATAAATGTTTGGATGGATTTTACTAGATGGTTCTATAATGAATTGGGTAACATATATAAATCATGAGATGATATTTTTGTGGTACTTTAGTAAACCTATTATAAAATGGGACACATTCTACCATGTTGTGTTTTCTTACTGGTGAGTCGGGACTTATTTTTATTTAATGTTTTGTATTGTTGAAGAATTCATTTGATTTCATGGTCTTATATTTCCATCATCCAAATATCTTCATTCCATATTCATATTAATGATCATTTACTTTCACGATATCTTTTTATTCCAAATAAATCATATTTTTACAATATTATCATAAACTTTCATATAGTGAGTTCTATAGATCGAACCATTTTTTGTATTCCCCATATTATCCAAGGATTTTTTATCTGAAAAAGATATAAAAGATAATTTTGAATAATTAAATAAGGATTCAATATTCTTGTTACATGTTAAAATTTTAGGTTTCTAGTTACATAAAGACAATAGGCCTCAGAATCCTTAGTTTGTGTTTATTGTATATTTATATTAAAAATCATTTCATTATAGGTGTAATAATATTGGGTCACTATAATACAATAAATCCCAAATACGGTGATAAATTTTTTGGTGTTACACATATGATTTCATATCATTTTAAAGTCCAAATATAAAATATCTCAGAATATGTCATTTTCATATGTTAATAATTGATATCCTCAAATATACACACAACTATATAATCCCCACCAAACTCATTAGATCAGGCCGGGGTGGACGTTCCACTAACTATAGGTGACATAGAAAAGACACCGAAGGATGATAATATAATATAAGGGCATACATAATAATTATGGATGATATTACCTTTTTAAAAGTAAACACTTCCACACATAAAAATTTCAAAATTGAAAAATGGTATATGATGCATGGTAAGTAAAATATTTCAAAATGTGACTCAAACGAATACAAACACCATAGTGGGATAATAAAATAGGGTACATCAACCAAAATATAGTAAAAGACTATATTATTATATAATACCAATGTATAATCATCCTATGAATCACTCGATCCATCTCCATGCCTAAAATGTACATGGATTACACACTGTATCAAGAGAAATACCTAGGGAAATACAACACCTCTATTATAAGGACCCAACATTAAAACTTACTTAATATTGAATTAAATGAATAATTCACATTGAGGATCTTTTCATGGTTTAGAGTTTTAGAGAATTAGGACATAACTATTATATCTCAAAATATTACAAAGTCGACACTTCTACTAAGTTTCCATAAAATAAAAACTCTTAAAAAGAAACATGTATAGTTCAATGTTTTAGATAGCATGACTTTACCTTGATCCCATCCATGACCCTATTCCACATTAAGTCCTGTGAAAAACATTTCAAAAAAACTTGGGGTGAGCATAAAAATCTCAGTAAGGGATACACAAAGAATGAAAACTGTTAGTTTTTCAAAACAACAAGTAAACCATTATACTCTATCAAATTAATACTTTTCACCTTTATGAAGTAGTAAAAAAACTCTTCACTAAATAAAAGATCATTACTTTCCCTTTTGTAACCAAAATATTACCATAAAACCCATATAAAGAACACATAACAACTAAATGTAACTTGGGACATAAACATACTTAAATGGAATAACCATACGGTCGACTTCCACACATACTTAATGGAATAGCCATACGGCTGACTTCCATACCCAAGGAATTGGAGGTTATAACGTAACCACCCATCCTCGTATTCACGGCACCACCCGTCATATGGTTTATCACGTAACCACACGTCAAATGTACAAGTACTATTATAAAATCATAAGACATAAAAAAATATAATGGAAAGAAAACATTTCCACACATCGATCACAATATATCAAATAAATATATTGACATAACAAATCCATTATAAAAACATTTTTCAATAAAAAAATACATAAAAGAGTATATGGTATTTATTTCATTTTAAAAAAACATTACGTCTTGTTGAGGAAGCCAAATACTAAATAATACTCATGGCGGCGGAAAAGTTCGTTTTCACCGTGTACATAAAAAGAAACATTCCTTTTTGTCGTTTAGTAAAATGCTTCGTAGAAAAAGATTAATTTTTTATAAAAGTAAATGTCAAAGGGGTTTATACACCATATAAACGATAGTTGTGTATAAAATGAAATATACCTCAATGAAAGGATATTGAGACGAAGTCCTTTACAAAGTCGGTATATTTAGATTAAGGATAAATCAATTACATGATTATGTGTGACAAATATGAATACAAAAAATAAAAGTGGATATTAAGGGTAAAACAATCAGAGTTCATTCACACTTAATTGTGGAAAAACAAAACCAATGACATAGATATTTAACTCAATGAAATGAGATTGAGTTATGATTTCTGATACAAGTTCTTCTAAATGACATAATAATTTATCAATGAGATGATTATGTGTAGAAATAGTATATCCACGCAAAGGTTTGTTGAAAATACAACATATAGATTCAACAAATTATCATGGCATAATAAAATCAAGAAGTAGTGGTTTAACCCAAAGAATTGAAAGTGGGTTAAGAAGTTCCCTTACAGATATTCGACAGCCTAACTGCGTCACTTCAAAATTCAGAAAATGAGTTGATGAGAGATAAAAAGGGTATCTAATCACTTGGAAATAAAATTTACATCAATAAGGATATATAAGAAAATATCCCAACATAATATTATGTGAATTAAAAGACGTAACAAAATAAGTCTTTTAGAAAGAGGAGGGTGAAAGGTTCCCTTACCGACTTGGGTAACTTTCGAAACGTACACCCCATTGAAAAAGGGTCATACAATGAATATTTAAATAACCATAAATGAAATTCTATTACAAAAATAGTATAATAATGTGAATTACATATACCAGTCAAAGGAAATGGTGGAAAATGTTAGCATAAATCTCACGGGACTAAAAGTGAGATGAACAATCCCTTACGAAAACTCGGTAGCCTAACGGTGCCACATAAAACTTCCAAAAATGAATTGATGAGATCAAATAGAGTCTCTCATCGTATTAAAATAAAATTTACATCAAGAGGAATATAAAATAACATCCCCCATCATAAAAAATAGGAGCCTAAAATAAGTGACATAAAGGAGAGTACTTAAAAATGATAGAGAGAGGTTAGATCTCTTACGAAAATTCAGCGGCCTAACGGCGCCACTAAAAACATCCAAAATGGACTTATGAGAGAAATTAGGGTCTCTCATCATATGAAAATAAATCTTACAGTAGGAGTAATATAAAATAACATCCCAATCATAAGAAAGATGATCTTAAAAGGAATGACATAAAAGAGTGTACTTAAAAAGAAAGAGAGGAGTAGGATCTCTTACCTCAAGTCTGACTTGTCTTGTTCGTTTCATTATATTCCTGAATAATAAACATTGGTCAATTTATAATTCCTTAAGGAACAATTTTAAAGATTATTATTCAGTTTAAATCACAGATTATAATGTTATAATAATTGGTTAATAATTTGAGTTAATATTAGATATTTTTTTTGATGTTTGGTACATGAGTCAAAAATGAACTTGTTTGAAAATGATTGTCCATGTAGTTATAAGTAAATAATCTCAAGAATAGTATTAATGATTTAAATATCATATATATCCAGTAAATTTTCATTTTATACTACTCCATATCATTTGGCGATAAAATGAAACGAAATGCACCGTTCATGGAGACGGTAAGTCATGCGTACGCATGAATGCTATTTTCATTTCTTTGTCATATTAATGGAATTAAAAATAATTGAGATATATATATATATATATTATAAATCCAGTATAATATTTATGTTATATAAGTCACATATGTTCGTTAATTTCATTCTTTATACATTCCATGTATTGCATGAACGAGTCACATAACTTGAGGGGGCGGTAGTCCACACTTCCTCGTATGAAATTATCGCATTTTCACAACTTGAAAAGCATAATGGAATGTTTTAATTATAAAATTCAGAAGCATATAGAAAGCATAAGTTCCATATAAAATATAGTGACATCATAATGGACACCATTAAAGGTGTTAAAAGAAGATTGAACAATCATCGTTTCGTGAGGCAGAAATTCGCCAACCACAGAAACAGTATGTTCTTTAACCATTAGACGAAGGTGTGTGTGAGTGTAGCTCAAATACATCACATAACAACATACTAGTATATTGATGATACTGTTTTTGTTACAAAATAAAGGAATAAAAAGAGTTTACAGGGTTGTAGAAGCAAAATAAAACAAAAGATCACAAGTGAAGACATTACCTTAAAATCAGGTAACTCTTCTTGATTTGAGCTCAAAGGCTTCCTTGGAAATGATTCTACCAAACAGTGAGGCTTTAATGATGAATATAGGGATATGGAGAGATGAAATGGGCAGGGGTTGGCCGAGCCAAAGGCTTGAGAGGTGTGGGTAATGTGGTAGAGGTGGGGGCCTTTTATAAGAGAAAAGGAGGGGAACTCTTGGAAAGTTAAGAAAAGATACTTTATTATAAAAATATTTTCAGATAAAAAGGTCCCACAATTGTCAATATAGAGGATATGGTGATAGGGGTTCGAAATCCACCCATCCAATAAGTTTTTTACAAGAGTTGGTCTTAGATTTTACATTATTGTTTCATTTTATTTAAATCGTTAAATAATGAGGTAATCGCTCCATCATCATGGTGTCATAAATAATTTAATTTTTTTAATTTCTAAAAATTATAAAAATACTATCATTATTTAGGAAATCGTTTTATCTTTCTAATTAATATTTATAGTAAAAAATATGAATTGTATAACCCCATCTAAAAATTTTTTTAGTAAAACAACACATGTTTGTGACATTTTAATTTTACCTTTAAGTAAAAAGGTATTGATGTCATTTTCCTACCAAAGTGGCTCCATGGGATCCCCAAGTTGACCCATGGATTTTCTTGGTCGTCCATGACAAATACAATAAGGGTAGGACATGTGTCTAGGTCATTTCATATCAATAAAACATTATTTTTACCTTAAACTACACTAATTACCTCTAATCGCGATTAATAAACTTAGAAGTTACTATTCACCAAAAAAATTATTTGAATCCCATTGAACAAAATTTTACTTTTTAATGACAACCATGTATGTCAGATTTTTTAAAATCAAATCACATAAGTGGTAATGTTTCATTTAAATGAAAAATCATTTTATTTAACTACCACTTAGTGGTTTCAATATTCATCAAAAATTGAAGTTTTTCAGAAAATTACCAAAAATTCACCCTCAGATATATTTGATATTCCGAATTCAAAAATGATGTACATTTTACCAAATTCAAAACATATAAGTTTCATTAATTAATTTAATAATTAATTTCTGTTGTCAGAGCAAATAGCGTGTTTTTATAAAAGAATAAGTATCAAAAAATTGACACTAGTTTAAGTCCAATATCAAGATGAAAATAATTCCAACGACCACTATTGGATTTAATGGTGAAAATATTTTCTAATTTAACTTTAAAACCAATTCAAAAGATAATATAATCATATAAATAAATTATATTAAAAATAGGTTTTGAATTAAAATACAACATTTTTCACTATTCATTAAAAAATGAACTTTATTGGAAAAATACCAAAAATTTACACAAAATAAATTTTTTTGTCCCGATTCTAAAGAAGAATTTTATTTTGTAAAATATAGGACATAAAATTTTCGAACGGTGGATATAAAAGAGGTTCGTCATCAAAAGGCGGTTAACCGACCTTTTAATGAATATTAGAATGTTTATGGTTAAAATTGGATTCATTCGAAATTTTAATCCTCTAACATTTATTGTAAAAAGTGAAATTATTTGACAAACATATATAATCATTTTGTAGTTAGTTCTGTTCATTCCCACTATTACAACGGCTAGGCATTAACTACAATTTAAAATAATATTATTTTATTATTAGAGTGCAAAGTAGAATTCTCAAGAAACTCGTTGTTGTGTATTGGGTATGCCATTGAGCATAGCTTCCCCTTTAAAGTTATATTAATATTTTATTCACAAACATGGATAAATTTAAAAATGTCATATTATTTATTTACCTGGGGTGTTACATCATTCCCCCCTTTTGGGAATTGCGTCCTCGAAATTTTAATATTGGGCTTGGAAACTTCATTGAAAATCCCACATAGGAAAAAGAGTCAGTAAAACAATCACATTAAAATAAAGAAAGAGAAGTACAAATGTCACCCAAGTTAACCCATACTAGGATTCCATGTTGGAAAACATGGATATGGAGGAAAAAACAAAGGGTGATGTTCTGATGGAGAGTGATAGTAAACATTTCTAGGAGAAAGTTTACCATAAGAAAATCACAAACTTGTGATGGTTTAAACGGTATTCGATTCTCCAGTAGGAAAATTTAACAGAAAACATTTTTGTTTATGTTACTCTTCATTGAGGAATTTATATTTGAGATTAACTAAATCATAATGAAAAATAATTACTTGTCACGTAGACTTTCAACTTTTACTATATTCCTTAATAAAACTCATATTTTCTCCAAAAGACGAGTATTTAGGAAGACTTGTTCGCATTAAGAGTACTATAATCAACTTCTTGAGAATAACCTAATCCAAAAAAATAAATATATAATTCCCATGTATTTATACTTTAACCAAAACCAAAACAAAAAAGGTTAGTATAAGATCAGATAATCTAGAAAAGGATAACCCTTTATAAAAAGAAAATCTATTCTTAATCTCCAAAATTTGTCCAACAAAACCCAAAGTTCAACGATGACCATTCAATAAACAATTTTTCCATAAAATTATTCAAATTAATCAAAAATATGACTGAATCCAAAATATTTGAATGATTTAATCACATAGTCTTCCAAGGTACAAAATAACACTTATCTCCAAATAACAGCAGTTGCCCTTAAAGTCTCATATTGAAAAGTAATTAACCTAATCACATATCCTCCATAATAGGTTAATAATTTCAATAGATAACCCAAAATCAACATACTCTTAATTCATAAAATCATATAACTAAAAAGAATTAGTCAAACTAACAAGGGACTTCACATAGTCAAGTGGTAGGCGATAAATACCAGTCACACTTTGGTTGTGGGTTCGATTCCCGTAGATTTGTCCGACACAACGAGTTGTCACACGGTCTACGTGTTGTCCATTTTATAAAACGCCAAAAATAACCCTAACATGTTTTAACCTCAATAGTTTCTTTATACCACTCATTTTCATCCAAATTAGTTACGATCTCAACATCTTAATTCTTGAAGTCTTATTTCACAACCATGAGATAAAATAAACTGATTCCCAAAATGAATAACAGCATACCATGATCATGGCATCCACTCGGATTCATCGTCATCTTGTTCACGTAGGTAGAAGTCCCATGCATTACTACAATGATTTAGATATCCTTCAAAATCATTTGCTTCCTCCATCCAAATACACCTTATACAACATGGGTTATATGAGTGTTCACAGAAAAACAGTTTTGGAAAATAATCATGTATGACATATAATTCCAAAACATCTGCTAAAACATGATTTCTATAAAATAGTCGGACAGAATTTGAGTTGAAACATTCTATTATTGGTCCTTTTAACATATCATAAGTATGTGCTGAGAGACTATATTTTAAAAGCAAATATAAATAGGCTGTGCAAGGGTCTCCTTCCTCAGCACCATTTTTAAAATCATAATATGCTTCAAATTCTTGTGATAAGGTAAAATATTTGAAAATACCTTGATAATATTTACCTTTCTTCAAAATATGAGAATATTGTGAAAATAGTATTTGTCTAAATACAACCCATTATCCACGATGATAACGAGGTATATTGGATGTATATGATATCTCAAACAACTGCTTGCAAGTGAGTTGTATGCTAGAAAAAGATTCACAATCATCCGAACATGATTTTGCAATAATTATTGAAAGCATGTCATCAGGAAGATATATGAATGTCGTTTGATATCCTTCTCCTTCCATTTGTAACTAACTTTACATGCCCTAAAAAAAAATTAAAACAACGATTTAAATGAAATAATAGATATAGGGACTAACCATGTGTCTAAGAAAACTCCTCATCCCTAAAGTTGTCTAAACCGACCTTTGATAACAACTATAAGGCCCCAGCCTTAATCCTTACATAATATTGAATTAAATGAATAATTCACATTATGGATATTTTCATGGTTTAGATTTTTAGATAATTAGGACATAACTATTACATCACAAAATATTACAAAGTAGACACTTCTACTAAGTTTCCATAAAATAAAAACACTTAAAATGAAACATGTTTAGTTCCATGTTTTATATATCATGACTTTACCTTGATCCCATCCTTGTCCATTTTCCACATTAAGTCATGTGAAAAACATTTCAAAAAAACCTAGGGTGAGCATAAAAAGCACAGTAAGGGATACACAAAGAATGAAAACTGTTAGTTTTTCAAAACAACAAGTAAACCATGTATTCTTTATCAAATTAATACTTGTCACCTTTATGAAGTAGAAAAAAAACTCTTCACTGAATAAAAGATCATTACATACCATTTTGTAACCAAATGATTACCATAAAATCCATATAAATAACACATAACATATAAAGGTAACTTGGGACATAAACATACTTAAACGGAATAACCATACGGTCATCTTCCACACATACTTAATAGAATAGCCATATGGCCGAATTCCATACCCAATGCATTGGAGGTTATAACATAACCACCCATCCTGGTATTCACGGCACCACCTGTCATATGGTTTATCACGTAACCACCCGTCAAATGTCCAAGTACCATTATAAAATCATAAGACATAAAACAAATATAATGGAAAGAAAAAATTTCCACACTTCGATCACAATATGTCACCTAAATATATTGAAATAACCAATCCATTATAAAAACAATTTTCAATAAAAAAATCCATAAAAGAGTATATGGTATTTATTTCATTTTAAAAAAACATTACGGTTTTTTGAGGAAACCAAAGACTAAATAATACTCGCGACGGTGGAAAAGGTCGTTGTCACCACATACATTAAAAGAAACATTCCTTTTTGTCGTCTAGATAAACACTTCATAGAAAAATATTCCTTTCTAAAAAAGTAAAAGTCAATGGGGTTTATACACTGTATAAAAGATAGTTGTGTATAAAATGAAATATGCCTCAATTTAAAGAGATTGAAACGAAGTCCCTTACAGAGTCGGTATCCTTATATTAAGGATAAATCAATTACATGATTATGTATGAAAAATATGAATAAAAAAATATAAGTGGATATTAAGTGTAAAACAATCAGAGGACATTCACACATAATTCCTGGAAAAACTAAACAAATGACATAGATATTTCACTCAATGAAATGAGATGGAGTTATGATTTCCGATACAAGTTCGTCTAAATGACATAAGAATTTATCAATAAGATGATTATGTGTAGAAATAGTATTTCCACAAAAAGGATTATGGAAACTAAAACATATAGATTCCACACATAATCTTGGCATAATAAAATCAAGAAGTAGAGGTTTAACCCAAAGAATTGCAAGTGGGTTAAAAGTTCCCTTACAGAAATTCGACAGCCTAACGACGTCACTTCAAAATTCCGAAAATGAGTTGATAAGAGATAAAAAGGGTATCTCATAACTTCGACATAAAATTTACATCAATAAGGATATAGAAGAACATATCCCAACATAATAGTATGTGAATTAAAAGACATAACAAAATAAGTCTTTTAAAAAGAGGATGGTGAAAGGTTCCCTTACCGACATGGGTAACTTTCGAAACATACACCCCAATGAAGAAGGGTCATACAATGAATATTTAAATACCCATAAATGAAATTATATTACACAAAGTTTATAATAATGGGAATTACATACACAACTCAAATTAAATGGTGGAAAATGTATCATAAATCTCACAGGACTAAAAGTGAGATCAACAATCCCTTACGAAAACTCGGTAGTCTAACGACGCCACATAAAACATCCAAAAATGTATTGATAAGATAAAATAGAGTATCTCATCATATTAAAACAAAATTTACTGAAATAGGAATATAATATAACATCCCCCATCATAACAAAGAGGATCTTAAAAGAAGATACATAAAGGAGAGTACTTAACAAAGAAAGAGAGAGGTTAGATCTCCTACGGAAATTCGGCAGCCTAATGCGCCACTCAAAACATCCAAAATGGATTTATGAGAGAAAATAGGGTCTCTAATCATATGAAAATAAAATTTAATGTAGTATTAATATAACACAACATCCCAATCATAAGAAATATTAGCTTAAAAGGAATGACATAAAAGAGTGTACTTAAAAAGAAAGAGAGGAGTAGGATCCCTTACCTCAAATCTGATTTGTCTTGTTCGTTTCATTATATTCCTGAATAATAAACTTTGGTCAATTTATAATTGCTTAAGGACCTCTTTTAAAGATTATTATTCAGTTTAAATCACATATTATAATGTTATAATACTTGGTTAATAATGTGAGTTCATATTATATGTTTTTGTCGTTTTTTGGTACATGAGTCAAAAATGAACTTGTTTGAAAATGATTGTCCACGTAGTTATAATTAATTCATCTCCAGAATAGTATTAATGATTTAAATATCATATATATCCAGTACATTTTCATTTTATTCTACTCCATAACATTTGGAGATAAAAAGAAACGAAATGCACCGTTCATGGAGACGGTAGGCCGTACGTACACATGAACGCTACTTTCATTTATTTGTCAAATTAATGGAATTAAAAATAATTGAGATATATATATATATATATATATTATAATTCCAATATAATATATATTTTATATAGGTCACATATTTTCATTAATTTCATTCTTTAAACTTTCCATGTATTTCATGAACGAGTCACATCACTTGTGGGGGCGGTAGTCCACACTTTCTCATATAAAATTATCGATTTTGCACAACATGAAAAGCATAAAGTCATGTTTTAATTATAAAATTAAGAATCATATAGAAAAAATAATTATCATATAAAATATAGTGACATCTTAATGGACACCATTAAAGGTGTTAATGGAAGATTGAACAATCATCGTTTCGTGAGGCAGAAATTCGCCAACCACAGAAACAATATATTCTTTAACCATTAGACGAAGGTGTGGGTAAGTGTAGCTCGAATAGTTCACACAAAAACATCCTAGTATATTTAAGTTAATGGTTTTTTTACAAAAGAAATGAATAAAAAGAGTTTAGAGGTTTGGAGAAGAAAAATAAAACAAAAGAACACAAGTGAAGACATTACCTTAAAATCGGGTAACTCTTCTTGATTTGAGCTCAAAGGCTTCCTCGGGAAAGATTCTGCCCAAAGGTGAGGCTCAAATGATGCATATAGTGATATGGAGAGATTAAATGGGCATGGTTTGTCCTTGCCAAAGGCTTGAGAGGTGTGGGTAAGGTGGTAGAGGTGGGGGCCTTTTATAAAAGAAAAGGAGCGACACTCTTGGAAAGTTATGAAAAGATACATTATTATAAAATGATTTTCAAATAAAAAGGTCCCACAATTATAAATATAGAGAATAAGGTGATAAGGGTTCGAAATCCGCCCATCCAATATGTTTTTGACAAGTGTAGGTATTTCATTTTACATTATTATTTCATTTTATTTAAATCGTTAAATAATGAGGTAATCGCTGCATCATCATGGTGTCATAAATAATTTAATATATTTAATGTCTAAAAATTATAAAAAAACTTTCACGATGTGGGAAATATTTTTATATTTCTAATTAATATTTATAGTAAAAAATATGACTTGTATAACCCCATCTAAAAATTGTTTTAGTAAAACAACACATGTTTGTGACATTTTAATTTTAACATTAAATAAAAAGGTATTAATGTCATTTTCCTACCAAAATGGCTCCATGGGGTCCCCATGTTGAACCATGGATTTTCATGGTCAGCCATGACACATCAAATAAGGGTAGAACATGTGTATAGGTCATTTAATATCATTAAATCAGTATTTTTACCATAAACTACACTAATTACCTTTAATTGGGATTAATAAACTTAAAGTTACTATTCACCAAAAAATTATTTTAATCTCATTGAACCAAATTTTACTTCTTAATGACAACCATGTATGTCGGATTTTTGATATTCAAATCACAGAAGTGGTAATGTTTCATTTAAACGAAAAATCAGTTTCTTTATCCACCACTTAGTGGTTTCGCTATTCATCAAAAATTGATGTTTTTCAAAAAATTACCAAAAATTAACCCTAAAATATATTTGATATTTTTAATTCAAAAATAATGTCCATTTTAAAAAATTCAAAACATATAAGTTTCATTAATTAATTTAATAATTAATTTCGGCTGTCAGAGCAAATACCGTGTTTTTATAAAACAATATGTATCTAAAGATTGACACTAGTTTAAGTCCAATTTGAAGATGAAATTAATTCCAACGACCACTATTTGACTAAATGGAAAAAATATAATCTAATTTAACTTTAAAACCAATTCAAAAGATAATCTAATCATATTAATAAATTATATTAAAAAGGGGTTTTGAATTAAAATACAACATTTTTCACTATTCATTAAAAAATGAACTTTATCGAAAAAATACAAAAAAATTACACAAAGTAAATTTTGATGTCCCGATTATAAAGAAGAATTTTATTTTGTCAAATATAACACATAAAATTTTCAAAAAGTTGATTTAAAAGTGGTTCTTCATCAAAAGGCGGTTAATCGACCTTTTAAAGAATATTAGAATGTTTACGCTTAAAATTGGATTCATTCGCATTTTTAATCCTCTAACATTTTTTGTAAAAAGTAAAAATATTTGACAAACATATAAAATCATTTTTTAGTTAGTTCTGTTCATTCCCGCTATTACAACAGTTAGGCGTTAACTATAATTTAAAATAATATTATTTTATTATTAGAGTGCAATGTAAGATTTTCAGGAAACTCGTTGTTGCGTATTGGGTACGCCATAGAGAATAGCATCCCATTTAAAGTTATATTAATATTTTATTCACAAATATGGATAAATTTGAAAATGTCATATTATTTATTTACCAAGGGTGTTACATCTATATTACCTGTATGTTGGTAAAAAGAATCTAAAAAACACCATTGTTACCACGAATGTTTTTTGTATAAAATTTAGTATGTAAATCCAAGATACGTCCCAACATATTCCACTAGGATGAAAATAGGTTATCAAAATTTATATAAATAAGGTGAGATGAAGATTAACAAATTTATTCAAACCCATTTTAGAATTAAAATAAATTATATAATTTGCAAAATTTAATAACATTCCTTTCATCATTCCATAACCATAAAATTTTCACAAACACTCACACATAGAAACTTAGTTGAAATGGACCACCCTATACACATTTGGGGGGATTCAACCTTTTACCAATAATTGACTTGGTTGCACACATTTATGGTAGTACTTCATAAACATGCCCCATCCCACATTAATAGTGGTTCATCATGACCATGCACCATCCCAATGAAAATCATCTAACCATGTATATGACATTATAATATAAAAAATTAATCAAAATTTTTTTTTTCACATGAAACATATTTATCAAATATATTTCTTATGATAAACAGAAATATTGTTTTTAAAATAATTTTATAAAATTATAAAACAAGGGGATTTTAATAATCCCTCCAAATTTCCATGTTCCCAAAACACAATATACAGTTTTTTTAAAAAAATATTTCAATGATTATTTTTAAAATATGTGAATATAATTCAATAAAAAATGAACACTTCATGTTCTAGAAAACCAAAATTGGTTGAGAATACATTTACTATTCACATATGATTATAATGATAAAGAACCAAAAGAAACATCTTGATAAATTATGGTAACCCATATCATTCTTTAGATATGATTATGATATCATCAAAACAGATCAGGAATCATTGATCAATCCATAATGGACAATATCTAATGTTAATGGTGTGATAATATTAAGATATCTAATGATAATGAGATAACATGATGATTTATAATTGATTTATAATCTACAATGCTCATTTTTCAATTAATAATGGATTCCAAATAAAATTTAATCACACAAAATGATTAGGGGTGGATATTCTTTTGAGGTCACAATAAAGGAGAAAAAATGAGTGTTTTACTCCTAACAATCAAGTAAAACATGTTTTTTTGGAAATATAACTGCATGCCACCTAGTTAGGCTACATGCTTTATGATATTATTCACTATCCATGAAAAAATTACCATTTTCAAACATCCATGAGATTAGAATTAGTTTTTTTTCTTCTGAGAAACCATGTTCGAAGCATTATTCTCACCTTAGTCTCACCTAAAAATATTTTTCCCAATAATCTATACAGTTTGGATAGACTTTCCCACTATCTAGTGTCTCTAATGATCTCTTTCATGATTTACTACTCATTTTTCTTTAATTACCCTACCAATTATCTTACAATGAACCCACATATTTCTTTCAAACTCTCCAAACCAACCCATAAATTCCCAAAAATCATGATAAGTATTTATATAGCCACAATGTATATAAAATGTGTAATTTTCCTAAAATAATGGACCTGACACTATAAACATAATTCAGATTTCTGTCACTATAAATCTATATATTTTTAGTGAAATAGAAAATTTTGTGCCATTTCTCTATTATAATGTATTATCATTCCCATGTATATTCATGAATTTAACCATAATTCCATATAAATTACACAAAACTGATACAGTTTCCACAAAAAACTTTCAATATTCAATACACAATTTATATCAGCTCATGTAACAAGGTATCAATTATATCCAGATCAACCAGATCCCTTTGAATGTCAATTTTAGGATTGGTTTGGGAAATGATAAATTTTGATTCTTCAAATAAATTTTGTATGACCAATAATTATGGTGATAAATCGAAAAAACAATACACATCTCTAATCCATTTTAATATTTTTATTGTTTCAATGTATCAAGGAGAAAATTTAGAATTCTTAAACCAACCTCAAATACCTAGACATGGAGAGACTATTTTGAATATATGATCTCCCATATGGAAGTAAAATATTCAATGATGATGATCCTCATAATTGCTCAGATGACCCTGTGTCACCATCATTATTTTCCTAGTAAACCACATCACATCACAATTTTATTTTTTTTAAAACCACTTTTTTGGTAATTGGAAACCATACAAATACATCCACAAGTTCAGGAATATCCCACCTCTGCAAAAAAACACTATGCACTACATTCAGAGTTCAAAAATTCAAACATTCAAATTTCAAAGGGTAAAATACAAAAGAACCGCCACATCCACCTCGAACGCTGAGAAAACCCATCTCTATCCACAAATGATCAGCCATCATGAGGATACCACGATCTAAGAGAGTAGGTCCTGTCACACCTTTTCCATCGTAAGAGTCATGTTCATTTCCATCCAAACCACTGGAGAAGAAACTCACCACCATTGCTGACCAAATAGTTGGTGTCGTCACAGACCCAACATCACTCTAGTCACCGGAAAGACCTTCGTAACCATAGTAAAAGGAAAACAACATTCCATCGCAAACCCGGAACATCCGGAACACCAGTACTTTTTAAACTCACTTCATCAAAAAGCAAAAAGAAAGAAATCATAACCAGAAAAAAAAACCATCATGAACCACTGATGGCGTCCGCCATAACCAAAACAGAGCAAAACCAAACTAGAAAATTCCATCGGGACCTTAGTCTATATAAAAATGGTATTGGGATTAAAACCCTAGGAAGGACCAACTCTATAGAACCTAGAAATCTATCGCCTGCCATACAGCATTCCCAAAACCTTAGCGAATCCCACACTCCAAAAACTGACCTGGAGAGATGTAGAGGAATGCAAGATTAGTGTGAAAGCAGCTAAATGAGAAGAAAACTGGCTAATGTATAGTGTCATCATAAATCGTACACCAATAACTGTAGATGAAATCTATAGTTCAAGGTCCATGATCGTGTTTTCCTGCGTGTTTTACTGAGGATGGTTAAAGGAAGATTAAGAGACAAGTTAAAAATTAAATGAGATATTTCGGGGCTTTTGAGATTCTGGAGAGAGTTAGGTATATTTCATATCTGATGTAGTTGTCTCATAGGTACCGAGAGATGCACAATGTATACCTTGTATCTTCTCTACACCATTATCATTCATAGTCATCTAAAACATTTGACCCCAAGAGGGTTGGGAATTTGGGTGATACATCCATGGATGAGTATATGATGCATATCGTTTATAATGGCATGAAGGTTCTCTTAGTTTGGTCAATTTATCTAGTGTGGGTGCCGTGACAACACGACTAGTAATAGGATTCGACCTAGGAGCAGGAGGCTGACATATGTGATGAGTGGTAGGAGTTATTCTCAAAGAATAATTACCACCATTCATAGAGAAATTTGGGGACAATTTGAAATTATGGAGAATATTTTATGAACAATGGTTTTTTATGGTTTATATATCATTTCCTTTCCTGTTTTACTGCCTTTTTATGTACATTGATATGTACCACTTGTGATCATGTGTGTTTTGGAGGTGTATGGGGCTTGATGAAAGCATGAAACCATGTTATGGGAAACAAATATCCCACCGCATGGTTTTCAAAAGGCTTGTGCTAGGTTATTCTAACAGTGAGAGGGGAGGTAGTAGCTTCCACACGGTTTTATAAACCCTTCGGTAGGGGCTGCATGGAAGTGTGGATGTTCAAAAAAGATGCATGTTTTTTACAGACAGTTTAGCACAGTTACTGCATGTTTGGTCAGATCTTTCTAATAAACTGTGTGAAGTTCCCTTGGAGGCAGTGATCAACATACTATTATTGCACAGTTCGAGAAACCGTTTAGGTAAAACACAAGATATTTCTGGATGAGTTTTTAAAAACAATATTAATAAAAATATAAAATCCTTTTAAACCCATATTTGGGTTACTCTTCCATCATGCAGTAGCCCATCTCGTGGAGCTCACGCCTTTTGTTCCTAGTGTATGGATCATTCCCTATTCTCCGTCTGATATCTATTTCAATCATGAATCATCCCATCAAATTCATATCATTAAGGATTACATTCCATTTTGTCCATATTTGATTATTCGGGCATTTGATTTAACTATTTGATTTCAGGCTCATATTAGCTAATATATCATCCTTCGTCTATTCATCAGATATATCCTAAACCTGGATGAATCAGAAATTAATACTAGATGATCACTCTACTACCGACTCGAGGTAGGAGTTCCATAATTTCTTTGAGTTTTTCGTGTGCTTCTGGGTATTCATCTAATATTTTCCCACCGAAAATTCTGTCGTGACATTGTTTTTGAGTGAGCTACTCTTGTAGGCTCAGTCAGACAATGTGAGGTTGCACATAGGCTATATTTAGGATTTTTGGAACCCGTTTATCATTTCAATGTCTCCCACACAGTTTTCCTTAAGTAATTAACCTATTTAGGTCTGTTTAAACCACCCAAGGGGTGAGTTCTTGTTCATAACTTGTTAGAATAATCTCATTAATGCTTTAATGGTTTGAATTTTCTTCCTAGGAGATGAAATACTTCTTTTCTTATTGATATATTGTGATTCCATAACTATTTTAGTACCTCGGCCTAAATGAATAGAATGATAAATGTAGGTATACCTTTATAAATTTATTAAAGGCATGTTAAATTGTTTATATCGAAAGGTAGGACCATATGAATGGTGAATGGAAAATGAATTTCATGAGTGGGTATAATCATGCTTTATTCTTGTTTATGTGACTAGGTATACTCATATGGAATGTTTTGTCTTAATTTGAATGCTTGAATGAATGTTATGAGAGATGCCATTGAATTTTCTCCATGGATCTGGACCATTTTAGTGGATTACATGGGTTGTCTCTACCACTTTGGTCTTGAATTTGTGGGAATCATATGGCCTTGCTACCCTGTGGATCCATATTTCATGGTCTCACGTAGGACATGTTGGTACACATGCTCTTAGGACCCCAACCAATGCCTATACTGAGTTCACCCTGGGATGCCTGTAGGACACGATGTGGATGACTTAGACGAGTTCCTTGGATCCAACCCATGCTGGTGTAGATTAATAACATGGATTCCCCGGTACATGATACCTTGGATCTGACCCTTGTGGTCTACACAACATTATTCGATATGGACATGGGATCCATGACTTTTTATATGGTGTGTACATGGGTTTCTTGGTATGGATGGATGTATGACGTTGTCATGTGACTTATTTACCTTGTTATTAAAAGTTCATATGAGATGACTCTTTTGTATGGACCTTGAAGGTTTTTTGGTACTATATGTTTGTATAGACATATTCCATAGGCATGTTCCCTTACATTCCTATTTTTTGTCCACTTACTAGCATTTTTTATTTTTATGTTAGAATGGTATAGTCCCGGGGGATTTCATACTAGGATGTTTCTCTCACAACATTGTCGGGCCTCCTCAAGGACCCAAATAGATTATATGGTTATATGATATGATAGGGGAAAGTTCCCAGGTATAGGTTTTTGACGTTTTCATTTGTTTTGGGAAGTATAGGACCATTATAAGTCTTGTGATTCTTTGTGCACTTTTGGGTATTTCTTCTTTTGGGATACATGTATTATAATGTGATGCCATGTAATATTTTGATACAATCTAGATAGATGTATCAGATTCTACATTTTGTATGGGATAAAATTATGGATATTGACTCCTAGAACCTATTACACGGTATCTTAGAGAATGTTCATGCTTTACCCATACTTTCATCATAATTTTCTCCATTAAAAATCCATTTAAAATTGTCAAATCTTATTTAGAAACTCTTATAACTGAACAAACATATTATATGACATCAAAATAAAAAAAACAGAATTCGCCATATACACGGTGTGTTACAAAAATCCTAATATTTTATGTTTATTTTAAATTGAGTTTTGGGTTCTTAAAAAACATATCTTCATTACTCATCATCATTTATTAATATTGGAGAAACACTATATCACATTCTATTTTTCTCATAATATATACTTCTATTAGAAAAATGGGGACTATAAAAATAAATAAGGGGTGCGATAAAATTCATATTAAGGGAAGACATATCGTCATTTCAATAATTGTTAGATTATAATAATATGAGAAAAATCCTAGGAGAGTAATTTTTTATAGAAATTGGAATAATAATATTTCTTTACCAACAATTATAGAAGGACAATTACACTAAAATGATAAAATACATATCATGAATCAAGACATTTAGATGATGAACATGATCCATAGATTATAATAATAGGAATATAAAAATATATTTTGCACTCAAATAATTATATAAATCATAAAAAAGTGTATTATTCATAAAACCATATTACCCTTATTGTATCCAGACTCACTTCTTATTTCCCATAGTGGATTAATAAACACATCCTATTTACCATTTGGGATCAAGCATCAATGCTACTTTCCCATTATTATCTCATGCATTTTATGAAGTACCCAATGCATTCAATAGAAATACAAAACACACATATCTTTAAATAATAATATATACATATATGTTACTCATTAAATAAATCATTCATTTTATAATTATAAACTCATGAATGAAAAATAGTTTTCAAATAATTTTCAAATGTGAGCACATTAACTCACTATAGGGATTATATGGATTGAGACCAACATTCAATAACTAAAAAGAATTATAGTGTGATTTATTGGGTTCTCCATCTTACACAACTCTATAAAATTTATATATTTTAATCAAGAAATTTTAATAAAAAGTAAGAAATGTGATTTTAAAAAATATTTTTTTACATTTTCTTAATGAGGAGAAATTATGAATTAATTTTAAAAATTTAGTTTTTCATGAAAGAAAAATTAATTTCTTAAAAAACATTATACTATTAAATTTATATACTTTATCCCTTAAAATTAACTTAAACTTGTCAATAATTAATGTGTATTGGAAGATAAAAATCAATCAAAATGGGGAAAACCTTTTTAACACCCGGAAAATTATTTTATTGAAACCCACATCATAAAGATATAAATAATTTTTAAATAAATATTATAAATAAAAATTTCATGATCACCACAAATAAACTATACTTTTATTTTAAATAATGATGAATTACATTAGAATAAATATTGATTAAAGATATTGAAGAAAAATGTCTCATTTTGAGAGAATAAAAATCATTCTAAAAAAATATAATTTTATAAAAAAAATAAAGGGTAAGGAAATTATAGTATCATTATATAATATAATAAAATCATGGTAAAATTCTACAAATAAAAAATTAATAATTATACCATAAAAAAATAACTTGATTCAACAGGACTACTTATCTTAAATCCCATAAAGGTAAACATGATATAACCTCCTGTATAAAAAGAACAATATTATTTTCTTATTTAAGTAACTTATGTTTTCCTATATCCTTTTATAAAAATAATTTATAATCATTTATTAGAAATATGTTAGCTAACAGTTTTCTACCATACACAAATGTAATTAGTATCTACAATTTGTTTATTACTAGTTTTGTAATGGGTGTGTCTATTCACTCATATAGATTCAAATTGTTCCATTTTGATAAAATTATATGAATATGAATGTAATTATAATAATGATTTATAATGTCTTACTTCTAATTAATATGTAATTTTGTTTTGATTGATGAAGAAAAATAATGTGGTGAGCTTGTTTGGATAATTTTTACAAATGACGTGTTGTATCTTATTAAGGTATTAGATTTATCATTACTATTACTAACCACAAAAATCATCATTGACGTATTAATTTAAAATATAAAAATTATTTCTGTATTTTTATGTACCCTTAATAAAAATATAATTCATTTTTCTTCTATATGCTCAAACCACCCCAAACAAGAACAAACTGTAATATATCTGTTAGTATTTTTATGAACGTGACTAATTTGGAATGATGTTGTTATTAATGAATAATAATAATAATAATAATAATCTTATTTTTTAATGTTGTAATTTTGTTTAAAATATATTTAAATAAATAAGAAAAACCTATATCGAAAAAACATAATATATCACTTTTGTGGAGTTTATAACCACACTTACATAGGAGTTAAACATTGGTTTTCCATATACCAAAATAAATATAGCGAATGTTGCATTATTTTAAGGAAATTAAAATGTTCTAAATAACATATTAATACTTTAAATATATAATGATAAAAAATCAATCATGTCATTCATGGCAGTGGTAGTCCCCACATACACATGAATATGTCTTCCTTTTTTGAGTTTCTTTAGTGATGTATATAAAAGTTATATTCATTTACTACAATAATATTTAGTAATATTAGTTATTCTAGTTTAGTAATTATTTTATTGATATAATTGTACCTCTAAAGTGAATTTTATTTATTTATTTTTTAAATAAAATAGGAATTATTTCATATATTTCCATACACAAAACCCCATGTCCATATGAAACATGAAATAGTCAACGGTTTTAACCAATCTATTCATATTTTTAGGAATAATAATTATTAATTTTTGAAAAATATTTACATAATTTTTAATAATTTAAATATATTGATTAATTAATAATACATAAGTTACCAATATTTACTAAAGCCATGTTATACTTTAAAAATATATATTATTAAAAAAATGTCTCATTTTTTCCCATTAAATTTTTGATACTATTTTTTAAAATTCAAATCCAGTAAATTAATACCTTTTATAAAACAATTGGCTAATAATTGGTTGAATTTTTAGGACATGGTTAAAAATAGTTATTTATAAGTGAGTGGTGGGAAATAAAAAATTTTGTAAAAAAATATCAATTTTTTTCATTAAAAAGCCACATTTTCTATTGAATTTGATAATACATTGTCATAAATGTCATTTAAATTTAAATAATATATGTAATTGAATAAAATTACTTATTATAATTTAGTTTTTGTGTTAGTTCATTTTTAAAATTAAAACACATTTTTTTAAAAGTTATTTTTATATGCATAATCTTTTCTTATCTTCATAAATTAAATTAATATTTATTAATAGTGGTTTTAATGAAATTTAAATATTTTAATTTGATAATATATTTAAAAAAAATGTTATGGGTTTTATAGTGAAACTTATATAACTAAATTATGTTTTTTATTTAAATATTAGTTATTCCAAAAAAGTTTTTCAATACAGGTTACACATATATTTAAAATTAATTTATTAAACTTAAAGAAAATCAATCTATTAAATTGTGTTCCATATTTTTATTTAGAAATGTTATTATAATCAAATTAGATAAAAATAATTTTATGTCATACTAATAAGTAATAACGTTAAAAGTTTATTACCATAGTTAATGTAAAAATGATATTATAAGGGGTTGGGGGTCAAACCAAGAGAAAATTAAAAAAATTACCCAAAAATATAACCTTAATATTAATTTATAATATTCCAAAACTATATAATCCTACCTTGAAATACATGACCATTTTCTGCCACAATCCCAGTAAATTAAACTTATACCATGGTAATCTTTTAATAATCTTAATGTGTGTCCCTCCCCTCATATATAAAATGGGGACCTAATAATATATTACCTTCAAACTCTTTGTAAATTATATCTCATAAAATAATTTATACACAATCATCCTCAATCCTTCCATTAATCCTAGGGATTCTAGTCATCTATTAATAGAAATACTTTAGGACATAAAGAAGAATCCAAATGATCTCTCTCAAGGAATAAGTATAAATATTAACCATTATATTTCAATTTTATATATTCTTATACATCATATGAAAATTTTGTATCGAAAAAAATTTGATTAATTTAGTATCACTAATATTTTGATATGTTATCATAATGATATATTTTCCATTTAGAAACATTTCAAAATCATTCATGTTATGAATGTTTCGCTTGTGCGTATGTGCAAATAATCACCTCCACAAAGCGATGTAATTCATTTTCCACCACTATAATTTTTGGTTTCGTATTATGATATATTGAATGTTTATATATTTTATTTATATTATAGTAATACTTATTTAATAGTAATTTTTTTTACATTTCATTTATTCTATCTATTGATAAATGGAAACATTAGTCTTGCAGATATATGGACTACGATCTCTACATTTTGATATAATTAATTTTTCCATAAAAATTCATTGAAATGGTAATAATTATGTATATAATTGATTAATATGTTATTTCTATCAGGACTAATATTCTAGATAAGAATTAACAAATATCCATGTAATAGAACGAGACTCACACACACATATCATGTGCTAAAAACATGTTGTCTATTTTTTTGTAATAATTTGAAATGAAGAAATATGTTCCTTTACAAACCCAAATATAATTTTGAATCATGTAATAGGGGATTATGGAACACCTTATATGAAGTCAGGATTATTAAAATTTTACAAAAAATGGTTTTTATCACTTGACAATGATACCAAAAATAAAAATAAACACCTTCAATATTCTATTCATCACAGATCACATGGAAAACATTTTTAAAATGTAGGCTATGAAAAAATTACTCAATAAGGGTATTGGAATCCAGGTTGAATTATAATTTTTTAAAATATTATAATCGTTTGATGAAATGAAATAATTTATGACAAATAAAAAATATTATAATAAACACATTTTCCAAACATGTTAAACATGTTTTTATTGAAACTCTATAAGGTACATTATTAATTGACTACAAAAAGTCATCGCATTTAGAGAAAAATTATTTTAATACACAAAATCGTTAGAAATAAATATAAAATTCTACCCTAATACATTAAATACATTACACTAAAATTTAAATAACATTATGGAATATAATGACATTATATAAGTATAAGAAAACCATGTGGTAAATAATAATTTTGAAAATTTCAAATAAGGTACAGACGTCCCCTTTTGATATCATTGGTTCACTCCATATTCCGCATCATAAAATTGAATACCAAGGCTCAAATTTTTTAATAAAACATATTTTTAAAGCATTCAATTCTTAATAACAACCCACTAAAATTACAAAACAAAAACATCATAAATTATTTTCAAAGAGGGAAATAATTTCATATTACATAAACAATAAAAAATGATTCATCTATGAAGACACCGTAATAATTAAGAGAAAAATTAATATCATCTATAATAATTTGAATAATTCTTGTAAATAATTAATTAGACATATGAAGAATATTTATATAAAATGTTGGAATGTTAATTGAAATTATAGTGCTAGACCATACACATTTTTATAAATAACATCCATAAAACTTATTGAAATATTAATCCATAAAATGATATTTTAAAAAAATAAAATGAACATGAATCATCTAATTAGATTTATAAAAATAATCTCTTTTAAAACAATTATTTTGAAAATTTGGAAAATAAACTTCTATGTAATTTTATGTTTTAGAAAATATAATAATACAAAATTAACATTATAGGGTTTTCTCCAGAAATACAAGCTGTTTTTCCTCAAAATAATTACTTTCATTAACCAAAATAATTTTTAATATATAGGATATTGATATAAAATATGGTTTCACATATAATATGGGATTTTTAAATCATAGCAAAAATTTTTAGAACGTATAATTTCCTTACCTGACAACTTCTCAAGTAGTTATAGTAGTACTTATTCTATTATAAATTTGAATTAATTTTTTTCGGTGGGGAAAAATTGAAAATTAATAATAAGATATTGTGGAGTATTTTTTTATAGGGAAATAGGGTGGCCTTATTACGGTAAGTGGGTGATGTAATGAAACTATATAATATTTAAAAAATATATTATGATGTCGGAAATAAATAGTTGTCACTTTAAATATTGTGTGCATTGATATTTCTATGAATCTAAAAAAATATTTTGAAAATATAATACATTATCATAAATAAGGTATTTTCTTTTTCTAACATTGAAACAAATATTAAAGGGGTCTCTATCGTGCTATTGTAAGAATGTAAGAAACTTTATGACATCTTTCTTTTAGATAGATTCCAAATTGGTTGGATTACATGTTGTCAAAAAATCCATTCCATTATATTGTATTTGACATTATATATATATATATTGGTATACATGTAAATATGAACCTTGTATTTTACCAAACCGCAAGTGATCATGAGGGTGTTTTGTATTGGATAAAATCAATTGTTAATATTTATTAATTATAACATTTTATTGTCAGAATTTACGAATTCTATGGAAAGGGAAAATATTAAACTAACTATGGGAGATCTTCAATGATATGTCATTTGTCTAACTACACAAATTTATAATACATGTATGAAAATTATACAATCATACATCTGGTGAAGAAGAATGTCAACTTCTATCATAAATTCACTTATAATCTAATTTTTTATATTTTATTCATATATATATATATAATAATAATAATATATAAGCTTAATTGATCATTTTTAAGATCATGAAAAAACTCTACATATAACATGGAATCGATATGGTTTATCTAATATCATGAATTCTAGGATAATACTTCTTCTGAGAAAGAATATAATGTACAAGGCGATGAACATGTAATTTCTAGGTTGTAGTGTAAGAAGACAAAACAATGTTAAACCGGTCTGCCCATATGAAAATTGATTTGATGATGAGGTTATAAATAGAATTTTTAAAACTAATTAATAAAACCATCATTTCATGTTCCCCTATTGGAAATATATTTGACTGTGTTCTCATAATAATATTTATCATGCCTTTTACTATTTGATCTAGAAGAATATTTTGAGACCCACACCACTATACTCACTTTCCCACACATGCCTCCCCACACCCTTACATAGTCCATGGGTTCCCTATGAATGCCTAATTTATACCCTATATGTCTTCTACATAAACCATATTTCTTATGGATACAACTACACATCATGCTACCACATAAGACTCTTGGGAGAGTTGTCCCCCTGATTGAGCTTACTCACACATGGGTAGATCGAGATGTCCCTTGAGGAAACAATTATGGGAAAATTTTTTATATACTAAGTAATTTTTGACAATAAAATTAAATTCCATGTTAATACTATTATAAAACTATATTTTAAATAAAACTAACATTAATATATTTTATATTCTCTTTATAATGTATGATAATTTTTTAATTTTTATTGACAATTTAATTATTTCAAACTAATCGATTACTATAAAAAATATTTTTAATAATGAATAATTTAAAATTAACTAATTATTTATTTTTATATTGACAGATAACATTTTCCATTTTCTAGTTGAATCTAATGACTAATAAATAATTATCATTTTACCCACATTATAATTTCCTCCATTTATATATATTTTAATTATCCCAAAAAATTACATTTACATTTTTTCCACCTCAAATATTTTTTATATTTTTATTCTACTCTATATTATTACACTTACATTATTTAGTAAATGTATACTAATGGATGATCCAAATGAATTATGTAATGATTTTAGAGCTATCATTCTCACATATTTGGTCCTCTTTTTTTATTGAGGAAAATTTAATATTCAAAGGTCATAAGTCTAAATATTTGTTCTCGTAAACACATTAACATATTATATTATAAATATAACATCATTATGTTTTATATTTATAAGAGTTATATACTTATAGAATTATTTTCAAAAGGAATAATTAAATTAATATTACGGGGTGTTATATTTAACCCCCTAAAATGAATTGATCCCTCGAAAATTTTACATAAGTAGACTATAATCCTTGTTTCCCATGATTCGGTCTTGGAGATTGTTTCCCTACCAAATAACATCATTACAATTACTATGATTTGTAGTTATATTTAAAATTTTTCTTGAAATGAATAATACCATTATGAATGTTTTACATTTCCTTGTTAGCATATCTTTGAAGGAGAAATGGTTCAAGAGTGGTAATGGTGCCTTAGAATATTTTCATGATCTTATATTCCACTTTTACTAACACAACATGTGGAATTTAGAATTGATTTATAATAAACATCATTAAAATGTTGAAAATGTTATATAATTAATATACCCATTAACAATATCAATTTTTACTGAATTTTATACAAAATTTCATTACATATACCTCCTCATTGTATTAAAAATAACATTATATACTCCCATAAATACTATAATTTAAAATTATATATATATACTTTCTGGTGAGTTCTCACTATTCCATATCATACCCAATATCACTAAGGGTATCACACATATTTTATGAGGTGAATATTTTAAAAATAACCACATCCTACATTCCCAAAAAATCATCGTACGCGAATGATTTTTAAAAAGTCAATTAATGTCCCTTGAACAAATTGGGGTATGTAATTGGTAATAGAAACTTCATGGAGGTAGTGTCATTAAATTTAGATATTGGTAAAATTTTATAATTAATTTTCGAATAAACATAGAATAGTAATTGTGATAGATCATGTAGATGGGACAAAGAAGTTGTTCATGATCTTCCTACTTCCATACAAAACTGCAAATAAAAAAAATATATATATATGAAATTACAAAAAATATCTATTCTTAGAAATATAAACTATCCAAAACATCATAATAGCCAATTTTTTGTAAAATATTAATCAAATAATAAAATTAATCATTTTGAGACCGTCACTAATAGATATATTGATAAAAAATTGATGTATATCGTTTTATCATAATTTCATCTAAATAACATAAAACACATTACACACCCTAGGATATAATCAATTCATGATATTTGGGATTAAAAAATCAACTATAATTAATTAGGAATAAATTTGTTCTTCAACAACTATCCATTATCTGATGATACATATCCTTAATTTAAAAAACACTTTTTATATTAAATTCAAAACAAATACACTATAAAATAATTATAATGTATAGAGAGAACAAAATTGCCCATAATGGTGTTATAAATCAAATAGAAATTTTCTAAAAAATAATATAAAATTTATTTAAATTAATTTCAATTTATATCAAATAGATACATTTTATGTAAGAAATAATAATCAAAATATGAATATAGGGTTTAAAAAATGTTCTATGGAATAATTTTCAATAAACTTTAGACAAATCACTTTGAAAAAAAAATTATTCAAAATATACTCTCATTTGAAATTATCATCTATTTTCCCTTGAAGTCTTTATAAATAATGTAGAGACCCGAAGCTTGATGTACATTGAAATTACATCACATTTGCCGAATACTTAGTACATAACAAAAACACACACACAAGGATCGTAATAGTTTGGTGTCTTTGGAAACTCGGAATATAATCTTCTAATCCTGGTGAAAGATCTTCAACATCTCCCATAAAGATCTTCCTTTTCATTATACCTAAAACCTTTCCTTATATCCTGGGGAAAAGAAAACATGAAAGGGTGAGCTCAAATGCTCAGTAAGGGTAAACAAAAGAAATATCAATCACATCATATACATAAGCACATAACTTTTGGAAATCTTAACCTGTAAAAGAGATCATAAATTCATAACCTGGAATAACTCATGGCAGTGAAATATAATCACAATAATCATAACATAAAACATTAAACTTTATGTCATACACACATAATCATAGAGAATAATTTCTTGTTTATCAAGACTCATTTCCAAGACTATCCTAGTGGACAAAGTCCCTTTCTGAACCGAGTCACCCTCGTTTCAGTCTTGTTTCACTGAACCGGTATAACCTACCATTATAGCCATGTCTATCTCATGAGATATAAAATCATTACCCAATGCATTGTAGGGAGATATAGGTCCCACCCATTTCATAATGATACCATTCTTATGTGTGCCACAAAATCATAAATCATACATCATTGCATAACCCATGTAATACAAATGGGAATCTTAAACATCATGACATCATAAAACCATTCATATAAGATAAGGGAATTCACAAAAATAATTCCATCACAACATAATCAAATCAATGTAATAATAGGGATAAAAATATAACCCTTTATTATATTAGATGGAAAATAATTTTGACAAAACACTTGAACACCATTATTGAGGAAAATATCCTTTCATTTTCAAAAACACTTTTCCTTTCTTAACATGTCGGACAATCGTAAACTAAAAGAAGTCGATTAAAAATAATCATGAAAACTTGTAAAGGAAGCTTCTTGGAAATAATGTTTTAAAAATCCATTCATGTCGTATAAGTTAAAAAAAACATTCTTCCCGTACTTATGTCGGAAAATTCAAAAAAGAACCTCGTACGAAAAACGTCAAAAGATTCCTTTCATATATTTTACTAAAAACTCACCGCAGGGTAAAATTGGATTTAAACAATTTTAGGTGGATGGAAATAATATTAAATATTGAGGAAACATGGATGTGGATGATAAAATACACCCCAGTAAATTTCAAAGTATAAACAATCTAGGATAAAAATGAGATTGTGATATTTCCCTTACCTTAGGTCCTATTTGCTTCGTAAGTGTCCGATCCTCCCGTATAATGATTTAAATAATGTAATTGACTATTACAGAATCATATTCATTGTTATTATATCATATATGGTTCACTTATGACTTTATATTACACGTTCATTTGTAAATTCATGTTAAAGTAGCGTTTTGGGTAAAATCATCTCATTTGTCGTTCGTGTTTTAACTTGTAATTATTCATATGATTACATAGATAATTATTAATTAATTATAGAATACAAAACATGATTTATATATATTATATATTCATAATATACTTATATATAATGGATCGATAAATGGAAAGAAATACACCGTTCATTGAGACGGTAGGCCGTACGTACACATGAACGTTGTTTTCTTATCGTTATTGAATTGAACAGAATTAAGTAGATGACATACATATATATACAGAAAAATACAGTATCATTATTAAGTCATATATTTCATGATTAATTATTATATATACTTTATAATCATTCATGAATGGTTAATGTGGAGAATGAATCTCATCGCGTCGTGGAGACGGTAGTCCGTACGTACGCACGAGCGATGATATTGTTCTCATGATCGTGGGACTGTATTGGAGTGTATGTATACTATTTCAGAATCAATATCACTTTAAAATAATAATATATAGTTATTATTTACACCATTATACCCATCCAAGTAAGGTGGTGGTGGAAAATAGATTTCACCACGGCGTGGAGACGGTATTCCGTACGTACGCACGCGCGGTGATTTCGTTTTCCGTAGGATGGATAGATGGTGAAATAGGATTGTTTCATAATTATAATAACATATCATTATATGAGTGATACTGATATTATTACTTCATAATGAAACAACCTAAAAAGAATAAGTGGAAGAAGAAATAAAGGTGAAAGAATCGGTAACGGAAATTACCTCTTCTTTGAAGCGCCTCTTTGAGACCTCCTCTTAGGACACTGAAATTGGTCTTTGAGAAGACCAGAACCTCTAGTATGTTTCTAGGTAAGTGGAGAAGAGAATTTGGTAGGGTTTGGCCGAGCATTAAGGTTCAAAGTTGTGTGAGGAAGAGAGGGAGGAGGTGCCCTTTTATAAGGGAGGAGAGGGGCACCTTTGGAATAACTAAAACTATTATTTTATTATAAAGTCAAGTTCGGTTTTAAATATCTCCAAATTGATATATTTCTAAGATAAGGTGGGTATGGGTAGAAGTCCTCTCATCCAATAGAATTTAGACAATTTTAGGTTCCTATTTTAACCTTATCATTTAGATTTAACATTAAGTTAAATAATTTTACTTTTACCGTGTCTTCTTGTGTTCTTACACTATAAGGTTAATAAACTTACTATAAGAAGCCAAAAGAACCCCAATTTGTTTATTATTAATATATATAACCCTATCTAAGTCATTTGGCCTAACCGTAAATTTTTGGAATAACATTACAATTAATAATATAATATTTATTTTAAAAACTATTTTATGTCAATTTTGACACTATTTAGTAATTGATTTTTTTGAAAATCATAAAAGAATGCTATGTTATAAAAAAGTTAATTTAATCAATACTAACATGTCATATTAACCTATTAAATTAGTTTAATTCATAAAAAGTATTAAATTACATTTATTTTGGTATTTATAACATCAATTATGTCAATATTTCATTAATAAGATAGTTACTGCATCATCTTTGTGTCATAACTAAATTAAATTATTTGATTTCTAAAAATTACAAATAAAATACCATTATGTGGGAAATCGTTTTAGCTTTATAATTAATATTTAAAATCGAATTTATCTTATGTATAACCCTATATTAAAAATGTTTTAGTAAATAAACTTTGATTTTAACTCTTTTAACTCTTCTTTGAATTAAATAATAATAAATGTTCTAATCTAATTCAAGTGGGTCTAAATGGTCATATTTTATTCCTAAGATTGTTTTTGGTCGAATTACACTTGTCCAATAGAATTAGGACAAGTGTTAGGGTAATAATAATATCATTTTTACCCTTAATTACCCTATTTACTTTTAACCGTGGTAAATAAAAGTAAAAAGTTACTATTCACCAAAAATTATTTTCATCTCATTGAACCACATTTTACTTACTGACATCAACCGTGTCACTCAGATTTTTGAAATTCCACTCACAGAAGCGGTAAAATTAAGTTTTATGAAAAATTCCGTTTTTTTAACTACCACTTAGTGGTTTCAATATTCATCAAAAATTGACTGTTTTTAGAAAAATACCAAAAATTAGGCCTAAGCTATATTTGATATTATGAACTCAAAAATGATTTATATTTTACCAAATTCAAAACATATCAGTTGCAACAATTAATTTAAAAATTAATTCCCGTCGTCAAAACAAAAGGCGTGTTTTTAAGAGATAATAACTATCAAAAGATTGACACTTGTTTATAACTGGTTTAGATTTGAAATTACATGCAATGACCAACATTGTATTAAATTGTTAAAATATATTCTAAATATACTTTAAAACCACTCAAATTAATAACTTATCACTACTAATTATTTCGATTGAAAAATTTGTTTTTAATTAAAATTTTGTAATTTTCACTATTCATCAAAATATGAAAGTTATCCGAAAATTACCAAAATTTCACCCTAAGCTAATTTCGATATTCCGAATCCAAAAATGAAGTCCATATTGAAAAATAAAATTTACAAAATTTCAAAAAGTGGTTATTACTATTCATAACGGCTAGTTTTAATAATATTTTATTAGCATATTGTTGTTTAGTGAAACTCGGTATTGCGTACTACACACACTATCAAGGAAGGTCGTGATTGCGTGTAATGAAAGTAAAGTCAAGGATACGTGTTGTGCAAGCTTTTTTTGGTGTAGCGTACAACACAAGACATTAATGAAATTAAAAAGAATATTTTTCATAAAATCTCGGGGTGTTACATTCTTCCCCCCTTAAAATAAATTTTGCCCTCGAAATTCATCGGGCTTATAAATGGTTTTCTATTAGAAAGTTTCTTTATTCGAAACCCATATAGTAAAAAGGAATACCAAAACCAATCTTTAAAAACAAAAGTATGAAACGTAACGGTTACCCAAATAACCCAATCACTGGGTTTCCACATAGGTGAAAATATGGATATGGAAGAGAAATCTAACCATCATGTTCTGATGGAGAGTGGTAGAAAACATGGATATGGAAAAGCCAGCAACCACAAATCCATAAATTTGTGACGATATAAGGTACCATCTGATTAATCAGATATAATAGCACTAGGACAAAATTTTTGGTTTTCAAGATCATTTCCCTAAAGTTGAAGAATTTGAATTAGAATAAATACTTACTTTATTTTGGTACAATCTCACTGTTTTTCATGCCTTGAACAATTTCCACTTCATCTCTTAAATAAATGAAGTTGAATTTGTTATTCGTGAAGTGTTAGCAGATCATGTGATAGAATGACGGGTCATTCCATCTGTCTCAAACAAAAGGTCAGCAAAAGTTATTAAATATACATAACTCATTCTATAGTGAGATTAATCATATGTGGTTCCTAAAATGGACTTATACATCATATATCATACTGCTTAATATAATAAAACTAGTTTCTACTAAACAGGGACTTCTTGTAGGCCAGTGGTAGGCGATAAAGGCCAGTCGCACTTCGGTTGTGGGTTCGATTCCCATAGCCTTGTCCGACGCGATGGGTTGTCGCCCGTCCTGCAGGTTGTCCTTTTCT
Source organism: Viscum album (assembly GCA_963277665.1). Lineage (NCBI taxonomy): Eukaryota > Viridiplantae > Streptophyta > Magnoliopsida > Santalales > Viscaceae > Viscum > Viscum album. Next base: position 1,424,187,904 of record OY728148.1, on the reverse strand, counting down.
AAAACGAAATTACTATAACATCACATAAATAATATCAAAAGTTCTATCCTTAAACATTACTAACTTATGTCCAAAATAATCCATTCCAATCTTTAGGCTAATCTAAAATACTTCGGACCATGCTCATAGTATAAGGAAAATGATCACGTGAATGCCATCATTTATCCCTCATATATCTTGTTCGTCACATTCCAGTCATGTGAATACCATAATCATGTAATCTCTTGAAAAATGAATACCCATTGAATCTTAGTGAAAACATGAGTGCTGTCAAAACATAACTCTTTCCACATACCAAAATCCTCAAAATTCTATATACTCAAACCATGATATAACCTTCTCCAAATATCAGTCATGAGCTCATGAATACTATCAAACATTTAATTTTCTCATTATCCATTCATTATGCGCATATCATCTACATTCCAAAAAAATCTGAATAACCTTTCATGGATACTGGTACCATTAATCATACACTTTCAAAACTCAAGGAAAGACGATAGTGTAACAATCCTTAGATGTCTCTTTATTCCATAGTACCATGAGATTACTTATACAACATTACACATGATAAACATGTAATCATTCCACTACATTCTAAAACTATTGATCGAGCATCAACAATTCTTTCATCTCACATATCATTTGTAGTCTCTTCATCATCATCAACATAAATACTACCCATACGACCATACTGATTCTCTTCCGAAGACTTTCCCTTAGGGAATTGGTTTGCATAATGCTCGTACATTCCACATTTAAAACATTTAACCATTTTTGATGTCGTAGCAATACCATTATCCTCATCCCTGGTGTTAACTGAACCTTTTCCTTCCCACTTACAGGCTTTGTGTCCTTCTTTTCCACACCCAAAGCATCTTCCAGTTCCTTTGAAACATTCTCCTTGATGCCTCTTCCCACATGATTTTCATAGGTGAAATTGAACTTTCTTTCCTCTATGATCATCATGAAACTCCATCTTTATCTTATTAGCTGAGTCAAGAAACTTACCAAATTTTACTTTATTGATCATATTATGAGATTTGTGATTCGTCATAATAATGATGTTTGGACTTCTAAATCCTATTTCATTTGGTTTCTCATGAAGAATATCAATCCATTGTTCATCATATCCTCCATTATCGGGAATCATCTTGTTTCCAGCCATTTTCTAAAACCCAAAAAGAATTGTGTGAGAGGAAAAAATCATAATAAAGGTGGAGTAACATCAATATCTAACATCTTTGGTCTAATATAATATCGTTACCATAGTTCTAGGACTATATCCTATACATATACTTATCCATAGGGACATCCCTAGACATACCTTAGAAATATCTCTAGAGATCTCACTAACGTTTCCGCATCCTAGTTTCCAAAGGTTGACTAAACCTTTCCTCTGATGCCAACTGTAGAGACCCGAAGCATGACGTACATTGAAATTACATTACATTTGCGGAATACTTAGTACATAACAAAAACACACACACAAGGATCGTAATATTATAGTGTCTTTGGAATCTCATAATATAATCTTCTAATCCTGGTGAAAGATCTTCAACATCTCCCATAAATATATTGCTTTTTTTTATACCTAAAACCTTTCCTTATATCCTGGGGAAAAGAAAACATGAAAGGGTGAGCTCAAATTCTCAGTAAGGTTAAACAAAAGAAATATCAATCACATCATATACATAAGCACATAACTTTTGGAAATCTTAACCTGTAAAAGAGATCATAAATTCATAACCTGGAATAACTCATGGTAGTGAAATGTAATCACAATAATCATAACATAAAATATTAAACTTTTTGGCATACACACATAATCATATAGAATCATTTCTTGTTAGTAAAGACTCATTTCCAAGAATATCTTAGTGGACAAAGTCCCTTTCTGAACCGAGTCACCCTCATTTCAGTCCTGTTTCACTAAACCGGTATAACCTACCATTCCAGCCATTTCTATCTCATGAGATATAAAATCATTAACCAATGAATTGGAGGGAGATATAGGTCCCACCCATTTCATAATGATACCATTCTTATGTGTGCCACAAAATCATAAATCATACATCATTGCATAACCCATGTAATACAAATGGGAATATTAAACATCATGACATCATAAAACAATTCATATAAGATAAAGGAATTCATAAAAATAATTCCATCACAACATAATCAAATCAATGTAATAATTGGGATAAAAACAGAACCCTTTATTATCTTAGATGGAAAATAATTTTGATAAAACACTTGAACTCCATTCTTGAGGAAAATATCCTTTCTTCTTCAAAAACACTTTTCCTTTCTTAACATGTCGTACAATCATAAACTAAAAGAAGTTGATTAAAAATAATTTTGAAAACTTGTAATGGAAGCTTCTTGGAAATAATGTTTTAAAAATCCATTCATGCCGTATAAGTTAAAAAAACATTCTTCCCGTACTTTTGTCGGAAAAGTCAAAAAAGCACCTCGTACGAAAAACGTCAAAAGATTCCTTTCATATATTTTACTAAAAAACTCACCAAAGGGTAAAATTGGATTTAAAAAATTTTAGGTGGATTGAAATAATATTACATATTTACGAAACATGGATGTGGATGATAAAATACACCCTAGTAAATTTCAAAGTATAAACAATCTCGGATAAAAATGAGATTGTGATATTTCCCTTACCTTAGGTCTGATTTGCTTCGTAAGTGTCCGAACCTCCTGTATAATGATTTAAATAATGTAATTGACTTATTACAGAATCATATTCATTGTTATTATATCATATATGGTTCACTTATGACTTTATATTAGTCGTTCATTTGTAAATTCCTGTTAAAGCAGCGTTTTGGGTAAAATCGTCTCATTTGTCGTTCGTGTCTTAACTTTAGTTATTCATATGATTACTTAGATAATTATTAATTAATTATAGAATATAAAACATGATTTATATTTATTATATATTCAGAATATAAATATATATAATGGATCGATAAAAGGAAATAAATACATCGTTCATGGAGACGGTAGGCCGTACGTACACATGAACGTTGTTTTCTTTTCATTATTGAATTGAACGAAATTAAGTAGATGACATAAATATATATACACATAAATACAGTATAATTATTATGTCATATATTTCATGATTACTTATTATATATACTTTATAATCATTCATTAATGGTTAAAGTGGAGAATGAATCTCATCGCGTCGTGGAGACGGTAGTCCGTACGTACGCACGAGCGATGATATCGTTCTCATGATCGTGGGACTGTATTGGAGTGTTTGTATACTACATAAGAATCAATATCACTTTAAAATAATAATATATAGTTATTATTTACACCATTATACCCATCCAAGTAAGGTGGTGGTGGAAAATAGATTTCACCACGGCGTGGAGACGGTATTCCGTACGTACGCACGCGCGGTGATTTCGTTTTCTGTAGGATGGATAAATTGTGAAATAGGATTTTTTTCATACTTACAATAACATATCAGTATATGAGTGATACTGATGTTATTACTTCATAATGAAACAACCTATGAAGAATAAGTGGAAGAAGAAATAAAGGTGAAAGAATTGGTAACAGAAATTACCTCTTCTTTGAAGCGCCTCTTTGAGACCTCCTCTTAAGACACTAAAATTGGTCTTTGAGGAAGACCAGAACCTATAGGATGTTTCTAGGGAAGTGGAGAAGATAATTTGTCAAGGGTTGACCGAGCTTGAAGGCTCAAAGTTGTGTGAGGAAGAGAGGGAGGAGGTGCCCTTTTATAAGGGAGGAGAGGGGCACCTTTGGAATAACTAAAACTATTATTTTATTATAAAGTCAAGTTCGGTTTTAAATATCTCCAAATTGATATATTTCGAAGCTAAGTTGGGTATGGGTCTATTTCCTCTCATCCAATAGAATTTAGACAAGTTTAGGTTCCTATTGTAACCTTATCATTTAGATTTAAAATTAAGTTAAATAATTTTACTTTTACCGTGTCTTCTTGTGTTCTTACACTATAAGGTTAATAATCTTACAATAAAAAGCCAATCAAACCCCAATTTTTTTTATTATTAATATATATAACCTTATATAAGTCATTTGGACGATCCTTAGATTTTTAGGAATAAAATTACAGTTAATAATATAATATTTGTTTTAAAAACTATTTTATGTCAATTTTGACACTATTTAGTAATTGATTTTTGTGAAAATCATAACAGAATGATAAGTTCTAAAAAAGTTACTTAAATCAATACTAACATGTCATATTAACCTAGAAAATTAGATTAATTCATAAAAAGTCTTAAATTACATTTATTTTGGTATTTATAACTTCAATTATGTCAATATTTCATTAATAAGATAATTACTGCATCATCTTTGTGTCATAAATAAATTAAATTATATGATGTCTAAAAATTACAAATAAAATAACATTATGTAGGAAATCTTTTTAGATTTTTAATGAATATTTAAAATCGAATTTATCTTATGGATAACCCTATATAAAAAAATGTTGTAGTAAATAAACATTGATTTTAACTCTTTTAACTCTTCTTTGAATTAAATAATAATAAATGTTCTAATCTAATTCAAGTGGGTCTAAATGGTCATATTTTATTACTAAGTTTGTTTTTGGTCAAATTACACATGTCCAATAGAATTAGGACATGTGTTAGGGTAATAATAATATCATTTTTACCCTTAATTACCCTATTTACTTTTAACCGTAGTAAATAAAAGCAAAAAGTTACTATTCACCAAAAATTATTTCAATCTCATTGAACCACATTTTACTTACTGACATCCACCGTGTCACTCGGAATTTTGAAATTCCACTCACAGAAGCGGTAAAATTAAGTTTTATGAAAAAATCAGTTTTTTTAACTACCACTTAGTGGTTTCACTATTCATCAAAAATTGAATGTTTTCAGAAAAATACGAAAAATTAGGACTAAGCTATATTTGATATTATTAACTCAAAAATGATTTCTATTTTACCAAATTCAAAACATATCAGTTGCATTAATTAATTTAAAAATTAATTCTCGTCGTCAAAACAAAAGGCGTGTTTTTAAAAGATAATAACTATCAAAAGATTGACACTTGTTTATAACTGGTTTGAATGTGAAATTACATGCAATGACAAACATTGTATTAAATTGTAAAAATATATTCTAAATATACTTTAAAACTTCTCATATTAATAATTTATCACTATTAATAATTTCGATTGAAAAAGTGGTTTTTAATTAAAATTTAGTAATTTTCACTATTCATCAAAATAGGAAAGTTATCCGAAAATTACCAAAATTTCACCCTAAGCTAATTTCGATATTCCAAATCCAAAAATGAAGTCCATTTTGAAAAATAAATTATACAATATTTCAAAAAGGTGGTTATTACTATTTATAACGGCTAGTTTTAATAATATTTTAATAGCATATCGTTGTTTAGTGAAACTTGGTATTGCGTACTACACACGCTATCAAGGAATGTCGTGATTGCGTGTAATGAAAGGCAAGTCAAGTATACGTGTTGTGCAAGCTCCTTTTGGTGTAGCGTACAACACAAGAAATTAATGAAATTAAAAAGAATATTTTTCATAAAATCTCGGGGTGTTACACATAAAACATCGAAATTTTATCTCTTTATGGAATATAATTATATTATTTGAACCTAATAAAACTATAACTCCAATATTAGTATTTAAAATGGATCTTCGGATATAGAAGTCACCTTTTAAGGTCGGGCAATTACATCCTATTCATCATCAAAATCAGTACCAATGTGATAAATTTATAATAAAAATATTTTTATAAATATTTTATTCATTATTTATAATTCCTTAAAATAACTATTAATAAATATAATATATTATTTTAAAGGCAGATAATAATTCAATGCCTCATATACATAATAAAATGATTTCATTAAGACGGAAACATAAAAATTAGATGAAACAAATGTATCTTAAAAATACTTACAATAATTCCTTTATTGATATTATTTAACATAAGATAATTATTTTCATAACATTTTGGAATGTAAATGGTAATTATTGTTTATTTACATACCAATAAGTATGAATAATATCCATTAACATTGATGAACATTTCTCCCATAAAGTGTTAGTTGATACACATTAACATAAACTTGAAACAAGTAATGAAAACTATTATAATAATCTCTTCTAATAAAAGGTTGATGAAAATTTGAATAAAACATTTCCCCTATAATTTGGTGTTTTAGGGGATAATAATAGAAGTTAAAAAATAAAAACAATATTGATTTTGATATCTTGGAAGGGGTGTTTTCTAAAATGTATAATATTCATTACAAAAGGGCTTCTAAAATAAAATTCTTCATAAGAAATTATAATTTCACTTACAATAATTGTTTCTATATCATTGAGTTGATGCTTAGAAATACAATTCACACCATACTACTTCGGAAGAAGTGCTAGTTTTACATCCTACATTGGGAACAAGAAGAATTTAAAAGATAAATTTGGAAATGGGTACGAAATAAGAAGTTGGTGTGGGGTTTTATATATGTGAGAAAATGGGAGGACTTTTAATACTAGATTATATCTTAGATGATCAAATATAGTAATTTTAATGTGTATTAATAAGTAAAAAGAAGATTTATAAAATTAAATAAAATATGAATTCATCTAAATATCATTCTAATAAATGTATTTTTTCAATAATATTTCATATTTTATGTGAAAGATTTTCTATGTCAATTTTTTAATACAAATTTGAAATGGTGGCTATTACATTACAATATGAGTTTTTAAAAATATATATAATATTTAGGTTTTTCATATATTCCTTCTTGGTATGACATAAGGTAGTTATATAAACTATTAAATTAGACTATAATAAACATGATATATATATATATTTACCGACATATGGATTGGAAATTTTTTTTATCAATATATAAGTGATATTCATGGGGTTTTGTTTGTTCACGATCAAGTTAATATAAGAATATATTTATACATTTCTTTGATGAGTGTTTTTTTATTATAAGTAGTTGGGAAATAAAAAACGTCCTTTGTGTGATATTTTGTGATATATATGTTGTGTCTAAATGTAATTTTATATTCCTTGGATGAAGACAATATGAACCTGCTACCCGTAAAAATTAATTCTGTTTTCACCTCAAATCTGTGAATCATACATCATTTTTTATTTTCTTGTTATATATATATATAGTAATATATAAATTATTTGTTGATCAGTTTTAAGATTATGAAAAATCTTTCAAATGAATATAACATTGATCTAGGCTTGGTACAATCAAGTATAAAATGATAAGCCTTGCTGAGGAAAAAAATATAATGTATAAGGAGATGGAGGCATTAGTTCTAGTTTGTATGGTAAGAATTTGAATATGGATGTAATTGGATGGCTTGGAAAAAATATGAATATTTTGGGGATATAAGAGGATATTTCTAAACGAGTCCATAATACATGTGTTTTTTGATCCCACATCTGAAAATCATTGGTATATTTTTTTAATAATTTTTATTTTTTATTCCACTGCTCAAGATGGAAGCAGGGTTTGACAACCACAAAAATAAAAACAACCTTGTTTGGTCCACAAGGTTCTATGCAGGCATCATGAACACCATTCATGTGCTATTAACTCACCACCTTCCCTAATAAAGTGATAAAAACTCTTTATATCCGAAATAACACATGGGATGGATCCCCCATGGTTGATCTTTCTACAACATGGTTAGATCAATATTGTACTTCATGTCATCAGTAGATGTAAATGTCTTTATAAATAATCTAAATTTAAAATTTCTAATACACATGAATATTTATTAATATTTTTAAACAATATAAATATATAAAACACATATTTTTATTCAAATAATATATTCACTATGAACTTTATCATTTATGTTAACAAATATTTATATTTATTAATATTTTACCTTCATCACACTTATCTTTTTTTACCAAAAGTAATACTTTACTTAAAAATAATGTATAATTAGACTAATGATTTCTTTTTATATTATTAATAACATATTTTATTTTATGAATGAATATCATGAAAAATTAATAATTAAAATTTCCCAAATCTATAAATACGACAATATATAATTACTTTCATCACCACAATACTATACATTATATATTTTCCCTTGTAAAGATTTTTTCAATATTTCTACTTCTCTGTGTTATTAATATCATCCAATAGAGATTATTTCAACTCATGGATAATCCCGATGAGTGGGTTATGAAATTGTAGATATCATGTATAAATAGTTTTGGAATATTTTAATTTTTATTTTTGTTACAAATTTAACATTCCCGTATTTTCAGTCCAAAGAATTGATTTTTATATTGAATTTAGTGTCTTATGTCAATAAAATTAATTCAATTTGTTTGAAATTTAGAATAATTATCTATTTATAGAATATACTTAAAATACAGAAATTTTGTAAAATTTTACCATAATATTATCAATATGCATGGACCATAACCACCGAATCAAACCATTCATGAAAAATGATATAGCTGACACACAATATGATGATGATAATAATATATTTTTAATAAATATATAAATAGATGTTATAGGTAATCCATGTATGATATTATAGGTATTATTTTGGTTATTCTATAGAAGAATAAAGAAATTAATCATTTTTATATAGAAGGATATTGAATTTATGATTCAATATTGACTATCGGTAATGTTTTTTCTTTCAATCTCAATTTACCGTGACTTTCCGTGATTACATTTTCTAATGAATAATATTTAGGCCTTATATCCTTTATGTTTATTAAATGTCATACACCAATTTTATTTCGATATATTTCATTTTTTACTATCAGTTTCCACTATTTATGTACTAAAGAGACTAAAATAATATTTTATGTGTAACAGAGCATGATTTTTTCTTCGGTCGAGAATCTTTTCTCCCACAAACACATTTAATTTAAAATGATTTAAATAATTGTTTAACTATTATCTATAATTTATTTATGTTATTTTTTCTAGTTTTTTATATCCATACCATGGTTTAAAATAAAAATTATTATCATTTACAAAACATGGTACTTTTGAATTTTTACAAAAAATATGATTTTTTTGTTTTAAAATATAACAAATGAATGTATTTCCCGTGAATAAGTTAAAAAAAAATTTATTCTTCCATTATATGTTTCATTCTATTAATATAAATTGGTATTATTATCTTAATATTTGGGAAATTTTTATATTTTATATAGTTGATTTCAAAATTAATATTTGGGGTTTCCCCAAAAATGTCCTATGGTTATATTAGATGTATTTTAAATTATAAGAACATTAGTTGATGGTTAATAAGTTATATTGGAATTTGTATCAATTGATTGCATTATTATTCATTCTGTAAATGATTTATTATTATGGAGATAATTTTTTTATGAAACTAGTTTTTATTCCACATGTTATGTTATGATGATTTTAATTCCCTTACCCAGTTACCTAGAGTCGGTACATTATTATATAACATTAGAATGATCACAAGTGATCAAATTCTAGAATACTAATTAGTTTATTAGCCTTGGAATTACTAGATACATTCATAAGTTTTACATTACATCATTATATAAAAACATCGACCACATTTTTTCCCCATTGACCACAATTATATCTCTATCCAATCACAACAGGTCAACCATAAAATATTTCTTCACATCCTGAAAAAAATAAAACATATTAAGGGGTGATCTTAGATTCTCTGTAAGGATAAAAATATAGTGGAATCCATCATAAATAATCATAAACAATTAAGGAAATTTATAACTGTTAAACATAATCCTTTTAAATAAAAACATCTTCATAATATGGACTTCATAAATCAAATAATTCCATTTCCTTATTCCCAATGATATTCTACTAGTCGTATAATAACATACAGTATCAATATCCAATTTCATAATGATGGAAAGCATAATTCCATACATCATAACCACATAGAAAAGGCATTGTGCCAAGACTACAAATAAGATTGTGTCAACGCCTTGTACCAAGACAATAGTTTGTCTCATGAGACATACTAATGCATTGGGGAGCTATAGAGGGATCCACCCATCACTTAGTAAGTCTAATTCATTTCTCATATGAAAAGGTTTAAACATAACACAATCATTCATATTAAAACTTGCATACAAAATGTCAATACTTTATCCATAAACTATGAATTGCGTAAAAATAACACCTCCACAGTCAAACAGATCAAAAAGCATTCAATACAATAATGAAGTTCTGTATCATAAAAAATCAACACCAAACAATCTTATAATCCATCAATTGATACTGACATAATTGAATCTAAACTTTTTTTAGAGAAATATCTCTTTCTATTATCAAATAATTTAAAAGTTATGTAATTATAAAAGAAAAAATGTATTTTTAATATATTATTATAAGGTTGTATGGAAATATTTTATGATGTTATAATGTTAGGAAATAATTACACCTACCATATAAGTTAAAAAAATTCATTCTTACATTAATTTTGTCGAAAAGCTCATAAATTACCTTGTTTGGAAAATGACCAAAAGAATCCATTCAAAACATAAAAACTTAAATTAGGGTATAAATTATTTTATCCCATAGTCTAGTAAATACTAAGAATTTTTTGAATTAAATTTTTAAGAAAACATGGATGTGGATGATAAAGAGGTCACAGTAGATACTTATGTATTAACATTCTCAGATACATAAAGAGATTGTAGAATTAACTTTTACCTTGTACATTTCCTTGGTCAATGGAATTTTAACCTCGTTTATAATAGTTAAATAATTTTAATTATGTTATACAAGAATCAAAAATATAATATGTTATCACATATGATCATATAATATTTTTCTGTTAATAATATTTTAGGATTATCATCATTTTGGGTTTTAACTGATTCATTTTCCTGTATATGTTTGGTTATGTAATCCATGTTTTCTATGGATAGGATGTATTGGATTCATATACCGAATTATATTTTGTTCAAAAACATTATTTTTAATTATAAAATAAAAATTATTCTTTAATGATAATGATGGGGAATGAATCTCATCGCGTTCGTGGAGACAATAATCCTTATGTACACACGAGCGACAATATCATTGTATTGATGGTAAAATCGTATGTAATTGGATGTCATATAATATAAAAATAATCATTACCATGTTATATTTATAATTTAAATTAGTTATAATCATTATTATACCCATCCAAATAACGATGTGTTTGAATAAAAACCATTACCCGATGTGGAGACGGGAAGCCGTATGCACGCACATATGGTGACTTTGCAATTTATTGGATTGAAAGAATAATGAATATTGTTGAACCATATTTATAATAACATAATTTTATTCTGAATTTACTGGATTTATTATTTTGGTATGGAAGATACCAAGAAAAAGGAGGTGGAAGAAGTAATGAACTTGAAAGACTGTGGGGGAAATTATTACCTCTTCTTCAGGTGTTTGTTTTTGAGTTGATCAAAATGGATCCATAGGTTGGCATTAGGATCAAAGTAATCCCTCTAGGTCTAAGGGAGGATAGTTGAGAGGATATTTTTTCCAGGGTTGGCAAAGGCAAATCGCTTTGGATGAGTGAATTTTAGAGAAGGGTATGTACCCATTTATAAGAAAGGGGAGGGTCACTTTAGGAAAAGCCTGAAATAATATTTTATAATAATCTCATTTTCAGTTGCTAATGGCTAAAAAATAATTTATTTATAGGATAAGGTAGGGATGGGTCTAAAAACTCTCACCAAATAGGTTTTAGATAGGTTTAGGTTGCCTTATTAAACTTATATTTTAGATTTACCTCTTAGTTAAATAGATTTACATTTACCATTTATCTTTGTAATTTTAATTTTTATGGTTAATATACATACCATAAAAAGCCGAGAAAACCTCAAGTGGTTCATTATTAATATATATAGCCTTATATAATTCCGTTTTCTGATCCTTAAATTTTTAGGAATATTATATCAATAAATAATATCGTATTTTTTTTAAAAACACAAATATGTCAATTTTGACAATATTTAGTATATGGCTTTTGTAAAAAAACATAACATCATGATTACATCGGAAAAAATTATTTAATCCACCCTAATATTTCACATTAACATAATAAATTAGTGGAATTCATCATAAGTCTCAATTTACATTTATTTGGATATTTATAATACCAATTATTTTAATATTTCATTAATAAGGTAATTAGTGAATCATCATTGTGTCACAAATAAATAAATTTATTTATTGTCTAAAAATTATAAATAAAATATCATTATGTGAGAAATCGTTCTATCTTTCTATGGAATATTTATAGTTGAATTTATATTGTGTGTAACCCTATATTTAAAATGGATTAGTTATTAAACATGTAATTAAACACTTATAACTCTTCTTTAAATAAAATAATAATAAATGTCATAATCTAATAAAATTAAACAAAAATGATCATATTATATTCCTATGGTCATTATTTCTCGAATTACACTTATCCCATAGAATAAGGATATGTGTTAAGGAAATTATAATATCATTTTTACCCTTAATTACTGAATTAGCTTTTAACCGTGGTTAATAAAAGTCAAATGTTACTAATCTCATAAAATTATTTTCATATTACTAAACCAAAATATACTTACTAATGTCAACCATGATTCTTTGAATTTTTAAATTCAACTCACTGAAGCAGTAAAATTATGTTTTATGCAAATTTTTAAATGCGTATTGAAGTTGGGTAAAAGACGGTAAAACGTTCAATAAGATTTTATATAACTAAACTTATTATAAAATTACTTAAATTAATTAAATTGAACAAATATTTGTATAATTTATATTTTAATATAAAATAACTAATTATTTAAATAAATAGGTTGTTTTAAACAATAAAACATTGTTTTTCACTATTCATCAAAAATTAAATGTTCTCTGAAAAGTTTCCAAAATTCACCCTAAGATACATTTTATATTCTGAATCAAAAAATGATGTGAGTTTTTAATATCAAAATTTAGAAAATGTCAAAAATAGGTTGATACTATTCATAAAATCATGTTTCATCGGTCGTGGTGTGTTAAAACTCCATGTTCCGTACAACCCAAGCTACTGCATTATTCAAAAGGAAACATAACATCGAATCTAGGGGTGTTACATTCTACCCTCCTTATAATAATTTCAACCTCAAAATTTCGATAATATTATTGAAAAAAAAGTCTTAGGTTGTTCTTCATCATATGTTCCTTGGGTTCCCACATAGCCTCTTCCATCCTATGGTTTTTCTATAGAACTTTTACCAGATGAGTCATCCGGTTTCTCATCAGTTTTCCCCTTGTATCAAGAAATTTGACATGCTCTTCACAATAAGGATGATCATGTCTAGTTATATTTCTTCATAGTATTGTACATGCGGTGGGTCACACATGTATTTTCTCAATAGTGATACATAGAACAAATCATGAACATTGGAGAGATTTGGATGCATTTCGTAACGATAAGCTACAACTCCAATTTGTTCTAGAATTTCAAAAGGACTGATGTACTAGGGACTCAATTTAACCTTCATACAGAAACTTATAACACCCTTCCTTGGGGATACCTTCATGAAAATATGGTGTCCTACTTGAAATTTAAAATCCTTCCTCTAATTATCATCATAGCTATTTTTCCTACTTTGCGATACATTTATACGGTTTTGGTTAAACGTCATATTTTATATTGTTTCCTCAACATGTTCTTGGTATACGAGTTTTCAATCACCAACATCAACGCAACATGTTGGTGGGTGACATCTCATTTCGTAAAACACTTGATATTGTGCCATCTGAATTCTTGAATGGAAGATATTGTTATAGTAAAATTTTACCAGAGGTAAATATTGATCCCAAATACCTTTAAATTCAAGTGAGAAAGATCTCAAAATGTCTTCTATGGTTTGAATAGTCTGTTCTAATTGTCAATAAATTTAAGGGTGGTAGGCAGTTCACAAAAGAAGTTTAGTGTCTAGGGCCTTCTGAAAACATTTCTATAATCCTGATGTAATACGGGGATCACAATCAGAAATAATTGACATGGGTACTCCATTAAGTCTTAAAACACCATTAATATATAGTCTCTCTATACATTCAAGAGGTAAGTCTTCTCTTATCGCATGAAAATTGGGGACTTGGTAAAAAAATCATCAATGACCCATTTTTCTTCATTCCTTCTAGGAGTATTCTGTATCCCCATGAAAAATTCCAACGTAATATTCTTCCATTTCCACACAGGAATGGGATGAGGTTTCGAGAATCCTCTAGGTTGTTTCCTTCTAGGGTTAACTTATTGAAAAACCATACATCTTGACACAAAATTATAAATCTCCCTCTTCATGTTGTCCCTCCAAAAATGTTCTTCCAAATATCTACACATCTGGGTGCTCTCAGGGTGTATAGAGAAAATGGTGTATTGAGAATAATCCAACAATTCTATTTTTATATCAGGTATGTTAGCAACACAATTTCTTTTCTAAAATTTCAACAATTAATATTCATATATTTAGTTACTAAATCTCCAATCATTCACAACGTTAATATTATTTTGAAGCTCCCAAACATCCGTCTGAGAACTTTTTATCCTTTCATGTATAGATGGTTTGGAGAACGTTTGAAAAAATACTGATGTTTCTCCAAACATGGTAATTACCATATCCATCTTTACTAGATCCATTAAAATTGGATCCCTTTCCACTATCGTCTTGTTCAAAACTCCATGATCCTTTATACAGACAACATTATCCACCTTATTCACCTTCCCAGGTTGTAGTGTATTGTGAAATCATAATCCTTTAGTAGTTCAAGCATTTGTCTTTTCCACTGTTGAGTTCTTTTCTGTGAGAAAATACACTTCGAACTCCTATGATCAGTATAAATCTCACATTTTCACCATAGAGAAAGTGTGTCCGTATTTTTAGAGAAAACATTTAGCTACCAACTCATGATCATGAGTAGGATTTTTTTCTCATGAAGTTATAGCTATTTTGATGCATAGTCAATAACTCTATTATTCTGTAAAAGGACACAACCATGTCCATTATTTAAATAATCAGTATAAATAACAAACCAATCATTCCCTGCTGGTAGAGTCAAGATATAAGCATTGACTAATCTTCTATTTAGTTATTCAAATCATTCATCACACTCTTTTTTCCAAAAAAAATTTAAACCCTTTAGAAGTGATCTAGGTTAGTGGGATTGCCAATCAAGAAAAATTATGGAACAAAGTCGATAATAACATGATTAAAAAATAAAACTACGTAACTCAATTATCATCATCGGTGATGGTCATTCATGTACTGCTATGGTCTTTGAAAGATCAACATAGATTCCATCCTTGGAGAGAATATGACCAAGAAAAGTATTATCCTCGTAAATCCAGAATTCACAATTTCTAAACATCCCATATAATTCATTTATTCTATGAGTCTTTAGAATAATGAAGAAGTGTTTTTCATGATCATTGTATCTTTTAGAGTATATCAATACATCATTAATAAATACCACAACAAAGCCATATAGATATTGTCTTCATAATGTCTTAATTCTCCACGCACAACTGTGGGTATCCAGATCAAATATAAATATTTGAGAAATATTGAGCTCTATGAAGTTGATCAAATAACACATCAATGCGAGGTAGGGGATATTTATTATTTATTTTTATACCATTTATCCCCCCTGTTGTCAATGCACAACCTCATAGATCTATTTTTTAACCTAACAAAAAGGACTGCGGCTCCCCATGGAGAAACACTTGGGAGAATAAATCCCTTATTACTCAATTCCTCTATTTGTTTCTTTAGTTCCACTAATTCCACATTGTCCATTCTAAATGGGGTCTTCGATATGGGCCTTGAAAATGGAATTTAATAAATGGAAAACTCAATTTCTCATTATGAAGGATGTCAATGTAAATCCTCTAGAAACACATCATCATATTCTTTCACAATATGTATGTCCTCAATTCAAAAATTATATTCCTCAACCATAGTTATTTAATTCTATTCTTCAACAATAATTGAATTTATTAGAGTTACTAGGGGTGGATCTAGATACGAATCAGTTGGTGACGTTTATGCTATAAGGATAAGGTCCTCTTTATCATCATAAAAAATTAAAACCTCCTCTTTCTTACATTATATTTTCGCATCACGGTACAAAATAAAATCCATTACGGGGATTATATCAAATTAAATAATGGGTATGATGATGATATCATCCAATAAATAACATTTATATGCCCTAATGGGAACTGATTCACAAAACTTTGTTGCGAGGATAAATCCCTTAGGTTTTTTTACTGATAACTCCATTATTAAGTCAAATTGAAAATATCTACTTTTCATAGAAAACTGGAATGATATAAAAAATGGGATGATCTAAAATCAAATAATGCATTGGATAAACTTGAGGAAGCCAATAAATTTCCTTCAACCACATATTTCGAAGATTCAACCATAACAATAGTTATCGCATAAGCTTGGCATTGATCTCTTGGCCTATTCTGAGGTAATTTCCCTTGGCTCTTTGGACATTCAGTTGCATAAACCTGCTTTCCTCTATAATTGTGTCATTCAACATTGAAAAACTCTTTCATCCGCTTGCAATCATGAGCTTAGTGACCTTTTCACCACACTTGCAATGGACTCTCATCCCCTTCATGGATGTACCACGGTGTTTCTTCCCCTATTTACCATAGGATGGATAGTCAACTTTTCAATTCTTTCCATTATTTCCATTTCTAATGTTTTCATAAGATCTCTTTTTCTTCTTTAATGTCATAAGACTTAGTGAATTATTTTTTTGTATTGATAGCGCATGATATTATATCTTCGTACAATGATAAGGATTGTGAGACTAATGCTTGATGGATAAATGGTTTTTAACACATCAAATATTTGATCAATATTTCTCCTTGGGTTAGGTATATAATATGTTGTATGCCTTGCTAACCTTCTAAATTTAGCCTCATACTTTGCAACATTCTCATCCTCCATTTTCCTCAGACTCAGAAATTTTGATTCCATATCTGCTCGATGGTCATGAGGAAAGTATTTTTCTATGAAAATCTCTTAAAACTTGCTTCATTACATGTTAGACACTAGTTCATCTTCCTTTTCATTTTGGATTAATGACCACCATTGATTTGAATCTCCCGTGAGGCGATATACTACCATGACAAGTTTTTCCCTTTCGCTACTCCCCAAAGCATGAAATATTTTCCATAAGGAATTTTTCCATGGATCATCTACTAATGGATTTGTACTCCCATTTAATTTTGATGGTTTTTTCCTCATGAAGCTATCTAACATTGATCCTCTGCATTGTGGATCTGGGCACTCCATACGGATATGGTTATTATTTGTAACCCGAATGATTTGTCCTAGTTTGGTCATAAGAAGATCAGCACCAGTTGTATCACCAGCTCAACTATAATCATCATGTGTAGGTGGGAAATCCTTACATTGATTACCTTATTTGATAAAATTTGCATTCCATCCACTAGGTGACAATCTAAACAGTGGAATACAATAGATTAGTTTAGAAACCACAATACATAATTCCAAACATGTAAAACACATAACATATATTGAACAGTTTATGGATATAATCCATTGTCATAAAAATGATTTCTTTGAGAAGGTATATACTCATAAATCATTTGTATTGGTTTGTAAACAAAATGTGAATTATCCTAAGCATATCCCCTAAGAGTATCGTAACCAATAGTGAAACAAGGGCTGTTTTCGTGCACTAGTTCCCGTTCAATTCTAGATTAAATATGAGTTTTTGGGTTTTTCCCCAAGGTATATTTGTGCCAGAGCGGCCTCTACCTACTCATATCCAGATAGGTATGTAATTCAGGGAAACTCACAAAATCTCTACATAACCAAATTTCTAGGAATTTATTCTATAATAATTTTCAATGACCATCTTAGGGTAATGTTCTCTAATTAGAGTTTTTCTAAATCTAGATTAAATGGTTTGTACTAAGCTTACTATGATATCGGTTGTAATTTCCTGATCCCAGTTACCCAGAGTTAGATCATTATAACATAACATTGGCATGATCACAAGGTATAAAATCCTGAAATACTGACCAGTTTAGTAGCCTAAGAAGAACTAGATACATTCATAAGTTTTAAATTAGATCATCATATAAAGAAATAAACAATATTTATTCCCATTTACCACACTTATAACCTTATCCAATCCCTATAGGTCAACCATAAAATATTTCTTCACATCTTGGGAAAAATAATACTTATAATGTAGTGAGCTCATATGATCAGTAAGGATAATAATTTAGCGGAAACATTCATTAGTAATCATAAATAATGGAAAAAATAAAACCTAGGATGGGGTGAGCTAATATGATCAGTAAGGATAATAATTTAGTGGAATCATTCATTAGTAATCATAAATAATTATGGAAACTTATAATACAAAAACATAATCCTTTTAAACATAATCCTCTCCATAAAATGTCTAATATAAATAAAATAATTCCATTTAATTATTCACATGAATATTTTAATTTTCTAATAATCACATGAAATATCAACTGCCAATTTCATAGTGATAGAATACATAATGCCAGACTTCATAACCACATACTCAAAGATTTGTGCCAAGACAACAAATAAGATTTTGTCAAGGCCTTGTGCCAAGACACTAGTTTTTCTCATGAGACATCTGGTGAAACACGAAGCTATAACAGGCTCCACTTGTCACTTACTATGTTCAATGCATTCCTCATATGAACATGATTAAACGTAACATAAACATTCGTATTAAAACTAGAATACAAAATGTCAATACATTATCCATTATCCATTAATGGTGTAAAAATAACAAATCCATATTAAAAAATATCACAAAACCATCAATACAATATAGATGTTTTGTATCGTAATAAATCATCGTAAAAGAATTCTAAAATCCATCAAAGGATGTTGAAAATGATGAAATCACTACTTGTTTTAGAGAAATATCTCATTATATTTTGAAATATTTTAAAAGATATATAATAATAAAAGAAAAAAATTATTTTGAAAATTTTCTTATATGCTTGTATGGGAATCTTTGACAATGTTATAATGGAAGAAAATAGCTGTTCCATCCGTATAAGTTAAAAAAAATACATTCTTACAATAATTTTGTCAAAAAGGTCATAAAGTACCTTGTTTGGAAAATGATGGAAGGATTCCTTTAGAAACATATATTGTCCAATATGGGTAAAAATGACTATAACCCATAGTCTATAAAATATTAGGAATGTTTTGAATTACATTTTTAAGAAAACACGATTGTGGATGATAAAGAGGCCCTAGTAGATACGTATTAATAACCTTGGACAAGTAAGGAGACTGTAGAATTAACCCTTACCTTGTACTTTTCCATAGTATATGGTATATTAAAATTATGTATAATAGTTAAAACATTGTTATTAAATTATAAAAGAATCATATATATAAATATGTTATCATATATGATGTTATATTATTGCATTGTTAATAATATTTTAGTAGTATCATCGTTTCAGTTGTAAACTGATTTGTGTTCCTTTATAGACTTGGTTACGTAAGCCATTTTTTATGGATATTATTTATTTGATTCATATACAGAATGATTATATATTCATAAACATTATTTTTAATCATAAAATGAATATTATTTTTGTATGATTACGATGGGGAATGAATCTCATCACGTTCGTGGAGAAGGTCACTTGTACGTACACATGAGTGATAATATAAATATGTTGATGGTTAAATCATATGTAATTGTATGGTATATCATATATAAATAATAATTAACATATTATATTTATTATTTACTACAATTATAATAATTATTATACCCATCCAAATATTGAAGTGTTTTAATAACTAACTACACCACGATGTGGAGATGGTAGGCCGTATGTACATATGTATGGTGACCTTCTCATTTATATGATAGCTAGAATAAATAATACGGTTTTACCATATTTACAATAAGATCATAGTAAGTAGAAGGTACTAGATTTATAATTTTGGTATGGAAAAAACAAAGAATGAGGAAGTGGAAGAAAAAATCAATATGGAAGAGGGTAGGGAATTTTTTTCATCTTCTTCAGGTGTTTC
This sequence comes from Viscum album, assembly GCA_963277665.1. Classification (NCBI taxonomy): domain Eukaryota; kingdom Viridiplantae; phylum Streptophyta; class Magnoliopsida; order Santalales; family Viscaceae; genus Viscum; species Viscum album. The sequence goes on along the minus strand of OY728148.1, from coordinate 1,424,167,700 downwards.
CTTTTGAGTTGATAAAAAGGGCCCCTTAGGTTGTGATTCGGATAAAAATATAGCCATCTGGGCTAAGGGATGATAGTTTTGAGAATAATTGGATAGGGGCTAGCCGAGCCAATTGGATTTGGAGTTGTAAATTTAAGAGAAGGGGAATTACCATTTTATAAGAGTGGTGAGGGTCACTTCTGTGAAAGCATGAAATATTACTTTATAATAAAATCATATTCTATTTATAATGTCTCCAAAATGATTTATATTGAGTATAAGGGGGTGTTGGGTAAAAAAAATTTCAACCAACTTATTTTAGCTAGGTTTAGGTCCCCAGATTAACCTTATCATTTAAATTTAACTGTTAATTAAATAGATGGTTATTTACCACGTCGCTTTGTATTTTTATAATTTATTTTTATTAAACATACTATATAAAGCCAAAAGAACCCAAAGTGGTTCATTATTAAAATATATATCCTTTTCTATATCCTTTAGGTGAACCTTAGTTTTTTAGTAATATTTTATCAATTAATAATAGAGTATTTTTTTTAAAAACACAATTAGGTCAATTTTGACACTATTTATTATTTGGTTTTTGTGAAAATACTAATAGCATGATTACTTTGAAAAAAATATTTAACCAACCCAATCATTCCATATTAACCTATAATATTAGCGGAATTCATCCAAAGTCTCAATTTACAATTATTTGGATATTTATAATATCAATTATTTTAATATTTCAATAATAAGGTAACTACTGAATCATTATTATGTAATAAATAAAATAAATTATTTAATGTCAAAAAATTAGAAATAAAATACCGTTATGTAGGAAATTTTTTTGGATTTATAGTTATTATTTATATTCTAATTATATTTTGTGTATCTATAAATTAAAAACGCTTTAGTTATTAAACTATGAATTAAAATCATTTATCTATTCATTAAATAAATTACTTAGAAATGTCCTAATGTAATCCAAGTTGACCAAAAGGATCATATTTTATTCTTAATGTTTTTTTGGTATAATTCCACTTATTCAATAGAATTAGGACATGTGTTAGGGAAATTATAATAGCATTTTACCATTAATTACCCTGTTATCTTTTAACCGTTGTAAATTAAAGTCAAAAGTTACTATTCACAAAAAAAATCATCTTACTGAACAACATTTTATTTACTTATGTCAACTGTGTCTCTTAGATTTTGGAAATTCAACCCACAAAAGTGGTAAAATTATGTTTTATTCAAATTTTTAATTGCTCTTAGAAGGTCGGTAAAAGAAGATAAAAAGTTCAATTAATTTTTATATATCTAAAATTATTATGAAATGACTCCACTGAATTAAATTGAACATATATAGGTATTATATATCAATTAAACTAAAAAAACAAATTATTTAAAATAATTTTGGTTTTAAACAATAACTTAGTGTTTTTCACAATTCATCAAAGATTGAATGTGCTCAGAAAAATACCAGAAATTCACCCTAAGATAATTTTTATATTCCAAATCCAAAAATGAAGTCCATTTTTAAAATTAAAAAATTTAAAATTTAAGAATGTGAATATTACTATTCATAACTTCTAGTTTCATTGGGCATGGTGTTTTAAAACTCCAAGTTGCGTACAATGATAGATACTGCATTATTCGAAGGAAAATGTACCATGGATGCTTGGGGTGATACTATAATATGATATTTTTTTATGGTCATGTGGAACAAAATTTTTAGGATTCATTATGTGATGGAAGGGATCAAAGTTATATATCCCCCCAATTATTTATGTAATGAAGGATATCTCATGAGATAATGAGGACAACAATGGAGAGTGAATATAGTTCAATAAGGGACATTGTTCAATAATAGACTCTACATAGTGAACCATGGAAAATGAAATGATATAATTGGGTGTGAACATAGTCCACTATGATAGTCATTGAAATTAACCATGAATAAGGAAATTATCTTATAGATTATTTTAACTCCGAAAAATAATTTGATATAATTATGATATGTTTTCATGTATAATGATTGAATAATGACGATTCTACACTATTTTTTCTATTACATTTTTATTGATTAATAATTATGCCATGTTTGATTATTATGATCTATGAATTTATTCTCATGATTCTATTATGTTATGATCAAGTTAATTATGCCATGTTTGATTATTATGATCTATGAATTTATGATCACGATTCTATTATGTTATGATCAAGTTCTCAATATTAAATTCTTATCATATGATCTCTAATGATTATTTATTAATATCTGTAATGTTTACCCTTTTTCATAATTTGATAAATTCATTTCTTATGTTTACCCTTACCATGTTTTGGTGATTTGTTTTATGTTTTTCTTGTATAATATGTGTTCTATTTGTGAACAAATTAATTTTAAATGATTTAGGACATTTATTTATAAATTATTAATGTATCAAAATTTCCAAAATTAGTACACCCTTCGAGTTTTGTAATGGATCATGATTATATGTTATTGAAATTTCATATATTAAGATGTAGTATTTATACATGAAATGTAGGATCAACTATAGTTAGTATCATAATAAGGATTATTATATTTTGGAAACATGTATGAGAAAGCTGATGTAAGAAACTGTAGGATAATCATAGGTATAATAGATTATCATATGTTGTGAGAAATTTTCAGTGTGATTTACCTTAGAAAATACATCCCCAATTGGATTTTATTGGTTGATATGGTATTTTCAAAAATAAATCTATTGTTGATGGCCGTTAAAATATTCAATTCGGTAAATATCATCTATTATAATGATGCATGAAGATTAGGGCCTTACAATGCACCTGTATTGAATCTCAAGATGGTTATTATTAGGTTAGTTCACATTTTCATTAAAAGTCAGTATGAATTATTTGACAAGAAATAGACCGTGGATATCCAAGGATAACCCTAATTTGTATTTGATTGAAAACAAGGTGTCATTATTTATACAACATATGAATTATATTCATGATTATACTATTTCTTATATAGATTATTATTTTTCATAATATTATATTCTTTTTAAATTAATGGACAAAATATGATAGAACCATGTTTCTACTAAATGTGATGGAAAATTAAATTATCCCATATGGAACTAAATGTTATGGGAAATGGAATACAAAATATTATTATTATGCTTATGAAACATTATTAGGACGTGAATCTATTTGAGAATCAATATAATAAAAGGATAGAACAATGTATTGTACATTTATTAATGATACAACATGCACAGTCTTTTAGTGGGAACACCAATCCACTAATTTTATATAAATTGATTAGTAACACTAATTATTTATTTTCCATCATCCATTCCTCTGATGATAAAAAAACTATCACATATGTTTATCACATGGGATTTGAAGATAATCAATGGAAGACCCTTTTCAAGAATACGGGGATACAATAATAAATTGATTCAATGGATTGGGATAGTAAGAAACAATTTTTTCACTCAGATATGGATTCTATAATTTTTGGATGAAATCATTAAAATGGTCCTAATTTAGATTCTTAATGGTATATTAATGATTCATATGGTGACTAGTGATTTTTAGGAGATTAGGTCCCATCTTTTTGGGGAAAATATGCTTCGCACACATTTTAGAGTAAACCGTACTGGAATTACGCATGGTTTACAAAACCATTGGATTGTGTTTTATTTAGATAGATCCACCTCTCATGGTAGGCGAATAGCCATACAATCTATCTTTGTGAACACCCTTTTCCCCAGGTACAAGTGCATGGCTTGCGCACGATTTTATCAAACCGTGAGGAGGTTGTATTTTTGGGTAGAACCATCTCAAACTATTTCCACATGGTTTTATGAACTATACATAAAAACCATGTGAATGATAATAATATGGGTAATATGTCCAAATTACATTAATGATATATTTACAACCCTCTTCATCCCTAACCCCTTAAAAAGTGACATTGAGCCATTTTTCTCTCATTTTTGAGCATTATGAAATCCAAATATAGGGATCAAGTTATCTCCATCATCTGGTATCCAATAAAGCACCCATTCATCAAGGTAGATGTGAATCAATAAGTAATGAATTCCCATATAGTTGGTATCTTCTCTCTTTCTATCATCCTAGATATCGTCATGTGATCGTTTTATACCTTTTCTTAGATGTACACTGAATCGAGTTAAATAAAGTGCCTATACAAGAGTAGAGGTATCATAAAACCTTAAGATGGGTGGTTTATAAATAATCCATAAAGTTTGTTGATTTTTGAAATATTCATGTGGGCCCTGACGATTTCAACAGAAGCCTTCTCAAAAATTTACATGCCATTATTATACATGTTAGTATCACATGGTTATTATATTTCCAAATATGTTATTAGTTTTTCGATGTTACTCCCAGAAAGTAATCTACCCCAGTTTGAAGGTTATTCCATAATAGGGATTTAGTGTTTTGGAACATTTGATCCACCGCATGGGTGTTTCTTTTTCTGGACCATCCTATATGTGATACTACTTATAATAAGGGTCCTGTTATTAATTATAATTTTATAATAGAATATACTATATATTCTTACCACTTGACCCACCTATGTTAAGTGATTCAATTGGTTATTGAATAAAAAATGGGAAATGGAATGTATACCAATTATATAACAAGGCCTTAACAAATAATATTGAATAATGGTTACATGTCTTTAGCACCACTTTCCATATTAATGGAAGGAAATGGAGTGAACCTAAATATTTTAATATTCCCTAATGTTTTATTAAGACATTATAAAATGGATACAAGGATACTTGGCTTATCAAAACTAATGTAAGATATGGATTGAACTTAATGAATGATTACATGATTACAATATTAAATAGGAATTTACTGAATCGAGCTCACCTTGGATTAGAATAAGAGAATATCATGGGACATGGGAACACCATTCCGATTCAAGGATACAGTTTTCTTAGGGTGATACCCACCTAGACTCTAGTTCATTTCTATTCCTCGAATGCCTGGTATTCTACCATAGGATCCATCACATTATTAAAGGATTCCATGGATAAAATCCTTGTATCAAATACTGATAGTAGGTACCTTTGTGAGTGACCATAGGGAACTATCCTTGTGTAGCCCCATTTACTTTGGTTGATCACCTTGGAATCGATAGGCACCTTATCGTGGAATGAATTGGATTACGATAATTGGATTACACTCATACCCCTTAGCTGGACATTGATACTACTAAGTTAGCATTTCGGGAGATCTAAATTACCTTGGTTATTACACTGGAACTCCCTGACCAGAGAGCTTTGTTAGTTCCCCTTATTTCATCATGTTTCCTTCATTACATATGTTATCATGATGTGATGCCAGTGCTAGTTATGCCTCACATGGCCTATTAATATTAAATGATGATTACATAAATAAGGACATGGTTACAATTTCTGACACCATCGATTGGATGAAGAAGGTACTTGTGTATTTTATTATATTTTACGACATTCATTTCTTTATATATTCATGCCTTCACAATGAAATATTCCATTACACAGGCTGGAGGTTATAGAAATCATTGGTGGTGGACCATTGAAAATAATCTCACACCTTCTCTATGTATTGTTTGGTATGAGATATAAATTGCGTGGTAGAAGGTGTTGAAAAAGCGAAGTATACAGCCTCAAACTCTTTATTTATTGCTGTTAGGTTGGATCTTGAAAAGAGATGACCGTGTTAGATCAAGAGATTCATGAAGTACTATTAATTTTCTTTTAATTTTTGTAATATGTTATTATTATTGTCCGGTATCAATGTTCCCCATTTTTCTATAGGCATGACATCACATAATCATTGTTCAAGTCAATAAAATTATCATTATTATCGTTTATCTATTGTATCTATTTACTTCCACTATTTAAATTACATTACTTCCTCTATTAAATATTAATTTATATTCCATACACTATGTTACACTCAGATAATGATGGCATAGTATCCTAAAGGACACACCCTAAGCCCAAACTGCTAGTCGGTAGCCTCTGTAATTTGGGTAGATGAGCCTGAGGCCATGTGGCCCACCAGGCTCGGGGCACGCTACAAGTAGAATCCATGTACAAGATCATTGAAAGTGGAATCAGAGTTGGTTTTTCATTCATTACTATTTAGAGACAATATACTAGAGAATATGAAAACTTGGGACTTGTTCATAAGCTTTTCTTGGGCAACACAAATCCATGTTTGGGGTAAAAACCAATTTCCATAAGTTCTAATTATTTTTCATCTTTTAGCTATTGTATTTGATAGTATTTCACCATTTCATGACACACATATTGTGAATTGTTTTTTATTATTACTCTATTTGAAAACTTATCTCATCCTTATCCCAATGATATGATGGAATAGACCGTTGTTACATGTATCATCATAGTAACCTAGAGTTCACTTTTCTTGTATATTTCCACGCCATAAGGATGAATTTCACTAGTTTTCATTTCTTGATATTCTTGTGATAATTGATTAATGTTGTGATAGTTTACCAGTACTTATAATACTTTTTTATCTATTGAGTGATTTCATATCTCAATTCATTACGAGTATAAGTCCTCATGGGTTGGGATGATCAATTTACTAATTTGATTTATTATGCTCTAGGTAAGTGGGTTTCATTTATGGTGATTTGTGTCTGTGAATAATTAATTAGAAATGAATGTCCATTATAAATTAAATCCTGAAATATAAAATGAATTGGTTTTACATACTTATCCCACCTTTTCATGTCTACGAAATGTAAAGGAGTGAACCTATAAATTAACTGCAAAATGACATAAAACAAATTCTTGAGCACTTACCTATATCTTGCCAAATAAGCAGGTAGATGGGGTATTTTTTCATGGGTAGTGAGTTTTCATTCATTAAAATTTATCTAGTGAATCTATGTGATGTTCATATGATTTTTCTAGGGTGGATAATAGGAATTTTTAGACCAATGCCTTCATTATGTCTTCATGTCGTTTTGTAGGAGGGTGGTGACGACCATGCTCCAGACATGGTGGGCCCTCACCTTCCAGTCAAACCCTCAAGACTTCCACTTGAGGGACTGCCTATTATACCTCATGTGGGAAAATATTCCCATGTCCGTGATAGTTTTTTTGTCTGATGCAACCCATGAATGGTGCTCCATGAGTTTCACATTTGATGGTCGATTTGACCCTTGAGTTCCAATAGAATCATCATACTACTCTTTCAGGGGATTGAAGCTCTCGGGATATTGAGTCTTGGATATGGGACATTTTTTCTATCATTTATCATCTACAAAATCCTCTTGAGTAATGATTAAATCTTTTTTATATACATGATTCAATATTTGTCCAATTAATTATGGGAAGTGGTTACCCAAGCCAGTAGTCGTCAGGGCATGTTAATAGTTCATTTCCAGACTACCATCTATGATCAGTTCTTTCCTCTGGGACTTAGAGCTAACAGAACCAGACAGTTTCTTGGGAAAAAATCCCTCAAGGTAGTATTGTATAATTTCTTGGTTGATTGTGTTTGTCAACAAATCCGGTTTCAATGGTGAATTGTCAATTTCACGAGATGATGTTGACAATAAATGTTGACAAAGAACCATGAAAAAGTAATGGATGATCAGGAAGAGTTATAAAATAACAGATACAAGGTTGAGCCATTTTTCAATGTTTGTGATATTATTGGTGTCCAAAATTTGGTGTTTGGTGAGCATCAAAAAAATAATATTTCCTTGAAGATCTACATTAAATATTGAAAAGGAATGAGTTTCGAGAATATAGGCTTCATGGATGAGATTTATCAAAGGCTAGAAGAATGTTGACGTTGGTGCTTTGCGATTATGATGAGCTTAGTGAATGGTAGAATTGAAGATCATTGCGGCAGAAAAGTGCATTGTGAGTGAAGATTCACGAAGAATGCATGACGTAAATGACAGAACGCTCTGTGATTATGATGAGCTCCGGGATCAGAAATTTTCAGTGGTACTTCATGATTTTTAGAAAATTTCGGCGGGAACATCGGAGCTTTGCGATTTGAGATGACATTCCACTTACATTGCGTAGAAGGATTAAGGTTTGGAGGAATTTCCAAAAAATATACCTCGACCCCCCCCCCCCCCCCCCGGGGGGAGGTAGAGAGTTTTTGAGGAAAAAAATCTTCTCTTGGTTCACGAAGGTGGTTCACGACGGATCTGTGCTTTGTGAAAGAAGAGCTTTGCAGCTGCTAATCTAGCTCTGCAATAGTTGCGAGCTCTGCGTTGGATCAGTGAGCTTCATGAAGGAATTCTCTCTATGACGAATTGAGCTTCATGAGAGTGCTTTGTGAGAGTGCTTCACGAAAAGGAAGGAGCTTCGCGAAGTATTGTTTGAGATTCATGAAATTGGGAGCTTCGCGAAGTAGGGTGCATTGTGAAGGTTTTGACAAAGTGAGTTGCCCGGTGTTCAGGGGAAAAGGGGTATCCATCATTGGATGAACTTTGTACTTCAATAGAGCATCTACGTACAACGGAGGATGCATTCATTCATGAAAATCAAGAGACCTACAAGTCTATAATCTTTTATTGGATCACTTGAAGAAGAAGTGAGCTCACTTCAGTTGAGAGAGCAGTGAGTTCTCAAATTGTGAGTGGTTGTAATCCAGGAGGGACAGTGAGTGTTCTTAAAACTTATAAACAGAAGTTCCCTTATATTGGAATTGGTACATTGTCAAACTGCCAATGTATGCTCCTTGGATGTAGCCCAAGGAGGGTGAACTAAGTAAAAATTCATGAGTCATGTGCATGCTTTATGGTTTATTCATACTCTTCAACAAGAATGAGAGAGAGAAGAGGGTTATCTCTAACAAAAAAACAAGATCTAAAGGGCAGTTTTTGTAATATTTCATACCATGATTCACCCCCTCTTAGGGTATCTAGCCTGGTGGACCTATCAAAGTTCATGAATATTAAAGATGGTTCTATGTCAGCTATATAATATTCATCCAATTTCACTAATTTAGAGTTCAATGCAGCACTTCGAGGTAGTGATGAGCATTCACTTGAAAGAAGTTTTGAGGAAGGGCTCAATTATGCCATCCAAACTCATGGAAATGACTTTCGCCTTCTGACCTTTTATGAAATAGTTGATCAGTCCATTTTCAATGAGGGTAACCTAAGGGATGACCCGTGTACCATGTTTAGTGGATCAATGTCGTGTCAGGCTACTATTTCTTATAGTAGCATGAAATGTTCCATTGAGGTCTTTCATCGGAGAAGTGGTAGCCAATGTATAGATTTTTATAGCTTCATGGTGTGTTATTAGTGTGGAAGACCAGGGAATAAGAATCCCCTATGTGATAGAGACCCTATGGAGTGTTAGTCTTGGGGTATTATATTTCATATTCTATGTTCATGACAGACCTTTCCACCAGATTCAAGTGGAAAATGATCAACATTCACTCCACTTTTAGGAGCTAGTTCATTTGTGACTTGTCAGGTGGGGAGTTGGAATAGAACCAACTGTTGGCCTGAAGAGGAGGTCATGGCCGTGGTAGTCTGAGCCCTGGTCACCAGTTGGTCCAGAAGAGCAATCATGATCCTAGTAGACTATATGTTGCACATAGTCGTGGATCAGGTCAGTTAAATTCTTTACAGCTGATACCAGAGGACCAGGCTGCGAGACCGTCTATACTATGATGTAATATTCTTGTTGACTCCACTATTGTCTCTTTATTCTTTGATACATGTGATTAAGACTCTTTTATTTTAGTATCTATTGTGGATTGTCTTTAACTAGAGATACTATATAATAATAGTGTAATGAACTTCAATACACAATTGGGAATATAGACTGAGGGAATACACTAGTGTAGGGATTGTACAGTTGAGATACATAGTTTCCTTTTCTTGTGGAATATCTTTATTTTAATGCTAATGTGCTTCCATGTCATTGTCCAGATAGACTGATTAGTCCACTATCACACATTTGTATACTGATCTCACTCTAGGGTATCCATCACATCACCAAGAAAAAAAAATATCTTTTCAAAGGAGAGTCAGATGTCCAGGATGGGAGATATCGACCGATGTACCATGGGAAAGGAGAAGTGACCGCCCTGATTTCAAATATTTTGATGGAGGATCTGAGATTTATTCAAACTGATTTCTCTCAAGTTGTTGATCGTTTCAGTGAAGTCATTATCAATTAATTTTCAAGATATACTACTAAGAGAAAGGTATATTTTAAGATTGATCTTTTTCTTGGAGATGCCCCAATTTCCATTCCTCCATATAGGATGACATCAATTAAGCATCACGAGCTCAAGCGGTGGATAGAGGTCCTATTTGACAAATGATTTGTATGGCCTATTACAACCTATTGGGGGTTCACCAATCCTTGTTTTCAAAGAAGGATGATGGAATCTTGCATCTATGTGGACATTATAGAGGACTGAACCAGCATAAAGTAAGGAATTGGTATCCACTTTCTCGAATATATGTCCACTTTGACCAACTCCCATAAACAATGGTTTTCTCTAAAATTGACCTGATATTTGGTTATAATCAGGTGCGATTCAGACAATAAGATATAAATTATATAGAATTCCAAACTACATATAGTATGTATGAGTATTTGGCAATGTCTTTCAGTCTTATGAAAACAACTTTCGATTTCATGTCTTTACTAAAATGGGTTTTCAACCCATAATTGGAATCTGTTTAAATAGTATTTTTGTTGACATCTTGGTGTATTATCAAACTCATAAAGACCATGTAGAACATCTTGATATCATTTTGAGTAAAATGATAGATCATAATACATATTCCATGCTTTCTATGTGTGACTTCTTGATCAATACGGTGTACTTCTTAGGACATATTATTTCAAAATACGGAAAATCTATTGACTGTAAAAAGTTTAGTGGTATAGTTTTCTAAGAGTATCCAAAGATCATGTTTGATATCAAAATCTTCTTAGGTAACATTGGATAGTAAAAGAATGTAATACAAGATTATCACGTATTTATTCACATATTACTCATCTTACAATGAAGGATGTTATATTCTTTTGGTCAGAAGCATGTGAGAAAGCCTTTTAGGAACTGAAATGGAGGATTTTATCATCAATTATTCTGATTATTCTAGAACCTGGTAATGGTAATATCCTATTTTGAAATGCATCAAGAATTTTCCAAGGATATGTGTTGATACATGAAGACAAATTCATTTCGTACAGATATCAGCAATTGAGGCCTCATGAGGGAAATTACCCGACACATGACATGGAGCCATCAGTAGTTGTCCATGCCCTAAGTTACTGGAGACATTATCTATTGGGTGAGCATATTGTGGTTTATAGAGAGCACAAGAGCCTAATGTATATCTTTTACCAACATGAATAGAACCTCAGACATCATAAATTGCATGAATATAAACTGTCCTTTGATTTTGAGCATTCTTATTTACTAGGAAATGGAATTGTTGTCACTGATACACTGAGTTGGAAAACTCAACCACATGTTGTACTATAAGACAGTGATTAATAAAATATAATGTAAATCTTTTCCGAACTTCATATTCAGTTTCATGATAGTGACGAGCAGTCTTACCTTTTATCCTTAATAGTTACCTCTTCCCTCCTTATGAAGGTGAGTAGTATGCAGTTTTCAATTCCAAAATGTGTGGTTCTCCATGAGAGTATATCAGGAGATAAACCTCCTATATATTGTTTAACAGATATAGATGAAATCCTATGTCTACATGGAATTATCTAGATTTCTATACATATGAGAGAGGATTTGAAGAAAGAGTCCCACACTTGGTGGGTAGTTCATCTAGCAATCTCGAAGATGTATTAAGTTATGTGATGCCAATATTGGTGTCTAGGTTTGAAACAACATATTAAAGGCATCATCAATTTGTGTTCTACCTATATGTAGGTGATGGAAGAGAATAAGATGCTAGTAGGCTAGATACAATTTCTTCTATTTCTATATTGGAAATGAGAATATGTTTCTATGGATTTTGTAGATGTATAAAAAGGTAACCAAGGGGTAGCGATGCTATCTGGGTAGTCATTGACTGACTAAAGAAATCATCCAAATTTATTCTTATATGAGATAATTTCTCAGTTGATGAGATAGAATGACTGTATGCCTATGATATCATAAGACTACATAGGGATCCATGAACTATCATTTAAGATATGGATACTTTTTTCAAATTACTGTTCTGGAAAGGTTTTCACAATTTTATGGGGAATCAGGTGATTCTATGAAAAAAATTTCACCCTCTGAACAATGGACAGTATGAAAATAATAATTGTACTGAACAATATGCTATTAGCATGTGTCCTTGAATTTGGCAGTTGTTTGGATACACATATCCCTTTCTTTATGTTCACTTTTAATAATAGTTTTTGGGTGAAAATCCATATTGCTTCTTTTGAGGCCTTATATGGAAGCCCATGTTGTTTACCCTTGTGCTACGTAGAGGCGGATGAGGTAGCACTACTAGGAACTAATCTTGTTTAGGAGATTTCAAAATAGGTTCTGCTAATCAGAAAGCATATGAATGTTGCTCAGTCAATATAGAAATATTATCCCCATCACCATTGAAAACCTCCTTTGTTCGTTATTGGGGATCATTTTTTTCTTCACGTATCACCCAGGCTAGGGTTTATATGGTTAAGTAATACAATAAATTTATCACCTCCTTACATCAGTCCATTCGAGATCCTAGAGGGATTCTGGTCGGTATCCTTTCAGTTACTACTACCTTAGAGGTACCATTCCCTGCACAATGTATTTCATATCTCATAGTTTCACTAATATCATGCATACCCATATCATACCTTTGATCCTAAGGAATTTGAGTAAGATGTTAATTCTACCTTTGAGGATTATCTAGTACACATCATTGACTAAAGAAAAAAAGGCTCTCCGAGGAATGTTTGTCTCTAACGTTCAGGTACAATGGAAACACAAACGATAACAGGATGAGACTTGAGAGAGGGAAGCCAACGTACATTCCCAATGGCCAGATTTTTTCTCAGAAAGTGTGTCTTTACCCTTGGAAGGAGAACTCGGCGGTGAGTTATTTTATGGGGGGAAGACTCTCAGAACACAGTTCTTCAATCAGGTATAGATCCTTTATTTTTCAGTCTAAATATTTAATTAGGACATAAAATGGATTCTTAACGAGTTAATAATTGCTACGAAGGTGTTTGAAGCTTGTTCAAAGCCCAAAAACCCGTCTTTTTTGGATAAATATCTTGTCACATAGTTAAGTGTTAATTGCACAATAATTCCCCACTGTTTGGAAGACCATGTGGATTGTGTTATTCTAGATAGATCCACCTCACACAGTTTTCACATGTCCATGAATCCTTACTATATGAATGCCATTTTCCCTATGTACCAATTTATGGTTTGTGTATAGTTTGATAAAATAGTGTAGAGGATTTTTTTTGGAAGAACCATCTCACACAGTTTTGACATAGTGTGAAAAACTGTGGTCAAAAACCATGCATAGGAAAAAATTCTGGTTAAAATTTTCAAACCCACCATAATGATATATTTACTCCCATATACATCCCCAATCTAAGAACTAGTATCATTAATCCATTTTCATTAATTTTGTAGCTTTCTGAAGGCCAAATCTAGGGATCAAGACTTATTCTTCATCTGGTATCTGATAGAACATTTTTTTGTCACCTTGGATGTGCAATGATAAGTACCCGAGTACAGTTTAGTTATTCTTCTTATATCTATTTATTAACCTAGAAATCATCATGCAATCATTTTTTCACTATTTTTAGATCTAAACTAAATCATGGAGAATCAAGGGCTGATACAGGATGAAAAGGATCATACAACCCTAAGGTGTGTAGTCTATAGCTCATCCTGAATGTTCATTTATAATGGAAATTTTTGTGTGGGGCCTACCGATTTATTCAGATTCCTTTTATTATATTTCAATACCACTACTATTATGGTTATAAATGTATGGTTTTGGTCATTCCAAAGACATGATTAGTTATTAGAGGTTACACCCACCAATCAATCTACTCCATGTTGACGGTTATTCCATAATTGGGTTTTAGTGTTTTGGCACATTTGAGACACCATTCAGGTGTGCCTTTACTTGACCTTTCAACTGTAGAGACTCCATATAATAAATGGATTATTATTAATTAGAATATTATAATGGAATGTACTATATATGCTCACCACATTACCCGCCTAATGTATGTCCTTCAATTGGTTAATAAATGCGAAATGCAAAATTTAATGTATACTATGTATATAACATGGAATTAATAATTAACCTTTAATAAGGGTTAAAAGCCCATAGCACCCATTTCAAAATTGATGGAAGGTAGCAGATTGAACCTTAGTAATTGAATATGTCTTAATGGTTAATTAACACATGATTAATTGTTTTCAATGATACTTAGCATATCCACACAAATGGAAGACAAGGCTAAAACCTAATAAATAATTTCATGATTACAATATCAAATAGGAATAGACCGACTTGACCTCACCATGGTTCTTGAGAGGAGAATACCGTGGGACTCGAGAACCCCATTCCAATTCAAGGATGCATTTTGAATAGGTTGAAATCTACATGGACGTAGATTATTTTCTATTACTTGGATACCTGGTATACTACCATAGGGTCCATTACATAAATTTATGATAACTTTGATACACTCCTTTGATCCAAAAATGACTAGTAGGTTGCACGGTAAAATCCCATGGGGACCTATCCTTGCCTAGCACCATTTTCCATTGGCCGATCACCCTGGACATGATTTTCACATTATTGTGGAACGCCTCGGATTACGCTCATTGGATTGAACTCTTATCCCTTATCTCGAATCTGATAATACAATGTTTGCATTCAATGAGATCTACGATACTTTTTTTATTACCCTGGAACCCCCTCACTAGATATCTTTGTTAGGTTTCAATATTACATCATGGGACCTTCGCTGCGGTGATTTTTGTGATGGAGGTGACTCCCATAACCTATTAACATTAAATTTTAATTACAAAATTAATGAAGTGGTTACATGTTCCGACATCAACCGAGAGCTGAATCAGGTACTTGGGTCTTTAGTTATATTATAATTATTTATTTACATTATATATGCATGCCTGCACACTGCTATATTCCATTACACAGGTTGGATTTTATGGAAACTTTGGTGGTGGGCCACTATGATTTATATCACACCCTCTTCGGGTTCCCATTGGTAACCAGAGTATATTACATGGTTTCAAGTGTTGTCAAGTGGAAGAATACTACTTAAAAAACCCGACTGATTTCTGTTAGGATGGATATTGATAAGAGATGATAGAGTTAAATATTGGGACTCTTGGTGTAACTATTTTTTCATTCACATTGTGGAACATTTTGTGCCTATTTTCTTGTATCCATGTTTTCCATTTTTCTATTGAAATGACATTGGATCATCATTGTTCTAGTTGATATAGTTATCATTATTCTAGTTTATCTATTACATCACTTTCCTTACACTATTTAAATTGCATTTCATCTTCTATTTATTATTCATTTATATTCCATCCATAATGATACACTCTGTTAATGAGGGAATATTCTTCCCATAGGCACACCCTATGTTCTTGATGCTAGTCAACAACCTCTGATGATTGGGGGGAGGTTCTTGAGTCCATGGGGCCCCCCGGGATTGGGGCACCCGTTGAGTGGCATCTGATTTAAGAACGTCATACGGATGATTAATGGATAGTATCTTTCGATAATTATTTATCATGTAATCTTCTTATAATTAAGTAGAAGTAATTACTTGAGATTTAGAATAATGCTAATGAATCAACTCATATCATTGATGTAAATTTTAAATGACTAAAAAAGGTAGGACTCTAGTATAACAGTTGAACTATAATGTAAGACTGTTAGATACTTCAATATATTTACACTATGTATCCAAATGGTGTTATCCGTAAGATAAATTATTATATGTTATCATAATTTTATTTTCTATGGATGAGGGATTGAATATCATAGTCACCAATTAATGTCATGGATTTGAAAATAAAAAATGTTGGAATTCAAAGTAAATTATATTAGTGAATCCAATAAATGGATGAAGATGATTTTTCATTAATTAAAAAAGTGTTGAAATAATCATTTATGGAACTAAATTAATATGAAAACAAAATGTTTTATCTGTGGAAGTGAAGGCCACCAAGAAATTGAATTCCATTGTATTGTGAAGAAGATAGATAAAGATGAAAATGTAGGGAAATATCAACTTAATAAAAAACCCATACTCATATTTAAAATTATTAAGTAATGTGTAAATTATACAAACTATTTCTCAGAAATGGGGGTTAATGTTGATGAACAAAATCGAAAACCTTTTAATCCAATAGAAAAAGGAAAATCTTTAGTGATAATTATCTCCATAGTGGGGTATAATAATAAATTGTATAATGGAACCCATACTGTTCAATCTAGAAATTATAATTACACAATTGATTAAAGTTATTTCCACCCTTTTAATTAAAAAATTTTATAAAGGTATGACATGATCACCTCAATAATAACATGTTAGAATTATAATATAAACATATAGTGGTTTTATTTTCATATATAATGTCAATAAATACCCCCAAATTAATGTTTTTAGGAATTTTCTCTCTAAAAACATTGTTATTATTACTCAATTTGAGTTTTTTCATGGATTAACATTCTTTATATATACCTCCCATCAATTTCCAAGGATCTTGTGTAGCATTTGACATTCCAATTCAAACTATGATGTTTTTCAGTGAAAGGATAAATGTTAAAAATCAATTAAAATAAAATATTTTTCATTGGTCATGCTTCCCATTCAAATGGTTGAATTTACCTCATATTTATGGGGTGAAACTCATCATAATGGATATTCCTATTGAATTAGAGTTTTTTATGTATTTTTTAGAATTTTTTCCATGTATTCCTCTAATTAAAGTATTTTATATTTAAAAATAACTCATACATGGTGATACACTAATTTTTATGGCCCCACATATAATGGCCCCTATTGTGTTTCAGGGTAGAAAAAAATAACTCTTGGAGAATATTGATAAAATATTCAATTGATGATATGTTTCACCATGTGGTTTAACTGGATTTAATAAAATGATATACCTTTGAAACTATAGAATGATTATATGTGTCTTGGTAAGATAAAGATTAATAATAAGTATCATTCGCATCATATTTAGGATTTTTTGATCAATATTTCAAAGATAACAATTTTTTAAAGATTGATATTTGATATTGATACAATCATATGAGGTCAAAAATTCATGGCACAATAAAGACAAGATTTAGATAATTATATGGAATAGATGAATATATATTAATTCTAGTTGGTGTTACTAATTTCCACTATCATAATATATTTAAAAAATATAGTATTTAGAGATTAATTTAAAAAAATAGTACTTTTAGAAAATATTTTTATATATTTTTAGATCACGTATAAAAACGAATATAATTTTTGGATTGTACTTATGACCCTAAAAAAGGATAATTTTATAGAAAATATTTTAATGTGTGTATTTATTATATAAAAATGTCGATTTTTAGTTAATATATTATTAAGATATCGAATAAGGCAGGATAAATAAAAAATAAAAGTCACTGGACATTGTTATAGACCAACCCATGTGACCACGATCCAAAGGTTTCTCTATTTGGATTTATATTATTGATGGATTTGGAAAAATTTACACCAATTTTGATGTCCTCTCAAAATTTTAACTCCAATGGGATTTGAGTTCTTTTGGAATGATGAATATGAAGAAATTTCCATGGATCATATGATTAGGCTGGTTGTTGTACATACAATTACACTACCTTATAGTAGAGAAGTATTTTTTTATAGTTTTTCATAAAAATACGGTATGTGATATTTTCTTATGAACAATGATATAATGATTTCTTATAGATGGTAAAAATAAATGGTTCATGAGTAAAATTAACTAAATCCTAATTTGGTGTAAGTAGAAGTAATAATTTTATTGATGACATGGATGAAATATAATTATAGGGAATTGTCTTTCCTTTATAATTATGATAATAAATTAATTTAAATATTCACCCATTAAGAATTAAATATTTTCTAAAAAATAACGGTTTATGTTTATTAATTATTATGAATGATCAATACTTTACTAACATAGGAAATATAATTGAGTGTATGTTACGTTGAGTAAAAATGGTTATTATTTCTTATGAATGATGAGGAAAAAAAAGATCCAAAATTTAATAAATTTTTATGGAAATAATTATGAAATCATGAAGGATACGAATAAATATTGTCTTTCTCAAGAGTGTGTTCATCTATATATCCAGATAATGAATAAAGAGGTGTGTTAGGAGGATGTGGATCAATATAAGAGGATGATAAATGTTCTTAAATTCTATATTTATTTTTGTGGAATTATAATGTTTAAGAAAATGTATGTTTTCTATCAATATTTTTCATTAAGAAAGAATTGTTATAATAATCTCATATTAAGCCATTTTTTTCTAATCATGTATGTATGAAGATGTATAGTGATCCAAAATAGTATTTTTGGTCAGACTACATGAAGATACACATTGAAGAAAAATTATCTCATTGTTTGGTATGTTAGTCTGTTATGTATCAGAGAATTATGTGTAAGTTGATTTTAATACAATCACCCATTATAGAATGTCAATAAAAAACATCACCATTGATTTAATCATTAGACTAAAAAACATCTAAAGGAAAAAAAATGCTTTTTCGGTTTATGTATCTATTTATGAATTAAATACATATCATTTATAGCATACAATTTTTATCTATTGATCTTATTTCAAGGATATAAATTAACAAAGATAAAATTTTTCATGGGGTACCATAATTATTATATCTTATCGATATACAATTCATTCCTTTATGTAATGGAAATGTCTCGTAAATTTTCTTGTTACAAAGTTATATTTTAGTACTTATTACTTCTTTATATAGATGGTTAGTTAGAGAGGACCCATCAAACCATAAAGGATATGCTAAAATTGTATTTTTTTTATATTTGAATGGTGGTTGGGATGAACACCTACCTAAAGTAAATATTTCATTCAATAATATAATTACATCAAGTATTCATATGGATTCCTGTGAATACTTAAATTTAATAAAGTATAGAGCTAATGTATATGGTGATAATATTGTAAAAATAATTCTATTGGGACATAATCTATAATAGAGAATGTCATAGAATGACAGTTCCAATCTGAATAACATCACAAAAACTTAGATTCAATATAAGAGTTATCCTGATAATCTTTAGTGATATATTAAATTTGGTTTTGGTGAGAATGTTTTCATATATATTTCCCCATGGAATAAGGATATGATATTTAGAAATAAGGGAATATTGACCCCTATCATTTTTTCTCTCCTTTATATTTGTGATCGAGTAGGGACTGTAGCTTCCAGATGGGAACTCCGAACAAACCACTCTCAAGTTTACGAAGTGACCATTGTATATATAATAAATAATTATATATATGATACTTCAAATATCGTAAATAAATTGGTTAAAATGTTGGATCATGATCTTAATTATAAACAAAATCTACTATAAATCATATATCATTGATATAATGTTCTATGGCAGAATGATACATGACTAGTTAAATATTATTAACAAAATCTTAAATTTTAGGAAGCTATTGTGGAAAATATTTATTTTATTGAATCCCTCTCTGAAAATTTAATATCCATGAAATCATTTTTTGTTATACATAATACTATACAATAATAGATGTCCAATGAACTTATTTTTTTAGTGACATTTGAACATTGAAACATAAAATTAGGTTTATTGTTGAGGAACATTATCTCTCACTAGGTTCTTCATGAATAGAACCCTTATTAGACACATCTGAAATAATAAATATCTTTATAACCTAGAGAAAAGAAAAATAATAAATTGCAAACTGAAATGTTTAGTTAGTGTAAATAAGGGTAATACATATGCATAATCAGGAGCATAGTGGTATGAGAAAATGATCATAAAATATATAAGATAATACCACGCATATCAAAGATCATTAAAATGAGTCAGTGAATTAATATTTGTAGTTCAAAATATATGAATCGTAAGGGAATTAAGATCCTTATCCACTAATGTATTACATTGGAATTAGACATGGAATTTTGGAAAGCACAACATCATATAAAATGGTTTCCACAGTAGTTAAGTGTTAAAGCTTTACTTATCGTGATGTTACTTCCTTGTAAAAATTAGAGATAAACTCTATATTATGGTGTATAAAGTGATTCAAACGTGTATAAATATTTTTGGGGGTGTTTTGGGGGTGGAATACATGAATGGTGGGAAAAGAAGGTAAATAGTGCATTACGGATGGTTGGAACATTATTAGTTTAAGTCATGCTCCCAACCATGGAAAACGTGTAAATTAAGAGGAATTTTGGATAAAATCTAGTGAATAGTTATAGTAATGTTCTAAAAACCATTAATGTTCTTACAGGAAACCATGCCTCTTGGCCCTTCTTGGATAGAGAAAGCCGTACAGTTAGCTTACGGTTTGCCTAAAAATACAGCCAAATGTTGTGACACTAAACAATTTTGAATTTCCCATTTTCCATTATAATATTATTTCTTTATTACCAATTTTCCTCCCATTATACACCCATCCATGGTGACGATCAGGTATCCCCCTCCTCCTCTACGGGTGACACTCTATCAACTCATTGGTATTTGGGGTGGGTTTGGGATTCAATCAAAAATTATGGTGATTGTAACACTCCCCCATGCTCTATATATAGGATATGATATTGTATAATGTGTCCTCTTCTCCTGAAGCCCAAAATTTTTCATGTTTTATGTATAATATATATTGTTGATTAAAGGGTTTTTTGAGTTCTAACCAAAGGTTAAAATTATAAAATTGTATATTAATGATCATAAGGTTTGTTTTATTTAATCATTTGACCATATTAATGTGGTTTTATATGTTTATGCGGGTTTTCCTATCTGTTTCCTTGTATAATTGTTTTTTTCTACTATTAAATGTTATTTGTGCAATAGATAGAGGTATTAAACACTTCAAAGAGATAGTTTGTTTTTTTGATGTTGTGAGACTAAACCTAGGGCTACCCAAGTCGAAATATAGACACATTAAATCCTGAAAAAAGTGGTAAACCATGAGATAGATGTATTTTGAGAGTGATTGGGTTGTAAGAAGGAAATTGGTATGTACGGGTTTGGTTAATATGAAAATTAAATAGTTATATGTTTGATTTAGTAAATGATTAAAAATGTTTTGAATTGGTTTTGATGGTATGTTTGTGGATCTAAAAAGGTATTAGATTTATTGATGGAGAATTATGGTTGAAAATATGATATTTTTTGAATGATGATGTTGACATCAAAGTATTTTAAATAGGGGTTTTCTTTCATATTTCAATTGGTGTTCCAATTGGGGTAAATGATTACAATTTTTAGAAAATGGTTTAACAGTTTATTCAGATGGTTGAAATGAAAATTAATCCTTCGTTATTTTTTTTCAATAATGAGGACCCATGATTTAAATGGTGTATTCCAAATTCTTTAAAATAAGTATTTTCAATTTTATTTTATAGGATGATGTAGTTTTAAAGGACTGTTTGGACCATTTTCATTGAATTAATCTATGATAAAGTGAGATATAAACCATAAAAATTATGTTTTCATGTAAAGATAGTTTCAATATGAACTAAATGATGAATGCAAATAGAGGATGACATCGCATACGGTTTTTTTGGAATAATGATATTTTTTGATAAATCATTATGTTTGTAAATTTAAAATATGTTGTAAATGATAATAATGTTAATTGTATTTAATTGACAATATGAAATAATGTATTGTTTACAATAATATTAATGGGATAGTGAGAAATTATTTGTAAATGGAAATGGTTTCTTTGGTTATGGCATTTGAATGATATATGTATTGTTGAATTATGATTTTTGAAAGTTATGATAGTGTTGGACTATAGTTGTAAAATAGTATATGTCATATATGGTTAAAGAATCATGTGCACGTGTATCTATAGTGGTGGGTATTGGAAATGAGATTCTATTCCCATGGGTCAGGTTAGATATATTCTCTAATCCTCATTACTATAATTTCTGGGATATGAGAGGGGATAAAGGATCTATGCCACCAAAGTTTTCATTTTATGAGACTACTAGGACTGAGGCTCCAATGTATGTGTGGATTATTTATTATGAAATGTTTTCCCTTAGTGAGACATGGATTTTGAATTAATCCTTTATGAATGTTAATCGACCATCTCTGTTTATAATGTAGATTATGTAAATTTCCAACCCAAGGATTAGATGATGATAATTAATCAAGTCAATATTTTTATCTTATTTGTAACTGCTAATGTTTTATTAGTGAGCACCCACTTGTAATCAAAACAATGTGTAATACCTTCTGTCATAAATTAGAACCCCCCATGTGACCTGAGTTACTTGTGGTTTGGTTGAATCTATCTATCTTAATGTGTAAAATGAAAAATAAGTAATAAAATAAATTTTTTCCT
The DNA here is from genome assembly GCA_963277665.1 of Viscum album. Classification (NCBI taxonomy): domain Eukaryota; kingdom Viridiplantae; phylum Streptophyta; class Magnoliopsida; order Santalales; family Viscaceae; genus Viscum; species Viscum album. Next base: position 1,424,145,079 of record OY728148.1, on the reverse strand, counting down.
ATTTAATTTTTTATCTATTACACTTGTTACGTGAATAAACATTTTTTAATCCTATTTATTTTTTTAGATAAATTTATTTGTGGACTACTACATTGTATGCACACCATACTCAAGCCACTAAAGAACATGTGTATGCATGTAATGCTAGTTTTTTAGGTACAGGTTCAGGACATGAACCTTGTTTTTGGTTGAGAAAGTGACGATAAGTTGGAGAATGGGAGATTAGGATGATGTTTTGACTCACATCTTGGTTCATATTCATTTGATATTATTTGTCTTAGTATATATTGCATTACTGTCTAACCTTTTTTGTATTAAGTAGGTTTTTTATAGCATGTTTCTTTTGTTACTTCTTGGTATAGTTGTGATATATCTATTTATTTATCCCGTTGGTTATTTTTTCTAGTTATGTTACTTCTATCTTGGATTCACTCTAATAAGTTGATATAGTGTCCCTAGGTTATAATTTAGACCTACACCATCAGTCAGTAGCCTCTATAATACAAGGTGGTGCGCTTGTGTTCATGTGATGACTTGGAACTGGGAACCAGATATTGTGGATTTTGGGTTTGGGACATTACAATGTTATAACCAATAAGGTATTTTTCCCTACTATTTGGTGCATGTCAAATATGATACTAGGAACATTTTGGTCCTGGTAATGAGCTCCATCCTAGGTTCCAACAACCCCATGTAAGATGGAAAATCCAATATCCTTGGGTGAGAAATGATATTTTTTGTGCATTTACAATTTGTGGATATTTCCTACTATAGTGGTGTATTTATATGTGATGTTACTATTTAATTTTTTTTAATCTTATATCCTGGTGTGACAAGAGAGGGTGCCTGAGTTCATGTTTCATTCTAGGCATGTAGGAAAGATAGGTCACATATATTTTTCATATGATTGATTTCTATTGAAAAGTGGGTTTAGGAAGTTTTTGAGTTACATAAATCCTTTAGTTGAGAAGGTTAAATGTTTTGAAATGTGATTTTTATTGAAAATATGGTTTTTGAAATAATGTCTACCAGTAAATTGTTTTTTAACGTGTAAATTTTTAGGTTTTGAAAAATAAAATTTTATAAAACAAAAAATGTGGGTTCAAATGATATTTATAATTAAATTTTTAAATGAAAAATACTGGATATTTATGTGATAGAATTGTTTGGTTTTATATTATGTTTCTTATTGAAACAATGTACATGTGGTTTGTGAAGTGATAGTGTCATTGTATTGAGACCTCAGGTTATGGGATGTAAGACCTTGATAAGTTGGGTGTGCTTGTTAATGGAATGTTTTTTTTCAATGGTTATGTTGTGACCATGATATTTTGAAATGGATTTTTTAAGATTGAATATGTAAACATATATGGTTTGATTCCTGGTGATGTTTTTTTAGACTCAATAGTTTGAGTTATAGTTCAAGTACCATTGTACATCAATTAGTTTAATTGGTGTGGTACTAAGAGTAAACAGTTCTTTGGTGAGTTAGAAGTGATTTTTTTAGAATGGGGGTTGGATGAAAAACATAAAAAGATAGATTTTATAGTATTTATATGTGGATTATATAGATCCAGTTACCTTTTCAGGGTGTGGAAGTTGTTTTGGTCACTTCGTACAATTTTGATTTTGGGGATGACATGTGGGAGAGGTCAGTTGGTGTGTCATTGAATTTTCTTTGTGATTCATAGATAGGAATTCTGGACATTAGTAGTGGTATATAGAGATAATTTTATAGTATATCATAAACGTAGAATGCTAAGAAAAAATTTTATTGGTTTTGGGAAATGCGTATTTAGTGGTGGTTATGAGTTGAAAACATTTAGAAATCAAAGGTTGGCTCAAGGGAGGTTCTGAAAAAGATTTAGGTGACTTTTTATTTAATTTACGTGGTTGTAATAGAGGTAGAATTGATACATGGTGGGTTTCATCGAGTTTTTAATAATGTTCGTTATTAATCTTTGGAATCTCTTTAGTGAATCACATGGGTGAATACGTATTTTTAATGGTGGTTTTGAAGGATGTGAGTGTTTAGAGACACAACCCTTTGATTTTTATGGGGGAAAATTATGAAAGAAATATTGGATTGGGGAGGACAAGGAAAGGGTTATCATTGTGTGGAAGTGCTATTTTGTATTGGGGGTCACCCTAGGTGAGGTTGGTAGCACGGATGGGCTACTGGTAGGAGTGGTTTGTTTTTTTGGATAAGATTTTTGAGAACTCCTTGAGTAACAAGATGCTAGAGGGTCATGTGGCATGAACAGTCGTGTGAAAAGATTTTAGGTGCTAGTATGGGTGATTTATGGATCCTGTGAGTAAGAGTCAGGTTTTTTCTTTGGTGGAAAGTGAGTTTATGATGTCACTGATTCTGAAAGGTATTTAATTATGGGAACTTGATAGAGATTCACGAAACCATTGGGATGTGTTCTCAGGTGGGTTCGATTCATGTTCATGTGTTTTAAATTTAACAAAGGCAGAGTGGACCTACTGGTGCGATAAACCAGATGGGAATGGACAAGTGGAATGGATCATTGTGTATCTATTGTGATCAGTGGGACTGTGTGATAGCAACTAGGGAGGGGTGATGAAAATGTTTCTAAAAGGAATTTTGGGTCATGACTTCTTGGAAGAAGGTCGGGAGGTGGTACTATGTTTTTTGATATTTTCTTCCATTTGATTTGTTGATTTATATTGAGGATATGGAATCAAGAGATAGGGTAGCCTGATGTATTGGTTAAATTGATGTGTCCTCTTGGTAAGAGGTGATGATGGTGGAAGATCATTTCTGGTGGAGTGCATTGATGACTTCGTAGTTTACTTTTAACAAGAGACTATCATGGACAATATCATGAGACAGTACCAGGTGCACTAAAAAGGATATGGAATTATACATAGTGGTTATAGTTTGTTTTGGTCTAATATGGTACATCATGTAGGATACGCTTGGGGTGGGGTGTGTGTTTGGAGAAATATTATGTGTAATATCACCATTGAACGGTTACAAGAGATGTCCCTGAGTTTGACTAGATATCCAATAATTCCATGGGGGTAATTCTTGGAAGTTGAGGACAAGTAGCTAACCATGTATGTTTTTTTACAGTGGATGTGGAACAATTACATCATCATTTTGGTGGTTTGTCTTATGTTTTTGTGTGATCCACAGAGGATGATATAGGTCTAAAAAAGTCATGGAAGAAAACTCTTAAGGTGTGGTGATTTATGTTATATGATAGATGTGATGAGAATACATTAATGTGTATGTGGTCACATCAAGATGACAATGGAAAACCGTTGAGTTTCATGTTTTGGTTCCTTGGAGAAGTCGGGTTATCATGGATGTGATGTTCGATCGAGTAATGAGATCTCTTGATGCTTGAGCTAGTTCTAAAGGTAATCAGAGTGGTTGCATTTGAGATGTGTTGGGGGTGTAGTATAGCACAAAAAGTGTTTCGAGAGTCATGAATGTCATGATAAAGGAGTGTTATCATACATTGTATATGAATTCAGTGGTTGAATGCAGTTGATAGTGGTAAAACAGAAATGAAAATGTGGTTGTGGGTAGTTTTGTTGGTGTTGGTACCAATAATAGAAGTTAGTAATCAATAGTGTGAGTCAATTGGGGATGCACCGACTCAACTAGGAAATAATTAATAGTTGTGGTTGGATGTAAACCACCTATGGTTAATTTTGGTCGGATTATAAAATTTAATGTTGGGAGTGGTCTCTATGGTTGAATCAAGTTATCCTTATTGATTGTGGAGGGATCCTTTCAAAGTGGTTTTGATGGACAGACTAGTTTCAAAGGTTGGATGACTTATTTTTGGGTGTTCGGCCATGATGTGTAGAAAATTGCATGAGGTATGTTTTCAGAGTTGAGTTGATGTTATGTTGTTATATTTTTAATTCATTAACCAAAACCATAAAAAGGGAGATTATATGATAGAGAATATAGTGGGAAGTACCATAGAGGAAAGTGATCATTGGAAGCCATTATTGGAAGTTCTTGTGGGATAGAGTTAGGTAGGATTAATCGTAGTGAGCGTTGTTGGTGATTACCATTAGCTTGTGTGTTGACCAGTTGAGTTCTTTATAAGGCGGAGCATGTTTTGATTATTATTTTTGGATTTGATAAATTAAATTGAGGGTTTTTGGTCACATTTATCTGGCCAATGTAGGTCGTGAGGTGTAGTTAAAATAGGTATGTTTCCTTTGGGTATGTAGGTCTTGGAATCCCATTAAGGATTACAAAATTTTTTATTGAGATAGAACCAATAGATTTGGGACTTGAATTGTGCATTGTATCGAGCTAACAATGTTTCAGTTAGTTCTTTAGGAGTAGTTTTGTTCCTAGTCGGTATGTATTCATGTGATGGTCTTTTGGCATTAAATGAACCATTCTTTTTTTTGGGTGTTAGTAGTGATGTGTTGAGGATGATGTGTCCTCAAGGAATATCATGTTGTGATTGTGGACTACTTTGGGGGAATTGTTTTCGAGGTAGGACTATTACATTGATAGGAGAGTTTCCATGAAATGGACGAGTTTAATAAAGAACCAGTGAGGTGAAGGATGAATAGTTTTTTGTGGCTTAAATTTTGGGTTTTAATGGCTTAGGAGTGATTGGAAGTGCAGTTCTAGGATGATCAGTTATAATGTGGGGAGGTTATAAAATCTTTAACTTATGGGAATGTAGATCGTTATTGTAAATTTCATTAATCTTACTTTTATGGTGGCTGAATTGATTCTCAAGGGCATATAATGTTTTGGGAGATTTACTAGAGTCGGGGACATGAAAATAGGGGAACAGGCTAAACAATACATAATGCATAGTTGGAGCACATTTAATGAAAACTGTATACCCATCAAGGGAAACCGTGTGAATTGGGACCCCTTTCTGATAGAATCTAGTATATTGTTACCACATGGTTTGAAAAATCAGGTGGGTTCCATCATGAAAATATGGTTCTTGACTACACTTGGAAAGAGGGTTTCACATTGTTGGGACATAGTTTGGTAACTATTTCTCCAAACCGTGTGCCCCATAGAAATTTTGAATTTTTCATTTTCCCTAACAATCCTTTTACTTTCTACCTATATTTTCCTCCCATTTGACCCCATCCTAACATGATGATGAACTAGAATCCCCTTCCTCCTACTTGACTGATTCTCTTCTGATTCACATGTATTTGGTCCACGTTTGTGTGCGAATTGAAGTTTTTTTAGAGTCTAACACTCCAATTTCTATATTTTTTGATCAGTGATTATAGATTATCCCCTCTTCATCAAAATCTATAATGCATTTAGTTTTCATGAAGAATCTCATTTGGTGATTTAGTGTTTTTTTTTCTAATAAAATGTAATGATTGAGAAAGTGTTCAGCATCAGTAATGAGGTAGGCTGCCTTTACGAATTTCTCCATATTATTTATATGTTATATGTGTTTATGGTTGTTCCTATGTCTAGCCTTGTTGAATTCATTTTATTTGATAATGGAATGTGATTTTGACCATTGATGGAGGTTTGAAACCCTTCACGAACCCTATATGGTTATTTAATGAAGTGATACTATAGCTAGGGATACCCATGAGGTGAAAAATATCCATGTAAATGGTGAAAAAGTGGAAAACTATGGAATATGGGTTTTATGAGAGAGATTGGGTAGAAAGAGTGTAATTACATTGCGTGGGTAGCATTAATGGATAAATGAAACAATTATAAGTTGGATTTTTTAAATCATTACAAAGGTTTTGAAAAGGATTTGATGGTACATTTGGGACACATATGTATGAAATGAAATGTATAAGAAGGGTGCACCCTGATAGCGCTCCAATGCATTGGGTAAAGTATAGTATCATGATAAGTCATGTGCAACGGGTGTTTACTCATGATAATTCAACTGCAATGAGGGTTTACTCATGCTTCATGTGCAATGAGGTTTTACTAATGCTCCATGTGCAATGAGCCTTGGATCACATTAATTCCATGTTAAGTGTTGTTGCCACATTTCCATGTTATGATTATTAAGCTTTATCATGCCTTTATGTTTATGATTCTCTTGTTCTCTATTGATATGCCGATTTTATAACATTAATTGTATTTTTTGTGTTATTCCATGATTATTACCTTAATGGGATTTATATCTCACCCTTTTCTTATGCATGTCCTCAAGATATCCCAAGTAATGCTATGTATAAGGGAATATATTGGTCATGTAAATGATGTTTTCAAAAAAGATGATGTTTTTCATGTTTTAAGTTGTTATGTAATGATTTTATGCCCCGAAAACACTATACCTATCGATCATATATGTATTATAAAATGAATTTTATGTAATAAATTATGTCTAATTGTGTAATAAAAGAGTAGGGTTGTCATAACTAGTCTCCATCCTCTGATATATGGTGATGCACACATGAAGTCATGGGATGTTCAGGATTGAGGCATTAGATATAATGTCTTGCGGGAAATTAATATTATTCATCACTATAAATGTAATATTAGTTGATAGGGTTCACTCCCAAAACCATAATTGTTTTGAAGGTTCACATATGAGACCATCATAGTGGACATAGTCCATTATTGGACCGATTTCAATCTCTGTTACAACCTAGTCGATATCATGAGATACAAATCCTTACCCAATATATTAGAGGTAGATATAGGTCCCACCAATCGCATAATAAAATAATATATTTTTGATCAACTAGATCATAATCAGTCATCATATCATAATCCATTAAATGAAATGGGTATCATAATCCTGTAATCATATCATAATCTATTGAAATTATTCATGTTTAATAATTATTTCATCAAATAATAACGAATGAAAACTAGTGTGTTTCTTAAACATATAACTCGTATATTAGAAAAATGTTTCAAAAACATATTTCCATCATAACACAAATAGTTTTGATAAGAAATATAAATGTTTCCCTTGCATGATATCACTAAAAAGTAATAATTAACACGTATGTATGTCATCTTATGAGGAAAATAATTTGGAAATATCTTTTATGATGATTTCATAAGAAAAATATACTTTTTTCAATAAAAATATATTATACAAAAAATTAAACATTTTTCAAAATGATTTTATTTTAAAATGATATCAAAATAGAATTTTAAGAAATTGGCAGACTTTTGGAAAACATGGGTTATTGAATTAAATATATTTTCGACTGAAGAATGAAATAAAGACATATCTCATGAAAAAAATATTTTATTAATTTTATTCAGTACCAATTAGTGTAAAATTTGTAATAATCCATGAATATATCATTGATAACAAAATGAAAGGTAATGTCATCAGTTTTACTGAAATATAGATCATAAGGATTCATTAATGGAAAAATAATCATAAAAAATTCCCAATAAACGATGAGATTATTGCAATATACTCTTACCACATTCATTATATTTAATAAAACTATCCATGTAGGAAAATGGAATTACATAAAGCTTAAAATATAATTAAAATAGTGATATTTATTATATAATATATCAAATGGCAGTATATACTCCTTGTAAAATGATATTTATGTATTACAAAACATGTGTCACAAAAAAGGTAAATTGAGACAGAACTACCTTACTAATTTTGTAACCTTAAAACCTGTAAAACCACATAAAATATAGATACTAAAATGGGTATGTAAATACCAATAAGATGGACTACATGAATCATACATTAAATTAATGGATATTATATTAAAACAATAAAATAAACACATGGGAATAAAGTGTAAGTCTCATATAAATAAAAGTGAGACTAAAAATACCATTATGTTTTGTATTGACTATTTCTATACTCATTAAAACCTCATGTATACTAAATATATTTTTATTATACATATAATTCATAAATATAATCATTTATATCATACAATATGTAGTTTTTTATGATTTGTTACCAGTTTATTAATAATTTGACGTTGAATTTATATTTCGAGAAATTACCACCTTGTCTTTCAAAAATGGTTTGACTTTTTATTCTTAGTCCTCATTCCAATATACTGAATTAATTATTTATAAAATGTATATAATAATATAAATATAATAAATATTTATTATATATTTATTTATAATAATCTATAAAATATAGAATAAAATGAAACACAATATTTAGGGAGACGGTAGGTCATACATACACTAGAACGACGTTTCAGTTTTGAAAACATATTTATCAAATAAAATAAATGAAAATTAAATATATAAATATATAATACTATTAATATAGAATTAAAATTTCATATATATCACATAAATTCACTAAACTCATTCATCATAAATTCCATGAAATATTTAAATGCATCACATCGTATTGAGGAGGTAGTAGTCTACACGTCTAAAAACAATGTTATCACACTTCAGCACAATGTAATTCTTGAAGGTATATGTTATATAATAAGAAATTATAAAAACATAATAAATGTAATATATATATATATATAATATAAATACTAAATGAAAATATTTTTTTTCAAACCATGAATTTTGGAAATTGAAGACAGAATGTCATAAGCTCGTGAGGCGGTAGGCTACCATAAACAACAATGGTGAATTTGTATCCCATTTGATTAAAGTGGTTGTTAGTGTATGTAAAACCCATATAATAACATAATTAGAGTATATTTATGATAAAAATTATATTATATAATCGTGTAATAAGAATATTTTAGGGGGTATATTGAATGAAAAGAAAAGAAAATAACTTGTGGTGGGATGTTACCTCTTCTTTTGGTAACACCATTTGATTTTCGACAAAGGGATACCTTGGATTGATATCATCCCATGATAGGCTTATAATATTATGAGAGGGAATTTGGTAGTATTTTTATAGGTTTTTGGTATTCCAATGGTATTTAGTGTGGTAAAAAGTGACCTAAGGGTGGTGGGATTTTAAAATAGTGAAGTGAAATTTTTATAAACGTAAATGAACAACATTATTCAGAGGACTATCGTATTTAATTTGCCTCTAATAATTTTCTATTTTTGAAAAAATATTGAAATTTGTCGTAATATGTCTATAAAATATATTTTGAACATGTGTTTGGCATATTTGGCCCCATCAAGAAATGTTTAACCCCTGTGTAATCCTGTACTAACCATAATCATTTTTATTAATTTTAATGAAACATGGTAATTTTTTTTTTCAAAATATAAAATTAAAATAATAAAAAATATAATTAATGATGATTCAAAATATAGAATCCATTTTTCTAAATGAAAATCACAAAATATTATGAAATTATTTCAAAATTAATTCCACAGATATGTCATGAAAGTGGTTTTTAATATGAAATAGATCAAATGTGATAAATGTTTTCATATCCAAATTCAATGTGAAATTGGATCTTCTTACCTAAATTAGACTGATTTATGTATAATTTTTCTAATTAACCTTTAATCTCCAATTTAAATATAACTTCATTATGAAAATAAATTAGAAGAAAATGTTGTTTTGTATTAAAATAATCTATTTTCACTATTCATCCAAAAATGAATTTTTCAGATGAATTCCAAAAAAATCATCCAAATATAATTTTAAACATTATGATTTTAATTTCTTTTTATTTTATCAAATTAAATATATAAAATATTCTATTGTTTTATTTTCAAAAAAATAAAAACAGAGTTCTATTGAGAAAATAGTATTTTTCCTAACATATAGAAATTACCAAAAATTATAGGTTTTATTATCAATATGTACTATTTACATAAAATCATTATAAATAAATTCTAAAAGTTATTTATTATTATTAATCTTAAAATGTTTACCAACAATATTATAAAAAAAACTTTTAAATAATTATTATAATAAAATATTATTTCACATAAAATCAGTGTTGCATGTAAAACGTGCCAATTGGGTGTTTCATATAGTGAAAGAATATATTCATGTAGCATATGCAAAAATTATCATGGTGTAGTATGAGATTAAAAATTTCCATGAAAATTATTGTATTAAAAAAGGATCATAAAAAATTAAGGCACCATATTCTACCATTTATAACATGAATTTACCCTTTTAAAATCACCCATATGATTCAAAAAATGAGGATACTTGTTCCTAATAATATCCTAAAGTCACAAATTTTATTATTTATAATTTTTGATTTATACATAAAAAAATAACCAAATGAGTGGACTTCTTTTGTAGAACATTCTTGGTATGATTAGTAATTTCAACTAGTTATTCCATGTAAGAAAGACCCCTCTCCATCAATATGAACATTAGGTTTAAAACATGTAAAGGGGAGGGTTTTTACATCCTCATGACAGATACATGGAACAAATTATGGACTTGAGATATATTTGGAGTAATATTCAAGAGATATGCTATCATCCTAATAAGATCAAAAATTTCAAAGGGACCAATATACAGAGGGATTAGTTTCCCTTTCTTCATCAATCCGATAACCTTATTCAAGCAAAATATTAATAGAAACCAATTCTCACTATCTTCAAATCATAGATCACTTTGATATTTATCAAGAAACTTTTCACCCTAATTTGAGCTACCATGAGATGCTAGTGGCTGGTTATAACCATCTCAGCCTTTTCTTCAGCGATCTCATGTCCCAGTAAATTTATTTTTCTATCATTTATCCCCACACATTAGGGATATAAATTTCATCTTATAGTGGGATTTATAATGATCCATGTATGTTTTTGACTGAATAATTTATTTTTATGGAAACTCAACTAGAGGAAGGTGATCATACCAACCACCTTTGAAATAAAAATAATAAGATCTCAATATAACCTCTTAGGGATGAATTTTTCATTCTAACCGATCATCCATATAAGGATGATAATATGTGATGAAACTCAACTCTATATCAATATATGTTTGTAGTATTCACCAAAACATTAAGTCAAACCTTAGATCATGATAATATACAATAAAATGTGGTACTCCAGGAAACAGTACAAATTTATTTTTGAATATTCTACCAAAATAACACAGGTAGATGTTTTATCAGATAGAAATTAATGTCTTGATTTAGTAAAGAGATATACTACCAACCATATGGTATTAATCCATTTATGGGGTTTGAAGGTTATAATGACAAAATCCTTAGTGATTTTCTCCATTACCCTTTTTGTATGGGTAATAGATGAAAATTCACGATAGGATTTTTTTTTCATTCAGCCTTAACAAGACGGAATATAAGGAAATGAGATAAAAACTCAATGTTATCCATATTTATGTCATCCCACCTGAATAATTCTGTCATGTCTCAATAAATCACCATACATCCAGGATAAATAGAGAATTAAGTACTATGACCTTCCTATAATATCTCCTTATTCAAATCTGGTATGGAAGAAAAACATATATGGTTCATGAAGATTATTATTCTATCTTAATAGAGTATATTATTTGGATCATTTCTAAAATTATTTTGAAGATATGCATCTTACTTCTATAAATCTATATTCGTAACATTTATAGAGATTTGAGAATTCAATTGATAAATATTTTATTTCCCCCTTACATCAATATTTTCATATCCAAACATTGTAAATCTAGAAACATTGGATATTTTGTGACACTCATCATAGATTAGCTCGCATGATGCATTAAACTCGAAGCATTATCCACCTTGTTCATTTTCCCATGGTGGAAATGTATTGATAATTCATATTCTTTCAACATCTCTGAACATATTTTCTATAACATGTTCAACTTATTATTTGAGGATATATATTTTAAAATTTTATTATAAGAATATATGTCACAATATTCTATGTAAAAATCATTTGTTTGTATCATTAATGAAAAAAATTCCACTGTAAACTCCAAATCATGTTTTGAGTAATTTTTTAGTGAACTTCATCGATCATAAGTAATAAGTTATATCAATGTTATTATACTTAATAAAATATCCATATCCCTTATTTTATGGATAAATATTGGTTACAGAACCCACTCCACTATAGAATAATGTAATCACAGGTGTGGTGACTAACATTCCATTCAGTTCCCAAAATGTTTCCTCATATTCATCTATCCAAAGTGTCTTAGAAGCCATTTCAGTTAACCAAGTCAATGTATTAGATATGTATGATAAATTATCAACAAATGGTAGAAAATATCCTTTTATAGCATTCAAGGTGGGGATCTATGTCACTATGTTCAGTCTATGACAATATTTAATAGCATACGTCTATAATTGATATACTTTTATACCCTATACTATGATTATAAAACCTAAAAATGAAACTTTTTTGAAGGAATAATTCACAATTTGAAAATTTTTATTTATAATTTATCCTTATTTGGGGGGTTTAACTAAAAATATTATGTAGTATTTGATAAATTCCTTACTCATTAAATTGATAATAATATCATCTATAAATATAACAACACAATGATCAAGGTAGTATTAAAATAAATTATTCAATAAATCCAGGAAGATAGATGGGGAATTAGTAAGATCGACTGGAATCAGTATATATTCATAGCTTCTATACATTGTACAAAATTCCATCTTTTCTATATCATCCTTTTTGACAATTAATTGATGATATCAATAATAAAGGTCGATCTTCGGAAAGTATTGTGGTCTGCATAGTTGATCAAAAAATCATCAATACAGTGAAAGGGATACCTCTTCTTGAATGTGATATTTATAATCCATCCACATTCACATTGATATATCATTATTTTTAGATAATATGAAATGTTCACCCATATGTGACACACATGGCTAACTGAATCCCTTATCATGTTATTCTTAGAGTTTCGTCTTCAAATATTACAACTCAATTAGGGCCATAAAATATGGATTCTTCAAAATTAGTTCGGAAACAGGTATGAGATATATCGAGAACTAAAATTCACATTTTGGTATAACATTATGAAAATCTTCTTGAAAGATACCTAAAAATACCCAATTCATAGACATATCATTGATGTCAATTTTCACCCCACCCATTTGTGAAAAAATCACTTTTGAACTTGTATTAAAACGCATAAACAAGGTGTAATATTCATTGGAAGTTCATAATTACCATAACATTCAAAGTGAATCAGATATTGTATTGAATTATCATACGTAACATCACTTACATAACATTTGACATGACATTTAGGTGGAGATATCCAATCCATTCCTATGACTACATCATGTTCAGCAAGAGTAAGAATGAAAATATTTACAGTAAGCACATTCCCTAAAAAATTATCTATAGAGGAATGATTCACATGAGATGAAATCCTCATACCTTTATGGGTTTTAACTGGTAATTTAACATCTATTCATCTAAGAGAAATCTCAATACCATTATCAAATAAATTAGACATGATTGAGTTGGTAGATCAAGAATCAAATTGGACATTTTTAGTTCTTGAGTAGAAGGTATGTGTAACATTAAACACATCATTACCTCACCCCTCATCAGAAACAGAGATCACATGAGATTTACCCATTTACCTTGTCTTAAAAACATTCAAATTTCTACCATCATCATTATAGCATCCCGCCTTTTTATCACATAAACGGTCATTAAATTTTACAAAACCGAGGATCTTTAAGGTTTATTGTCTTGGAAACCAGGAACATAAAACATGAAAACATAAAAACATTCTTCTTAAACACTTGAAAGGCTTCTCCTCATGTTCACCCTAGGTTCATTACTGCATCTCATAACCGGGGGACACAAATCAAAAGAAAGGGTGAGCAGAAGGCGCAGTAAGGGAAACAAGGGAAACATTTAACATGTGAACATGAGATACATCAATAAAGTCATGAAAAGAACTTTAAGGCATGAAAATGAAATCATGAGGAATATCATAATAAAAATAAAATTTTTTCATAACTTGATGATGTGGCTTCAACATTTAATATTGACAATCATATCGTTTCACCGAGGTCCGTCCCCAAGGTTTCATTAAAATTACCAAGGCTGTTCACGAAGGTGTCAGTCTAAAAAGTCATCTCTATAGATTAAGTCTTTACCCAATGCATTGGAGCGCTATCTGCGAGCACCCTTGAAATGTATTTATTATCATGCGAGCCACATATATAATCATCAATAATTTCATAAACAACCCATATAGCATAAAAGAAATGGGTTTAATTTCATAATCATAACATTTTAAAAACTTCTTTAAAGACATGATCTTTATGTCACTTTAAACCCACGGAAAAGGGAAAGCGGGTTTCATATATGTAAATAACAGAATATAAAATAGAACATTTTGATATATATGTTAATACCCCTGTATAAATAAGAGATTTTAGTATTCACTTAATAACATAAAATAATTTTGAGATAAGGAGGGAGGCATTTTGAGACGAAAACTATGGAGCATAACGTCTATGATACATTGTTTCAGAACACTTTGAAAAGAGAGGAGACATGGGTCACCCACTCAAAAATTATACAAAAAACAGTAGGGGAATAGAATATATAGTGTTTAAGAACATGGTAATGAAATTTGAACGATATACCATATGAAACAAAGAACATGAAAGGAAGACAAAAATAATATTTCTCTTATGAGAATTCGGCAGCCTAACGACGTTAAGTAAAACATCCAAAAAATGGATTAACGAGATCAAATAGGGTCTCTCATCATATGAAAATAAATGATCCGTATGATAGAAATAGAGATCACATCCCAACATAATAAAAAGGAACTTGAAAGACTTGACATGAAAGTAGATATTGAAAACGAGAAGGGTGAAAGAACCCCTTAGAAATTCAGCAGCCTAACGGCTCCATTTAAAACTTCCAAAAATGGATTGACAAGATAAAATAGGGTCTCTCATCATATGAACATAAATGATCCGTATGATAGATATAGATATAATACCCCAACATAATAAAAAGGAACTTGAAAGACTTGACATGAAAGTAGATCTTGAAAACGAGAAGGGTGGAAGAACCCCTTAGAAATTCGGCAGCCTAACAACGCCACTTAAACTTCAACAAAAATGAATTGATGAGATCAAATAGGGTCTCTAATCATATGAAAATAAATGATAAGTATGATAGATATATATATCATACCCCAAAACAAAAAAAAGGACCTTTAAAGTCTTGACATGAAAGTAGATCTTGAAAATGAGAAGGGTGAAAGAACCCCTTAGAAATTCGGCAGCCTAACGACGCCACTTAAACATCAACAAAAATGAATTGATGAGATCAAATAGGGACTCTCATAATATGAACATAAATGATCAGTATGATAGATTTAGATATCATACCCCAACATAATAAAAAGTAACTTTCAATACTTGACATGGAATTAGAACGTTGAAAAAGGAGAAAGGTTAAAGAACCACTTAAAATTCGGCAGCCTAACGGCGCCACTGAAACATCAACAAAATGAATTGATGAGATCAAATAGGGTACCTAATCATATGATCATAAAATATCAGTATGATATATTTATATATCATACCCCAACATAATAAAAAGGAACATCCAAGACTTGACATGGAATTAGAACTTTGAAAAGGGAGAAAGGTGAAATCACCACTTAAAAATTCGGCATCCTAACGGCACCACTTAAAACATTAGAATACTGAATTGAAGAGATAAAATGGGGTATCTCATCATATAATCATAAAAGATCAGTATGATAAATTTAGAGGTCAAACCCCAACATAATAAAAAAATTACTTCAAATACTTTACATGAAAATAGATCTTGAAAAATGAGAAGGGAGAAACAATCCGTTACAAAAATTTCGGCAGCCTAACGGCGCCACTTAAAACATCATAAAACGAAATAATGAGAGTAAGAGGGGATCTCTCATTATATGGACATGTAAAGGGAAGTAATAGGAGTATAAAATAACATCCTTTAACATAAGAACATGGAGCATAAAATAAATTACATAAAAGAGATTACATGAAAAGAATGAGAGAGATAAGATCCCTTACCTTAAAACGTAACTCTTAAAACTCAATGGTTGGGACCTTGAGGGCTTGGGGGAACCTTGGGAGGACTCCTTGGGACGTAATGAGACCGGAGCTTTGTTGGGAAAGAGTGGGGAGTCTAAATGGATGAGAGGATGGCTTGGTATTTATAGGGAAAGTGAGGGGACAAGGCATTAATGGCCTAGGGACACCTCATTAGTGGTTTTGGCAAAACCATGGGCTTGCCCATGGTATTTGCCCATGGTATTGGCCACTTGGGACACCTCATAAATTATCTTACTATTAGTAAGTTGACCATATTTATTACATTCTTAATACATCATTTAATGATGTCATTAAACACCCGTAACTTAAAAACTGCGTTTTGACTATTCATCGAAAATTCAACTTTCTCAGAATAATCCCAAAATTCCACCTTAACCAAATAACAATGCTCTGATTTCAAAAATTATATCCATTTTATAAAAATAATTTTCTAAATATTTTTAATTAAATTTATAATTAAAAAAGCATTATTGACTGAAAATTTATTTTTTTCAGAAAAATACCCAAAAATTACCTTAACATAATATCGATGCTCTGAGTTCAAAAATGAAATCCATTTTATAAAAATAATTTTCTAAATATATTTAATTTAATTTTTAATTAAAAACACTATTCACCCGAAAAAACTAATACTTGAATAATAATTTATGAAACTGTTATTTAACCATTTTATTGAATCACATTACTTAATCAAAGTGCCTAGCTTATTTTAATACCTTCTTTAAGTGAGATTACTAATCCATTTGGTCACATTTCTAATCCTAAGCATAAAATCACTATTCATAATTTACTATTCATCAAAAATATGTTGATCTTATTAGACTCTAAATTTTGTACTGAACATAATTGTAGAAGATCATTTTTTGAAAATCATTACACATTTTTAATTATTTAAGGTTTACCTAAACATTTTTAAAATATCCTTCTAAAATTCATCAAAATTTTGCATACTATATTTATCCGGACATTTGAAAATTCATAAACTTCATCATAAGAATAAATCCCAATTTTTATTTAAAACAAAGGATTACACAAGGCAGTTACAGTCTCCTTACATAGCCTCTTATCACACCAGCATAGGACCTATGTGTAAGTTGTGCTAAGGTGAGAGAATCCGAGGGAGGCTCGGCCAACATTGCCTGAATAGTAATTTCAATCAGTTTGAACTTCTCACAAAGGCGATCTCATTCTAGCTTCACACGATGAAGTTCAACTTGGGTTTGGTCGAGAGCAAAGCCCAGTGGTGATACCTCCTTCCGAAGTTCTGTTAGATGGGATTCGATCGGTCCAAGACTACTGGGTGAGGCCCTCAAATTTTCTTTCTATATTAATTATGAAGATTACATCTATTTAGAGAAAATAATCGAAATGTTCAGTTTACAGTGGTCATATTGACCAATGGTCATATAATAGTCAAAACCCAATGGTCTCATTTTAATTATACTCATGTTTTCAAATGAAACATTTTTGTTGAGTATAAAAATAAAATAAAATAACACATAAAATTAGGAAACAAGATTTATTCATAATTTCGGGTCATTACATTCTTCCCCCTTAAGAAATTGTGTTCTCGTAATTTTTAAAATTGGGTTTTGAAATTTCATTGAAAGTCCCACATCAGAAAATGAGACAGTAAAATTATTACTTTAAAAGAAAGAAATGGAAGTACAATGGTCACCCGAGTTAACCCACACTAGGATTCCATGTAGGAAAACATGGACATGGAAGAAAAAAAAGGGTCAAGTTCTGAGGGGCAGTGATAGAGAACATGATTAGGAGAAAGTTAACCATAAGAAAATCCCAAACTTATGATGTGTGTAAACGGTCTTTGATTACCTAGTAGGAAGCGTAAACCAAAAACGTTTTCATTTTAAGTTCCTTTTCATAATTTTGAGGAATTCATTCACTACATAGAACAAAAACATAAGAAAATATACCTACCTCCATGTAGAGTTTCATCCATTATTAAGTTTCTACCCAAAACTAATCGTTTCTCGAAATGATGAGCATTCAAAAACACTTGGTCTCATCAAAACACAAGAATCATCTTCTTGAGAGTCACTTAATCCACAAATGACTAACTATCATTTTCTTATACCTTTAATCATTATCCCAAAATCAAAAAAACTAAGATAAAACAACTCATCAAAAAGAAAGAATCCCTTATGATGGGAAACTACTTTTAAATCTTCAAATATCCAAGGTACTACCCAAAGTTTATCATAGACCATTCCATAAGTAACAGTCCTTAAAATTCCTCAAAATAAAAAAAACTATGATTAAAACCAAAATACAAGACGGATTTGATAACATAGTCTTCCAAAATAAACTTCATTATTCATCTCCAAACAACATCAACCACACCTAATATCTTATAACAAAAGTAGCTAACCTAAACATATTTTACCCATGATTGGTTAATCATTTCCATAAGTAACCTAAATTACTATAAGTCCACCATAAATTCATCAATTAGTCAAAATATAAGTCAACCTTACTCCTCAATGAAAATACCATTGTAATCTATTTACCTCGATCATATAGGGTCCCCAAAATAGTGAACGTCTTCCAAAATAATAATCGACTTTTAATCCCCTAATCATCCCTATCATATTAATGCAGCAATCATCGCATTTCCTATCACATTGGTTGGTGGGACATGTTCTTCCATTTCCCACCATTAACTAATAAGAGAAAGCATAATTAGGGGCTTAAGTACTTATCCAATAATCATGAAAAGGAACTGAAAGCACATAAGGATAACTTTTAGAAGAAAAGTATACCCTAACTTGTGATCCCCTAGGTTCCCATATAGGTTATCCATTATCATATATTCTTATGTGAATCTTTATTTTATTTCATCTTTGTTCCTTTAACTATGGTTCATACTAAGCTTATGAATTTACCAAAGCATATCCCCTAGGAGTGTCGTAACCACGAGTGCAGTAGGGCCCGTTGTTGTGTACCAGTTCCCGTTTGAGTCTAGCTCAAAGCGGTGTTTTCAGGTTTTACACCTATGTACATCTGGGCCAGAGCCACCTCTACCTGCTCGTACCCAGACAAGGATGTATTTTCTTGGAAACCCCTTACTCAATACTCACCAAAATACCAGGAAGATTTTCTATATTTAAACTTTTCTATAGGGTTCTTCCTAGTGTTTTCATATCCTAATTTCCACAAATAACTAAACCATACTTTGATACCAACTATAGAATCCCGCCTTATTATCACATAAACTTTCATGACATTTTACAAAACCTAGGATCTTTAAGGTTTAGTGTCTTGGAAACCAAGAACTTAAAACATGAAAACATAAAAACATTTTTCTTAAACACTTGAAAGGCTTATCCTAATGTTCACCATAGGTTCATTACTGCATCTCATAACCTGGGGACATACATCAAAAGAAAGGGTGAGCAGAAGGCCCAGTAAGGGAAACAAGGGAAACATTTAACATGTGAACTTGAGATAGATCAATAAAGTCATGAAAAGAACTTTAAGGCATGAAAATTAAGTCATGAGGCATATCATAATAAAAATAACATTTTTTCATAGCTTGAAGATGTGGATGCAACATTTAATATTTACAATAATTTCGTTTCACCATGGTCCATCCCCAAGGTGTCATTAAAATTACCAACGTTATTCACCAAGGTATCAGTCTAAAAAGTCATCTATAGAGATTAAGTCTTTACCCAATGCATTGGAGTGCTATCTGGGCGCACCCTTGACATATCTTTATTGTCATGTGAGCCACATATATCATCATCAATCATTTCATAAACAACCCATATAGCATAAAAGAAATGGGTTTCATTTCATAATCATAACGTTTTAAAAACTTCTTTAATGACATGATCTTTATGTCACTTTAAACCCACGGAAAAGGGAAAACGAGTTTCATGTATGTAAATCCCAGAATTTAAAATAGAAAATTTTGATATATATTTGAATACCCATGTAGAAATAAGAACATTGAGTATTCAATTAATAACATAAAATAATTTTGAGATAAGGAGGGAGGCATTTTGAGACGAAAACTATGCAGCATAACATCTACGATACATGGTTATAGAACACATTGAAAAGAGAGGGGACATGGGTCACCCACTCAAAAATGATACATAAAATAGTAGGGGAACAGAATATATAGTATTTAAGAACATGGTAATGAAATTTGAATGATATACCTTATGAAACGAAAAACTTCAAAGGAAGACAAAAATATGATATCTCTTATGAGAATTCGGCAGCCTAACGGCGTCACTGAAAACATCAAAAAATGGATTGATGAGATCAAATAGGGTATCTCATAATATGAACATAAATGACCAGTATGATAGATATAGAGATCACACCCAAACATAATAAAAAGGAACTTGAAAGACTTGACATGAAAGTAGATCTCGAAAACGAGAAGGGTGAAAGGACCCCGTAGAAATTCGGCAGCCTAACGACGCCACTTAAAACATCAAAAATGGATTTACGAGATAAAATAGGGTCTCTCATAATATGAACATAAATGATCAGTATTATAGATATAGATATCATACCCCAACATAATAAAAATGAACTCGAAAGACTTGACATGAAAGTAGGTCTTGAAAACGAGAAGGGTGGAAGAACCCCTTAGAAATTCAGCAGCCTAACAGCACCACTTAAACTTCAAATAAAATGAATTGATGAGATCAAATAGGGTCTCTCATCATATGAACATAAATGATCAGTGTGATAGATATAGATATAATACCCCAACATAATAAAAAGGAACTTGAAAGACTTGACATGAATGTAGATCTTGAAAATGAGAAGGGTGAAAGAACCCCTTAGAAATTCGGCAGCCTAACGACGCCACTTAAACTTCAACAAAAATGAATTGATGAGATCAAATAGGGATTCTCATCATATGAACATAAAAGATCAGTATGATAGACTTAGAGATCATACCCCAACATAATAAAAACGAACTTGAAATACTTGACATGGAATTAGAACTTTGAAAAAGGAGAATGGTGAAAGAACCATTTAAAATTCGGCAGCCAAAAGGCGCCACTTAAACTGCAAAAAAAATGAATTAATGAGATCAAATAGGGTCTCTCATCATATGAACATAAAATATAAGTATGATATATTTAGATATCATAACCCGACATAATAAAAATGAACTTGCAAGACTTGACATGGAATTAGAACTTTGAAAAGGGAGAAAGGTGAAAGAACAACTTAAAAATTCGGCAGCCTAACGGCGCCACATAAAACATCAAAATGCTGAATTGAAAAGATAAAATGGGGTCTATAATAATATGATCATAAAAGATCAGTATTATAAATTTATAGATAATATCCCAACATAATAAAAATGAACTCGAAATACTTTACATGAAAATAGATCATGAAAAATGAGAAAGGAGAAAGAATCCGTTAAAAAAATTTCGGCAGCCTAACGGCGCCACTTAAAACATAATAAAATGAAATAATGAAAGTAAGAGGGGATCTCTCATTATATGAAAACTAAAAGGGAAGTAAGAGGAGTATAAAATAACATACTTCAACATAAGAACGTGGATCATAAAAGAAATTACATAAAATAGATTACTTGAAAAGAAAGAGAGAGAGATCAGATCCCTTACCTTAAAAAATAATTCTTAAAATTCAATGGTTGGGACCTTGAGGGATTGGGGGCACCTTGGGAGGACTCATTGGGACGTAATGAGAACAGAAAATCGTTGGGGAAGAGTCGGGAGTCGAAATGGATGAGATGATGGCTTGGTATTTATAGGGAAAGTGAGGGGACAAGGCATTAATGGCCAAGGGACATCTCATTAGTAGTTTTGGAAAAACCATCGGCTTGCCCATGGTTTTTGCCCATGGTATTGGCCACTTGGGAAACCTCATACCTTATATTACTATTCATAAGTCGACCATATTTATTTAATACTTAATACATCATTTAATGATGTCATTAAACACCCGTAACTTAAAAACTGTATTTTCACTATTCATTGAAAATTCAACTTTCTCAGAATAGTCCCAAAATTTCACCTTAACCAAATATTAATACTCTGATTTCAAAAATGAAATAAATTTTATAAAAACAATTTTCTAAATATTTTTAATTAAATTTTTAATTTTTAAAAAACACTATTCACCGAAAATTCATTTTTTTCAGAAAAATCCCAAAAAATTACCTTAACATAATATCGTTGCTCTGAGTTCAAATATGAAATCCATTTTATAAAAATAATTTTTTAAATATTTTTAATTTAATTTTTAATTAAAAACCCTATTCTCCTGAAAAAACTAATACTTGAATAATAATTTATGAAACCGTTATTTAACCATTTTATTGAATCACATTACATAATCAAAGTGCCTAGCTTATTTTAATAGCTTCTTTAAGTGAGATTACTAATCCATTTGGTCACATTACTAATCCTAAGCATAAAATCACTATTCATAATTTACTATTCATCAAAAATTATGTTGATCTTAATAGACTCTAAATTTTTTACTGAACATAATTGTAGAAGATCATTTTTTGAAAATCATTACCCATTTTTAATTATGTAAGGTTTACCTATACATTTTTAAAATATCCTTTTTCTAAAATTCATCAAAATTATGCATACTATATTTATCTGGACATTTGAAAATTCATAAACTTCATCATAAGAACAAATCCGAATTTTTATTTAAAACAAAGGATTACACAAGGCAGTTACGGTCTCCTTACATAGCCTCTTATCACACCAGCATAGGACCTAAGTGTAAGGTGTGCTAAGGTGAGAGAATCCGAGGGAGGCTCAGCCAACATCACACGAGTAGTAATTTCTATCAGTTTGAACTTCTCACGAAGGCGATCCCGTTCTAGCTTCACACGATGAAGTTCAGCTTGTGTTTGGTCCAGAGCAATGCCCAGTGGTGCTACCTCCTTGCCAAGTTCTGTTAGATGGGCTTTGATCCGTCCAAGACTACTGGGTGAGGCCATCAAATCTTCTTTCTATATTAATTAACCAAGATTACTTGTCTTTAGAGAAAATAATCAAAATGTTCAGTTTACAGTGGTTATATTGACCAATGGTCATATAATAGTCAAATCCCAACCGTCTCATTTTAATTATACTCATGTTATCAAATGAAACATTTTTTTTGAGTATAAAAATAAAATAAAATAACACATAAAATTAGGAAACAAGATTTATTCAAAAATTCAGGTTGTAACAAGCATTAACCTTTTGTTTTGATAAATGGTTAGAATGATTCATATTGTCCTTACACTTTTAGAACTAAATCGAGGGAGGGACATTTAGTGTATCATTATCTCCACTCACATTCTTAGATAAAATCTTCATGTCTTTTTAGTAAATAATCCCCAATTACCATCCCTTATTTACATAAAAAGATTATTAAAAACCTTGAGACAATTTACTATATTCTTACTCAAACTCATAGAGCATAATGATAAGATCATATTTGTTTCTCCTGGGTTTCTATTTTCCTTTAAATTACATATTCCTTTTATCATCATAACCATGAGATTGATATGTAACTCTTTCCATTATTTCAATTGTTAATGAAAAATTCACTATATATTATTGTCTAGTATTGGGTCATAGAGCCAATTCTATATTGAGACATGACTTTAAGCTAGTAAATACCTTATTATCTTTAGTTTATGGTTGGAGGACAATAAAAAAATCATACCATGAAGGTCCACGAAATTAGCCTTGTATGTACCAACATATTCATAATCCATTTTCATTAACTCAATGAACCCTTTCTATATATATATATATAATGATTAAAATGAAGGTAGTTATTGAAAAATAATTCCTTAAAATTGGAAAATCCATGGAATCAATTTCATCTCGCAGCCTCGTATTCGTTACTAGAGTTGACAACTGGTCAGGATCTCCATATAACTGATATATAGCCAGAATGTAATTATCCTTTTATGAAAACTAGAAAATAGATAATACTTTTTTATTTGTTCTAATAAATTGTTTATAAATAATTGGATTATATTTACCACTAAAATAAGGTGCATGTTGAATCATGAAGGACTTAAAATAATGATGTTCACTCTTTTAATAATTTAGATGTCCAACATGAATAATATCATGAGAATGTTAGTTAAGCATAAAGATGATATTTTTCCTTCTATAATTTATATAATTAGGATTTTTATGAGAACAATCATTTCATTTAATATTACAGTCAATATTTATGTAGTTCTTATTGGATACATCCATAGACTAAAAGAAAAAGTATAGAGTAATTAATTATAATCATAGAAAAGAACCACATAATCATGAATACCCATTAATATGATGTTTAAATTATGAAAAATTCATTAATAAATGAATATTCTAGTCGATCATAGGATATAAAAAGAAAAAAAAGAAAATGTTTCATGATGGTTTGTGAAAATGTTGGGAAATTCAAATGAATATCTCATGGGATTGTCAAACTAGATGTGCAGTATGGCTCGCTATCGTTCAGTAGTTCCCCATCATATGTATCTAAATTCTATTTTTTGGGGTTGTTAAACCAATTAAAAAATAATATGTATCCACAAGCACTTGAAATATCCAGTCATTGGGGTATTTATAGGAAACCAATCACTCTATCAGTTACATCATTTCCCGGACATTTTCCAATACATTAACACATTCATAGAACTATCCTTATAGAAATGTTATTAGGGATCTCACTATCGTTTTTAGATCCAAAATTTCAAATATTCACGAATAATCTCCTGGATAATGATTTTATCTACCCATAATTAATCTAAATATCCATTATTTTTTTCCCTGAATACTACATTCATTACACAAATACTCCAATTGACATCATTAGATTTTTTCCTTGGGAAACTCGGAATCATAATACTGGAATATAATTGAGCTACAATATCTCCCATTCAGTTTCTTTGGACTAAAATTATTCTTACACATATCAATAATTATACATATCTTTCTATATTAGTGAATGGAAACATAAAAACATGTGATATCAGATTCATAGTAATTGTAAAAAAGGTAGATTTCTTAGCATAATCATGATTATAAGGGTCAGAAATATCATCGTGAATATTGAAGATCATACCATACATTTCAATGATAATAAAAAAGAGTCATGGAATAATTAATTGATGTTAATAAATCTTGAATCATATCAGAATCAACATCATAGTCCATAAATCCATGATATCAAAATATAATATGGAATTGAGATAGACACATAATTATATAAAATCATTTTTATAAAAGTCATGTAATCACTTCCAAGTCCATATTTTTTGAATGGTTTAACTCCCCAAACCATCGTAGATGTCATGGTTCACAACTAAGACAGTATTTGAAGACATAGTCCTTTATTGAATTGAATTCACCCCACATTCTGTCAATTTCTATGTCAGGAGATATAAATCATTTTTAATGCATTATATGGAAATATAGGTCTCACCCATCACAAAATAAAATCATTCGTTTGTATTCCACTATGTCACAAACATTAATCATATAATATCCCATGAAATGACTTGGGTATTACGAACATTAATCATATAAAAACATCTAGAAAATAGATATGTTTCATAATCATTTAATCAAATCAAAACATGTGATAAGAAGTTGGTTTCAAATTCATATACACTACAAAAATAGAAATGAGTTTCATAAATATCATGCCATCAAAACATAAACCATTCATAAAAAGAATATGAATAATATGAAAGGGTCATATCCCTTAAAATTTATGAGAAACACAAAAAAATTTCTTCTTATATGTAAAATAATTTGTCAAGATCCTTTAAAAACATTTCATGGGTAAAAATTCATTTCTTCTATGAAGAAAAATTTCCAAAACAAAACTATTTTTGAACATTTATTTGAAAATATATTTGAAAAATTATAAAGGAATATCTGAATACCATAAAACATTTTTAGAATCCATTTTCCTTGAAAATTATATTAAGAGAAAATTTAAAAAAATAATATATGGAATATTTTTTGAAATAATTTTTTTTTGAATAAAACAAATTTATGAATGAATATATAAATAAGATTAAATTTTCATACAAAAAAATTATCTTGATAATATCAATTACAAAAGAGAGGGAAAATTAAAATAATACATGAAGATATCATGTAAAACCAGAGGAGAATATAATTTGTGACTTTCCTTGAAATATGGTCCATAAGATTTCATCAATGGATCCTTATTTATAAACAATCCTAATAAATAATAAGATTTCTACAATAAAATTTTCCCACATTAGTAACATTGAATAAAAATACCCATGTAATTAAATAGCATACATTAATCTTAGAATATCATTGAAATTTTTATATTCAATACTTTTCATGTTAAATGGTAGTATATACATGTCATAAAATAATATAGGAGGTTAACAAAACATGTGTCTCAAAGATGGACGATTGAGACAAAATTACAATTCCAATCTGGTAACCTTTGATCCTTAAAACCCCATGAAATTGAGAAAATATAATGGGTATGCAAATTAACATAAATTGAAGTATATGGATAATTTAATTCACTCATGGTCATCATATATTCTACACAAAAGAAATGAATTTTGAATAAGTCATTTGTCTCTCTGAAATAAATGTTAGACTATAAATCTGCTACCATTTTGTCTTAACACTCAACATGTTCATTCAAAACAACATTATAAAAATTATAAGATTATTATAAATATATATAATAACCAATTTAAATTATATCAACCTTATTTTTTATGACCTTTTATTAACCACATATTAATAATTTCATATTGAGGTTTCATTTCGGGTAATAACCACATTGATTTCCATACATGTTTTACTTGTTATTTTTGGTCATCCAAATTATATCAATACTTAATTTTTCATTATTTTTAAACAACATATAAATTTCATATATAATAATTATATATTTATTTATAGTAATTTATAAAAAATATAAATAGAAAATGAAATAAACTATTCAAGGAGACGTTAGGCCACACAAATGCATGAACATTGTCTCTATTTTCTTATTGTATTTGAAAAAATAAAATAAATAATTTTTTTACATATATATAATATCATTAAATTAAAATTATTATTTCATATATATCAAATTAATTCATAAAATTATTCATTAATAAATTTTAGGTAATTTTTGAACGAATCAAATCGCTTTGAGGATGTTTTAGACAACACGTCTATAAATGATGTTATCATTTTTCCAATAAATGTAAAGGATGAATGTATGTGTTAAATAATAAATACATATTAATAAAAACATAATAAACATAATAAATATCATATAAA
Organism: Viscum album; assembly: GCA_963277665.1. NCBI lineage: Eukaryota > Viridiplantae > Streptophyta > Magnoliopsida > Santalales > Viscaceae > Viscum > Viscum album. The sequence continues at coordinate 1,424,117,816 of OY728148.1, read as the reverse complement.
AACAGAAATTAAATCATTATTTCCAACCTTGAATGGTGACAATGGAAGATTGAACAACATCGGTTCACGAGGCGGTAGTCCGTCGTACACACGAACAATGATTGTGTACCCCATTTGATGGTAGTGTGTATCACTATTAGTATTAACCTTATAATAACAATATATCAATATATATAGGATAATTATGTTATTATATAAGTTTATAATACAAAATTTTTAGGGGTATGGATAATTCCGAAAAATATATTTTATGGGAGTATGTGGCATCTTTTTGGGTAACACATTTTGGATTTCACCAAATAATTCCTTGGATAGATTTTTTTGTTATTGTAGGATTATAGAATTAATTTAGGGAATTTTGGAGGTTATTAGGGGAGGGTTTGGTTTATCTAATGTTCTTCATAGGTGTGAATATGTTTATGGGCGAGTTCCCTTCTATAATAGAGTAGTGGGATTCTTGTAAATATAAAAAGGTAAACACCATTGAGAGGTCTCTTAAACAACTTGTACATAAAATATTTAGCCACTTTTGATACAAATGGATTCTGGGTAAAAATATGACAATAAAATTGATTTTGGAAATGTCACTAGGTTATTTTTCCTTATAAATTTAGTAAATAAAATTTCCAAAATCATATAATATAAGTGGAATAAATTAATTCGGAATTTATACCATAGATGTGTAATGAAAGTGGATATTGATAGTGAAAACTCCAAAAGTTATAAATTATTTTTTATCCAATATCAATGTTAAATGGGTTCTAATGAAATTAATTGGATTAATTTATTTGATTTTGATCTAATTAAGCATTAAAACAAAAATAAAATATAATTTGAGTATATAAATATATTATACAGCAATGAAATTTTCTATTAAAATTCAGTATTTTAACAATTCATAAAAATGATTATTTTCAGAAAAATATCATGAATATTCATGCTAAGATAAATTTTAAATTAAAAATTAAAAAAGGAGGTCTATTTTAACAAAAATAAATTTCTTGGAGTTTCTAAATTTAATTGTACGGTTGTTCTCATATTGACCTAAAATGATGTTATTTTGAGAAAATATATTTTTTTCAAAACATATTCACATTACTGAGAATTATATGTTTTATGATGAATATTTTTTGTTATATTAAAAAATAAAAAATATTTAATTTTTTTTATTACAGTTCATATTACTCTGTTTAACAACTATGTTAGAACTATCGTGATGGAATAATAAAATAAAATAAATATTGTTTCCTAAAAACAAAATATTGTGTGTAATGCAAGCCAAGTCAGACTTTCTGTTGCGAAAGAATATTCAGTGAAGAGTATAATAAAATCAAAAAAAATTATAGTGTTCAATGTATAACATTAATAAAAATTAAATTATTCAAAAGAAATGTTCATAAGAACTCATGGTGTAAAATTACACACCCTTAAATTTAATTTAAACCCTAAAATTTGTCATTCTGATACAAACAACTGATTATAATGTTTACTCATCATATAAAACAATTCCCATTCATATTCTTTTAAATAATGTTTTATCCAAAATGGATTGACTTGTTGAGTATTTTTTTCATAGAATATTCTTTGTAGTATCCATAATTTTAATTCACTGTTCCTCGTAAACAAATATCACGATCCCTGGATATGAAATATGAGTTTATTACATTTGCAGGGTCTGGTATGTACATCCTTGAAATAGATAATAATAAAAAATTATATAATAGGAAGATATTTGGAGGAGGTTCTAACCTATAGGCTCCTATCATGAAATAATTATGAATTTTAATGGGACTAATATATATTGGGTTTAGTTTCCCTTACATACCAATTCTCATAACCATATTCCTTGGTGATATTCATAGAAAAAACATGTCACCTACTTAGAAAAATTTATCATGATGATGGTTTTGATCATGAAAATCACCCAATATCGAGCTTTCATAATATTCTTCAAAATAGTTATAACCATATCGACAATTTCTTTAGTGATATCATGTTCGAATATCATTATTTATCCAACATTATATATACATGTTGGGGATATAAATTGCATCTTATATAGGGATTCATATGGAGCAATAGGAATTCTTGAATGAAAACAGATGTGGTTAGAAGACTCAACTTGAGTAATGTGTTGATCATAACCAACATTGAAATACAAAAAACATGATCTAAAAATATCCAATAAGACTTTAATTTTTCGTTCAGACTCACCATCCATGTGAGGATGATTTGTAGTACTGAAACAAAATTATAAATCATGTGAGTTCTAAAGACTTTTCCAGAAATTAGTGGTAATCCTCATATCTAGATAAAATAAAATATAATGTGACACTCAATGATACATTACAACTTCCATAATGGATATTATGGAATGATTATCTATAGATATGTATTACCTAATAATAATTAAGTGTTATTAATTAGTAAGGATAAATATTACCACACATATAGAATTAAAATCTATTGAGGTTTTGGGATTCTAATGAAAAAACAATAGTAATGTTCTCCAAATTCATTTTTGTATGGTTAATGGATGAAAATTCCACATGAAATTTTATTATTTAGCCATTAAATGCTGAAATATTAAGAAATGAGACTCTATATCTACAATATTAATCCTCATTCCTACCCATCATAATTATTTTTTTAATCCTCTAAATATTTTCATACATCTACGATGAGTTGGAAATGAAGAACTATGGTATTGATCAGATAGAACCACAACAGAATCTGATATGTATGAATCACATACATGGTCTATGACCTTTATCATTCCATCATCTTCAAGGTTACACTTGGGAACATTTCAAAATACTGTTTTCAGCTCTACATATTACTATTGCACCATTTTAATATTAACTGGGATATAGTGTGGAATAATCAATTGAGATTGATAATATTTTTGATCATTATTCAATATTCCCATAACCATTCATTTAAAATATAGAAACATTGAATCTTTTGTGATCCCCATCATAGATAATCTATCATTATCCTTTCGATGCAAAGAATCATACACATTGTTTGTTTTCCAAGGACGGTAAGCATTGAATAGTAACAATACATTATCAAAACTAACCATAATCTCAAGATAATTATGAAATTCTTTTGTGTGAATATATATTTCTAACATTTTTTATCAATATATATTTATATATCACTTTTCTCGGTAAAGATAATCCATCCCTATAAATAATGAAAAATTTACCACAGTTTACTCTAAATCATGAATTGGTTAATTATACTTGTAGATCTTCAACTGTTGTGATGAAAAAGTGATAACCAAGTTATTATGTAAAAGAACACATACCAATACATTCTTTTTATGAGTAACTACATATTATATTACCCTATCCTCTATAGGATAAGGTATGCAAAATTTCATTAACTGATCTTGTCATCTATTCCCTAATACTTTCTTCACATTCATCTATCTAGAGGAAAATGTTTATCAATATTGTCTCTTGAAAATAATAATATCATCTATAAATACTGCAATAAACCATTCCTAGAAATCTCTAAAGACAATATTCATTAAATCCATAAAGATTCAGGGGTCATTCATATAACCAAAAGGCATAACTATATACTCATAGTGTCCATAACTTATGAAGAATGTTGTCTTGGGAATATCCTCCTAATTGACCCTCAAAAGATGATATCCAAAGTAAAAGTAAATCATGAAAATATGACAATATTTTTTCTGTTGATCAAATAATCCTTCAATATGGGGATGAGGATATATTTTCTTGATCATTATCTTGTTAAACTATCGATAATCAATGAAATTTCACATTGATCCTTATTTCATTTCAAAAAAAAATATTGGTTAACCCCAAGGTGACACACATTGTAAAATAAACCCCTTATCATGGTTTTCATAGAGTTTCTTCTTCAATTACTACAACCAATAGGGGATATTATATTGGGAGGATTTGAAATTTGTTTGTACCCAAGTATGAGTTCTATCGAGAAGTAAAAATAAACTATTTGTGGAAGGATATGAAATTGTTCTAGAAATACATTTAAAAATTCATGAATAATATGAATATCATCATTTTAAATATTATCCACATCCAATTTATAAAAAATTCCCTTATGGATGGGAATTGTGACAGATTCGGAGGATGTAATCTCCCTAGGATGTTTATAAATATAATCACATTGATAAAAGATCATCATTTGGTTTGAAAAATCATAAATAAATTCCCTTCTTCAAAATATGATGTGAAATTTATAAAGATCAAGATAATACATGCCTTAAATGAAATAAAATTCAACTAGAAGTTTAATGACAACATTTTCAGAATCATATCTGCAAAAACATCAAACAAACTGCATTCTTGTACTTGAGATGCAATAATATTACTATTATGGGGTTTCACTACATATTCTATATATAATAATAATGTTTAAATACTAATTCCCTTATAAAATTCATTATATATAAATTAATGGGTATATATAGAAAAAATAAGTTTTTAATATTCCAAAAGTAGATTTTATGTGTAAAATTTAACATGTAATTATCGAAAAACTTATCAGAAATAAAAATCACGGGAGATTTATCATTTCCCCTCAGCATAGGAGGGTTTTGATTTGGATTAGCATCATAATATTCCTATGTGGGACTGGTTATAATAATTCTAATTCCTTTTAATCATTACCTTTGTTGTGGGGTGGTGCATTCTATGTTTCATTCAATCCATTCACATTTTTATCTATATTCTTCCCAAAAAATAGGAAATAAAATGGAAGATGGCCTTCCCATACATACATAAAATATTTATTAGACACCATAAGTAAATTTCCCCCATTCATATTCATAAACATTGAGAATAAATGAAATATCATCTTCTTTTACCCATGATTTTTTGATTTTTCTTTGAACTGTATATTCCATTAATTTTCTAATACATGATATTGACACTTTACTCCAAACCCTATTTTAACCTTGATTTCACACTGCACAATCTCTTTGTAGATACTAATATATCTTATAGAATCTTACATTCTTAGACATGGATTTAATAAACATAATATCTTATGATCATTACTTTTATATTGGATTATATTACTAGACCCATACCACAATATTTCTATGAAACTATAATCATAGGCATAGAATGATTCATCATACATTTTCTTTATTTAAACAAAATCATTATGAAACATTCTATAAAATATAAGAGTAAAATATTAATTGAAAATTTAGTTCATGAACTGGTCCCAAACAATATATTAAAATTATAATTATTTCATGGTATTATTAATTATAGTACAACACATGTCTACTTCACCTTCTAAATGATAAATATTTTGAATAAAATACTCATGTTTTAAAAACTGGTGAATTTAGAAAATAATTTTAGTGGTGTATATCCATTATTCCGTAACAAGTTGATTAGGAGAACTACTAAATGAAAAGGTACATTGCCTCATTATGTAGTCAACAAAATTTAATTCCCTACTTTTCTAATTTAAATTTCTAACATTACTCATGGGTTACGAAAGTTGGGTGAGCATAGAAATTAGTTTTTTTATCCATATCATAAATCATTTGGATGCTCATGAGAAAAATCATTAAATTTCCCCTCTCACTTAGAATTTATGTGTTTTACTAAGGTTACATCAACTAACTATAAAAAAAATCTTGGAGTAAGAAAAAATATTCATATTCGGGAACCGAACTGTCCTAAAAATACTTACAAGATTCTTTAAATTTTATAACTTATATTATATATGACACCATAGGTTTATCCTGGGTTAATCAATGAAAAATTCTATAAAAATACATCATGATGGATCATGAAAATTTAGTGAATTTGAAAATATTATCCCCATGGAATATCAATCCATGTGTGCAGTAAGGACATTTTTTAGGAACTAGTTCCCAATTGTGTCAAGGTCAATATGATTTTTTCTAGATTGGTACCCCTATGTTCATAAATTCTAGAGTTGGATGCACTTATAGAATCCCAACAAGGATATATTTCAAGGAAACCACTCACTATGTCCTATACCAAAATTCGCAAATATTTTCCTATATATTGACTCATCCTTTTACATTTTCATAGAGAAGTATTACATGGTATATCCCAATGGTTTCCTCATTATATTTTACAATGGAAAACTAAACCTGAATTTTATACAAACTATAATAACCCTTGATTATCATGAATATCCAATTAATAATTTTTTCAGAATACATAATAAATTATTGAATCATATTGAGAATGATTGTATTAGTTTAGTGTGTTTGATAACATGGAAACATAAATAATGTTATATAACTATAGTACATTATCTCATAATAGATTATTTATGAAAATAATCTTTCATAGACATATCTTACATTATACATATCTTCAGAACATTGGGGAATTACACATAGGAATGGTTTAGTGTAGATTCATAGTAAGTGTAAACAATGTATACATTTAATCAAATTCATGAGTATAAGGGTATGAAAACGTGATCATGAAAATAGAAGATTGTACCCTGTATATAAAAGATCATAAAGAAGCATCATGGAATAAATAATAGTAGTTTATATGAAATGAATCATAATGGAATAAAGAATCTAATCCATGAAACCAGAAATTAGGAATAAGTAAATCACTTATGGAAGAAACATATGGATATGAAATTGATTCCATATTAGCCAAGGTATCACGACCAAGGCCATTTAGTGGAATGGGTTCACACCGCAATCCATATTACTTTCCATGATTCGGTCCAAATACCATTATAGGAGACATATTCTATTACTAAATTGAGTTCATCCCTCATACCATATATATCATTCTCCTCATATATAAATTTGTACCCTATACATTGGACATATATATAGTCCCACTCAAATCATAAATAAATGATACATATCTAAGACATTAGATAGGAAAAAATTTCTAAATCAGAAGAAATGAAATGAAAGGCCTATCATAAACATGTAATCATATCATAACACATGGAATAGTTGTAGATTCCGTAATAATTACATCAAATATTAATCCCTGAATAGAAGAGTATTTAATTATCATATAATTTGTATAAGAGAAATGGGTTTCACATTCATCATGTCATCAAAGCATAAACCATTTGTAAAAATAATATGAATGGTACCTAGGAATCATAACCTAGAACATTCATGAGTAATACCAAAATGATTCCACATTGGATGAAAAATTATGTAATGGGATAATTTAAAATAAATTCTTGAATAAATTTTTTTTTTATTAAAACTTTTATTTAAAACATAATACATTTTTGAAAAAAATTATATTTGAAAATATATTTGGAAGCATATAAATGACTCTTTTAAAAAACTAAAAAAATTTATAAATTAATTTTCCTTTAAATTGAACCTAAAATATAATTTTGGATAATATATTTGATATCATGGTTTTTTCAACTATAATATATTTCTAACTGGAGAGAGAAATTAGGTCATATTTTCTTTAGAATTCATAATTATATTATTATATTATTTTCCAAACTTTGAAAACTATACCAAAACATGAGGATATAATGTATAAATAGATATTAAAAAAATTCTAGTAGTGTTTATCATATATTTATCATAAAATTTCATCCATAGAATCACAATCATAAGAAATACTAACAAATGAAGATATTGTTGCAATAAAATCTCTCCACTTTGGTAACATTTAATAGAACACCATGTAAAAAACTAGAATACAAGAAGCAAAAAATATTATATTATAATGATAATTAGGATATAAATTTTGAAATGGTTGTATATACACCTCGTAAAATAATATAGAAGCATTACAAAACACATGTCTCATTGAAGGAAAATTAAGACAAAACTACCTTACGGATTTGGTTGCCTTTGAACCGTAAACACAAAGAAACTTGAGATCATAAAATAGGTATTTAAATAAAAATAAATTCAAATAAATTGATCATATATAACATTTTTGGGATTTATATACACCACAAAAAAATAAATGAGTCGGGAATAATTCATAAGTCCCACAAAAATAAATGTGAGAATATAAATCTTTTTTCCTTATCTATTGAATCTCATCATAGTCATTGAAAAAAATTATTTAATAGAAATATTCTTATAATAGATATATTAATGAATTATATTCAATAATATCATACAATATATAAATTAGTTATGACCTTATATTACCCATTTATAAACAATTTCATGTTGAATATACCCTTTAGGTAATAATTGCCTTGTGTTTTCAATATGTTTTGATTGTCATTCTTAGTCATCATACATAGATCATAAATTACTAATTTATAGAATATAAACCATTATATAATTATTATATATATTACGTATATATATATATATAATATACATAATTTAAAGATATAAAATAATATACATTGTTCATTGAGATGGTAGGATGTACGTACACATGAACGTTGATTCCATTTTCTTAACAAATTTAAAAAATGATATTAAATTATATATATATATATATAATTATTTATGTATTTTTTTTTCATATGTATATCATATAATTTCAATAAACCCTTTCATCGTATATATCATTAAATATGTGAATGAATCAGATTTCCTTGAGGAGAAGGTAGTCCTCACTTCTATAAAGAATGTATTCATATTTACAAAAAAAATCAATATAGGTATATGTTATATAGAAATTGAGGAAGCATAAAGATATATAATGTTTTAGATAAATCATAACAAAATATAAATTTATTCATTATTTCCCACTTTCAATGTTGGAAATGGAAGAATGAACGACATCCATTTGTTAAGAGGTAGTCCATTATACAAATGAACGATCACTAGGTATCCCATTTGAAGAATGTGTGAGTTTGTGTTTGTAATAAACTAACAATAAAAATAGATGTATATTAACAATTTTTTTGTTATTATATAATCAATAAATAAAAATATTTTATTTTGTGTAGAATAAAAATAGAAAAGGAGAGTATGGACTAATGTTACTTCTTTATTAGGTAACTCTTTTTGGTTTGCTCAAACAGGCTTCCCTGGTTAGAATTTATCCCAAATGGAGGATTATAGTATAATTGAATGGAAGGTTGGAGGATATTGGGAATGGGATGGATGATTCAAATGTTTTGAAATCTCAGAATAAATGAGGGGGGTGAGTTTCTTTTATAATGTAGGAGGAGTGGAATTCATGTAAATATATGAAGGTAATTTTTTTAAGGTATCTCTTACATTACATGCATCTAATAATTTTAAATTTCTTATATGAGAGGGAAATTTTTATAATTTTTACTATAAAATTTCTCTTGGACAAGATTGTAGGTGATTTAGCCCCTTAAATTAAATTTTAACCACTAGGTAATCTTGTTTTTACCATAATCTATGTAATTAATTTTAATAATGCTAACTAATTTGTTTGGTAAAAACTGCGTTGATCTTATTACAAAATATATATTATGAGGATTTTAAATATGTAATCTTATTTTCATAATTATAATTACATAAGTGGCATAAATAGATTCAAAATTAATCTCCCTGATGTGTCCTAAAATTCGGTTTTTAATGTGTTAAATTTCGAATGATTCAAATGTTTTTATATCGATTTTTAATGTGAAATTGAGCCCAATTACCAAAATTTGATTACTAGATTTATCATTCATCTCATCACACTATAAAACAAAATTGAAATATATTTTATCTATAAAAATTAATTGCCCCAAAAAATAGATTTTAATTATTATTATTTATGTTCACTACAAATCTAAAAATTATGTTTTTCAGTAAAAATCTATGAAAATCCCCCTATGATAATTTTTACAATATACAATAATAAATTATGTTTATTTTTTAAAATTAAAATTTTAAATGTGTCAAAATATAATTTTTTTGTTATTCTAAAAAGGTCATAAAAAATAAATTCTTTTGAAAAAATATTGTTTTTCAAAACATAATGACTTTACCAATAATTATATGTCTAATTTTTAATATTTTATATATATATCCATTAAATTTAATATTAAAAAAATTCTTATTAATGTTAATATTTTAATGTTAATTGATATGTTGTAATAATCTCACATGAATAATTATAATTGTATTATTTTGTTTTGTAGAAACTCAATGTTTGGTGTAATGCAGGCTTTGTCAATTTTGCATGTAGAAAAATATTTTTCTGGGTTTAGTGTATAATGAATGATTATCTTTTTGTAGTGTTCTATACAAGAAATAAAAAAAATCATTTATTTGAACAATAATGTTCATAAAAATTATGGTGTTACTGATGTGATGGAGTTGGGATATACTCATTTTGTTGTTCCATAATGAAATTTTTTTAGTGAACTATTAATTTCAGCAGGGGTAGTAAGTAATGATATAATATTTTATATGATCTTAATATAAAAAAACTAGAATTAGTTGATATAATTCCTTACACCCAACCCTAACTGTATATAAACCCAGATGTAGAAAACTATTATAACCTAACCTTTAAATTTGGAGACATGAATATAATATTATTTTTTGAAAAATATATATACGAATTTTAAATAATATAAATTCATTTATTAATTCTTAAAAAATAAATACTCAATTTTTTAGTAAAGTCATGTTACGCTTTAAAATTATTTTTTTATGATTTTTATCAAATTTTTTATGTGAATATTATAGTCAAATTTCAAAAATAAAATTGACTTTTTATATTAGAAAATTAGTTTAATTTTTGAAACTATAATGTTAATATATTTATAGAGAGATTTTTTGTATTTTCATAAAAATAATTATTTTTAATTAATATTGAAAAATACCAATTTACATAAAAACATCCATTTATTTTCAGAAAAAATATTATTTAAGTTTTTAATTCTACATTAATATAACAAAATTAAATATAATTTATATGATTAATTTAATAATAATAACCATTATAATTGATCATTATATGAGTAAATTTTTGTCATAAAAAATATTGTTCTTAAAACAGTTTATATACATAAAATGTGTTTCTATAATTATAAATCAAATTAAACACCTTTGAATAATGTTTTTAAATAAATTTAGAAATTATAATATAAATGTTCAATTTAAATTTTCATTTTCTGAATTTTATAAGGAAATAAATTTAGATTAATTAGTATTTAGGTTTAATATTTAGTTATTTGAAAATGGTTTTTCATTACGGGTTGTGAGCTTATAGAAAATTAAACAGTACATCTTATAGAAATTATGAAAAAACTCATGAAATGATTGAATAATTATTTTTCATATTAAAAAATATTTATTAAATATATATTAATTAAAATAGAAACTATGTTCAATAGTGTATATGATAATTATTATTAAATGGAAAAAAATATTATTTTCCTAGAAATGTAGTTTTTCCGCCTTTCGATGGGGATCTTTTTTAAAATTTAATTTTTGTCACTTGTATAAAATATATTTAATTTTTTTTTCAAATTTCAAATGTTAAATTGAAAATTTATTTCTTTCGTATTTTTTTATTTTTCTAATATGGTTCATATTTTGATGTATTGTGAAAAAATAATGCATTATAATTGATAACTTATTTTTCCTCACAATGATTTTTAGTGATAAAAAATTTAAATGATTGGATTAAAATTATAATAATATTTTTTGTTTATAATTTAATCCAATTCCTTTCTTTATAATAAATTTCACGTTGAAATTAGAGATAAAAACATTCTTATCTTTTGAATGTATTAACATTAAAAACATGTTTTCTTATTCTGTCAACAGGATTAATTTTAAATTAATATCTACCAATTGTATGTTTTTAATTGGGAAAAAATGGTTTCTATATTTTTAATATGAAGGAAAAAATTATTTAAATGGTTTGCTTTTATTTTTGGACTTTTATGAATCGTAACATTAGTAATGTTTTTTTATTACCACGATTAAGGGTAAATTAGTTAATTAAAGGTAAAAATTATTTTTATAAATAATATTAAATTTCCCTAAAACGTTTCCTAATTTATTTGGATTATTCTATTTCAATAAAAATAATCATTTTACTGAATTTATAATCTTTTTAATCCACTTGGGTGAGAGTATGACATTTAAAATATTATATCGAATGAAAAATAAATTTTTTCACACTCTTTTTTTCAATTAAAATATTTTAATATGGGGTTATGTTAGGGGTATGTTCCAAAATAAATACAATTTGGAAATATAAATAATTTACCAACAACATTGTGATTTATTTTTACTTTTTAAGAAATAAATAAAAAAATTTAAATGGTGATAACATAATGATGTAGCAATTGATTTATTAAGTGAATAATAAAATAAATGAATTATAAAAATTAAAAGAGTATACATTATTAGAATTTATGTCCTAAAATAATTTTATGTATGGATTTAATATGTTAGGAATGAGTTAATAGATTTATTTCTATGATATCAAATTATTATATTTTTAAAATTTCAATTAATCTATAGTGCCAAAATTGATATTATGGATATTTGAAAATAAATAATATTTTCTTGAATGATATTTTTTTAAAATATAAAATTCTTCCAACTCATTTAGATAAATAATATAATCTCACATATGATTCATTTATAGGTTATTTTTCCATTTATTGAAATTATATTAACCCTCAAAGTATATATTACATAATATCATGATATAAATTAAAAAAAATAATGATTGAAAAAGATAAGTATTAAAAAACAATCAAAACATGCAAAGAAAATTTGGATGATTTTATTTCAGACAATACTTGTCATATATTCAAAATAATTTTTTTATACATTTTCAATATAAAATAAATTTATATTTATTTATTAATTTGTTGAATTCGAAGAGTTTCGCTCCCTGCTCCTATAAAAGGGAACCCAATATTCTCTTTTATTTATAACTCGAAAACATTTTGGATCACCTATATTATATCCAAATACCTTCCTCAAATCCCTCCACATATAATGTAGTATATATTTTAGGCACAAAATCCTCCTTATAGGTGTTATTCTATTAATCAAAGGAGGTTTTCCGAATGAGAGGTATCTTATTTGATTAAGGATTTCAATTTTATTTCTTCCTCCAAATCATTCAAATTTTCTTCACCATATTGTGATAATACGATTATTATCCTCAATTCAATTACATTATATTATTTTTAAATCATCTCCTAAATCCATCCCAAATTTCATCAAATGAGAAATATATTATTCATTCGTGTGTATGTCGGACTACCACCTGGTGAAGCGATATAATTCATTTTCCCTAACCATCTCCTGGTTGCAGGAATGAAATTAAAAGTTATATGTTATATTAATGACACATTTATATTTATCAAATAATAATATGTCATTTATGTTCTTATCTTTCCAAAAAAATAAAATGATAACGTCTTTCGTACATACGTGTGAACTATCTCCTCCATGAATCGATGTGATTTGCTTCTCTTCACCATGTGACATGAATGATATATATAATTAGTTTAAAATTATTTATATTATGTTAATTATATTTTTATCTTTCGAGAAATGTAGAATTATAGTTACCATCATTACATAAGGATAACTGAAATATGGAAACGTTACTCATGCATAGGTACTGCAAACTGTCTCCATGATTATAACATTGTTCATTTTTTATAACCATACATAAATGGTTCAATTTAAATTTTAAAATTATGAATTGAAGTTAATATATTTTCAAGAATATTATTCAGTATATTATAAAGTTATGACCACTTTAACTATTTATACAACACCAAGTTCATTTTGGACTAAAGTAATGAATGTCGTTAAAATGTATGACCTAAACATAGATTATTATGTAATTGATATTATAAGATACAAATTAATAATAAACCTTAAAAATGATCTGAAGAAAATAACTAATTATACAAACATTATTATTTAGGATGATCAATATTGTACGAGACATGTTTGACCCAGGGTATGGGATTTTTTTTAATTACCGACATTTAATGTTCCTTTCTTAACCCTTTTTACAAATTTCAAAAGGAATGTATTTTAATATTATATAGGATGCAAAATTTCTTCCATGTTCATGAAGATTTATTAATTTAATATTAACTTTTTAATTTATCATAATTATCTTCAAAATAGGTTTTTATGTGCTTTGTTTTTATATGTCAAAATTTATTTTTACATAAAAATGTTATCTTTATATCTAAATGTGTTTTCTCATGGGTTTAAAATATATTTCAAGGGTTTTCCTTATGATATGTTCAATTTATGTTTTTTATTATGGATTGAGATGGTTATAACTCATGATGTGATGGTTTGTTCCCTATTATAGCTCAAGATATTTCGGTTTGTGCCCAATATAGACAATGATATAATGGGTGGGTCCTATTATATCTCTCCAATTAATTGCGTACTCCAGACATAGATTTTGACCATAAGGTTGTTTCATTTGTAATGATGAATGTAACAGTTACATGATAATTGTTTATGTAGGAAACAACATTATATTTATATTCATGTTTATGATTTTTTAAGGAAACATGTTTTAATGGTTTTCATGATTCCATTGGACTAATGATTTAGCTATTTATATCTTCAAATGAGCTTTTTGTTCCCATCCCATGTTTTAAAATGTTTTCCACATGGTTTAAGGAATGGTAATATAAATAATGTACTAAATTTGGATGTTATGAATATTTATTATGAAAGAGAATCCATTTTTTATTTTGAATGTTTTATATTTTGAAAAAAAATGGATACATAATTAGTAGTACACACTTGTATGATCATGGGATGTTATGTATCAATGATGATTTTATTCACTAAAACCATAAACTTTAATATAAATACTTAATGTGACTGAATTTTTTTTTTCTAAAACTCAATATTTTGTAATGTTTAATGTTGGGGTCTTATAGTTGGTATTTGAGGTCAGTTAAGATGAAATATGAGGTTGGGGTAACATTTATAAAATATCCTGGAATTGAAATACATTATGGGCATGTTAAAAAATAATATCATTTTGATATTTTAATGTTTATTTTTCCAAGATATGTATATTCATATTTTTTTTCAAAAAGTAAATAGAGATGTAGTGGTGTGAAAGAATAAAGAGGAAAACATCATTTGAAATCAACATCCTATAGTTGTCGAAATCAGGACTAAATATGTTGTAGATATGAAGGATCAGTTGACTTAATTGAAAAATTATTGTGGTTGTATCCATGCAAGGGAGAAATACTGTCAACCATATAATAATCTGGTAGTAGTGAAAAATATTATGAAGAAATATCCTCCACCTTTTAGTGGTTCTTCAGATCAAGTGGCAGCTGAAGGATGGATCAATGCTCTGGAAAATATATTTGAAGACAAGGGTTGTTCCAAACATCAAAATTTTACCCCACCATTTATTGTTTTGAAGGTGAATTCAATCATTGGTGTTATCTGATTAAGAATATTAGAGTAAAGTATGATATTTAATATCTATAAAGGGATTATTTTAAGGGAATTTATCTATAAAATATTTTCCTAAAACTAGTTGAATCAATAAGAAGATACAATTTTTGGAATTAACGCTGAAATTTGAAAATTTTCTATTCCCCTATGAAGCTAATTTAATGAGACGATCTAGCTAAAAATATATTTTATTCCTGATAATCAAGAAAAAATTAATATAGTGTACCCTATTTTGAAAACATATTTATGAAGTGGTTTTTCTTCATGAGAGTTTAAGAGATATGACAAACATGTTTTTGGGGATAAAATGTTGATATGTAATTGATAGAACATTTGGGCCTCATAGTTATAAGAATAAGAATTATTTAGGATGAAAGGCATTGGGAAAGTATTCGTCAATGAAATCTATATGTAAGAAAAAAAATTCAAATCTTTAGAAAAGTGTGCTAAAAGGTATCTCAGTGAATGTCTTGTAAATTATAGAAAGTGTTACACATGTAAAATTTTTTGAATCATTTATCTTGAGTATAATAAAAATTATCAGAAAAAGAAATAGAATATAATGTTGGGATGATTTAACAGGAAATAGTTTTTTCATTGTTCTAAATTTTGTTCAAATATAGTACCTTAGTGGGGAAATTGGCGTGATTAGAAACAAAATGGTATAGAAAAATCCTTTATAATAACATAAACATCTGTGGAGCCATAAAACAATGTGGGGCATATAAGTTATTATTTATTATGATTTTTCCAATGTATTTTTGGATTCAAGGTCAAAAAGTTCTTCCATTTCAGTGAAATATTCAGGTAAAATGAAAATTCCCACACATGATACAAAAATAGATTTTTTTGTGAAAAAAGGGGGAAATATTAGGTAAAAAAATTATAATAATCTTTAAGTAATTTTATTAGGATATAATTTACTTGAAACCCCATTTTCCCTTCTAGTAGAGTTTGATTTTATTTTTGTTATAGATTGGTTTTTTGAATGAAATTATAAGATTACTTATTGATATAAATATGTTTCTTTTTAGAAAATGTTTCTATTGGTTTACAACAATTAAACCATAGAATTGATAACTTATCAAGAAGGCTAAAATCTAAAAAAATTTGAAAATGAATTTTATGTTTCACATAATCATTTTAAAAAAGATTAACTATTCATATTAATGTTGTGGCAGTGGTAGTTGAGTATCTGGATTTTTTTCTAGATGAGTTTCCTCATATGATACCTATTAGGGAAATGAATTTAAAGATGACTTAGATTCTGTTGCTAAGAAAATTTCAAAACCCCCAAATCAAATGTCCCACGTATAGCTACTATAATAGAAATTTTTTTTACATGAGTAATTAGATAAATGTTTCAATTTACCTTTCACCTAACTAAAGGGTTATCCTAATTTGTTTTTTAAAATGAAATATGGTTCAATGATACATTTTATTGATTATATAGCATTGAATAACATCACTATTAATAATATATATCCTTTTCCACATACCCATTATTTTTTTATTAGATCCTGGTATATTATAATTTCCCATTGGTTGACCTATGGTTGGAGTACCATCAACTGAATATATTAGAAGAATATATTCCAAAGACCATGATTCAGACTAGATATGGGAACTGTGAATTTTTAGTTATTCTACTTGGGTAAACAAATTCACAAACTATAATCATAGAAGTTGTGAGTAAAATGTTCAATTAGGTTGTGGATATGTTTGTGGTAGTTCTTTGTGATGAAGTTTCGTTACATTACAAAATTACATAGTATCCTTAAATAAATATAAGGGCTGTTTGGAAACTAGAAAAAGAAAATAAATTGTATAGGAAATTCAGAAAGTTTGATATTTTTTGCGAAAAATTTCATTCCATGGTCACATTGTTCCATAATATTACATAACAATTGATATTACTAAAATTAATTCTATTTATGAATTTCCTTATCCCAGAAATATAACTGAGTTGTATATTTTTCATGGATTAGAATTCTATTACCCAATATTTGATTAAAAAATTACATAGTAATCTAGATCATTAACTAAGATAACATGACAAGGTGTTATGTTCTTATGGTTTAAAAAATGAGATTATTTTACCACAAATTTTAAAGATGATTTGTTAATTACCCATTTAGGGATCTAACTGGCACAAATAGTGAACTATTCATCAATTTTGGGGCTTTTTTAAAGGACATGGTTTATTACTAATGCAAAATGATCATGACATTTATTATTCTTCACATTAATTAAATCATCCTGATTTAAATTACCCTAAACATGATTTATAATTATCTTTGGTTGTTTATTCAATAAAATTTTGAATGCATCATTTCTATGCAGTAAAATTTGAAATATAAATTGATTATAAATGTTTGAAGTGTATATTAACAAAGATTTAATTGAACATGAGATAGAGAAGATGGATAAAACTAATAATGGATTATAATTTCTTGATTCATACCATCTTAGATAAGAAAATACATTAGAATATGAATTTATTCTGAAAATTAACACCCCATTATCCATGATTCGTTTAGAATATGACCCTTTGGTCAATGATTTTATAGATTTTTACTTGGAATTTTTTGGTGAAATAAACTTTCTCTATTTTTTAGGTTTCAATCTTACCATTTCTATCAAAAATAATTAAAAATGTATATATGGAAGACTGTGAGTTTTAGGAAAATGTAGAATTGGATTAAAAGTGTATGATTTCATAATTTAACAATGATAAAGAATGTTTTTTATGATTTAGAATGATATCATGTGTGAATCATTATTCACAATTAAAGAAGGATTTGTTATGTGATGCTCGATGTTCTTATATTTTAGTTAATCATGGATGAAATCAGTTGTATTGGGACTTTTGATATTATTACTGGTGTGATTTAATGAAAATCATTATTGAGGACATTACTATGCTTATTTTTTACTTGTCTTTGGTGTAAATAAAAATGATAGTTTCCAAAGTGGATTCTTAAGACATTACCAATACTAGAGAGAAAATGGGAAAATATATTCATGTATTTAGTAGTGGTATTACTATATACTTCTCATTATAACAATGCGATCATGATTCTTGTAGATTGAATAGGTAAATCTGCAGTTTTTCTTCCTCATTGTGACAATATATCAATATATTAACTTTCTAGATTGTATATTAAATAGATATTTAGGTAACATAGATTTACTCACTATATTGTATCGGATCATTATCTATGGATCACATCTAACTTTTGTGATGCACTTTAAATTTCATAGTGTAATGAATTAGATTTAAGTAAATATTTTCATCCTCAATGTGATAGGTAGAATAAATGAAAAATATATACCTTTAATGATATGTTATGTGTTTGTTCAATAGATTAATAGGTAATTTTGCATCAACATATTTCATTGGTTGAGTTTCTATATCATAAATGTTTTCATCCAAGTATACAGATAGTACCATTTCATGCATTATATGAAATGCGATGTCGAACTACAAAATTTTAGGGTAATGTTTGTGAAAGGATGTTAATGGGACCAAAATTTGTATTTGAAATAGAATAGAATTTTTTTTAGAGACACTTGAGGAAAGACTAGAGAAGGTAAAAATGTTATGCGAATAAATAGAGGAATGGTCTTTCTTTAGAAGAATGTGATCTTGTCTTTCTCAATTGTTTTCCATGTAAAAGTTTGATGTGTTTTGGATATAAGGGAAAGCTGAGTCTATAGTTCATTGGAAGCTATGAAATCGTAGTGAAAATGGTACAACAACTTATCGGGTGGATTTTCCTCGGAGTTAATTCAATGTACACAATGTATTTCTTGTTTCAATTTTAAGGAAAAAGGTGTAATATTCATCTAATGTTTTGACACTAGAAGTATTTTAGTTGGAAAAGAACATTTCATATGATGATCAACCAGTTCAGGTTATTGACTATTTAGAGAAGGTGTTGGGGAATTAGGTGATTCATTAGGGTATGAATTATTTGTAAAACCCATATGGTTGAAGATGCAACATGGAAATTTGAAAATGCAATGGGTTAAATATATCATCAATTGATTAATATGTAAATAAAAAATATATAAGGATATAATTTAAAAAAATGGGGGAAGAGTTTTATAACCTAGGTAATTAAGAAAATAAGTCATTTTCATATTAAATAATATTTATTAAATGTATAGTAATTATAATAGACTCAATGTTAAATAGCATATATGATATTTTTTGTTTTATGGTTAATAGCATTATTTTTTTAAAAGGAAATTTTTTTATACCTCTTGATTTTTCTCTAATTTTAAATATAATTTTATAATTTCAATAAATTATATTTGAAAAAAATAAAATTAATATTTTAAATAAGAATATAAAAATTTACATCTGTCACATTTTTACTATTTTTCTCATAAGTTTCATATTTTAAAAAATAGTTAAAAAATAATGTATCTTAATTGAAAACAACAATTTTCATCAAATTTATTTTTATTTTTTTATTATTTAACGTAAATGTTTTCAATTATAACTAGAAATTTTTTTAAGAAAATTATTCCAGTTAATGTAATTGTAATCAGTTTCACATATAATTTCTATAAAAAAAAATTGTGTTCTTGTGAACGTTTTTTCTATAAAAACACATTTTATCATTCCTTCAATGTGATTAATTTTTAATTAATTTAGAAAACATATATATTTTTAATATAAAAAATAGATTATAAATAGGGAAACATAATTTCTATATTATGTAAATGGGTCTATTTTATTTTTTTACATTATGCCTAGTCAATTTACTAAAATTTCTATTATAGTGGTTAATGGTAAATCTGGTAATTAAAGGTAAAAATATTATTATAACTAATATAATATTACCCAAAACATTCCCTAATTTCGTTTTATGAGTGTTTTATGACAAAAATAATACAAGGACATATGTTATAACCTTTGGAAGCCACTTGGGTGAGGGTGATACATTTGTATTATTATATTAAAAGAAAAATCGATTTTATCACACTCCTGTTTTTATCTTGTAAAATAATTTAATATTGGGTTATATAAAAGATATATAATTCCATTGAAAGTATTTAAAAAAATATAATGTTTACAAACATCACAGAAACTTATTTATAATAATTATTAAATAAAAAATAAAATTAAACAGTGATGAAACAATGATGCAGTAATTTATTTTTTAAAGGATGAATCAAATAAATAAATTTAATAATATTTGAAAAAATAATATTTTATATAATTGATATCTTTTATTAAATTTAGGGATATCTTTTTCAAGTTAAGGATGATTTAATAGAGTTATTTCTAATATATAAAGTGGTTATGATCTTTTTGAAATCTAAAATAATGCAAAGTTGAAATATTGACATTATTGATATTTTAAATGAAATAATATTTTATAAGATGATAAGAAATCAATAAAATCATAATTTAAGAAAACTTATTAGAATAAGTTTTTAAAAAAAATTAACTACTCTTTAATTAGTCGTTTTTCATTTAATAATAATTATGATTACTATCAAAATGAAAATTACATAATTTCATAGTATAAATTAAAAGGGTAAAATAAGGGTTAAAATAAAAATATAAGGATTTATAAATAATCAAAACCTTCCTAAATTCTATTGTATGAATGAATATCTAACCATTATAATAATATCATTGAAATTTTTTTTGGGTCTATTTGTAATATAATATTTATTTATATTAATTTAATATTTTGAATAATTCCATGATTTTTTCTCCCCTATCCTATAAAATGGCACCCATTCATGTCTTTTCCTCCCACCTCAAAATCATTTTGGTTTTGAAAATATATTCCCAAATACAATACTATAATCCTGACCAAAATTATAGTGGACTTAATTTAGGCCTATGACTATTATTATTGGTGTTAAAGTGTTAATCAAAAGTGGTCACCCCATCGATAGGTATCATTTTTAATTAAGTCTCTATTTTATTTCTTCTTCCAATTCCTTAAAATATTATTCCACCATTATGAAATAATAGCTACAATATCCTAATTGTAATGGCTCGGACCTCCCTTGTCCATTACTTTGTGAAAATGTGGTGTTGGATGTGTTCCGGGAGGTCAAGGTGACATATACCCCAGCCGCTGCCTACCGGTAGCTCGGTCTACCAGTAGCTGCTGCCTACCGGTAGCCGCCGCTTACCAGTAGCTCGGTCTACCAGTAGCTGCTGCCTACCGGTAGCCGCCGCTTACCAGTAGCTCGGTCTACCGGTAGTTGGGTTTACTGGTAGCAGCGGCATACTGATAGCTCAGTATACTGGTAGCCGCAGTCTAGTAGTAGCTCGGCTAACACTTTTCCAAATTTCTAGTTCTGGGAACAGTGTTTCCAGTTTTATGAACAGTATCGGCGAGGTTCAGTGAACAATGTTTCTATCGGTGAGGTTCTATCGGTGGACTTCTATCGGTAGACTTGAACAGTGTTTCTATCGGTGCGGTTCTATCGGTGGACTTCTATCGGTAGACTTGAACAGTGTTTCTATCGGTGAGGTTCTATCGGTGGACTTCTATCGGTAGACTTGAACAGTGTTTCTATCGGTGAGGTTCTATCGGTGGACTTCTATCGGTAGACTTGAACAGTGTTTCTATCGGTGAGGTTCTATATGTGGACTTCTATCGGTAGACTTGAACTGTGTTTCCAGAATCCTATGATCTACCGATTCCATACATTGCCAAATTTCACGAATGAACAGTGTTTCCAGACTTCATGAGAGCTACTGATTCCATACTTTTCCAAATTTTGAGTATGTGAACAGTGTTTCCATCTTCGTAAATTTGACATTTTCTTTGACGTAAAATACTTTTAAACCCATATTTTAAGGACTTTAAGACCGATTCAAAGGCCATAAATTCTATATTAATTATTCCTAAGGCCGGGATGTTTTTACTTGGTCAAACCGCGTGGGTTAATGTGATCCATTTTTAATGGAGAATAAATAAAATCTTAAACTATCGCCTCTCTAATTTTTTTTAAAAGGAACGAGATATCATTCTTCGTTTTTCTTCCTCCTGGTTCTCATCTGCAAGACTCTATAACCTTTCAATCCTTTCCGTAGGAGATGCACAATCAATCTTTACTCCTAGGATTGGTTTTGCTCTGTTTTGGATGCAACCGAGCCGTGTCGATCAATCTTCGATATAAGGTATGTTTTATCATCGTTCCTTCATGGATCACCTTCTCGTGTTCTCCCTTCCATATTACCATGTAATATCCATGGTTCTAATGGGGTTCGGTTGGTTGGGACTTACTGTGGCATCCTTGGGTGGATGCAGTTGTCGCGAGAGAAGGATTGTGGCCCATTGTGTGGATAAAGGACGTCAAGAACACTTCGAGGTAGGGGATTCATGGCTTCTCTAATTGTGTATGTGCAATGGTAGAATTAGCATGATTTAGTCCTTGGGATAACAATGAAAATGACCTAATTAAATACTTGAACCAAATTAAAAGAATTGGTTGATCGCATGTTGTTGCTTTGTACCGTGATAACGGTTTGCCTGATGTTTTCCTAGATAGAGTGATATCTATGATTTTATTTAATTAGTTTCTCTTTCATTATGGGAATTGATAAAGAATTTAATGACGGAATTATTTGTTAAATAATTGGCATGTTAATGAATCTGTTAATTCAGGATGGATTAATGAACTATTAGTTCGATAAATTCAAAAGGGTTCTGAGTTACCCACTTGCTTGTAAGGCGGAATGCCTTGTGGTTTGGAGCTCTGAGTGCTCATTTTGTATGAAGGATGAATGCCTTGTTAAAGGGAAGAGAGCCCATTTTGTGATCTTTGATTTCCTGATGCTTGTGATTTGATGTGAGCCTGGATGGCTGTTGTGATATGTGGAGGTATGGGGACTTGTTCTTGTGGTGGATGACGCCTAGTGTGGGGAGATGCATCGGTTTATGCATGTGGGTGTCAGGGAGGACACCAAGGATGATGGTATGAGATGAATGTGATGGTTTGATGTTGGTGGTTTGGTTTGGTTGTTTATCTTCTTTACTTTTACCCACTGCTCAAGGAAGATGGTATTTCTTACCCACTTTCCAAAGGAGGCGAAGACACGCAGGGTATGCCACGTGCTTTCCGTGTTTAGCCTCTCAATGGAGGATGGGTCTATGCTCTTTCTATAGGCGGAAAAGACTCGACGGGTAGTATATCTACTCTCCGTGTTGATCCCCTTTGTGTTTAGTAGCATAGGATATTTTTCTAGAATGCCTGAGATTATGGAAAAGTAATTCTGAAATGAAAGTTTTTTTAAATGGTGATAATCCACAGGGATGGAGAAACTAGAATTTAATAGTGATGTGAATCCTAAAAAGGAGTAGTTTTTTAATGTGATGCCAATTTAGTTTAATGTGGTAAATTGTTCATGGTTAATTAATGTTTAAATAATTAATTAACATTCAGTAGAACTGATAAAATGAGAATGGAGTAATCTAATAAAGCTCTTCAAATGGTTGTGTGCTTATAGGATGCCTAGTCTTAGAAGTAGCAGCCTGGAGTCCGAGAGACGTCAGCTTCAGTTGTTCCTATTACTAGGTAATTCCCATAGTGTGGTTGTGAGTTATATATATTCTGTACTTTAGTGTTTCTATACGCTACTCCACCCTTTCGGTAAGGGCAACCGACACCCCGGGGATTCAGAGCCCTGGGGGGGGGGGTGTTTTCCCCAACATTCTGATGAGTGGTTGAATGGCTGACTACCCCCTTTGGCTCCGCTCTCTTCTCTTGGTAGATCTTTGTGCTGGTAGGCACAGTGGTTAATTTTACCCATATATGTGTGTAGAGGGTTGTAATGGCTTGTGGTTATTTCACACACATATATTCTGGATATAGTATCCTATGGACTACTATAGGTGTAACGTGTATAGGCTATAATGTCTTGAGGATCTTTACTCAGACTATGGGCTGCAATGGCTTGAGGTATTATACCCGACGTATGATACATGTTATGCGAGCTTTGGTGGCTCTCAGAAACTACCTGGTTACTTTTGGTTGTGAGGACGGTGTGTAGCATAGCCTAGGTGTCTGCGGGAAAGCCTTTGGAGAGAGATGCACAGGACGTATGTCGTTGGGGCGAAGCGGCAAACCAGTGGAGAAGTAGTAGAAGGGTACCATTGATATTCGTTACTATATGTTATATTCTTGTAAGAGTTACTTGGTGAGAGTAGCCATGGTGAGGTTGGGAACTTAGTATACCTGTTTAGGTAACGAGTTAGTTTCACTTGTTGTTCACTGGGCTTTATCATGCTTTCTTTACTTTTGAACGAGAGGCTTGGGGAGGATCCTACTGAGTATACTGTTATACTCACCCTATGTATATATAAACTGTTTTTCAGGTCACTTGGAGCAGGTTGGAGATCAAGCTGGTTACTACTAGCTTGCGGTTGGAGGAGGAGCTGTTCGGGCTTGTGGTCGCTGCCGTTTTACTTTCTTTTGGTTACTTTTAGTTTTCCCATTCAGTTTTAGTACGTTTTCCTGACATTTCATATATTTACTTGGGTTTCTTTTATATTTTAGTTATGAGTTGGAGTTGGTTGGATTCTATTCTATCTCAATCTTCTGCATGTGTTCTCTTAGAGGGTAATGCCTCCCATTTGTGTGTGTATTATACCCTCGGTGCTAGTCCCCAACCCGGTGCCTACTGGAGGTGGGACTCGGGGGTCATTATCTCCCTTCTCACATTGTTGGCCTAGGAGGGGTACACATTGTGGGGAGGGGGTCGTGACAGAGGGGTATTAGAGGTCTGGTTGAGGGATATGATGGAGTTTGGAGTTAGGCATAGGTGAGGATGCGTGGGATGGTAGGGCAATGGTTTCATTCGTGTTTAGAAAGTGGGGTAAACACTGGAGACCGGCAGAGACATAGGCGTTTAGGGTCCCCTATGATCTGTTGCATGGACCTTTAAACATACGATGGCTACTAAACAAAGTGATACCCGTTGCAGGGTAGAGACCTAGGAAAGGATCATGCATCATTATTCTTGCGCATGTGTTTGAATGGGTACACCTTGGGATAGGTAACCTAAAATAAACAAAACAAAACAATTAATTAATTAATGTTGAGTCTTCCATATTCCACGCTTAGGAGCTCTAACAGTTGTTATTTTGCAGGTATGGCTCCAGGTCAACGTCCTCGTCAGGTTTGCGCAGAAGATGCCCATCAGGCTGTTCCAGCAGATCGCCGCCGAGTAGAGGTTGACGACGATGACACTTGGAGGAAGACACTTCGAGAGTTTCAGTGCCAGTTTCTACAGAAGCATGAGGGATCCATTTCAGATGCAGTCACATAAGACTGGTTGGAGGAGATCGAGATAGGCTTCAGTTCGATTCGTGCTCGGAAGGAACACTGGATGTCCTTGGTTGTGACGATGTTGCGTGGAGCTGCGAGGAAGTCGTGGTTCTTATTCCTCGGTGATCGTGAAGAGTCAGCAATCTCATGGGAGGAGTTTTGAGACAGGTTTAGAGTCGAGTTTCTTTCGTCGACTGCGATGGTGTCCAGTCGCTAGGAGCTTCTCACCCTTCGATAGGGGAGCGCCAGGGTTCGAGAGTTTGGAATCCATTTCAGGAACCTTCTACAATATGCTTCAGACCTGTTACCAGATGATGAGGCCAGGGCGAGGCATTTCGAGGAGGCTTCGCGTCCAGAGATCCAGCGCCAGGTCACCACATTTATGCTGAAGACATATATTGAGGTGATTGCGAGGGTAGAGGTTGTTGAGAGGACTTTGTCCAGGACTAGATCGTCACGAGAGGGGAATCTTCATGATTCCTCATGAAGCAGAGTTGTGGTCCGGGGTTCCCGGTTTTCAGGACAGAATAATTTCCGTTCACCTGGGGGAGTGTTCAAGCCCTTCCCATCTCGTTTCTCCGGAGGCAGAAACTCTCAGACCTATGCCAAGGGATCAGGAGCTTGTTTTTCTTGTGGTGGTCGTGGTCATCAACAGCGGGAGTGCCCTACTTTTTAGAGAAGTCATCGTGAACCGGGCGCTCCACTCCAGGTTCCTCTGTTAAGGCAGTTCCAGCCGAGGCAGCAGCAGCAGGTTGCACCAGTTTTAGATCACCAATGGGTAGATGGAGCAAGCAGAGGACAGCCCCATGACGCTCCCCGTCCTCAGAGAGCAAAGCGTGGCCGTGGTGGTGGTCTTCATCAGGGTCAGAGAGGCCATGGAGGAGGTCGTGATCAGATTCATGCCCTAGCATTACCATCCCCAGGCGAGCCAGATGTCGTTCGAGGTACCCTTTGCTTGTTTTCTACCTTGGTGTATGCCTTGTTTGATTCAAGAGCAACACACTCCTTCATATCACCTACCCTTGTCCATGCTTTGGGACATGAGGTAGAGAGGCTTCCAGTGCCCTTGGCGTTGACTACGCCAGTTGGAAGTCGAGCTGACTTGTTTGAAGTATGTAGAGACTGTGAGCTAGAGTTGGGGCAACACCGCTCTTGGGGAGATTTCCTATGTTTGTGAATACAACCATATGATGTAATACTTGGCATGGATTGGTTGTATTCGGTGCAGGCTATTGTGGATTTCTACAGGAAGAAGGTCAGTTTCTTTGATGAAGATGGAGAGAAAGTGGTGTTTGTTGGTGAGAGAGATCCTCCGATGAGTCATAGAAGAGTTCCATCCTTATCATCCATGATGGCTGGGATGACGCTGAGTTCTTTATAGGTTCAACAGTTAGCGTTTCCTAGGGTCGTAGAGGAGTACCATGACGTCTTTCCAGAAGAGGTTGTATCCTTACCCCCTCGACGAGAGATCGAGTTTGGGATCGAGCTACAGCCAGGAGCGTCTCCTATATCTATGTCTTCGTATAGGATGTCCTCTTCTGAGTTACGAGAGCTACGTATTCAGCTCGATGGTCTGTTGCAGTGTGGTTTTGTTCAGCCAAGTGTGTCACCGTGGGGTACACCAGTTTTTTTTTGTGAAAAAGGCTGATGGCAGTTTGCGGTTGTGCGTCGATTATCGTCAGTTAAAAAAAGCGGCAATAAAGAACTGCTATCCTCTCCCACGGATTGATGTCCTATTCGATCAACTGAAGGGTGCAAGTTGGTTCTCAAAGATAGAATTGCGGTCAGGATATCATCAGATGCATGTAAAGGATGAGGATATCCCGAAGACTGCTTTCCACTGTCGTCATGGGCATTATGAGATTGTTGTAATTCCATTCGGCGTGACGAATGCTCCAGCTGTTTTCATGGGGTTGATGAATGATGTGTTCCGTGAATTCTTGGACAAGTTTGTTTTGGTTTTCATCGAAGACATCCTTGTGTACTCCACATCTGAAGAGGATCATGCAGAGTATCTACGAGCCATTTTGGGAGTTCTTCGCCAACATCAGTTGTTTGGGATGTTGTCCAAGTGTGAGTTATGGGCTCGATAAGTTCGTTTCATGGGACATGTTGTGTCCCAAAAGGGAGTAGTTGTGGATCCTTCGAAGATAGAAGCAGTGGTGTCTTGGCCAGCCCCCAAGACCGTGTCAGAGGTGTGAAGTTTCCTTGGTCTTGCAGGCTGTTATAGGAGGTTTGTAGATAATTTCTCCCGAGTTGCGACTCCTCTGACATCTTTGACCAGGAAGGATCAAGTGTTCATATGGACTGATCAGTATCAGACAGCTTTCGAGTATCTAAATGAGAAGTTGGTAAGTCCTACATTCCTTTGTCTTCCAGCGGAGGGGGTCCAGTTTGATGTTTTCTGTGATGCTTCACATCTGGGGATAGGCTGTGTTCTCATGCAGCATAGGTCAGTTGTTTCTTATGGGTCTCGACAGTTGCATCCCCATGAACGCAAATATGCCACCCATGATATTGAGTTGGAAGCCGTGATGATTTCTCTAAAGTTTTGGAGACATTACCTCATTGGTGAGCACTTTGTGGTTTTCACCGATCATAAGAGTTTGAGGTATTTTCTCTCCCAACGTGACTTGAACTTGAGGCAGCGTCGGTGGGTGGAGTTCTTGCAGGAATACGACTTTGAAATATCATATACACCTGGAAAAGGGAATGTTGTAGCTGACGCACTAATCCTAAAGATACCTAATGATGTTGAGCGTGAAACTGGTGATTCTTGGAGGGTGATGGAAGAGCCATCACCTTTGAATCTTGATATGGGAGAAGTTGGGGGGTAGAGGTTGTCTTTTACAGATGACGGTGAAATCATCCATGATGCAGAAGGTGGAAGAGTCTCAGTTGGGTGACCTAGAGGTGGAAGTTTGGAGAGATAGAGTTGAATGTGGTGAGGCCCCTGATGGTTGGTCGGAGGATGAACAACACTGAGTGTTGTATCATGGCATGCTTTTTGTTCCCTTGGCGATGCGTGAGACGGTTCTCCAAGAGTTCCATTGTTCACCCTTGGCGGTACATCCTGGTGGGATGAATATGTACCGATCCTTGAGGAGTCAGTTTTGGTGGCCTGGGTTGAAGCATACAGTTGCAGAATGTGTGTCTCGATGTTTAGTCTGCCAGAAGGTGAAGGCCGAACACCGTGTTCTTGGTGGTCTTCTCCAGCACTTAGAGATTCCTCAGTGGAAGTGGGAGGACATCTCAATGGACTTTGTTACAGGTTGAACTCGAGCTCCGTGAGGACATGATGCTATATGGGTGGTAGTGGATCATTTAACAAAATCATCACACTTCATAGTGATCAAGGAGTCGAGCTCAGTGGAAGTTTTGTCGAGGCAGTATCTAGAAGAGGTGGTGAGACTCCATGGAGTACCTAGGACGATCATTTCTAATCGAGATCCTCGTTTTACCTCCAGGGTGTGGAGAGGACTCCAGCATGCCTTTGGCTTTCAACTGTGCCTTAGCACTGCTTTTCATCCTCAAACGGATGGTCAGACAGAGCGAACCATCCAGACTCTTGAAGACATGTTGCGCTCTTGTGTTCTTGATTTTGGAGGTTCATGGACGAAGCACTTACCCTTGGTAGAGTTCGCTTACAATAATAGTTTCCACTATACCATCGGTATGGTGCCATTTGAAGCCTTGTATGGACCGCCATGCCGTTCTCCGTTGTGCTGGTCTGGGGTCGGAGAGTCAGAAATTCTCGGACCAGAAATGGTGCAGAATACAACAAAGATGGTTCAGGTGATTCGTGAGAGGATGAAGACAGCACATGATCGTCAGAAATCATATGCTGATCAAATAAGGAGACCATTAGAGTTTAATATTGGGGATCATGTGTTTCTAAAGGTGACTCCCCGCCGTGGGCAGCGAAGGTTTGGTCGTGGAAGTAAGCTTTCTCCCCGGTTTGTTGGGCCTTTCGAGGTGTTGGCTCGTGTTGGAGCTGTGGCATATCGAGTAGCACATCCCCCTCAGATGAGTCGGATACATGATGTTTTCCATGTATCACAGCTCCGTCGTTATCTTCATGATGAATCTCATATTATCGATTGGGGAGAGATCGATATTGACGATGATGCAACCTTCTAGGAGCGACCTGTGGAGATCCAAGACCGTAAGGAGAAGGTGTTGCGTGGGTGTTCTATTCCTTTAGTTCGTGTCTTGTGGCGACATGGTGGCATGGAGGAGAGTACCTGGGAGCGTGAGTCACAGATATGTGTTCAGTACCCAGATTTGTTTAATTTTTAACTCTTTTCATGTAATGATGTTTCCTTTATGGTTAGACCTTTCATGTTTTATTTGTGTACCTTTTTTTGTGTGATGTTATGATTGAATTGTTTGGATATGGATTGTTTGTTTCCATATTCTCGGATGTCGTAGTTTTGTTCCAGCTTTCGAACAACTCATGGTGGTTTTCCCATGAGAGGTATCTAATGGGGTGGTTGTTCGGACCCCTCTGTTCCTCTGAGTTGGTTTTTAATTCTCGAGGACGAGAATGTTTTGAGAGGTATCTAATGTAATGGCTCGGACCTCCCTGGTCCATTACTTTGTGAAAATGTGGTGTTGGAGGTGTTCCGGGAAGTCAAGGTGACTTATCGCCCAACCGCTGCCTACCAGTAGCTCGGTCTACCGGTAGCTGCTGCCTATCGGTAGCTCGGTCTACCGGTAGCTGCTACCTACCGGTAGCCGCTGCTTACCAGTAGCTCGGTCTACCGGTAGCTGCTGCCTACCGGTAGCCACCACTTAGCAGTAGCTCGGTCTGCCGGTAGCCGCATCCTACCAGTATCTGGGTTTACCGGTAGCCGCGGCGTACTGATAGCTCAGTATACTGGTAGCCACAGTCCAGCAGTAGCTCGGCTAACACATTGCCAAATTTCTAGTTCTGGGAACAGTGTTTCCAGTTTTATGAACAGTATCGGTGAGGTTCAGTGAACAGTGTTTCTATCAGTGAGGTTCTATCGGTGGACTTCTATCGGTACACTTGAACATTGTTTCTATCGGTGGACATCTATCGGTAGACTTGAACAGTGTTTCTATCGGTGAGGTTCTATCGGTGGACTTCTATCGGTAGACTTGAACAGTGTTTCTATCGGTGAGGTTCTATCAGTGGACTTCTATCGGTAGACTTGAACAGTGTTTCTATCGGTGAGGTTCTATTGGTGGACTTCTATCGGTAGACTTGAACAATGTTTCCAGAATCCTAAGAGCTACCGATTCCATACTTTGCCAAATTTCACGAATGAACAGTGTTTCCAGAATCCTAAGAGCTACCAATTCCATACTTTTCCAAATTTCACGAATGAACAGTGTTTCCAGACTTCATGAGAGCTACCAATTCCATACTTTGCCAAATTTTGAGTATGTGAACAGTGTTTCCAACTTCGTAAATTTGACATTTTCTTTGACGTAAAATAATTTTAAAACCTTATTTTAAGGACTTTAAGACCGATTCAAAGGCCATAAATTCTATATTGATTATTCCTAAGGTCGGGATGTTTTTACTTGGTCAAACCGAGTGGGTTAATGCGATTTGTTTTTAATGGAGAATAAATCGGATCTTAAACCGTCGGCTCTCTAATTTTTTTTAAAAGGAAAGAGATGTCATTCTTCGTTGTTCTTCCTCCTGGTTATCATCTACAAGATGCTAGAACCTTTCAATCCTTTCCGTATGAGTTTCACAATCAATCTTTACTCCTAGGATTGGTTCTGCTCTGTTTTGGATGCAACCGAGCCGTGTCGATCAATCTTCGATATAAGGTATGTTTTATCATCGTTCCTTCAGGGATCACCTTCTCTTGTTCTCCCTTCCATATTACCATGTAATCTCCATGGTTCTAATGGGGTTTGGTTGGTTGGGACTTACTGTGGCATCCTTGGGTGGTTGCAGTTGTTGCGAGAGAAGGATTGTGGCTCGTTGTGTGGATAGAGGACGTCAAGAACTCTTCGAGGTAGGGGATTCATGGCTTCTCTAATTGTGTATGTGCAATCGTAGAATTAGCAAGATTTATTCCATTGGATCACAATGAAATTGACCTAATTAAATACTTTAACCGGATTAAAAGAATTGGTTGATCACATGTTGTTGCTTTGTACCGTGATAACGGTTTGCCTCATGTTTTCCTAGATAGAGTGATATCTATGATTTTATTTACTTAGTTTCTCGTTCATGATGGAAATTGATAAATAACATAAATCCGGAATTATTTGTTAAATAATTGGCATGTTAATGAATCTGTTAATTCAAGATGGATTAAAGAACTATTAGTTCGATAAATTCAAAAGGGTTCTGAGTTACCCGATTGCTTGTAAGGCTGATTTCCTTGTGGTTTGGAGCTCTGAGTGCTCATTTTGTATGAAGGCGGAATGCCTTGTTAAAGGGCCGAGAGCCCATTTTGTGATCTTTGATTTCCTCCTACTTGTGATTTGATGTGAGCCTGGATGGCTGTTGTGATATGTGGAGGTATGGGGACTTGTGGTTGTGGCGGATGACGCCTAGTGTGGCATGATGCATCGGATTATGCATGTGGGTGTCGGGGAGGACACCAAGGATGATGGTATGAGATGAATGTGATGGTTTGATGTTAGTAGTTTGGTTTGGTTGTTTATCTGCTTTACTTTTCCTCACTGATCAAGGCAGCTGGTATTGCTTACCCTCTTTCCAAAGGAGGTGAAGACACGCGGGGTGTGCCACGTGCTTTCTGTGTTTAGCCTCTCGATGGAGGATGGGTCTATGCTCTTACTATAGGCGGAAAAGACTCGACGAGTAGTATATCAACTCGCCATGTTGAGCCCCTTTGTGTTTAGTAGCATAGGATGTTTTTCTAGAATGCCTGAGATTAAGGAAAATTAATTCTGAAATGAAAGTTTGTTTAAATGGTGATAATCCACGGGGATAGAGAAACTTGAATTTAATAGTGATGTGAATCCTAGAAAGGAGCAGTTTTTGAATGTGATGCCAATTTAGTTTAATGTCGTAAATTGTTCATGGTTAATTAATGTTTAAAGAATTAATTAACGTATAGTGGAACTGATAAAATGAGAATGGAGTAATATAATAAATCTCTTCAAATGGTTGTGTGCTTATAGGATGCCTAGTCTTAGAAGTAACAGCCTGGAGTCTGAGAGACGTTAGTTGTAGTTGTGCCTATGACTAGGTAATGACCATAGTGTGGTTGTGAGTTATATATATTCTGTACTTTTGTGTTTCTATACGCTACTCCACCCTGTCGGTAAGGGCAACCGACACCCCAGGGATTCTGAGCCCTGGGGGGTGTTTTCCCCAACATTCTGATGGGAGGTTGAATGGCTGACTACCCCCTTTGGCCCCGCTCTCTTT
Source organism: Viscum album (assembly GCA_963277665.1). NCBI lineage: Eukaryota > Viridiplantae > Streptophyta > Magnoliopsida > Santalales > Viscaceae > Viscum > Viscum album. Next base: position 1,424,084,733 of record OY728148.1, on the reverse strand, counting down.
TCTTGGTAGATCTTTGTTTTGGTAGGCACAGTGGTTAATTTTACCCATATATGTGTGTAGAGGGTTGTAATGGCTTCTGGTTATTTCACACACATATATTCTGGATATAGTATTCTATGGACTACTATAGGTGTAACGTGTATAGGCTATAATGGCTTGAGGATCCTTACTCGGAGTATGGGCTGTAATGGCTTGAGGTATTATACCCGACGTATGATACACGTTATGCGAGATGTGGTGGCTCTCGGAAACTACCTGGTTACTTTTGGTTGTGAGGACGGTGTGGAGCTTAGCCCAGGTGTCTGCGGGCAAGCCTTTGGAGAGAGATGCACAGGACGTATGTCGTTGGGGCGAAGCGGCAAACCAGTGGGGAAGTAGTAGTGGGGTACCCTTGATATTCTTTACTATATGCTATATTCTTTTATGCGTTACTTGGTGAGAGTATACATGGTGAGGTTGGGAACTTAGTATACCTGTTTTGGTAATGATTTAGTTTCACTTGTTGTTCACTGGGCTTTAGCATGCTTTCTTTACTTTTTCAAGAGAGGCTTGGGGAGGATCCTACTGAGTATACTGTTATACTCACCCTATGTATATATAAACTGTTTTTCAGGTCACATGGAGAAGGTTGGAGATCAATCTGGTTACTACTAGCTTGCGGTTGGAGGAGGAGCTTTTTGGGCTTGTGGTCGCTGCCGTTTTACTTTCTTTTGGGTACTTTTAGTTTTCCCTTTCAGTTGTAGTACTTTTGCATGAAATTTCATATATGTACTTGGGATTCTTTTATATTTCAGTTATGATTTGGAGTTGGTTGAGGTATATTCTATCTCTCTCTTTTGCATGTGTTCTCTTAGAGGGTAATGCCTCCCATTTGTGTGTGTATTATACCCTCGGTGCTAATCGCCAACCCGGGGCCTACTGGAGGTGGGACTCGTGGGTCATTATCTCCCTTCTCACATTGCCAGCCCAGGAGGGGTACACTTTGTGGGGAGGGGGTCTTGACACTAATATACTGATATGTTATGATTTTCATATTACATCCTAACTACATCTTCAATTTTATCAAATTGGTAATGAATTGTTCGTTCATGTGTATGGAAAACTTCTATCTCCCGAATCGATATAATTCATTTTCCATCACCAACACTCAGGACTGGTTATAATGATACAATTACATTTTATATATGATATTAATTAGATATTAATAATTATTAAATAATAACATTTCATTTACATTGTTAAATTTACAAAAATATTAAAATGATAATGTTGTTTATTTATGCGTGTTAACTCTCAACTCCACGTAGTGATGTGATTCATTTTTCTTCACTAAATCACATGATCGATGTATAAAAAAATTTTTTTGTTTTAAATTATATTAATTATTTTATGATAATTATATAAATATTAAATTATAATTACATTCTTTTCATAATGTTCATTGGAAAATGGAAATGTTACTCAGGCTTACATAAAGCCTACCATCTCACGATTATAACGTAGTTCATTTAAAAAAACCTTCATGTATGATTTTATTGAAAAGATTAATTGATATATTGAATTGATTATAACGTGATTATATTATTATTTTCTATGTGATTTAATTATGTCTACATTGACTATTTACCTCATACCAATTTAATTTGGACTCAAGTAAGGATTATTATCAAAATGTCTGACATTAAATTACATAATTAGGTTACTGTTATAACATTATAATATGTAATAATAAGCACTAAAAATGATTTATGGAATTAAAAAAATAACATTTGATATTTATTTAGGAATATCAATATTTTATATGATTATTCGGTCCTAGGGTATGTAAATTTCATTCTAACACCCTCATTTAATGTTTCTTTTTAGACTCATTCTAAAAAAGTCAAACCGAATGTTTTTAAACATATATTGAATGAGTTGTTTTACCATTTTTAAGACGATTCATTATGATAATATTTAACTTATACATTTTAAATGTTATTTTAAAAAAATATCTATTTTTATTCTCTCAATTGTCATATGTTAAATGTTATATTAAAATTAATATTGTATTTTTGGCATCTGAGTGTGTTTTTCTCATGAGTTTAAAAGAAGTTTCAAGGGTTTTATTTATGATATGTTACATGAAAGTTATTTATTTTGAAATGAACCCATTATAGATTAATATTTTATTGTTTTATCCCCATTATAGCTAAAAATACATTAGAATCTTCAAAATATAGATGAAGATATGATGGGTGATCCCCATTATATCATTATGATGCATTGGGTACTCCAGATATGGAAGTTGGCTATAATGTTATTCCATTTGTAAGGATTAATATATGAGTGATATGTTATAGATTTTCCATGTCACTTATATAATTTTTCTATTTATGCTTAGTATATATTAATAAATGGGGTTTGATGATTTTCATATTTTTAATGGACTAACGATATATTTATTTATATCCCTTAATGGTATTTTTATCCACATTCCACATTTTGAAATTTTTTTCATTTGATATAAGGAGGGTTAAGAGAAAAACGAACTCATGTGGGATGTTCTCATGATATTGTATGAAAACCAATTGGTAGATTATTTTTAAAGTAATATAAATTTGAAAAAGTGGATACTATTTTAGTTGTATCCACTTTTATGATTAAAGTATGTTATATATTAATGATGAACTAATTCCCTAAATATCAATACCCAAAAAGATTGTAAATGTGAAAGAAATAAAATTCATGACTAAAACTATATACTAAGTATTGTTTAACGTTTTTTACTTATAATGTTGACATAAAAAAATCGTTCCATATTTCTGGATTTCATAAATTATATAATTAAATAGCTTCAACTAATTTTTCAAATTAATTGTAAAGATATTAAAATTTTTATTCCATCTTCAATGATTATTCTGGTTTACTAGGGGGTTAATCCAAGAGATATTGACATGATATCTACACACACAAATCAAATCCTCATTGTTTTAAGATATATCTACATTATCAGGCCATAACTTCTAATATCTCTCTATTTATATCCAATTATACTATATGTTACATTACATCATTGAAATAATTTAACAACATCTATATGTGTCCCCCTCATATATAAAAGTGAACCCTTTAACCATAATTATTTAAAAAATACATGCATTACAAAACATAAAATACTGAACTAAAAATATTTTTACAATACTTCCTTTCACACCTAAAAAATTAGACTTCTGCTAAGATAAATCATTATGGGATTATGGGGTATTACAATGGTGGTATCTCAAAGAAGTGGTGCATATATTTTCTATGATGTTAAAATTTTTACCACTTATATTAATTATTTTAAGCATGTTGTATAAGGACCCATCCTTAAACATTACTTATTATTGAATTAAATTATTAATTCACATTGAGTATCTTTTCAGGTTTAGAGTTTTAGAGAATTAGGACATAACTATTACATCTCAAATATTACAAAGTAGTCACATCTACTCAGCTTCCATTTTTTTCGCAAAATAAATACTCTTGAACAAAAGAGTCGTGTCTAGTTCCTTTTTTTAGACAGCCTGACATTTCCTTGATTCCATTCATGACCCTATTGAAAATTATGTCATGTGAAAAACATTTGAAAAAACATGGGATGAGAATAAAAAGCACATTAAGGTTTATAAAAATACATAAATAAAACAATAGTCCATGTATACATATGAATAAATGAAATCATACTTTTACTCATAAATCATAAGCAATTTAACATACCTCATGAAATCATAAGATTTACGAATAACTCATTGTAATTATAAGACATAAAGGTAACTTGAGGAATTCATAACATTATTACGTATGGAGTAACCCTCATGGATAGGTATTGAATACCCATCACAGTATATTCCCTAAATCTCTTCGGAGAAAACATAACTTTTAACCCCTTCGCGTTACCCAATGCATTAGAGAGCTATATCGGGTTCACCCGCCCTTAGTTTATCACAGAACCACCCATCTTTATAAACAATGCCAAAGAACCATAACATATTTATGGCACATAACTTAAGAATAATGGAAAGATAATATTCCCACATTTCAATAAAAATATAGTATTTTAATATATTAAAATAACGAATCCATTCTAAAAACAATTTTTACAACCATTTAATACATTTATTAAAGAGATTTTTGAATCAAAGTGTCCCATACAACTTTCAAGATTTTAACATTTCAAACCATTAATATCCACATAAGTAAATCATTAAAAAAATATTGAAAACATGGATATTAATTAGAAATATTTATTATAATAAATCATTAAAACATTTAAAACAATATTTTAGTTAAAGGGTATTTAACAAAATGAGAGACACTTGAATACAATAATTGAGGAATAAAATTTATTCAGAACATTATAATATCATGAGAATAAAGGTATTATTGATATAATATGCCAAAGGAAAATATATACACCATATAATAGTGAATTGGTGCATAAAAAAATGATATCTCAATAGAAATGTAAAATGAGATGAAATCCCTTATAAAGAAGGTATACTTAAATTAAGGACAAATCAATCTCATAATTATGTGTGAAAAATATAAATACACCCAATATAAGTTGATATTAAGTGTAAAAAAGTTATAGTCATTCACACATATTCATAGCATGACATGTTCAAGTAGTACTAGTTTAACCAAAAGGATTGAAATTGTGTTAAGAAGATCCCTTGGAAGAATTCGACTGCCTAACAGCGTCACTTTAAAATTCATAAAATGAGTTGATGAGAGATAAAATGGTATCTCATTACTTGGACATAAAATTTACATCAACAAGGATATATAATAAAATATACCAACATAAAAGGATGCAAATTAAAATATATAACAAAATAAGTCTTTTTAAAGGAGGAGTGTGAAAGGTTCCCTTACCGATTTGGGCTATTTTCGAAACGTACACCCCATGAAAGAAGGGTCATAAAATGAAGATGTAAATACCCATAAATGAGGGTTTATTACACAAAAATTAAGATAATGTGAAGTACATACACCACACAAAAAGAAATAGTGTCCATTTTAGTATGAATCTCACAGTAATAAAAAGTGAGATGAAAATCCCCTTATGAATATTCAGCACCCTAAAGGCGCCACATAAAACATCCAAAAATTAATGGATGAGATAAAATAGGGTATCTCATCATATTAACATAAAATTTACAGAAATAGGAATAAAAAATAACATCTCTCACCATAATAAAGAGGATAATATAGTAAGTTACATGAAAATGAGTTCTTTAAAAGAAAGATAGAGGTAGGATCCCTTACGAAAATTCAGCAGCCTAACGACGCTACTTAAAAATTCTAAAAATGAATTGATGAGAGGAAGAGGGGGAATCTCATCATTTTAAATTACAAATTACAGTATGGTTAATATAAAATAACAACCTCCAATATAATAACATGTCGCATAAATGAAATTACATAAAAGATGATACTTGAAAAGAAAAAGAGATGTCGGATCCCATACCTCAAATCCGACTTGACTTGTTTGTTTCTTTATATTCCCGAATAATAAACTTTGGTCAATTTATAATTTCTTAAGTAAATAATTTAATGTTTATTATTCAACTCATATTACATATTATAATGTTATAGTAATAAGTTAATTATCTGAGTTCATATTAGATGTTTTTGTCGATGTTTGGTACATGAGTCAAAAATGAACTTGTTTGAAAAGAATTGCCCATGTAGTTATAAGTACATAATCTCCATAGTAGTATTAATTATTTAAATATAATATATTTCCAGTACATATTCATTTTATAATATTCCATAACATTTTTAGATAAAAGGAAATGAAATGCACCGTTCCTGGAGACGGTAGGCCATACATTTGCATGAATGCTAATTTCATTTCTTTGTCATTTTAATGGAATTAAAAATAATTGAGAGATATATATTATAATTCTAGTAAAATATATATGTTATATATGTCACATAAGTACATTAATTTCATTCTTTATACATTACATGTATTGCATTAATGTGTCACATCACTTGAGGGGGAAGTAGTCCACACTTCCTTGTACGAAATTATTGCATTTGCACAACATGCAATGAAAAAAGGATTGTTTTAAATATAAAATATAGAAGAATAAAGGAAAAATAAATACCATATATACCATATATAAAATTCAGTTACATCATAATGGCCACTATGAAAGGTGTTAAGAGAATATTGAACAATCATTGTTTCGTGAGGCAGTAATTCGCCATCAACTAAAACAGTATGTTATTTAACCATTAGAAGAAGGTGTGTGTAAGTGTAGCTAGAATAATTCACATAAAAACATACTAGTATATTTAAGATACTGGTTTTGTTACAAAATAAAGTAATAAAAAGTGTTTAGGGGATAGGAGAGGAAAAATAAAACAAAAGAACACAAGTGAAGACATTACCTTTAAATCGGGTAACTCCTCTTGGTTTGAACCAAAAGGGTTTCATGAAGAGACTTCTGCCAAAGGTGAGGATTCAATGATGAAGATAGGGATGTGGAAAGATGAAATGGTCAGGGGTTGGCCGAGCTATAGGCTTGAGAGGTGTGGTTAAGGTGGTAGAGGTGGGGGCCTTTTATAAGAGGAGGGGAGGGGCACTCATGGAATGTCACGAACAGTTACATTATTATAAAATTATTTTCGAATTTTAAAGATCCAAAATTGATATCTTTCGAGTATAAGGTTATAAGGGTTATAAATATAATCATACAATAGGATTTTTCTAAGTTTAAGTCTTTTATTTTACATTATCTTTTCATTTTATTTAAATAGTTCATTAATGGGGAAATTGCTGCATCATCATGGTGTCATATATAATTTAATTTATTTAATGTCAAAAAATTATGAAAAAAGACTATGATGTAGGAAATATTTTAATCTTTCAAATTAATATTTATCGTCTATAATATCGTTTTACTAGACAAAATTAAAATTATTTTACTTAGGTGTTACATACTTTGGTTACATTTTTATTTCTTTAAAAAAAATATGATAAAAGGTCACTATCACAATAATGTGATTCCATGGGGTCCAAAGGTTGGCACAAGGCATCCTGTGTTCTTCCAGGACACCACCAATATAATTAGGACACACGTTGGGGTCATTTTATAATTTTATTATATTATTTTCTTACCCTTAATTACCCGATTACTAATTAAACAAGATAATTACAGATAATTACCATCATTACTATTCATAATGTCCAAAAACTAAAGAGTCTTAATTAAATAATTTGGAACTTATTATTCTAAATATGGAATGTATTTTATCAAATTCAAAACACATAAATTGTAGTAATTAATTTAAAAGTAAATCTCGTTGTCAAAATAAAAGATGGGTTTTTAAGATGTAAAATTTATCAAAAGATTGACTTGTTTTTACATCCAATTGAAAAGTGAAATTACATCCAATGAACAAAATTGCACTAAGTGATAAAAATATAATTCAATTATACTTTAAAAAATATTTAAATGTCAATCTAAATATATAAATAAATTGAATGAAAAGGCTGTTTTGAATTAAAAACAGTATTTTTCACTATTCATTAAAAAAACATTATCAGAAAAATACCAAAAATTGACCCTAGGATATATTTGTTATTTCAAATTCAGAAATTATGTCCATTTGACCAAAATCAGAACTTATAAGTTTCATTATGAAATCATATAGTTAATTCCCACTGTCAAAACAAATAGAGGGTTTTTTTGGAAGCAATATTTATGAAACGTTTGTCACTTGTTTATTTCAATTTTAAAAGTGAAATTAATTATAATTACCACTTTTGAATTTAAATTTAAAAATAGATTATAATTGAACATTAAAACCAATTAAAAATATAATCTAACAATATATTTAAATTAGATGAAAAAGCAGTTTTGATGTAAAATGCAATATTTTTCACTATTCAAAAAAATGAACATTGTCAAAAACATACCAAAAATTTAACCTAAGTAAATTTCAATATCCCAATCATAAAGAATAATTATATTTTCAAAAATATATATTATAAAATTGTTAAATGTTAGATTTAAAAAAAGATCACCATCAAAAGGAGATAAAACAATCTTTAAAAAATATTAGAGTATTTATTCTTAAAATTGGAATCATTTTGATTTTAAGCCTCTAAAATTTATTGGATAAATGTAAAAATATTTAACATACATATGTAATAATTTTTTAGTTGTTTTTGTTCATTCCCTCCATTACAATGGCTAGGCATTAACTATTATAATATTATTATATTATTAGTGTGCAACATAAGATTTCAATGAAACTTGTTGTTGCATACTAGGTACGCCATCGAGCATAGCATTCCCTTTAAAGTAATATTAACATTTTATTCACAAATATTGATAAAAATTAGAATGTAATATTTTTTATTTACCTGGGATGTTACATCCTTCCCACATTTTTGGAATTTCATCCTCGCAATTTCAAAAATGGACTTGGAAACTTCATTGAATGTTCCACATCGGAACAAGAGTCAGTAAAACTATCTCTTTAAATGAAAAGGAGAGAAGTACAAAGGTTACCTGAGTTAACCCATTATAGGATTCCAAGTCGGAATATATGGATATGGATGACAAAACAAAGGGTCATGTTTTGAGGGAGACTGATAGAAAACATTTTTAGGAGAATGATAACCACCAGAAAATAAAAAAGTGGTGATGGGTTAAATGGTATTTGATTCCCCATTAGGAAAATTTAACAGACAACATTTTTGTTTTAAGTGACTTTTCATTGAAGAATTTATTTTTGAGATTAACTAAATCGTAAGGAAACATTCTTACTTGTCATTTTGACTTTCAGCATTTACTATATTTCTTACACAAACTCATACTTTCTCATGATGATGAGTATTTAGGAAGACTTGTTCACATTAATAGTACTATAATCAACTTCTCGAGAATCACCTAATCCAAAAAAGAGAACAATATACTTCCCATGTCTTTAGATATTAACCAAAAACAAAACCAAAAAAGTTACTACAAGATCAGATAATACCCAAAAAGGATAATCCTTTTTTAAAAAAAATCTATTCTTAATCTCCATAATTTGTAAAACAATTCCCATAGTTCAATAAAGACCATTAAATAAAAAATTGTCCATAAAATTATTCAATATAAACCAAACTAAGATTTAATCGCAAATATTTTAATGATTTAATCACATTGTCTTCCAAGATAAACCTTAACATTTATCTTCAAATAACATTAGTTACTCTTAAAGTCTCATACTGAAAATTAATTAACCTCTCCTCCATGATAGGTTAATAATTTCTATAGATAAACCAAAATCAACTTATTATAGATTCATAAGATCATCTAACTAAAAAGAATTAGTCAAACTAACCAGGGACTTCACATAGTCCAGTTGTAGGAGTAAAATACCAGTCACACATTGGTTTTGGGTTCAATTCCCGCAGCTTCGTCTGACGCGATAGGTTGTCACAGGGTCTACGTGTTGTCCTTTTCCAAAAACTACATTATTCTTATAACATTCCCCAAAATGTAATAAAATCTTCAAAAATAACCATAACATAATTTAACCTCAAGATTATCTCATTCCTTCCATTTTCCATCATAACATATAATAACCCATAATTATCTCAAAAGTAAGGACCATCTAAAACCTAATGGTTACCTTTATATTTATTACTTGAACTTCCAGATCGATTTGGTCATCTCATACATGATTCATTAGAGAACTCACCAATGTCCAAGTGGTTGACCGTGACTCCTGATAGTTGGTTTAGAATAACCCCAAAATTATCATTGAATCCCCCATTTCATCTAGTCTCTTAATTAGAGAACCACCAACGCTTCCTTCAAATCCATTATCACTTTGTCGCCTGCTAGATCCATCCATTTACTAAAAACAAAAATTTCAGTGTGTGTATATCAACAAAATCATCATGTACTAATGAGGAAGATAAACACTAAGATATACTTACTCATTCACTTTATCTAAAAACTATGACTCTTTATGAAATCCTAACCATTATGGTAATGTCACTTATGCTTAGAGAATACTCTAACCTCTAAAGTTATCTAAACAGACCTTTGATACCAACTATAAGGACCCATCCATAAACATTACTTATTATAGAAATAAAATAATAATTCACATTGAGGATATTTTCAGTTTTAGAGTTTTAGAGAATTAGGACATAACTATTACGTCTCAATGATTACAAAGTAGTAACATCTACTCAGCTTCCATTTTTTTGCAAAATAAAAACTCTTGAACATAAGAGTTATGTCTAGTTCCTTTTTTTAGACAGCCTGAGATTTCCTTGATCCCATCCCTGACCCTATTCAACTTTATGTCCTGTGAAAAAAATTTCAAAATACATCGGATGAGCATTAAAAGCTCAATAAGGGTTATAACAATAAGAAAATAAAACATTAATCCTTGTATAAATATGAATCAATGAAATCATACTTTTACTCATAAAACATAATTAATTTAACATACCTCATGAAATCATAAGTTTTACGAATAACTCATAGAAATCATAAGACATAAAGGTAACTTGAGGAATTCATAACATTATTACATAGGGATTAACCATCATGGTTACGTTTGGAATACCCATGACAATATATTCCCTAAATCTCTTCAGAGAAACCTTAACGTTTACCCCCTTCGTGTTACCCAATGCATTGGAGAGCTATATCGGGCTCACCCTCCATTAGTTTATCACTGAACCGCCCGTCTTCATAAACAATTCCCAAGAACCATAACATAATCATAGCACATAACTTAAGCATAAAGGAAATATAACATTCCCACATTCAATAACAATATAAAATTTTAAGATATTGAAATAATGAATCCATTCTAAAAACCATTTTCACAACCATTTAAAACATTTAATAAAGAGATTTTTGAATCAAAGTGTCCCATTCCACTTTGAAGCTTTTAACATTTCAAACCATTAATTTCCTCATAAGTAAATCCTTAAAACCATTTTGAAAACATGGATATTAATTAGAAATATTTAAAAGAATAAATAATTAAATCATTAAAAACTATATTTTTGTTAAAGGGTTTTTAACAAAATGAGAGACACTTGAATACATTAATTGATGAATAACATTTAATCATAACTTTATAATATAATAAGAATAAAGGGATTCATGATATAATATTCCAAAGGAATGTATATACACCATATAAGAGTGAATTGGTGCATAAAAACAATGATGTCTCAATAGAAATGTAAAATGAGATTAAATCCCTTATAATGAAGGTATCCTTAAACTAAGGACAACTAAATCTCATAATTATGTGTTAAAAATATAAATACACCCAATATAAGTGGATATTAAGTGTAAAGAAATGAGATTCATTCAAAAATATTCATAGCATTACATGTTCAAGGAGTACAAGTTTAACCCAAAGGAGTGAAATTGAGTTAAGAAGATCCCTTGCAAGAATTCGACAGCCTAACAGCGTCACTTTAAAATTCATAAAACAAGTTGATGAGAGAGAAAATGGTATCTCATCACTTGGACATAAAATTTACATCAATAAGGATATATAAGAACATATCCCTACATAAAAAGATGAAAATTAAAATTCATAAAAAAATATGTCTTTTTAAAACAGGAGTTTGAAAGGTTCCCTTACCAATTTGGGTAACTTTCGATACGTACACCCCATGAAAGAAGGGTCATACAATGAAGATGTAAATACCCTTAAATGATAGTGTATTACACAAATAGTAAGATAATGGGAAGTACATACACCACACAAAATGAAATAGTAGCCATTGTAGCATGAATCTCACAGGAATAAAAAGTGAGATGAAAATCCCCTTATGAAAATTCAGCAGCATAACAGCGCCACATAAAACATCCATAAATGTATTTATGAGATCAAATAGGGTATATCATACTATTAACATAAAATTTACAGCATGAGTAATATAAAATAACATCACTCAACATAGGAAAGAGGAGCTTAATGTAATCTTCATAAAAAAGAGTACTTAAAAAGAAAGATAGAGGTAGGATCCCTTACGAAAATTCGGCAGCCTAACGACGCTACATAAAAATTTTAAAAATGAATAGATGAGAGTAATAGGGGGAATCTAATCATTTTAAAATAAAAATTACAGTATGGTTAATATAAAATAACATCCTCCAACATGAGAACATGGAGAATAAATGAAATGACATAAAACAGTGTACTTGAAAAGAAAGAGAGAGGTCGGATACCTTACCTCAAGTCTGACTTGTCTTGTTTGTCTCATAATATTCCTGAATAATATTCTTTGGTCAATTTATAATTTCTTATGTACCTCATTTAATGTTTATTATTAAATTCATATCATATATTATAATGTTATAATAATTAGTTAATTATCTGAGTTCATATCAGATGTTTTTGTCGATGTTTGGTACCTGAGTCAAAAATGAACTTGTTTGAAAAGAATTGTCCATGTAGTTATAATTAAATCATCTCCAGAATATTATTAATGATTTAAATATCATATATTTCCTGTAAATATTCATTTTATACTATTCTATAACATTTGGAGATAAAAATAAATGAAATGCACGGTTCATGGAGACGGTAGGTCGTACGTACACATGAACGCTACTTTCATTTCTTTGTAATATTAATGGAATTAAAAATAATTGAGAGATATGTATATTATAATTCCAGTATAATATATATGTTATATAGGTCACATACGTTCATTTATTTCATTCTTTATACATTCCATGTATTGCATGAACGAGTCACATCACTTGAGGGGGTGGTAGTCCACACTTCCTTGTATGAAATTATCTCATTTGCACAACATGCAAAGCATAAAGGCATGTTTTAAATATAAAATACAGAAGCATATAAGAAACATAAATACCATATATATTATATATATAATATAGTGACATCATAATGGACACCATGAAAGGTGTTAAGTGAAGATTGAACAATCATTATTTCGTGAGGAAATAATTCCCCATCCACAGAAACAGTATGTTCTATAACCATTAGATGATGGTGCGTGTAAGTGTAGCTCGATTCCGTCACATAACAACATACTAGTATATTGAAGATACTGGTGTTGTTACAAAATAAAGGAATAAAAACAGGTTGTGGTTTTGGAGAAGCAAAATAAAACAAAATAACTTAAGTGAATACATTACCTTTAAATCGGGTAACTCCTCTTCGTTTGAATCAAAAGGGTTTCATGAAGAGAATTCTGCCAAACGATAGGCTTAAATGATGAATAGGGGGATGTGGAGAGATGAAATGGGAAGGGGTTGGCCGAGCCAAAGGATTTAGAGGTGTGTGTAAGGTGGTAGAGGTGGGGGCCTTTTATAAGAGGAGAGGATGGGCACTCAAGGAATGTCAAGAAAAGGCACTTTTTTATAAAATGATTATCAGATTTTAAAGGACCAAAATTGATATATTTCTAGGATAAGATGATAAGGGATCTAAATATTCTCATCCAATAGGCTTTTTCAATGTTTAAGGCTTAGATTTTTTAATATCTTGTCATTTTATTTAAATCGTTCATTAATCATGTAATTGTTGCATCATCATGGTATCATAAATAATTTAATTTATTTAATGTCTAAAAATTATAAAAAAACTACTATCATGTAGGAAATATCTTTAGTTTTCCAGTGAATATTTATATTCTAAGAGATCTTTTATGTAGACAAAATTAAAATTATTTTAAATAGGAGTTACATACTTTGGTTACATATTCGTTTCTTTAAAAAAAATATGATAAAAGATCACTATCACACTAAAGTGATTACATGGGGTCCCAATGTTGGCACAAAGCATCTCGTGGTCTTAAATGAAACAATCAATATCATTAGGACACAATTTGGGGTCATTTTATATTTTTATGATATTATTTTCTTACCCTTAATTACCCGATTACTAATTAAACACGATAATTAAAGATAATTATCATCGTTACAATTCATAATGTTCAAAAACAAAATACTCTTAATTACATAATTTGGAACTTCTTAATCCAAATATGGAATCCATTTTATCAAATTCAAAGGACATAAATTGTATTAATTAATTTAAATGTAAATCTCGTTGTCAAAATAAAAGACAGTTTTTAAGAAGTAACATTTATCAAAAGATTGACTTTTTTTTACATCCAATTGAAAAGTGAAATTACATAAAATGAACAAAATTTTATTAAGTGATAAAAACATAATTCAATTATACTTAAAAAAAATTAAAATGACAATCTAAATATAAAAAAAAATTGGATGAAAAGGCAGTTTTGAATTAAAAACGGTATTTTTCACTATTCATTAAAAAACATTATCAGAAAAATACCAAAACATAACCCTAAGCTATATTTTATATTTCAAATTCTGAAATGATGTCCATTTCACCAAATTCAAAACATAGAAGTTTCATTAATAAATCATATAGATAATTCCCTTTGTCAAAACAAATAGCAGGTTTTGTTGGAAGCAATATTTATGAAATGTTTCGCACTTGTTTATGTCCATTTTAAATGTAAAATTAATTATAATTACCACCATTGAATTAAATTGTAAAAATATATTCTAATTAAACGTTATAACCAATTAAAAATATAATCTAACCATATATTTAAATTATATGAAAAAGAAGTTTTGATGTAAAATGCAATATTTTTCACAATTCAAAAAAATGAACATTGTCAGAAACATACCAAAAATTTAACCAAAGTAAATTTCAATATACCAATCATAAATAATAAGTTTATTTTGACAAATAGAGCTTATGAAATTGTCAATAGTTAGATTTAAAAATGGATCGCCATCAAAAGTCGATAAAACAATCTTTTAAAAATATTAGAGTATTTATTCTTAAAATTGAATTCATTTGGATTTTAAGCCTCTATCATTTATTGGATAAATGTAAAAATATTTAACAAACATATGTAATAATTGTGTAGTTATTTATTCTCATTCCCTCCATTACAATGGCTAGGCATTAACTATTATAATATTTTTATATTATTTGTGTGCAACGTAAGATTTCAAAAAACTCGTTGTTGCATATTGGGTACGCCATCGAGCATAGCACTCCCTTTAAAGTAATATTAAGATTTTATTCACAAATATTGATAAACATTAGAATTTAATATTATTTATTTACCTGGGATGTTTCAAGTTGTAACCACGAAAAAGTGATTAATATAGTATAAATAATAAAATGAATATTTTTTACTGTTATTGAGTAAGATTTTACCACCACCTCTCAGTCCAATGGGAGATAAAATTACCACTCATGTGTATATGGGAACTATCGCCTCAACATTGTGATTTTATTAAGTTTATTCAAACAGCATTACTAGTTGGTTAATATCCCTATATTAAGGTTTAATATTTATTTTATTTATTAATAATAATGATTATTGAAGGGTGAGTTAATATTTACCTATCTTTTTACCATCTATAAAAAATGGAAGAATCACTCATGTGTATGTACATACTACCATTTCCACGCAATGATGTAATTAATTTTTCATCCCATTTATATATTAATGGTTATAATTATGTGTACAATTAATATATATTAAATTTATATCATGATTAACATTATGAAGATATATTACCCATGATTTATGTGTGTCTATTGTATTTAATGAACCTATAGATAAATCATATACAATGATGTTAACAAAAAAATGATAATGATATTCTTAAATGAGAGCTAAAATATTATAATTACAAAATTAATGTAATATTGGTTATAAATATATTTATGTTTATAAATATATTAAAATTTTAATTTTTTATAAATTATTTTTAATAACATAGGATGTCTGTCCAACTTTAGGTATGAGTTTTCTATGAAAAACTCATTTTGAAATGAATTTTTATTATTATATTATATAATAATGAAAGTACATGAAGTATATATCTATAATATTAAAAAATTTATTATTCTATTGATATTATAGGATATTAAATTTTATCAATTCATTTCTATATCTTAATACACTCAGGTTTGGGAAACAATTTTTTACAGAAAACCAACCTTGTTTTTGTTTTCAGTAGGGAAACTAATCTTCAATATCCCTATTTTCATTACAAATATTTCAAAATTTTTATTACTATTTTAAAATTGTTAATTTTGATAATTTTTTTAGAAATATAATTTTCTTAACATGTTTTAAAAGGAACAAATTTATCATTTATGAAATGTAAAGAGTTTGAAATATTACTAAAAATGTGGAAGGTTTTTTTAAAACACACCAATAGAATTACATTAACATCCATCATGAATAAAATATAATTTAAATAATACATTATAATTTTAATTTATTATATTGAAATAAATTAATTAATTAATAATATTTAATTTTTTATATTATAAATAAGTTATTTATAAAATTAAAATGGTATTTTACTCAAGAAATATCCTTGTGATATTTAAGAGGCATTTTCATGTTTAAGAGTATCCTTCAATGATTCTTATGATATAATATTGATGGGATGCAATGTTACCATCTTTATTCTCACTATGTATGGTTTATAAATATGAAAATATTTTTTTTAATGAAATTGATATATTTTTAAGGTGTTGTGTTAGTTGATACGATGATTTTTTGGATTTGGTAGATGACATATATATGGTTTTCATTATATGACTGGTGATTATAGAAATATAAATCATCATTATGAATTAGGTAAAAAATGATATCACATTAGATAATAGTGACTAGAATAGGGATTTATGCCAATTCAGTAAGGTAATTTTTCTAATAAAATAGTCTTGGGTGTGATCCATGACAAAAGAAATACTGGAAGGTGGTGCAATCCACTAGGAATGTATTGGTTTTGATACCTAACTATAGAAATGATTTTACATACTTATGTGAATACCAAAAACAAAATTACTATTCTTATGATATTTATTCATGGATCATCATTGATTATTTATGATTCTTCACTATCATGTCATGTGTATTTAGATTGATAAAAAATTATTCCATGTTTCATAAATATGTTCTTTGAATTAATGAGGTATGATTTTATAATGTAAAAATCAAATTATCATACCTATATTATTATCTTATTATAAGCTATGTTCATTGATTATTATCTATTATGTTCACCCTTAATGGGTACCTAGGCTCACTTTATCTTATATTTTTCATCCCTATGTCATATAGAATGGTTGTATGTATGTTATTTTTATGAAGAGTTCTAGCTGTGATTAACATAATGGGAAATTGTTTTGGTCATTTATGTACTAGTTGTTTATGTATTGATATTTAAAAAGACCCTAAAAATTTTCTATTATGTCTTAAATTTTGTCGATATATAATGGTTATATTCAATAAAATGATATGCGAATTATGAATAGAAATTATGGGTCATCATTACAACATGTTTAAATGTGTAAAATAAAAAAAAATAAAGATCTCAGTTTAGAACCTTACCTATTTCTTGGGATGTTCTCAAATGGGTATATCCTTAAGGATCTATACCATGGAACTTTATAAATAAAAATTCTTGCAGTCCATAGAGATTCGGGGGACTGGTGTTGGGTTTTTCTAAGGATAATTATTTATAATTAATGGAGAAATGGGGTGAAGGTGAGGTCCTTTTATAAGGTATTTGAGTGGTATTTTTATAATATATAAAGGGAATAGAAACTACTAAATGGTTAAATAGATCCAATAATGGAAAATAATGGAGTGGGTGAATGATATGGTATATAAATCGTCAACCATAGATTTTATCACATATTTCTAACATATTTTTATGTCTTGATTAGTTATAATTTTGAATTTTACAATTTGTGGATTTTACAATGGTAAATATTTTGAAAATAATTAATTAAAACTTGATTATGTAAGATAAAATACAATATAATAATGAATTTGGATATAATTTTCAAAAATAAAACATTTTGTTATAAGTTTATTATTTCTTAGAAAAAATAATATTAACATTAATGCATGCCTTGTTTAAAAACAAGTTTTCAATAAAAGTTAATTTTTATGTGTAAATATTATTCTTTAGGATAATATTATCAATTTCATTAGTATCATTGAAATTAAAAATATTATTATTAAAAATTTATAATAATATGGTTTAAATGTAAATATATGAAATGAAATTCAATATTTTGATATAATTAGTAAAAAAAGATAAAAAATCATTATTTATTTGAATAATGGATTATGGAAGTTTCAAATTTTTAATCCCAAGTTGTTAAATAAAATGTGTTAATATTTAATACATCAATTTAGATGGAAAATAAATATTTTATCATCAATTTTTTAAAACAAATTTTATAATATTTACCTTTTTATATAATAATTCTCATTTATGTTTTTATAAAAACATTATTCTTTCTATTTTTTCATAAAATGAAATCTTTTATAAGTAACAAATAATAATCATTGGTTACAATTTATATATGGAATTAAAAAATGCAATTAATTTTTTCAAATTAATATTATTAAGGTAATTTTAATTTATTTTAATATAAAAATAAATATATTAGAATCTTATTTCAAAGTAAATAATCTTTTAATAATATTCTATTTTTCATATATTTCCTTAGGTTTTACTTTAACTAATACCAACTAATTTTAATACATTAATATATCTATTCTATTTTAAAATTTTATGTCATGTATTCCATCAAGAATTTTTCATTGTTTTTAATATTAGACAAGCTACTCAGCATGATAATTATTTATGGGAAAATTATATTGTTAATTCTTGTTTCATAATCAACATCCCCTTATTTTAACATAATTAATAATCCACTCTATCTAAATATTAGTAAAATATATGTTTTAATAAATATGATACAATTCATTATCAATTTCAATAATTCATTTTGGAATATCCGTTAACCATTTTTGATATAGTCATTTTTCAAAATACACAAATTCTTATTTGTCTACATTGAAGATGTTGATATATGAATTATTCCTTTTAATAAAAAAACATGGAAATATCTCAATTATAAAAATTTTAGCTTCAATAAAATCAATAGGGAGAAATAAAATGTCACCCAATTTATTCCAAGTTTTATTGATATTATCCTACAATCCATTTAGGGTTATATTATATGTTTTCTCTTCCTCCTAGGACTGCATCCCCTCACATTTATGGCCTTTTCCCCTATATTTAAAATGACAAAAATGAGAATTTTCTAAGAATAGTGTTTTTTAAGAGAGAAATATCATTCATTTTGTATTTTCAAGAATCAATCACTTTCCCAAAATCCTCCTAAAAACTATTCAAAACCTAAAAACTCATTTTGAATCCATAAAAACGCATCTAGATATGATTATCATATTAACTCACTTAAATTTTAGATATTTTTTGTTTCCAAAATTAATATTTATTCCATGAATTATTACTTGATAGTACATGAAATAGTATCATTGGAATAAATTATCAATTACCCAATACTTAATTACAAGAAATAAACAACCTCTTTTAAAATTCATCTCAACATAAGCTATAAATAGATCTGGTGTGATTTCAATGGAACAAACTTATATATTCAAGTAAACATGCCTATCATAAATTTTATATTTATAAATCTAATGAATTATTATATATTAATTTTTTTCATGACATTGATTCAAATAGTAGGAATGGAACATTTCATCCCATTATTGTCCAATATAGACATACTTAACCCTACAAAACATGAGATGAAAATCAAATAAATATATCTGAGGTCAGTAATTTGAATTTTTTTAGAAAATCACATGTCCATCAACTAATCATAGAAATTTTTTTATCATCCTAATTAAATTAATTTCCTAGTCATCATATATATTATATAATATTTAAAATATAAATTTTGGTTAACTCGACCAATAAAAGGATAAAAACACCATTACATGAATAACTCATCCCTACGGATGGATTAATAAAAGTATCAATGTATAATTGTTTATATTCTATATATATTGTTAAAATTATGTAATTTAGATTGAAATAAAGTTTCCACCCCAATGAAAATCAATCAATGTATGAAATTCATTGTGATAAGCATTTGTGAGTGGTTTTATATTATAATTCCATATATTTTATCTCATGAATCCAATTATTATATTATTCCTAATTTTAATAATAAAAATCAAAATATATCATCATAACCCTTAATACTCTATTATATGAATAGATCGAGGATTAATCAAACTCAAACATTGAGGGTTTTTTATTCCACAATATAAGTAATATAAATGATATGCATGAATGAATGATAAAAATATATTTCCTTTAGTTATAAACAATGATACCTTGATATTTATAAAAGCCATTAAATTTAGTCTCTCATATATCTAATAACTATGGATACTAAGTAATATAAATGTTTATATTATGTCAATTGATAGGTTAATGGATCAAGAAAATTCATTTTTATATCCACCCAATGAGTCTTTATATTATACTCTCAAAGGTTTCTAGAGTAATATGTAAATTTTGTATGATTATTTTTGGGTTTTTAGTGAGATCAAGGTTTCTTATTATAATGAATATCATCATTATTATCATTGTAATATTCAATTTCCCCCTAATTGATGAAAATAATCCCATATTCATTAAATTAATTCTTTATCCAAATAAAATAATTCATAGTATCTAATGTAATGGTGTAATTTACATTTTCTTTTGTGTTATCAAACATTGATAAATTAAGGACACTCCACCTATTAACCCCAAAGTTTTGGAAAAAATTAAATATATTGATATCACATATAATTATTATTAGTTTTATTTTATTTTATTAATTTATCCCTTTTTAATGATTTACTCATCACCACTAAATACCAAGAAAACATTATATATTATTTAAGTATGTATTTTTATCATTGAAACATAATGATGGTAACAAGGATTAGATTGATATCTACTTGTTATGATAAAAAAATATGACTATCCATTTTTATATACATGGGAGATCCTATAGTAAAATAATATTGAATATATTCTATTCTACTTCATCTAGAACAGTTTTTAAAAAATTATGTATTATTACTCTTATTCTATAATGAAGATTTAAATATCCTTTTTAAAAGTTATATATGATAATACCTTTTATAACATTGGCATTATATCTTATCTGATTTAGTATAATAATCACTTTATATTTATATGTATATTTATTTATACTTATTGTTAGTATTCGTTACCCATGTCTGTCACTGATAAATATATTCCTTTCCGTACCAATATAATGTTTATTTTTGGGAAATCATTTTCCAGGAATACTTTTTTATCTAAATATAAAAAATAATAATGATACACTATAAATACAAGAATTGTAAATATAGTTTATCTAAAAAATTTCTTAAATTTTTTTTTGTTAACATAATAAATACCAATTTTATAACTCTATGCTTCTTACTTCAATCCACAAAATCATTGCAACTTTTAGTCTTTAATATAATCATTTTTCACCTAAAAATATTCCTTCCACATCATATAGGAAATCTATATTAAATTATTTATATGGAAAATGTTTTTGACATATATATACACTATATTGAGTCATTATTAGAAACAATATGTAAATACACCTTATCATCACAACTATGGAAAATGTATATAAATAGGAGATACGAAGCATGATTTACATTCCACTTCCCCTATGGGAGATTATATGGTAGACAATATATGATATATGTTTGATTTCTTAACAAAATTCAAAATTTTAAAATATGTCTGCACTATTTGGAGTATTCATCATATTTCAAACATGGTTATTATACATAGAGTCAATCAAAAATCACCTAGAACATTACAATTTCATAGAATCAGAACTCCCAATTCTCTCCTAATAGGATGCGGTTCCATCCTTTACAAATGTTACACTACTATAATTTTATACATTAAATCTATTTATCATTGTATATTAAATAATCTTGTAAAACCATAACTTCCCATTTTAGTATACAATCCAATATATTGTCTTTGACATTCTCTAAGATTAATATCAACTTCATACAATCAACATTTTATATGTTTATCGACAATTAATGTACCAAAAATAGATTCAATTTTTTTTATCAATTGGATGATAACCAAAATATCTATTAAATTATTTTAAATAAATCTATAAATAAAAACATTTAAAATTTATTGTTACTTTTATTAAAATCACAACACCATACAAATGAGTTACAACCACATATCCTATAATAAAAACATTATGAGGAGTATTAGTCCATAAATAATATGGTAGTTTAATTGAAAGATTAACTAAGGTAGTTATTATTATAATATGGGGTGTACTGTTGTTTTAAAATGATTAAAGTACAACAAAATAAAATACATCTTTATATAAAATTATTAAACTCAGATTTTATCCAATGATCATAGTAAGAGTTAAAATCAAAAATTATATGTTTATATCAATTTTTGTTTTAATAATTATAATTATTAAAAAAATACAAAAATGGGACAAAATATTTTTAAAGAAAACATTATATTTTTAAATGAATATTGGAAAATGATTGTGTAAAAACAATAAATAAAATAGATTCTAAAATAAAAAAAGTATTAAAAGATATATTACATGAATTAACTAATTTAACTCTAAGAGTAAAGGAATATAATAACCTTGAATAAAGGTTTCCATTTCATAATATATACTTTAATGTTTGAATTTTCTTACCAAGATAACCCTTGAAATGATGATTGAAATAAGATATTTCTTCATATATTTATAAGTCCTCAATATGATGATCATCATCTATCTTCTTATCCCTGAAATTCCTTGACATGATTATAGGGTTGTATTCTAAGATGCACAAGACTTTGATCTAATGGATCATATTAACTATATTCCTTTCCCTATAACCCCTTGTTTGTATCAATTAATGTATTTATAAAATAAATGAAAAAAAATTATAGGATAAAACCATAAAACTCATTCCATAGAACAAGATATATCTAAATTATTACCACGACTAAGAATGAGTAGTTCATGTAGAGAATACTTTATAAAACCTGAGTTTTAAAAATTTATTAGTTTCAAACTCTTCAAATAAATGAATTTTTATAGGCAAAACAACATCAATTGTATTTTATTATTTGTATCAACAACCTCAGACAACTTGTACTTGAAAACTCATCTGTAATAGAATTCCTGATTTCATTTTTGATTAAGGCCATTTAAATTCAATATATTAATCATTATAATAGAATGAAAATATTTTGACATTGATTACAAACACAGGATATTGTGTTAATATATCTTATCATTCGTTAATATGATAATAATTATAGGAATCAATCCCATGTATCTATATATGTATTAGTATGATGGTCATGATATTTTTTAGTATGATACTAATTCCATAATTCTAACAATTTCCCATGATTTAGGTAAGTATGATTCATCAAACACATCCTTAATATGATAGATAATATTTAAAAATGATTATTTTATATTCGTAATAAAATTAAATTATTTCTATCATAGTTAAAAAATAATTTCTTATTAAAAATCGTACTAAATAAATGGGAAATAAAAAACTCTAAAAATTATTTGTATATTGTTTATTTTTATTTCTAAACAAATAATATTAATATAATATGGATGACTTCTAACTCAACATTCTCCCCATTTTCTTAATGTAAAAAACACAATACGTAAATGACAAAAATCATACCGGAAAAACATAAAAAACATTGTTCTTTTAAGAACATTGAAATTATTCATTATAAATCCACCTAGTCTAGAAATATTTTTTAACTATGAAAGAATATATTATAACATCTTTACCTTAGTATAAAAAATACACCTTTATAAAACTTTCTCCACCATTTTTCAAACTTATCCCCCATTTTAATTTTAAAAAGTAATGGAAATGTATGCGTAGTTTCCTGAAATGTTGGAGAATAAGTATAATATGAACCAATTTTAACATATAATCATAGTATGAAAACAATAATTGAATTAATGAACATGAACTTGATTATTATTGTAAATCACTCCAGAAAACTATATTCAGATGAAATTTATTTCCTAATCAGCACCCATTCAATTTTTTTAAAAAAATACATCAAGGATTCAATTAAAAAGTATTATCTTTCTTCATGAGGTTATTCACAAAGTAAATTATATTTTTAATCTAATTTCAGTATTATTCATGATTCATAATAATTTATTCTATAATATCATTCATAAAAAATCTAGTTTTCATTATTTCAATACCATTATAATTTTGTAACTCTTTTCCTTATAAAATAAATGTCTATATTCACAAGATGAGAGTTGGGTAACATCTAGATCCAAATTATGAACATTTTTTTCAATAATTTTACATCCTCTGTAGGATCATCTATTTAATTTATAAATTCTTATAAATAATATAATTGATTAGAAACATTTGAAGAATACCTGTAAAAAAAATTTGCATTCCAAAAAATTATGTAATTTTATAATTTGATCTTCATGAACAACAATATCATTATAAATATTTTTATAATACTTCACTATATAATTTTATGAACATTATTTTTATGTTCCGTATGAAATAATTTAAAATACCTATTTATCCTGATCACAAATCTATTAAAAAAATTAGTGATTTTTATTTCATATTACAAAATTTATAAATAAAATTATATATTTACCTTTATTTTGGTAGATACATAATGTGATCACTCAACTTTTTCAAGGTTAGTAAAATATAATCATATATCATTTGAGAAACAATGATGTTAGATTCCAATTGATTAGGCAAATCATTAGGATTTTTTTATCATCTATATCTTTTGTCAAATAATTTCCTTTTCATTTTATCCTTTTTTGATGATCCTATAAAAATTATTCTAGATCATTTTTTCCCATGATATGTTCACAACATTAAAATATATTTCTGATTATTCCTTATCATCAACATTTCTATTTGAATTTTTTTCTTATTATTATTTTTCATGGGAAGAATCTTCATTCCTTTATATGGATGATTTTGTTTCATGGGTACCATGAAATTTTTTATCCCTTCCTGATTGTGATAGTTAATGTGTTGAAGATGATGAAGTCTCGGATGATTTTTTCAATTTATTATTCACTAGTTGGGGTCTCGAAATTATAATCGTATTCCCATTTTGTCTTATTTCTATTCCTCTAGGACTTATTCTTTTCTTTTTTCTTCCTCAACATACTCTTTATCTTATTTTACAAGCTCTTATTAAAATTTTCTAGCTCTTCATAAAAAATGCATTCTGTCTGATTTAGATAATGATTCTTTAACTGATATATTATCACTGTATTATTCAATAAAATTTTTTATTCTCCCATATCAACAACTAAAGACAATACCGATGGTGTTTATATAATTTCTTCAAAAACATGACTAGCATTTGGAATAACCTGATCAGAATGAAAAAAATGGAAGTACGGGATTCTCATAATCCTTTTCAAACTCTCTCTAAGAACATTCAAAAATTCTGTTTACATCAAACCTTTTTTATTCTTTCTTTCACTTCTTCTCCTAACTATTTAGTTGACTGAATTTTTTAGGCCTTTACCTCTGCATGATCAAGACCAAAATATGGATCCCCTTATTTCTTTTGAGACTTAGATGACATCAAATTATTGAAATCACCATGAAATAATCTCTTATATTTTTTTCCATTAGAGTTAAGATTAATCAATTATATTATTCTTTTATTCTTTATCTTTATTTGATATTTTATCTTGAAACATAGATCCTTCCTCATTGTCAACAATTAGAAGGAACCGTCCTTAAACATTACTTATTATTGAACTAAATGAATAATTCACATTGAGGATCATTTCAGGTTTATTGTTTTAGAGAATTAAGACATAACTATTACATCTCCAAGGTTACAATGTAGGCACATCTACCCAGCTTCCATTCTTTCAGAAAAATAAAAAGTCTTTAACAAAATAGTCATGTCTAGTTCCTTGTTTTAGACAGCCTGAAATTTCCTTGATCCCATCTTTGACCCTATTCAACTTTATGTCCTGTGAAAAACATTTCAAAAAAACTTGGGATGAGCATAAAAAGTTTAATAAGGGTTATAACAATATGGAAAGAAAACATTAGTCCATGTATACATAAGAATCAATGAAATCATACTTTACTCATAAAACATAATCCCGTTAACATACCTGATGAAATCATAAGATTTATGAATAAATCATATAAATCATAAGACATAAAGGTAACTTGAGGCATTCATAACATTCTTACCTAGGGAGTAACCCTCATGGTTACGTTTGGAATACCCATCACAGTATATTCCCAAAATCTATTTGGAGAAACCATAATTTTTAACCCCTTTGTGTTACCCAATGAATTGGAGAGCTATATCGGGATCACCCACCCTTAGTCCATCATGGAACCACCCGTCTTCATAAAAATTTCTCAAGAACCATAACATAATCATAGAACATAAATTAAGCATAAATTAATGATAAAATTCCCACATTTCAATAACAATATAACATTTTATGATATTGAAATAATAAATCCATTCTAAAAACCATTTTCAAAACCATTTAAAACATTTAATGAAGAGATTTTTGAATCAATGTGTCCCATTACACTTGGAAGATTTTAACATTTTAAACCATTAATATACATATAAATAAATCCTAAAAACATTCTAAAAACATGGATATTAATGAGAAATATTTATATGAATAAATCATTAAAACATTTAAAACGATATTTTAGTTAAAGGGTTTTTTAAAAAATGAGAGACACTTGAATACAATAATTGAGGAATAAAATTTAATAAGATCTTTATAATATCATTAGAATAAATGGATTCATGATATAATATTCCAAAGGACAGTATATACACCATATAATAATGAATTGGTGCATAACAACAATGAAGTCTCAATAGACATGTAAAATGAGATGAAATCCCTTATAAAGAAGGTATCCTTATATTAAGGATAGATCAACCTAATAATTATGTGTGACAAGTATAAATACACCAAATATAAGAGGATATTAAGTGTAAAACAATAAAAGGTCACTCACACATAGTCAAAGGATGAAATATTCAATAACTACATGTTGAACCCAAAGAAATCGAAATTGGGTTAAGAAGTTCCCTTGTAAACTTTCGACAGCCTAACGACGTCACTTTAAAAATCAGAAAATGAATTGATGATACAAAAAGGGAATCTCATCACATGAAAATACATTTTACATCAAAAAGGATATATAAGAACATATCCCAATATTAGAATATGTAATTTAAAAAGAAAACAAAAATAAGTCTTTTTAAAAGAGGAGTGTGAAAGGTTCCCCTTACAGATTTGGGAAACTTTTTAAATGTACACCCCATGAAAGAAGGGTCCTAAAATGAAGATGTAAATACCCATAAAAGAGAGGATATTATACAAATAGTAAAATAATGGGCATTAAATACACCACACAAAATAAATAGTGGAAAATGTAGCATGAATCTCACGGGAATAACAAGTGAGATGAAAATCCCCTTATTAAAATTCGGCTGCCTAAAGATGCCACAGAAAACATCCAAAAATGGATTTATGAGATCAAATAGGGTCTCTCATAATATGAACATAAAAAGTACAGAATTAAGAATATATAAAATAACATCCCCAAAAATAATAAAGATGAGCTTAAATGAAATGACATAAAAGAGAGTACTTAAACAGAAAGAGAGAGGTAGGATCCCTTACGAAACTTCGGAAGCCTAACGGGGACACTTCAAAATTGAAAAAAATTAATCGATGAGATTAATAGGGGGTATATCATCATATGAAAATAAAAATTAATGTATGGTGAATATAAATTGACATAATACAACATAAGAACATGGATCATAAATGAAAGTACATAAAGAGGGTACTTGAAAAGAAAGAGAGAGGTCAGATCCCTTACCTCAAGTCCGACTTGTCTTGTTCGTTTATTTATATTCCTGAATAATAAACTTTTTTCAGTTTATAATTTCTTAAGTACCTCCTTTAAAGTTTATTATTCAATTAATATCGCATATTATAATGTTATAATAATTAGTTAATTATGTGAGTTTATATCAAATGTTTTTGTCGATGTTTGGTACATGAGTCAAAAAATGGAGTTGTTTGAAAAGTATTGTCCATGTAGTTATAAGTACATCGTCTCCAGAATAGTATTAATGATTTAAATATCATATATATCCAGTAGGTATTCATTTTATAATATTCCATAACATTTGGAGATAAAAAGAAATGAAATGCACCATTCATGGAGACGATAGGCCGTACGTACGCATGAACCCTACTTTCATTTCTTTGTCTTATTAATGGAATTAAAAATAATTGAGAGAGATATATATAATAATGAAATTATAATATTTATGTTATATAGGTCACATAAGTTCATTAATTTCATTATTTATACAATCGATGTATTGCGTGAACGAGTCACATCACTTTAGGGGGCGGTTGTCCACACTTCCTCCTATGAAATTATCGCATTTGAACAACATGCAAAGCATAAAGGAATGTTTTAAATATTAAATACAGAATCATATAGTAAAAATAAATACCATATATATAATATATAAAATAAGGTTACATCATAATGTCCACCATGAAATGTTTTAAGAGAACAATGAACAATCATCGTTCCATGAGGTAGTAATTCTCCATCCACAGAAACAGTATGTTCTTTAACCATTAGACGAAGGTGTGTGTACATTTAGCTCAAATCCTTCACATAAAAACATCCTAGTATATTTAATATACTGTATATGATACAAAATAATGTAATAAAAATAATTTATGGGTTTGGAGAAGCATAATAAAACAAGTGAACACAAGTGAAGACATTACCTTTAAAACGGGTAACTCCTCTTGGTTTGAACCAAAAAGTGTTTCTTGAAGAGCAGTCTGAAAAAGGTGAGGCTTAAATGATGAAAATAGAGATGTGGAGAGATTAAATGGGCAGGGTTTTTTTGAGCCAAAGGCTTGAGGGGTGTGGGTAAGGTGGTATAGGTGGGGGCCTTTTATAATAGGAGGGGAGGGGCACTCATGGATAGTAAAGAAAAGTTACTTTATTATAAAATGATTTTCGTATTTTAAAGGTCCCACATTGATATACGTCAAGGATGAGGTGATAAGGGATCTAAATATACTAATCCAATATTCTTTTTCCAATTGTAAGTCTTATATATTACATTATCTTTTCATTTTATTTAAATCGTTTATTAATGAGGTAATAGCTGCATCATCATGATGTCAAAAATAATTTAATTATTTAATGGCTAAAAATTATAAAACAAATACTATGATGTAGGAAATATATTGAGATTTTAAATGTCTATTTATAGTCTAATAGATCTTTTATTTAGAGAAAATTAAAATTATTTTACATAGGTGTTACATACTTTGGTTACATTTTCCTTTTTTTTTTAAAATATGATAAAAGGTCACTATCACACTAAAGTGATTCCATGGGGTACCATGGTTTGAAAAAGGAATCCCATGGTCTTCCATGACACCACAAATAGCATTAGGAAACATGTTGGGGTCATTTTATATTTTTATGATATTATTTTCTTACCCTAAATTACCATATTACTAATTAAACACGATAATTAAAAATAATTACCGTCGTGACTATTCATAATTTCCAAAATCAAAAGAGTCTTAATTACATAATTTCGACCACATGATTCCAAATATGGAATCCACTTTATCAAATTCAAAACATATAAATTTTAGTTATTAATTTAAAAGTAAGTATCGTTGTCAAAACAAAAGACGGGTTTTTAAGAAGTAACATTTATCAAAAGATTGACTTGTTTTTACATCAAATTGAATAGTGAAATTACATCCAATGAACAAAATTGTATTAAGTGATAAAACAATAATTCAATTATACTTTAAAAACAATTAATATGACAATCTAAATATATAAATAAATTGGATGAAATGGCAGTTTTGAATTAAAAACTGTATTTTTCACTATTAATTAAAAAAGAAATATCAGAAAAATACCAAAAATTAACCCTAAGATATATTTAATATTTCAAATTCAGAAATGATGTCCATTTTACCAAATTCAAAACAAAAAAGTTTCATTAGTAAATCATATATTTAATTCCCACTATCAAAACAAATAGCCAGTTTTTTGAAGCAATATATATGAAACGTTTGGAACTTGTTTATGTCCATTTTCAAAGTGAAATTAATTATAATGTCCACCATTGAATTAAATTGTAAAAATATATTCTAATTAAACATTAAAACAAATTAAAAATATAATCTATCCATAAATTTAAATTAGATGAGAAAGCAGTTTTGATGTAAAATTCAATATTTTTCACTATTCAAAAATATGAACATCATCAGAAACATAGCACAAATTTAACCAAAGTAAATTTCAATATCCCAATAATAAAGAATAAGTTTATTTGGATAAATATATATTATAAAATTGTCAAAAGTTAGATTTAAAAAAAGATCGCCATCAAATGGCGGTAAAACAATCTTTTAAAAATATTAGAGTATTTATTCTTAAAATTGGATTCATTTGGATTTTAGGCCTCTAACATTTATTAGATAAATGTAAAAATATTTAACAATGATATGTAATCATTTTGTAGTTATGTCTGTTCATTCCTTCCATTACAACGACTAGGCATTAATTATTATAATATTGTTATAGTTTTAGTGTGCAACATAGGATTTCAAAGAAACTCGTTGTTGCGTAGTGGGTACGCCATCGAGCATAGCATTCCATTTAAAGTAATATTTAAATTCTATTCACAAATAATGATAAAAATTAGAATGTAATATTATTTATTTACCCGTGATGTTACATGCTTCCCCCATTTTGGGAATTGCGTCCTCGAAATTTCAAAATTGAGCTTGGATACATTATTAAAAGTACCACATCAGAACAAGAGTCAGTAAAACTATCACTTTAAAAGAAAGGGAGAGAAGTACAATGGTCACCCGAGTTAACCCATACTAGGATTAAAAGTAGGAAAATATTGATATGGAAGAAAAAAAGAAAGGTTCATGTTTTGAGGGAGAGTGATACAAAACAAGTTTAGGAGAAAGTAAACCACAAAAAAATAACAAACCGGTGATGGGTTAAATAGTATTTGATTCCCCAGTAGGAAAATTTAACATACAACATTTTTTTTAAGTTACTTTTCATTGAGGAATTTATTTTTGATATTAACTATATCATAAGGAAACATACTTACTTTTCATGTTGACATTCAACTTTTACTATATTTCTTACACAAACTCATACTTTCTCCAAATTATGAGTATTTATGAAGACTAGTTCACATTTAATGTACTATAATCAACTTCTCGAGAATCACCTAATCCACAAAATTGAACTATATACTTCCCATGTCTTTATAACTTAACCAATACCAAAACCAATAAGGTTAGTACAAGATCAGATAATACCGACAAAGGATAATCCTTTTTTAAAAAACAAATCTATTCTTAATATCCAAAATTTGTCAAACAATGCCCAATGTTCAACAAAGAACATTCAATAAACATCTATCCATAAAATTCTTCAATGTAAACCAAAATAAAATTGAAACCAAAATCTCTGAAGGATTTAATCACATGGTCTCCAAAGATAAATATTACCATTTTTCACCAAAATAACATCAGTTACTCTTACAGTCTCATACTGAAAAGTAATTAACCTAATCACATATCCTCTATGATAGGATATTCATTTCATTGAAAACCCAAAATAAATGTACTCCTAATTCATAAAATCATCTAACTAAAAGTAATTAGTCAAACTAACTAGGGACTTCTCGTAGTCCTGTGGTAGGCTATAAATAACAGTCGCACTTTGGGTGTGGGTTCAATTCCCGCAGGTTCGTCCGATGCAATAGGTTGTCACACGGTCTACGTGTTGTCCTTTTTCCAAAAGTACATGATTCTTATGAAATTCCCCAAAAAGAAATAAAATCTTCAAAAATAACCATAACATAATTTAACCTCATGTTTACCTCATGCCTTCCATTTTCCATCATAACATATAATAACCCATAATTACCTCAATAGTAAAGACCATTTAAAACATAATGGTTACCATTATAATTATTACTTGAACTTCCACATCGATTTCGTCATCTCATACATGATGAATTAGAGAACTCACCAAGGTTCAAGGGGTTGATCATGACTCCTGATAGTTGGTTTATAATAACCACGAGATATCTCATTGAATACACCATTTCATCCAGTCTCTAAATCAGTGAACCACCACAGCTTCCTTCAAATCCATTGTCACATTGGCGCCTGCTAGATCCATCCATTTACTAAAACCAAAAATGTCTATGTGAGTATATCAATAAAATCATCATTTACTAATGAGGAAGATAAACAATAAGATATACTTACTCATTCACTTTATCTAAAAACTATGAATCTTTATGAAATCCTAACCATTATGGTAATGTCACTTATGCTTAGAGAATACCCTAATCTCTAATGTTATCTAAACCGACCTCTGATACCAACTATAAGAACCCAGCCTTAAACATTACTTATTATTGAATTAAATTAATAATTCACACTGAGTATCTTTTCAGGTTTAGAGTTTTAGTGAATTTGCGCATAAATATTACATCTCAAAGGATACAAAGTAGACAAATCTACTCATCTTCCATTTTTTCAATAAAATAAAAACTCTTTAACAAAAGAGTCATGTGTAGTTCCTTGTTTTAGAAAGCCTCACATTTCATTGATCCCATCTTTGTCCCTATTCAACTTTATGTCCTGTGAAAAACATTTCAAAAAAACATGGGATGAGCATAAAAAGATCAGTAAGGGTTATAACAATACGGAACGAAAACATTAGTCCATGTATACATAAGAATCAATGAAATCATAATTTACTCATAAAACATAATCACGTTTACATACCTCATGAAATCATAAAATTTATGAATAACTCATATAAATCATATGACATAATGGTAACTTGAGGCATTCATAACATTATTACGTTGGGAGTAACCCTCATGGTTACGTTTGGAATACCCATCATTGCATATTCCCTAAATCTCTTCGGAGAAACCTTAACGTTTAACCCCTTCGCATTACCCAATGCATTGGAGAGCTATATCGGGCTCACCCGCACTTAATTTATCATCGAACCACCCGTCTTCATAACCAATTCCCAAGAACAATAACATAATCATAGCACATAAATTAAGCATAAATTAAAGATAAAATTCCCACATTTCAATAACAATATAACATTTTAAGATATTGAAATAATAAATCCATTCTAAAAACTAATTTCAAAACCATTTAAAACATTTAATAAAGAGATTTTTGAATCAAAGTGTCCCATACCACTTTGAAGCTTTTATCATTTTAAACCATTAATATCCATATAAATAAACACTTAAAACCATTTTGAAAACATGTATATTAATGAGAAATATTTATAAGAATAAATCATTAAAACATTTAAAACGATATTTTAGTTAAAGGGTTTTTAACAAAATGAGAGACACTTGAATACAATAATTAAGGAATAATATTTAATTAGAACATTATAATATCATGAGAATAAATGGATTCATTATATAATATTCCAAAGGACAGTATATACACCATATAAGAGTGAATTGGTGCATAATAACAATTATGTCTCAATAGAAATGTAAAATGAGAGGAAATCCCCTATAAAGAAGGTATCCTTAAATTTAGGATAAATCAATCTCCTAATTATGTGTGACAAGTATAAATACACCAAATATAAGTGGATATTAATTGTAAAACAATAAAAGTACATTCACACATATTCAAAAGATGACATATTCAATAACTACATGTTGAACCAAAAGAAATCAAAATTGGGTTAAGAAGTTCCCTTGTAATCTTTCGACAACCTAACAGCGTCACATTAAAATTCAGAAAATTAGTTGATGAGACAAAAAGGGTATTTAATCTCTTGGAAATAAATTTTACATCAAAAAGGATATATAAGAACATATCCCAACATATGAATATGTAATTTAAAAGACAAAACCAATATAAGTCTTTTTAAAATAGAAGTGTGAAAGGTTCTCCTTACCAATTTGGGCAACATTCGAAACGTACACCCCATGGAAGAAGGGTAAAAAAATGAAGATGTAAATACCCATAAATGAGAGGATATTATAAAAATAGTGATCTAAGGGGCATTACATACACCAAACAAAATAAATAGTGGAAATATAGCATGAATCTCACGGTAATAACATGTGAGATGAAAATCCCCTTATTAAAATTTGGCAACCTAACAGCGCCACATAAAACATCCAAAAATGGATTTATGAGATCAAATAGGTCCTCTCATAATATGAACATAAAAGTTACATAATAATTAATATAAAATAACATCCCCAAACATAATAAATATTATCTTAAAATAAATGACATAAAAGAGAGTACATAAACATAAAGAGAGAGATATGATCCCTTACGAAAATTCGGCAGCCTAACGGCGGCACTTAAAAATTAAAAAAAAGGAATCGATGAGAGTAATAGGGGGTATATCATCATATGAAAAAAAAATTAAATTATGGTGAATATAAAATAACATCCTCCAACATAAGAACATGGATCATAAATGAAATGACATAAAAGAGCGTACTTGAAAAGAAAGAGGGAGGTTGGATCCCATACCTCAAGTCCAACTTGTCTGGTTCGTTTCATTATATTCATAAATAATAAACTTTTTTCAATTTATAATTTATTAAGGACCTCCTTTAATGTTTATTATTCAATTCCTATTACATATTATAATGTTATAATAATTAGTTAATTATGTGAGTTCATATCAAATGTTTTTGTCGATGTTTGGTACATGAGTCAAAAATGCACTTGTTTGAAAATAATTGTCCATGTAGTTATAAGTACATCACCTCCAGAATAATATTAATGATTAAAATATCATATATATCTTTTACATATTCATTTTATACTATTCTATAACACTTTTAGATAAAATGAGATGAAATGCACCGTTCATGGAGACGGTAGGCCATACGTACGAATGAACGCTACATTCATTTATTTGTCATATTAATGGAATTAAAAATAATTGAGATATATATATATTATAATTAAAGTATAATATATATTTTATATATGTCACATAAGTTTATTAATTTCATTCTTTATCATTCCATGTATTTCATGAATGAGTCAAATCACTTGAGGGGGCGGTAGTCCACACTTCCTCGTATAAAATTATCGAATTTTCAAAACATGAAAAAAATAAAGGCATGTTTTAAATATAAAATAAAGAAGCATATAGGAAACATAAATACCATATATATCATATATAAAATATAGTGACATCATAATGGCCACCATGAATGGTGTTAAGAGAATATTGAACAATCATCGTTTCGTGAGGCAGTAATTCGCCATCCACAGAAACAGTATGTTATTTAACAATTAGAAGAAGGTGTGTGTATGAGTAGCTAGAATAAATCACATAAAAAAATACTAGTATATTAAAGATACTGGTTTAGTTACAAAATAAAGGAATAAAAATATCTTAGTGGTTTAGAGAAGCAAAATAAAACAAGAGAACACAAGTAAAGACATTACCTTTAAATCGGGTAACTCATCTTGGTTTGAACCTAAAGGGTTTCTTGAAGACCATTCTGCCAAAGGTGAGGCTTAAATGATGAATATAGGGATGTGAAGAGATTAAATTGTCAGTGTTTGGCCGAGACAAAGGCTTGAGGGGTGTTGGTAAGGTGGTAGAGGTGGGGGCCTTTTATAAGAGGAGAGGAGGGGCACTCATGGAATGTCAACAAAAGTTACTTAATTATAAAATGATTTTCATATTTTAAAGGTCCCACATTGATATATTTCAAGGATAAGGTGATAAGAGTTCTAAATATACTCATCCAATAGGCTGTTTCTAAGTGTAAGTCTTAGCTTTTACAATATCATTTCATTTTATTTAAATCGTTCATTAATGAGCTAATCGTTGAATCATGATGATGTCAAAAATAATTTAATTTATTTAATGTATAAAAATTAAAAAAATACAATGATATAGGAAATATTTTTAGATTTAAAATTACTATTTATAGTCTAAGATATCGTTTATGTAGACAAAATTAAAATAATTTTACTTAGGTGTTACATACTTTGGTGACATTTTCCTTTCTTTAAAAAAATATGATAAAAGGTCACCATCACTCTAAAGTGATTATATGGGGTCCCAAGGTTGGAAAAAGGAATAACATGGTCGTCCCTAACACAAAAAATAGTAGTAGGACACATGGTGGGGTCATTTTATATTTTTATGATATTATTTTCTTACCCTTAATTACCCGATTACTAATTAAACACGATAATTAAAGATAATTACCGTCTTTACTATTCATAATGTCCATAAACAAAAGAGTCTTAATTAAATAATTTGGAGCTTCTGTCTAAAAATATGGAATCAATTTTTTCAAATTCAAAACACATATATTTTAGTAATTAATTTAAAATTAAATCTCGTTGTCAAAACAAAAGACGGATTTTTAAGAAGTAAAATTTATCAAAAGATTGACTTGTTTTTACATCCAATTGAAAAATGAAATTACTTCAAATAAACAAAATTGTATTAAGTGACAAAAACATAATTAAATTATAATTTAAAAATAATTAAATTGAAAATCTAAATATATAGATAAATTGGATGATATGGCAGTTTCGAATTAAAAACTATATTTTTCTCTAATCATTAAAAAAAGAATTATCAGAAAATTTCCAAAAATTAAGCCTAATCTATATTTGATATTTCAAATACAGAAATTATGTTCATTTTAGAAAATTCGAAGCATAGATGTAACACCCCATGCTTATATGGTACGCTTCTTTTGGAATAATGTGATAGCGTGTGTTGTACGCAACATCGAGTTCTAACACACCACAACCAATCAAACTATCTGTTATAAATAGTAATACCTAAATTTTGAAATTATATATATTTTATATTTCAAAATGGATATCATTTTTGGATTCAGAATATCGAAATTATCCTCAGTTGAATTTTGGGTATTTTTCTGAGAAATTCCAATTTTTATAAATAGTGAAAATACTTAAAAACAAATTTTTTTAATCAAAATAATTTATAGTGATAAATTAATCTATATTGTGGTTTTAAAGTATAATTAGAATATATTTTTACCATTTTACCAAATGGTGTTCATTATAATTAATTTCACTTTGAAATTGGACATAAACAATTGTCAATTTTTTGATATATATTTTTTTCTTACAAACACACTATTTGTTGTAACTGTGGGAATTAATTATAAAATTAATTAATGAAACTTTTATGTTTGGAATTTTTTTAAAATAGATATCATTTTTGAATTCGGAATATCAAATATAGCTTAGGGTAAAATTTTGCATTGTTCTGAAAAACTTCAATTTTTGATGAATAGTGAAACTACTAAGTGGTAGTTAAAAAAACTGAATTTTTCATAAAACATAATTTTACCGCTTCTGTGATTGAAATTTCGAAAATCCAAGAGACATGGTTAATATAAAAGAGTAATATGTGGTTCAATGAGATGAAAATAATTTTTTGGTGAATAGTAACTTTTTAATTTTATTTACCACGGTTAAAAGTAAATTGGGTAATTAAGGGTAAAAATGATATTAATATTACCCTAACACATGACCTAATTCTATTTGACAAGTGTATATCGACCAAAAACAACCTTAGGAATCAAATATTATCATTTAGGTCCACTTGGATTAGATTAGGACATTTATTATTATTTAATTCAAAGAAGAGTTAAAAGAGTTAACATCAAAGTTTATTTACTAAAACATTTTTAATATAGGGATATACATAAGATAAATAAGATTTTAAATATTCATTAGAAATATATAAAGATTTACTACATGATTAAAATTTATTTATAATTTTTAGACATTAAATAATTTAATTTATTTATGACACAATGTTGATGCAGTAATTACCATAATAGTGAAAATTAAAATAATTGAATTATAAATACTCAAATAAATATAATTTGAGACTTTTAATGAATTACACTAATTTTCTAGGATAATATGAAATATTAGGATTGATTTAATTGACTTTGTTCGAACTAATCATTCTGTTATGATTTTCCCAAAAATCAACTAATCATAGAAATTTTTTTATCATCCTAATTCAATTAATGTCCTAGTCATCATATATATTATATAATATTTAAAATATGAATTTTGGTTAACTCGACCAATAAAAGGATAAAAACACCACTACATGATTAACTCATCCCTAAGGATGGATTAATAAAAGTATCAATGTATAATTGTTTATATTCTACATATATTGTTAAAATTATATAATTTAGATTGAAATAAAGTTTCCACCCCAATGAAAATCAATTAATGTATGAAATTCATTGTGATAAACATTTGTGAGTGGTTTTATATTATAATTACATATATTTTATCTCATGAATCCAATTATTATATTATTCCTAATTTTAATAATAAAAATCAAAATATATCATCATAACCCTTAATACTCTATTATATGAATAGATCGAGGATTACTCAAACTCAAACATTGCAGGGTTTTTATTCCACAATATAAGTAATATAAATGATATGCATGAATGAATGATAAAAATATATTTCCTTTAGTTATAAACAATGATACCTTGATATTTATAAAATACATTAAATTTAGTCTCTCATATATCTAATAACTATGGATACTATGTAATATATATGTTTATATTATGTCAATGGATAGGTTAATGGATCAAGAAAATTCTTTTTTATATCCACCTAAGGAGTATTTATATTATCCTCTCAAAGGTTTCTAGAGTAATATGTAAATTTTGTAGGATTATTTTTGGGTTTTTAGTGAGATCAAGGTTTCTTATTATAATGAATATCATCATTATTATCATTGTAATATTCAATTTCCCCCTAAATGATGAAAATAATCCCATATTCATTAAATTAATTCTTTATCCAAATAAAATAATTCACAGTATCTAATGTAATGGTGTAATTTACATTTTATTTTGTGCTATCAAACATTGATTAATTTGAGACACTCCACCTATTAACCCCAACGTTATGGAAAAAATTAAATATATTTATATCACATATAATTATTATTAGTTTTATTTTATTTTATTAATTTATCTCTTTTTAATGATTTCCTCATCACCAATAAATACCAAGAAAACATTATATATTTTTTATATATGTATTTTTTTCATTGAAACATAATGATGGTAACAAGGATTAGATTGATATCTACTTGTTATGATAAAAAAATATTACTGTCCATTTTTATATACATGGGAGATCCTATAGTAAAATAATATTGAATATATTCTATTCTACTTCATCCAGAACAGTTTTTAAAAAATTATGTATTACTACACTTATTCTATAATGAAGATTTAAATATCCTTTTTAAAAGTTCTATATAATAATACCTTTTATAACTTTTGCAATATATCTTATCTGATTTAGTATAAGAATCACTTTATATTTATATGTATATTTATTTGTACTTATTTTTGGTATTCTTTACCCATGTCAGTCACTGATAAATATATTCCTTTCTGTACCAATATAATGTTTATTTTTGGGAAATCATTTTCAAGGAATACTTTTTTATCTAAATATAAAAAACAATAATGATACACTATAAAAACTAGAATTGTAAATATAGTTTATCTAAAAAATTTCTTAAGCAATTTCTGTTAACATAATAAATACCAATTTTATAACTCTATGCTTCATACTTCAATCCAAAAAATCATTGTAACTTTTAGTCATTAATATAATCATTTTTCACCTAAAAATATTTCTTCCATATCATATAGGAAATCTATATTAAATTATTTATATGGAAAATGTTTTTGACATATATATACACTATATTGAGTCATCATTAGAAGCAATATCTAAATACACCTTATCATCACAACTATGGAAAATGTATATAAATAGGATATACCAAGAATGTTTTACAATCCACTTCCTTTATGAGAGATTATATGGTAGACAATATATGATATATGTTTGATTTCTTAACAAAATTCAAAATTTTTAAATATGTCTACACTATTTGGAGTATTAATCATATTTCAAACATGGTTATTATACATAGAGTCAATCAAAAATCACCTAGAACATTAGAATTTCATAGAATCAGAACTCCCAATTCTCTCCTAATAGAATGTGGTTCCATCCTTTACAAATGTTACACTACTATACTTTTATACATTAAATCTATTTATCATTGTACATTAAATAATCTTGTAAAACCATAACTTCCCATTTTAGGATACAATCCAATATATTGTCTTTGACATTCTCTAAGATTAATATTAACATCATACAATCAAGATTTTATATGTTTATCGACAATTAATGTACAAAAAATAGATTCAATTTTTTTATCACTTGGATGATAACCATAATATCTATCAGTTTATTTTAAATAAATCTATAAATAAAAACATTTAAAATTTATTGTTACTTTTATTAAAATCACAACATCATACAAATGAGTTACCACCACATATCCTATAATAAAAACATTATGAGGCATATTAGTCCATAAATAATATGGTAGTTGAACTGAAAGATTAACTAAGGTAGTTATTATTATAATATGGGGTGTACTGTGGTTTTAAAATGATTAAACTACAACAAAATAAAAAAACATCTTTATATAATATTATTAATCTTAGATTTTATCCTATGATCATAGTAAGAGTTAAAATCCCAAATTATATGATTATATCAATGTTTGTTTTAATCGTTATAATTATTAAAAAATAAAAAAATGGTACAAAATATTTTTAAAGAAAACATTAAATTGTTAAATGAATAGTGGGAAATGATTGTGTAAAAACAATAAATAAATTAGATACTAAAATAAAAAATGTATTAAAAGATATATTACATGAATTAACTAATTTAACTCTAAGAGTAAAGGAATATAATAACCTTGAATAAAGGTTTCCATTTCATAATATATACTTTAATGTTTGAATTTTCTTACCAATATAACCCTTGAAACGATGATTGAAATAAGATATTTCTTCATATATTTAAAAGTCCTCAGTATGATGATCATCATCTATCTTCTTATCCCTGAAATTCCTTGACATGATTATATGGTTGTATTCTTATATGCACAAGCCTTTGATCTAATGGATCATATTAACTATATTCGTTTCCCTATAAGCCCTTGTTTGTATCAATTAATGTATTTATAAAATAAATGAAAAAAATATATAGGATAAAACCATAAAACTCATTCCATAGAACAAGATATATCTAAATTATTACCACGACTAAGAATGAGTAGTTCATGTAGAGAATACTTTATAAAACCTGAGTTTTAAAAATGTATTAGTTTCAAACTCTTCAAATAAATGACTTTTTATAGGAAAAACAACATCAATTGTATTTTATTATTTGTATCAACAACCTCAGACAACTTGTACTTGACAACTCATCTGTAATAGAATTCCTGATTTCATTTTTGATTAAGGCCATTTAAATTCGAAATATTAATCATTATAACAGAATCAAAATATTTTGACATTGATTACAAACACAGGATATTGCGTTAATATATCTTATCATTCGTTAATACGATAAGAATTATAGGAATCAAGCCCATGTATCTATATATGTATCAGTATGATGGTCATGATATTTTTTAGTATGATACTAATTCTATAATTCTAACAATTTCCCATGATTTAGGTAAGTATGATTCATTAAACACATCATAAATATGATAGATCATATTTAAAAATGATAATTTTATATTCGTAATAAAATTAAATTGTTTCTATCATAGTTAAAAAATAATTACTTCTTAAAAATCGTACTGAAAAATGGGAAATAAAAAACTCTAAAAATTATTTGACTATTGTTTATTTTTATTTCTAATCAAATAATGTTAATATAATATGTATGACTTCTAACTCAACATTCTCCCCATTTTTTGAATGTAAAAAACACAATACGTAAATGATAAAAATCATACCAGAAAAACATAAAAAACATTATTCTTTTAAGAACATTGAAATTATTCATTATAAATCCACCTAGTCTATAAATATTTTT
Organism: Viscum album; assembly: GCA_963277665.1. NCBI lineage: Eukaryota > Viridiplantae > Streptophyta > Magnoliopsida > Santalales > Viscaceae > Viscum > Viscum album. The sequence continues at coordinate 1,424,042,589 of OY728148.1, read as the reverse complement.
TAACTATGAAGGAATATATTATAACATCTTTAACTTAGTATTGAAAATCCACCTTTATAAAACATTCTCCATCATTTTTCAAACTTATCCCCCATTTTAATTTTAAAAAGTAATGGAAATGTATGCATAGTTTCCTGAAATGTTGGAGAATAAGTATAATATGAACCAATTTTAACATATAATCATAATATTAAAACAATAATTTAATTACTGAACATGAATCCGATTATTATTGTAAATCACTCTAGCTAACTATATTCAGATGAAATTTATTTCCTAATCAGCACCCATTTAATTTTTTAAAAAAAATACATCAAGGATTCAATTGAAAAGTATTATCTTTCTTCATGAGGTTATTCACAAAGGACGTTATATTTTTAATCTAATTTCAGTATTATTCATGATTCATAATAATTTATTCTATAATATCATGCATAAAAAATTTAGTTTTCATTATTTCAATACCATTATAATTTTGAAACTCTTTTCCTTATAAAATAAATTTCAATATTCACAAGATGAGAGTTGGGTAACATCTAGCTCCAAATTTTGAACATTTTTTTCAATAATTGTAGATCCTCTGTAGGATCATCTGTTTAATATATAAATTCTTATAAATAATATAATCGATTAGAAACATTTGAAGAAATAATGTAAAAAAAATTTGCATTCAAAAAAATTATGTAATTGTATAATTTGATCTTCATGAACATCAATATCATTATACACATTTTTGTAATACTTCACTATATTATTATAAGAACATTATTTTTATGTTTCGTATGAAATAATTTGAAATACCTATTAATCCTGATCACAAATCTATTAAAAAAATTAGTGATTTTTATTTCAGATTACAAAATTTATAAATATAATTATATATTTACCTTTATTTTGGTAGATACATAATGTGATCACTCAACTTTTTCAAGTTTAGGAAAATATAATCAAATATCATTTGAGAAACAATGATGTTAGATTCCAATTGATTAGTCAAATCCTTAGGAGTTTTTTATTATCTATATCTTTTGTCAACTAATTTCCTTTTCATTTTATCCTGTTTTGATGATCCTATAAAAATTATTCAATATCATTTTTTCCCATGATATGTTCACAATATTAAAATATATTTCTTATTATTCCTTATCATCAACATTTCTATTTGAATTTTTTTCTTATTATTATTTTTCAAGGGAATAATCATCATTCCTTTATATTGATGATTTTGTTTCATGGGTACCATGAATTTTTTTATCCCTTCCTGATTGTGAAAGTTAATGTGTTTAAGATGATGAAGTCTCGGATGATTTTTTCAATTTATTATTCACTAGTTGGGGTCTTGATATTATAATCATATTACAATTTTTTCTTATTTCAATTCCTCTAGGACTTATTCTTTTGTTTTTTCTTCCTCAACATACTCTTTATCTTATTTTACAAGCATTTATTAAAATTTTCTAGCTATTCATAAAAAATGAATTCTATCTGATTTAGATAATGATTCTTTAACTAATATATTATCATTGTATTATTCAATAAAATTTTTTCTTCTCCCATATCAACCACTAAAGTCAATACTGATGATGTTTATATAATTTCTTCAAAAACATGACTAGCCTTTGGAAAAACCTGATCAGAATGAAAAAATGGAAGGATGGGATTCTCATAATCCTTTTCAACCTCTCTCTAAGAATATTCAAAAATTATGTTTACATCAAACCTTTTTTATACTTTCTTTCACTTCTTCTCCAAACTATTTAGTTGAATGAATTTTTTAGGCCTTTACCTCGGCATGATCAAACCAAAATATGGATCCTCTTATTTCTTTTGAGACTTAGATGACATCAAACTATTGAAATCACCATTAAATAATATCTTATATTTTTTTTCCATTAGAGTTATGATTAATCAATTATATTATTCTTTTATTCTTCATCATTATTTGATGTTTTATCTTGAAACATAGATCCTTCCTCATTGTCAACAATTATAAGGACCCATCCTTAAACATTACTTATTATTGAACTAAATGAATAATTCACATTGAGGATCATTTCAGGTTTATAGTTTTAGAGAATTAAGACATAACTATTTCATCTCCAAGGTTACAAAGTTGGCACATCTACTCAGCTTCCATTCCTTCACAAAAATAAAAAGTCTTTAACAAAATAGTCATGTCTATTTCCTTGTTTTAGACAGCCTGAAATTTCTTTGATCCCATCTTTAACCCTATTCATCTTTATGTCCTCTGAAAAACATTTCAAAAAAACTTGGGATGAGTATAAAAAGTTTAATAAGGGTTATAACAATATGGAAAGAAATCATTAGTCCATGTATACATAATAATAAATGAAATCATAATTTACTCATAAAACATAATCATGTTAACATACCTCATGAAATCATAAGATTTATGAATAAATCATAGAAATCAAAAGACATAAAGGTAACATGAGGCATTCATAACTTTCTTACCTAAAGAGTAACCCTCATGGTTACGTTTGGAATACCCATCACAGTATATTCCCAAAATCTATTTGGAGAAACCTTAATTTTTAACCCCTTCGTGTTACCCAATGCATTGAAGTGCTATATCGGGATCACCCACCCTTAGTCTATCATGGAACCACCCGTCTTCATAAACAATGCTCAAGAACCATAACACAATCATAGCACATAAATTAAGCATAAATGAGTGATAAGATTCCCTCATTTCAATAACAATATAACATTTTAAGATATTGAAATAATAAATCCATTCTAAAAACCATTTTCAAAACCATTTAAAACATTTATTGAAGAGATTTTTGATTCAATGTGTCCCATACCACTTAGAATCTTTTAAAATTTTAAACCATTAATATCTATATAAATAAATCCTAAAAAAATTCTGAAAACATGGATATTAATGAGAAATATTTATAAGAATAAATCATTAAAACATTTAAAACGATATTTTAGTTAAAGGCTTTTTAAAAAAATGAGAGACACTTGAATACAATAATAGTGGAATAACAGTTAATAAGATCTTTATAATATCATGATAATAAATGGATTCATGATATAATATTCCAAAGGACATTATATACACCATATAATAATGAATTGGTGCATAACAACAATGAAGTCTCAATAGAAATGTAAAATGAGATGAAATCCCTTATAAAGAAGGTATTCTTATATTAAGGATAGATCAACCTCATAATTATGTGTGAAAAGTATAAAAACACCAAATATAAGTGGATATTAAGTGTAAAACAATAAAAGGTCACTCACACATAGTCAAAGGATGAAATATTCAATAACTACCTGTTGAACCCAAAGAAATCGAAATTCGGTTAAGAAGTTCCCTTGTAAACTTTCGATAGCCTAACGGGGTCACTTTAAAATTCAGAAAATGATTTGATGATACCAAAAGAGAATCTCATCACTTGAAAATACATTTTACATCAAAAATGATATATAAGAACATATCCAAACATTCAAATATGTAATTTAAAAAGCAAAAAAAAAATAAGTCTTTTTAAAAGAGGAGTGTGAAAGGTTCCCCTTACCGATTTGGGAAACTTTTGAAATGTACACCCCATGAAAGAAGGGTCATACAATGAAGATGTAAATACCCATAAAAGAGAGGATATTATAAAAATAGTAAAATAATAGGCATTACATACACCACACAAAAAAAATAGTGGAAAATGTAGGATGAATCTCACGGGAATATCAAGTGAGATGAAAATCCCCATATTAAAATTTGACAGCCTAACGATGCCACATAAAACTTCCAAAAATGGATTTATGAGATCAAATAGGGTCTCTAATAATATGAACATAAAAATTACAGAATTAGGAATATAAAATAACATCCCCAAAAATAAGAAAGATGTGATTAAATGAAATGACATAAAAGATAGTACTTAAACAGAAAGAGAGAGGTAGGATCCCTTATGAAAATTCGTAAGCCTAACGACGCCACTTCAAAATTAAAAAAATGAATCGATGAGAGTAATAGGGGGTATATCATCATATGAAAAAAAAATTAATGTATGGTGAATATAAATTAACATAATTTAACATAATAACATGGATCATAAATGAAAGTACATAAAAGAGGGTACTCGAAAAGAAAGAGAGAGGTCAGATCCCTTACCTCAAGTCCGACTTCTCTTGTTCGTTTATTTATATTCCTGAATAATAAACTTTTGTCAGTTTATAATTTCTTAAGTACCTCCTTTAAAGTTTATTATTCAATTCATATCACATATTATAATGTTATAATAATTAGTTAATTATGTGAGTTTATATCAAATGTTTTTGTCGATGTTTGGTACATGAGTCCAAAATGGAGTTGTTTGAAAAGTATTGTCCATGTAGTTATAAGTACATAGTCTCTAGAATTTTATTAATGATTTAAATATCATATATATCCAGTAGGTATTAATTTTATAATATTCCATAACATTTGGAGATAAAAAGAAATGAAATGCACCGTTCATGGAGACGATAGGCCGTATGTACGCATGAACGCTACTTTCATTTCTTTGTCTTATTAATGGAATTAAAAATAATTGAGAGAGATATATATAATAATTCCAGTATAATATTTAGTTATATAGGTCACATAAGTTCATTAATTTCATTATTTATACAATCCATGTATTTCATGAACGAGTCACATCGCTTGAGGGGGTGGTAGTCCACACTTCCTCCTATGAAATTATCGCATTTGCACAACATGCAAAGCATAAAGGAATGTTTTAAATATGAAATTCAGAAGAATATAGTAAAAATAAATACCATATATATAATATATAAAATAATGTGACATCATAATGGCCACCATGAATGGTTTTAAGAGAACAATGAACAATCATCGTTTCATGAGGTAGTAATTCGCCATCCACAGAAACAGTATTTTCTTTAACCATTAGACGAAGGTGTGTGTACATCTAGCTTGAATACTTCACATAAAAACATCCTAGTATATTTAATATACTGTTTTTGTTACAAAATTATGTAATAAAAAGATTTTAGGGGTTTAGAGAAGAAAAATAAAACAAGAGAACACAAGTGAAGACATTACCTTTAAAACGGGTAACTCCTCTTGGTTTGAACCAAAAATTGTTTCTTGAAGAGAATTATGAAACAGGTGAGTCTTAAATGATGAAAATAGAGATGTGGAGAGATTAAATGGGAAGGTTTTTTTTGAGCCAAAGGCTTGAGGGGTGCGGGTAAGGTGGTATAGGTGGGGGCCTTTTATAAGATGAGAGGAGGGGCACTCATGGATAGTCAGGAAAAGTTACATTATTATAAAATGATTTTCGTATTTTAAAGGTCCCACATTGATATACTTTGAGGATAAGGTGATAAGGGTTCTAAATATACTAATCCAATATGCTTTTCCAATTTTAAGTCTTATATTTTACATTATCTTTTCATTTTATTTAAATCGTTCATTAATGAGGTAATAACTACATCATCATGATGTCAAAAATATTTCAATTATTTAATGGCTAAAAATTATAAAAAATATACTATGATTTAGGAAATATTTTGAGATTTTAAATGGCTATTTATAGTCTAAGAGATCTTTTATTTAGACAAAACTAAAATTATTTTACATAGGTGTTACATACTTTGGTTACATTTTCCTTTTTTTTTAAAAATATAATAAAAGGTTAGTATAACACTAAAGTGATTCCATGGGGTCCCAATGTTGGAAAAAGGAATCCCATGGTCGTCCATTACACCACCAATAGCATTAGGACACATGGTGGGGTCATTTTATATTTTTTGGATATTATTTTCTTACCCTTAATTACCAGATTACTAATTAAACACGGTAATTAAAAATAATTACCGTCGTTACTATTCATAATTTCAAAAAACAAAATAGTCTTAATTACATAATTTGGACGACATGATTCCAAATATGGAATCCAATTTATCAAATTCAAAACATATAAATTTTAGTTATTAATTTAAAAGTAAATCTCATTGTCAAAACAAAAGACGAGTTTTTAAGAAGTAACATTTATCAAAATATTGACTTGTTTTTACATCCAATTGAATAGTGAAATTACTTCCAATGAACAAAATTGTATTAAGTGATAAAAAAATAATTCAATTATACTTTAAAAACAATTAATATGACAAACTAAATATATAAATAAATTTGATGAAATGGCAGTTTTGAATTAAAACCTGTATTTTTCACTATTCCTTTAAAAAAGAAATATAAAAAAAATACCAAAAATTAACCCTAAGATATATTTGATGTTTCAAATTCAGAAATTATGTCCATTTTACCAAATTCAAAACAAAGAAGGTTCATTAATAAATCATATATTTAATTCCCGCTATCAAAACAAATAGCCAGTTTTTTGAAGAAATATATATGAAACGTTTGGCACTGGTTTATGTCCATTTTCAAAGTGAAATTAATTATAATGTCAACCATTGAATTACATTTTAAAATAATATTCTAATTAAACTTTAAAACAAATTAAAAATATAATCTAACCATATATTTAAATTAGATGAGAAATCAGTTTTGATGTAAAATGCAATATTTTTCACTATTCAAAAAAATGAACATCATCAGAAACATACCAAAAATTTAACCAAAGTAAATTTCAATATCCCAATCATAAAGAATAAGTTTATTTGGACAAATATAGCTTATAAAATTGTCAAAGGTTAGATTGAAAAAAAGATCGCCATCAAATGGTGGTAAAACAATCTTTACAAAATATTAGAGTATTTATTCTTAAAATTGGATTCATTTGGATTTTAGGCCTCTAACATTTATTGGATAAATGTAAAAATATTTTACAAACATATGTAATAATTTTGTAGTTATGTATGTTCATTACTTCCATTACAATGACTAGGAATTAATTATTATAATATTGTTATAGTATTAGTGTGCAACATATGATTTCAAAGAAACTCGTTGTTGCGTAGTGGGTACGCCATCGAGCATAGCATTCCATTTAAAGTAATATTAACATTTTATTCAAAAATATTGATAAAAATTAGAATTTAATATTATTTATTTACCTGTGATGTTACATCCTTCCCCCATTTTGTGAATTGCGTCCTCGAAATTTCAAAATTGAGCTTGGATACTTTATTGAAAGTCCCACATCAGAACAATAGTCAGTAAAACTATCACTTTAAAAGAAAGGTAGAGAAGTAAAATGGTCACCCGAGTTAACCCATACTAGGATTAAAAGTAGGAAAATATTGATATGGAAGAAAAAAGAAAGGTTCATGTTTTGAGGGAGAGTGATACAAAACAAGTTTAGGAGAAAGTAAACCACCAGAAAATAACAAACTAGTGATGGGTTAAACGGTATCTAATTCCCCAGTAGGAAATGTTAACAAACAACATTTTTGTTTTAAGTTAATTTTAATTGAGGAATTTATATTTGAGATTAACTAAATCATAAGGAAACATACTTACTTTTCATGTTGACATTAAACTTTTACTATATTTCTTACACAAACTCATACTTTCTCCAAATGATGAGTATTTATGAAGACTTGATCACATTTAAAGTATTATAATCAACTTCTTGAGAATCACGTAATCCACAAAAGTGAACTATATACTTCCCATGTCTTTATACCTTAACCAAAACCAAAACAAAAAAGGTTAGTACAAGATCAGATAATACCCAAAAAGTATAACCCTATTTAAAAAAACAAATCTATTCTTAATCTCCAAAAATTTTCAAACAATACCCAATGTTCAACAAAGACCATTCAATAAACATCTATCCATAAAATTCTTCAATGTAAACCAAAATAAGATTGAAACCCAAATCTCTGAAGGATTTAATCACATAGTATCCTAAGATAAATCTTAACATTTTTCACCAAAATAACATCAGTTACTCTTACAGTCTCATACTGAAAAGTAATTAACCTAATCACATATCCTCCATGATAGGCTAATAATTTAATTGATAACCCAAAATCAATGTACTCATAATTCATAAAATCATATAACTAAGAATAATTAGTCAAAATAACCAGGGACTTCTCGTAGTATTGTGGTAGGCTATAAATAACAGTCGCACTTTTGGTGTGGGTTCAATTCCCGCAGGTTCGTCCGATGCATTAGGTTGTCACACGGTCTAGGTGTTGTCCTTTTTCCAAAAGTACATGATTCTTATAAAATTCCCCAAAAATAAATAAAATATTCAAAAATAACCATAACATAATTTAACCTCAAGTTTACCTTATGCCTTCCATTTTCCATCACGACATATAAAAGACCATAATTACCTCAAATGTAAATACCATATAAAACCTAATGGTTACGATTATAAATATTACCTGAACTTCCACATCGATTTCGTCATCTCGTACATGATGAATTTGAGAAATCACCAAGGTTCAAGGGGTTGATCATGACTCCTAATAGTTGGTTTAGAATAACCACGAGATTTTTCATTGAATAACCCATTTCATCTAGTCTCTAAATCAGTGAACCACCACAGCTTCCTTCAAAGCCATTGTCACATTGGCGCCTGCTAGATCCATCCATTTACTAAAACCAAAAATATCTGTGTGAGTATATCAATAAAATCATCATTTACTAATGAGGAAGATAAACAATAAGATATACTTACTCATTCACTTTATCTAAAAACTATAACACTTTATGAAATCCTAACCATTATGGTAATGTCACTTATGCTTAGAGAATACCCTAATCTCTAATGTTATCTAAACCGACCTCTGATACCAACTATAAGGACCCGGCCTTAAACATTAGTTATTATTGAATTAAATGAATAATTCACATTGAGTATCTTTTCAGGATTAGATTTTTAGTTAATTTGGGCAGAAATATTACATCTCAAAGGTTACAAAGTAGACACATCTACTCAGCATCCATTTTTTCACTAAAATAAAAACTCTTTAACAAAAGAGTCATGTGTAGTTCCTTGTATTAGAAAGCCTGACATTTCATTGATCCCATCTTTATCCCTATTCAACTTTATGTCCTGTGAAAAACATTTCAAAAAACATGGGATGAGCATAAAAAGTTCAGTAAGGGTTATAACAATACGGAAAGAAAACATTAGTCCATGTATACATAAGAATCAATGAAATCATACTTTACTCATAAAACATAATCACGTTTACATACCTCATGAAATCGTAAGATTTATTAATAACTCATAGTAGTCATACGTCAAAAAGGTAACATGAGGCATTCATAACATTATTACGTTGGGAGTAACGCTCATGGCTACGTTTGGAATACCCATCATAGTATATTTCCTAAATCTCTTCGGAGAAACCTTAACGTTTAACCCCTTCACATTACCCAAGGCATTGGAGAGCTATATCAGGCTCACCCGCACTTAATTTATCATGGAACCACCCATCTTTATAAACAATGCCAAAGAACAATAACATAATCACAGCACATAAATTAAGCATAAATGAAAGATAACATTCCCACATTTCAATAACAATATAACATTTTATGATATTGAAATAATAAATCCATTCTAAAAACCATTTTCAAAACCATTTAAAACATTTAATAAAGAGATTTTTGAATCAAAGTGTCCCATACCACTTTAAAGCTTTTAACATTTTAATCCATTAATATCCATATAAATAAATCCTTAAAACCATTTTGAAAATAGGTATATTAATGAGAAATATTTATAAGAATAAATCATTAAAACAATTAAAACGATATTTTAGTTAAAGGGTTTTTAACAAAATGAGAGACACTTGAATACAATAATTAAGGAATAATATTTAATCAGAACATTATAATATCATGAGAATAAATGGATTCATTATATAATATTCCGAAGGACATTATATACACCATATAAGAGTTAATTGGTGCATAACAACAATTATGTCTCAATATAAATGTAAAATGAGATGAAATCTCCTATAAAGAAGGTATCCTTAAATTTTGGATAAATCAATCTCTTAATTATGTGTGACAAGTATAAATACACCAAATATAAGTGGATATTAATTGTAAAACAATAAAAGTACATTAACACGTATTCAAAATATGACATATTCAATAACTACATGTTGAACCCAAAGAAATCAAAATTTGGTTAAGAAGTTCCCTGGTAAACTTTCGACAGCCTAACGGCGTCACATTAAAATTCAGAAAATGAGTTGATGAGACAAAAATGGTATCTAATCACTTGGAAATACATTTTACATAAAAAAGGATATATAAAAACATATCCCAACATACTAATATGTAATTTAAAATACAAAACCAATATATTTCTTTTTAAAATAGAAGTGTGAATGGTTCTCCTTACCGATTTGGGCAACATTCGAAACGTACACCCCATGAAAGAAGGGTCAAACAATGAAGATGTAAATACCCATAAATGAGAGGATATTATAAAAATAGTAAAATAATGTGCATTAAATACACCACAAAAAAGAAATAGTTGAAATATAGCATGAATCTCATGGGAATAACATGTGAGATGAAAATCCCCTTATTAAAATTCGGCAACCTAACAGCGCCACATAAAACATCCAAAAATGGATTTATGAGATCTAATAGGGTGTCTCATTATATGAACATAAAAGGTACATAATAATGAATATAAAATAACATTGCCAAACATAATAAATATGAGCTTCAAAGAAATGACATAAAATAGAGTACATAAAAATAAAGAGAGAGATAGGATCCCTTATGAAAATTCGGCAGCCTAACGGCGCCACTTAAAAATTCATAAAAAAAAGGAACCGATGAGAGTAATAGGGGGTATATCATCATATGAAAATAAAAATTAAATTATAGTGAATATAAAATAACATCCTCCAACATCAGAACATGGATCATAAATGAAATGACATAAAAGAGGGTACATGAAAAGAAAGAGAGAGGTCGGATCCCTTACCTCAAGTCCAACATGTCTTGTTTGTTTCATTATATTCATGAATAATAAACATTTGTCAATTTATAATTTCTTAAGGACCTCCTTTAATGTTTATTATTAAATTCCTATTACATATTATAATGTTATAATAATTAGTTAATTATGTGAGTTCATATCAAATGTTTTTGTCGATGTTTGGTACATGAGTCAAAAATGAACTTGTTTGAAAAGAATTGTCCACGTAGTTATAAGTACATCATCTCCAGAATAATATTAATGATTAAAATATCATATATATCCTGAAAATATTCATTTTATACTATTCCATAACACTTTTAGATAAAAAGAGATGAAATGCACCGTTCATGGGGATGGTAGGCTGTACGTACGAATGAACGCTACATTCATTTATTTGTTATATTTATGGAATTAAAAATAATTGAGAGATATATATATTATAATTAAAGTATAATATATATTTTATATAGGTAACATAAGTTTATTAATTTTTTTCTTTATACATTGCATGTATTTCATGAACGAGTCAAATCACTTGAGGGGGCGGTAGTCCACACTTCCTCGTATAAAATTATCACATTTTCACAACATGAAAAAAATAAAGGAATGTTTTAAATATAAAATACAGAAGCATATAGGAAACATAAATACCATATATATCCTATATAAAATATAGTGTCATCATAATGGCCACCATGAATGGTGTTAATAGATGATTGAACAATCATCGTTTCATGAGGCAGTAATTCGCCATCCATAGAAACAGTATGTTATTTAACCATTAGAAGAAGGTGTGTGTATGTGTAGCTAGAATAATCCACATAAAATCATCCTAGTATATTGGAGATACTGGTTTAGTTACAAAATAAAGGAATAAAATTATTTTAGGGGTTTAGAGAAGCAAAATAAAACAAGAGAACACAAGTGAAGACATTACCTTTAAATTGGGTAACTCCTCTTGGTTCGAACCTAAAGGGTTTCTTCAAGACCATTCTGCCAAAAGGTGAGGCTTAAATGATGAATATAGGGATGTGGAGAGATTAAATTGCCATGGGTTGGCTGAGACAAAGGCTTGAGGGGTGTCGGTAAGGTGGTAGAGGTGGGGGCCTTTTATAAGAGGAGAGGAGGGGCACTCATGGAATGTCAAAAAAGGATACTTAATTATAAAATGATTTTCATATTTTAAAAGACCCACATTGATATATTTCAAGGATAAGATGATAGGAGTTCTCAATATACTCATCCAATATGATTTTTCTAAGTGTATGTCTTAGATTTTACATTATCATTTCATTTTATTTAAATCGTTCATTAATGAGGTAATCGTTGAATCATGATGATGTCAAAAATAATTTAATTTATTTAATGTATAAAAATTAAAACAAATACAATGATATATGAAATCTTTTTAGATTTAAAATTACTATTTATAGTCTAAGATATTGTTTATGTGGAAAAAATTTAAATAATTTCACATAGGTGTTACATAGTTTGGTAACATTTTCCTTTCTTTAAAAAAATATGATAAAAGGTCACCATCACTCTAAACTGATTCCATGGGGTCCCAAGGTTGGAAAAAGGAATCCCATGGTCGTACCTGATAGAACCAATAGCAGTAGGACACATGGTGGGGTCATTTTATATTTTTATGATATTATTTTCTTACCCTTAATTACCCGATTACTAATTAAACACGATAATTAATGATAATTACCGTCTTTACTATTCATAATGTCCAAAAACAAAAGTGTCTTAATTAAATAATTTGGACCTTATGTCTACAAATATGGAATCCATTTTATCAAATTCAAAACACATATATTTTAGTAAATAATTTAAAAGTAAATCTCGTTGTCAAAACAAAAGACGGATTTTTATGAAGTAAAATTTATCAAAAGATTGACATGTTTTTACATCCAATTGAAAAGTGAAATTACTTACAATAAACAACATTGTATTAAGTGAAAAAAACATTATTAAATTATACTTAAAATATAATTAAAATGACAATCTGACTATATAAATAAATTGGATGAAATGGTAGTTTTGAATTAAAAAATTTATTTTTCTCTAATCATTAAAAAAAGAATTATCAAAAAAATTCCAAAAATTAACACTAATCTATATTTGATATTTCAAATAAAGAGATTATGTCCACTTTAGCAAATTGAAAACATATATTTAACACCCCAAGCTTATATGGTACGCTTCTCTTGTAATAATGTGATATCGTGTGTTGTACGCAACATCGAGTTCTGACACACCACAACCAATCAAACTATCCATTATAAATAGTAATACCTACTTTTTGAAATTATATATATTTTATATTTCAAAATGGACTTCATTTTTGGATTCAGAATATCGAAATTATCCTATGTTGAATTTTGGGTATTTTTCTGAGAACTTCCAATTTTTATGAATAGTGAAAATACTTAAAAACAATTTCTTTAATCGAAATAATTTATAGTGATAAATTAATCTATTTTGTGGTTTTAAAGTATAATTAGAATATATTTTTACCATTTTACCCAATGGTGTTAATTATAATTAATTTCACTTTGAAATTGGACATAAACAATTGTCAATCTTTTGATATATATTGTTTCTTAAAAACACACTATTTGTTGTAACTGTAGGAATTAATTATAAAATTAATTAATGAAACTTAAATGTTTTGAATTTTGTAAAATATATATCATATTTCAATTCGGAATATCAATTATAGCTTAGGGTAAAATTTTGGCATTGTTCTGAAAAACTTCAATTTTTGATGAATAGTCAAACTACTAAGTGGTAGTTAAAAAAACTGAATTTTTAAAAAAAAAACATAATTTTACCGCTTCTGTGATTGAAATTTCAAAAATCCAGGAGACACAGTTAATATCAAAGAGTAAAATATGGTTCAATGTGATGAAAATAATATTTTGGTGAATAGTAACATTTTACTTTTATTTACCATGCTTAAAAGTAAATTGGGTAATTAAGGGTAAAAATGATATTAATATTACCCTAACACATGTCCTAATTCTATTGGACAAGTTTATATAGACCAAAAACAACCTTAGGAATCAAATATTATCATTTAGGTCCACATGGATTAGATTAGGACATTTATTATTATTTATTTCAAAGTAGAGTTAAAAGAGTTAAAATCTAGGTTTATTTACTAAAACATTTTTAATATAGGGATATAATTAAGATAAATACGATTTTAAATATATATTAGAAATAAAGAAATATATAATACATAATTATAATTTATTTATAATTTTTAGACATTAAATTGTTTAATTTATTTATGACACAATGATGATGCAGTAATTACCATAATAGTGAAAAATTAAAATAATTGAATTATAAATACCCAAATAAATATAATTTGAGACTTTTAATGAATTACACTAATTTTCTAGGATAATATTACATATTAGGATTGATTTAATTGACTTTGTTTGAACTAATCATTCTGTTATGATTTTCACAAAAATCAATTTTCCAAATAGTGTCAAAATTGACATAAAAGAGTTTTTAAAACAAATATTATTTTATTAATTGATATTAAATTCATAAAAATCTAAGGTTCTGCCACGATACTTATATCATGATAGGTTTATCATTAATGGACCACTTGGGGGTCTCTTGGATGTATATAGTAAGTTTATTAACTATATAATATAAAATACAAAGAGACATTGTAAAAGTGAAACTAATTAACTAAGAGTTAATACTTAAATATAAGGTTAATATAATGACCCAAACCTATCTAATTTATATTGTTTGAGTGGTTTTAGACCTATCCCCACCTTAACCTTTACTAAATATACTTTTGAGCCATTAGAAATAGAATATGATTTTATTATAAAATAATATTTCTAGCTTTTCCAAAGGTGCCCCTCACCCCTCTTATAAAAGGGCACTCCTCCTTCTCATTAACTCAAACCTTAAAAGCCTTTTGGTTAGACCAAACTCTACCCATACTCTCTCAACATCCCTCACTTAATCCTAGAGGCCTTCCTTTAGTCATAAAGCCACCCTATGAGCCCTTTTGACCAAATCAAAAGGAAGAACCTGAAGAAGAGGTAATGATTTCACCACCCTTTTCCAAGTTTCTTTCTTCTTCCACTTCTTCTTTCTTTATTTTTCCGATTCTAAAATAATTAATCCAGTATCTACTATATACTGTAATATTATTATAAATATGGTACAACCATATTCAATATTCTATCCATCCTTTGAATAACATGTCACCATATGTGCGTACGTACGGCTTACCGTCTCCACGTCATGGTGTAATTGTTATTAAATAAATTATTATTTGGATGGGTATAATAATGATGTGTAACTCATATAAATAATAAATATATCATGATAATAATTCTGTATATATGTTATACCATTAAGTTATATATTATTTTAATATCAAAAGAATGATATTGTCGCTCGTGCGTACGTACGGACTACCATCTCCACGAACGCAATAAGATTCATTCTCCATGGTATCCATTCAAGTATAATTATCATTTGACGATAAATAACAGTATATAAGGACTTGATATAATTCTGGATATTATTAAGATACAACCTATCCATGACAAACATATCTTACGTAACAAAACATATAACAGAAAACGAGTAAGTTAACACCCGAAACAACGATAATACTATGATATTATTAACAAATAAATAAAAGATCATATATGATATCATATTAATGTATATGATTATTGTATAATTTAATAACAATTATTTCACCATTATATAGGTGGTTAACCTACCCCAACCAAGGAAAAGTACAAGGTAATGGTTTATTTCACAATCTCTTCATTGTTCGATGTTGTTTATACGTAATAATATACTGGGATCTCTTTATCATCCACATCCATGTTTCTTAAAAATGTATTTCAAAAAAAATTTACTCTATACTAGAATATGGTTTAATGTCATTTATACCCTTGTTTGACTTTTTATAAGAGGTTTATAAAGGAATATTTCCGTCGTTTTCCAAACAATGTGCTTTTTAACCTTTTTGACAGAATAAAGGTAAGATTGTTTTATTTTATAAATATATGACTCTAAAATGATTTCAAAATAGAAAGAGATATTTCTCTAAAAATAGTTTTTATTTCATCTATTTCAACATCTTTTGATGGATTTTATGCTTATTTGAAGTTTATTTATTATGATACAAAACTTTTATATTGTATTGAAGGTTTTGTGATTTGTATGACTGTGGATGTGATATTTTTATACCATTCATGCTTTATGGTGAAAGTATTGACATTTTTTATGATAGTTTTAATATGAATTTTTATGTTATGTTTAAAAATTTTCATATGGGAATGCATTGGACTTAATATGTGACGGGTGGAGCCCGCTATAGCTCCTCGATGCATCGGTAGGTCTCATGAGACAAACTAGTGTCTTGGAACAAGGCCTTGGAAAAATCATATTTTTAGTCTTGGCACGAGGCCTTGGATATGTGGTTGTGATAGTCTGGCATTATGCATTCCATCATGATGAAAGTTGTTATTGGTATTGCATGTGATTTTTATATTAGTAGAATAACCATGTGAATAAGTAAATGGCGTTATTTCATTTTATTTTTTTCCATAATATGTTGAAGTTCAAGTTTAAAAGGCTTTTGTTTTCGTTACACATTACATTAAATGTTTATTCTTATTTATGAAAGTTTCCACTATATTGTTATCCTTACTGGGCATTTGAGCTCACCCCCTTTCTATGTTTTATTTTTCCCGGGATGTGAAGAAGTAAATTATGAATGGCCTGCAGGGATATTATGAGGGGATAATAGTGTGGACTTTGGAGACAATATGTTGTTGTAGTAGTTTTTCACTTTATGATGCAATGTAAAACATTATGAATATATCTAGTGTTTCCAAGGCTACAAAACCAATCGGTCTTTCGAGATTTGATCATTATTTTGATCATACCAATGTTATGTAATAATGCACCGACTTTAGGTAACTGAGGTTGTGGCATTACAGTTTGTATTAGAGGATGTTTAGTACAAACCTTGGAAGCTAGATTTAGATAAACTCTGATTAGAGCACATAGACCTAAGATGGACTTTGAGGATTAGTATAGAAGAACTTCCTAGAATTTTGGTATTGTAGAGATTTTGTGAGTGTTCCGAGAAATACATCCCTGTCTGGATACGAGCAGGTAGAGGCGGCTCTGGCACAGATGTACCTAGGGGTAAAACCTAAAAAAACGCTTTGTGCTAGACTCGAACGAGAACTGGTGTACGACAACGGGCCTTGTTGCACTATTGGTTACGACACTCTCGAGGGATATTCTTAGGATAACTCTCATTTTCATTAGAAATCATTATGAATGTTTTATGAGTATATACTTCCTCAACAAATTTTTTTTATATAATTATGGATTATATCCATAAATAGTTCAATTGATGTTAAGTGTTTTATAATTATGGAATTATGTACTTTGATTCATAAACTGGTCTAGTTTATGAAATTGTATAGAAATGGAACCTAGTGGATGAAATGGAAACTGTATCAATGCACGCACTCCATGAAGGGATTTCCCTCCTGATCAAGATAATTATAGTGGAGCTGGTGATGCAACTGGTACCGATCAGCTAATCACCATACTGGGACAACTCACTCATGTTATGAATAATAACCTTACCCGTATGGAGCACCCTGATCCGCAGTGTGGAGGATCAATGTTAGATTTATTCAAGAGGAAACAACCACCAACGTTCAATGGGAGTACAAATCCTTTAGTAGCTGAGAAATGGATAAATTCCCTAGAAAAAATATTTCAGGCTTAGGGGAGTAGTGAAAGGGAAAAAGTTATCATGGCAGTTTACCGCCTCACTAGAGATTCTGATCAATGGTGGTAATTGATTCAAAACATGAAGGAAGATGATGAAGTATCAAATATGGAATAAAGGGAGTTCAAATATCTGTTTTTAGAAAAATACGTTCCTCGTGACCATCGAGCAAATATGGAAAGGAAATTTATGAGTCTGAGACAGAAGGAGGATGAGAATGTCGAAAATATGAGGCTAACTTTACAAGGTTAGCAAGGTATGTTGGAGATTATATACATAACACAAGAAGTAAGATTGATCGTTTCTTTTATGGGTTAAAACCATTTCTCCATCGAGCATTAGTCTCAAAATCCTTCTCATCGTACGAAGACATTGTCTCATGTGATATCAAGAAAGAGAAAGAATTCTCTAAGTCTAATGACTTTAAAGCAAAGAAAGAGAAGAAGAGATCTGTTGATCAATCTGGGAATGGAAATAAGGGGAAGAAGGGAATGGTTGAATATCCATCTTGTGGTAAATGTGAGAAGAAACACCCCGGCACTTTCTTGAAGGGAATGGGTGTATGTTACAAATGTGGTGAAAATGGCCACCAAGATCGTGAATGCAAAAAGAAGAAGGAAGCTACCACTGTTTAATGCTACAACTGCAGGGAGATGGGCCATTATGCAAATGAAATTCCTAATCGTCAGGGGGACATACCTCAGAAAAGGACATGGGACCAAGGCCATGCTTTTGTTATCACTACTGCTGAGGTAGAAGCTCCACAAGACGTAGTGGTAGGTGATTTAATGGTTTCCTCAAGTTTAGAAAATGCAATATTTGATTCTAGATCATCACATTGTTTCATATCTTCCCAGTTTTCTATGAAAATTAGATATTTCCAATTTGATTTAACAAGGGAGTTTTCAGTTAAAACTCCTAAGGGAAGTATCATTGCAACAATGTTTTGTGAATCCGTCCCCATTAGAGCACATACATGTTCTTTATCTACTGATCTCATTGTCATACCTATGATTCAATTTGATATAATCCTTGGTATGGATTGGATTTCGGATTATGATGTGAAGATTTATTGTAAGAAGAAGGAGGTTATGATTTTTAATGATGATGATAAGGAACAACTTATCTTTAGAGAAGAATTGTCACCACCTAATTCATATCTAGATCCACCCCCAGTAGCTCAAATAAATTAAATTATTGGGGAGGAAGAGAATCAAATGACTGTGGGTGAGGAATTGAATGTTCAAATAGAGGATGTACCTGTTGTGAAAGAATATGTAGATGTATTTCCGGAAGATTTACCTGGACATCCTCCAGAACGAGAAGTTGAGTTTTCCATTGATTTAATTCCTGGATCAAGGCCTATATCAAAAACCCCTTATAGAATGGCCACTGTGGAATTAGTCGAACTAAAGAAATAACTAGAGGAATTGAGTAATAAGGGATTTATTCTCCCTAGTGTTTCTCCATGGGGAGCCCCTGTTCTTTTTGCTAAAAAGAAAGATGGATATATGAGGTTATGTATCTATTATAGGGAGATTAATGCCATAACAATAAAGAACAACTATCCCCTACCTCGCATTGATGACTTATTTGACCAACTGCATGGAGCTCAATACTCTTCAAATATTGACCTTCGATCTGGATACCATAAGTTGTGTGTAAAGAAGGAAGAAATTCTGAAGACAACATTTCGAACCAGGTACAGGCATTACGAGTTTACTGTAATGCCTTTTGGATTGACTAATGCACCCTCTGTATTCATGGATCTGGTGAATTGAGTTTTTAAGGAATATCTTGATGAATTTGTGGTGGTATTTATTGATGATAACTTGTTATACTCTAAAAGCTACGAAGATCATGAAAGTCACTTGTGCATTATCCTGAAGACTCTGAGAAGACATGAATTATATGGGAATTTTAGCATGTGTGAATTCTGCCTTCAAGGGATTTCTTTTCATGGACATATTGTCTCTAAAGATGGAATCTCTGTTGATCCTTCTATGACCAAGGAAATCCAAGAATGGCCAGCACCTACGATTATAACTAAGGTACGCAGTTTTATTGGTTTGGCAGGTTATTAATGACATTTCGTCCAGAAATTTGCCCGATTGGCAAACCCATTAACGAAGCTCACACGTAATGGGGTTAAATTTGTTTGGACAAAAGAGTGTGATGAATTTTTTGAAGAAATGAAGAGAAGATTAGTCGATTCTCCTATATTGAATCTACCAATTTGTAATGATGGGTTTGTTATTTATAGTGATGCATCGAAGAAAGGACTTGATTGAGTCCTTATGCAGAATGATAGGGTTATTGCCTATGCATCATGACAGGGGAAATTCATGAGAAAAACAATCCAACTCATGATCTCGAGTTAGTAGATGTGATCTTTTCTTTGATGATATGTAGGCACTACCTCTATGGTGAAAAATGTGAGATTTATACAATCACAAGTGTTTGAAGTATATGTTCTCACAAAAAGAACTCAACAAGAGGCAAAGGAAATGGCTTGAATTACTCAAGATTTATGATTGAACGATACACTACCACTCAGGGAAGGCAAACAAGGTGGCCGATGCTTTGAGAAGAAAATACCGTGGAGTTTTGAAAAATATGATAATTGAAAGGGATCCAATTTTCATAGATCTAGTGAAGATGGAAATGGGAATAACCAGGGAAGGTGAAACATTAATGATTTTTCAAATGGTTGCCAAACCATCTTTACTAGAATGAATTAAGAGTTCTCAGACCGATGATGAAGAATTTCAAAAGAAGTTTAAAGCTGTGAATGATGGGAGATTGAGATACTTTGTGTATGAAGATGGAATTTTGAAATTCGGGATGAGACTTTGTTTTCCCGATATACCTGATCTAAAAAGGGAATTGCTGTATGATGCTCATAGTTCCAATTTCTCTATACACACTGGGAGCACCAAAATGTATAGAGATTTGAAGGAACATTTTTGGTGGGACAACATGAAGACAGAGATTCCTGATTTTGTGTCAAGATGTATGGTTTTCCAACAAGTGAAAGATGGATGGCAACAGCTTGGAGGAGTCATGCAAACTCTTCCCATACCGGAGTGGAAATGTGACAATATTATGATGGACTTTGTCATGGGACTACCAACGACTCCGTGAAGGAATGATGCAATATGGGTTATTTTTTATCGTCTTACCATGTCAGTACATTTTCATGCTATAAGAGAAGATCTACCACTGGAACGTCTAGAAATACTATATATTGATGAAGTTGTGAGACTTCATGGAGTACCCATATCGATTGTTTCTGATCGTGATCCCTGTTTTACTTCATGATTCTAGAAAAGTCTTCTAAAAGCCTTGGATAATGAACGTCATTTGAGAACTACCTACCACCCTCAAACAGATGGACAATCAGAACGAACTATTCAAACTTTAGAAGATGTGTTGAGATCCTGCTCACTTGGCTTTTAGGGTATGTGGGATCAATATTTACCTCTGGTAGAATTTTCCTATAACAATAGCTTCAATTCAAGTATTCATATGGCATAATATCAAGTGTTATACAGAAAGAGATGTCGCACACCAACCTGTTGGGATGACATTGGTGAAATAAAATTTGTAGGCCCAGAACTGCTGGACGAAACAATGGAAAAGGTGAAGGTAATCCAAAATCACATCAAAGCAGCTCAAAGTATGCAGAAGAGCTATTCTGATAATCGATGGAAGGATTACGAATTTCAAGTCGGTGATCATGTTTTCTTGAAGGTATCTCCATGGAAGGGAGTCATACGTTTTGGTAAGAAAGGTAAATTGAGTCCCAGGTACATCGGACCTTTCAAAATTCTAGAACGAATTGGGGATGTAGCTTACAGATTGGCAATGCCGCCAAGTCTCTTCAAAGTTCACGATGTGTTCCACATATCTCTGTTGAGGAAATACATGCCTAACCGAACGCATGTACTCACCTACGAGTAATTATAACTGGAACCCGATCTTTCTTATTGCGAAGAGCCCGTCAATATTCTTGATACGAGAGAACAAGTACTGATACACTGGACGAATCGTCTGGTAAAAGTATTTTGGAGAAACCATAAGATGGAAGAGGCAACGTGGGAACCCGAGGAACTTATGATGAAGAACCACCCGAGACTTTTCATGTGGTAGTATTCTAGAAATTTTGAGAATGAAATTATTTGAAGGAAGGGAGAATGTAACACCCTAAGCTTCTACAATACACTTCTCTTGGAATAATGTGATAGCGTGTGTTGTACGGAACATCGAGTTCTAACAAACCACAACCAATCAAACTAGCCGTTATAAATAGTAATACATACTTTTTGAAATTATATATATTTTATATTTCAAAATGGACTTAATTCTTGGATTCAGAACATCGAAATTATCCTAAGATGAATTTTTTGTATTTTTCTGAGAACTTCCAATTTTTATTAATAGTGAAAATATTAAAAAAAAATTATTCGAAATAATTTATAGTGATAAATTATATTATTTAGTGGTTTTAAAGTATAATTATAATATATTTTTACCATTTTACCCAATGGTGTTCATTATAATTTATTTTACTTTGAAATTGGACATAAAAAATTGTCAATCTTTTGATATATATTGTTTCTTAAAAACACATTATTTGTTGTAAAAGCGGGAATTAATTATAAAATTAATTAATGCAACATTTATGTTTGGAATTTTGTAAAATAGATATCATTTTTGAATTCAGAACATCAATTATAGCTTAGGGTGAAATTTTGGCATTGTTCTGAAAAACATCAATTGTTTATGAATAGTAAAACCACTAAGTGGTAGTTAAAAAAATGGAATTCTTCATAAAACATAAATTTTTCACATCTGTGATTGGAATTTTGAAAATACGAGAGACATGGTTAATATAAAGGAGTAAAATGTGGTTCAATAAGATTAAAAATAATTTTTTGTGAATAGTAACTTTTTACTTTTATTTACCACGGTTAAAATTAAATAGAGTAATTAAGGGTAAAAATGATATTAATATTACCCTAACACATGTAATAATTATATTGTACAACTGTATCTCGACCAAAAAAAACCTTACGAATAAAATATTATCATTTAGGTCCACTTGGATTAGATTATCACATTTATTATTATTTAATTCAAAGAAGAGTTAAAAGAGTAAAAATCAAAGTTTATTTACTAACATTTTTTTATTATAGGGTTATACATAAGATAAATATGATTGTAATTATTCATTATAAATATAGAAAGATTCCCTACATAATTATATTTTATTTATAATTTTTAGACACAAAATAATATAATTTATTTTTGACACAATGATGATGCAGTAATTACCATAATAGTGAAAAATTAAAATAATTGCATTATAAATACAAAAATAAATATAATTTGAGACTTTTAATGAATTAAAATAATTTTATAGGATAATAAGACATATTATGATTGATTTAATTTACTTTTTTCGAACTAATCATTCTGTTATCTTTTTCCCAAAAATCAATTTTCCAAATACTGTCAAAATTGACATAAAAGAGTTTGTAAAACAAATATTATATTATTAATTGACATTAAATTCCTAAAAATCTAAATATCTTAAAAGAGACTTATATCATGATAGTTTTATCATTAATGGACCACATGGGGGTCTCTGTGATGTATATAGTAAGTTTATTAACCATATAATATAAAAATACAAAGAGACATCGTAAAAGTTAAACTACTTAACTAAGAGTTAATACTTAATGATAAGGTTAATATAATGACCCAAACCTGTATAAATTCTATTAGTTGAGTGTTTCTAGACCTATCCCCACCTTAACCTTTAAATAATCCACTTTGGAGCCATTATAAACCTAATATGTATTTATTATAAAATAATATTTCTAGCTTTTCCAAAGGTACCCCTCACCCCTCTTATAAAAGGGCACTCCTCATTCTCATTAAATCACACCATAAAACCATTTTTGTTCGGACAAACTCTACCCAAATACTCTATAAACTTCCCTAAATTCATCCTAGAGGCCTTACATTAGTTATAAATCCAACCAAAGGGCACTTTTGATCTAATCAAAAGGAATAACCCGAAAAAGAGGTAATGATATCACCACCCTTTTCCAAGTTCCTTTCTTCTTCCACTTCTTCTTTCTTTGTTTTTCCCATTATAAAATAATGAATACAGTATCTCTTGTATAATGTAATATTATTATAAATATGGTACAAACATATTCAGTATTCTATCCATCCTTTGAATAACATGTCACCATACGTGCGTACGTACGGCTTACCGTCTCCACATCGTGGTTTAATTGTTATTCAATAAATTATTATTTTGATGGGTATAATAATTATGTGTAACTCATATAAATATTAAATATAACATTATAATAATTCTGTATATATGTTATACCGTTCAATTATATATTATTTTAATATCAAAAGAATGATATTGTCGCTCGTGCGTACGTATGGACTACCGTCTCCACGAACGCGATAAGATTCATTCTCCATTGTATCCATTAAAGTATAATTCGCATTTGATGATTAATAATAGTATCTAATGACTTGATATAATTCTGGATATGATTAAGATAAAACCTATCCATGACAAACATAGCTTACGTAACAAAACGTATAAAAGAAAACGAGTAAGTTAACACCCGAAACAACGATAATACTAACATATTATTAACAAATCAATAAAAGATCATATATGATATCATATTAATGTATATGATTCTTGTATAATTTAATAACAATTATTTCACCATTATAAAGGAGGTTAACCTTCCCCAACCAAGTCAAAGTACAAGGTAAGGTTTTATTTCACAATCTCTTCATTGTCTGAGGTTGTTTATACGTAATAATATACTGGGATCTCTTTATCATCCACATCCATGTTTTTTTAGAAAGGTATTTCAAAACATTTTTACTATTTACTAGAATATAGGTTAAAGTCATTTATACCCTTTTTTGACCTTTTATAATAGGTTTATAAAGAAATATTTTCGTCATTTTCCAAACAAGGTGCTTTTTATCCTTTTCGACAGAATTAAGGTAAGAATGTTTTTTTAACATATACGGCAAGTGCAGCTATTTTTCGCCGTTATAAAATCATTGAAGCATCCCTTACAAGATTATAAGAATATTTTCAAAGAAAATGTTTTATTTTATAAATATATGACTCCTAAATGATTTCAAAATAAAAAGGGATATTTCTCTAAAAAGAGTTTTGATTTCATCTATGTCAACATCCTTTGATGGATTTTATGCTTATTTGAAGTTGATTTATTATGATACAAAAGTTCTATATTGTATTGAAGGTTTTGTGATATGTTTGACTGTGGATGTGCTATTTTTATACCAGTCATGGTTTATGGTGAATTTATTGACATTTCTTATGCTAGTTTTAATACGAATGTTTATGTTATGTTTAAACCTTTTCATATGGGAATGCATTGGACTTAATATGTGACGGGT
Source organism: Viscum album (assembly GCA_963277665.1). NCBI lineage: Eukaryota > Viridiplantae > Streptophyta > Magnoliopsida > Santalales > Viscaceae > Viscum > Viscum album. The sequence goes on along the minus strand of OY728148.1, from coordinate 1,424,017,371 downwards.
GGAGCCCGCTATAGCTCCCGGATTCATCGGTAGATCTCATGAGACAAAGTAGTGTCTTGGAACATGGCCTTGGAAAAATCTTTTTTTTAGTCTTGGCACGAGGCCTTGGCTATGTGGTTATGATAGTCTGGGATTATGCATTCCATCATTATGAAAGTGGTAATTGGTATTGGATGTGATTATTCGATTAGTAGAATATCCATCTGAATAAGTAAATGGCATTATTTCATTTTATTTTTTCCATACTATGTTGATGTTCAATTTTAAAAGGCTTTTGTTTTAGTTATACATTGCCTGAAATGTTTATTCTTATTTATGAAAGTTTCCTCTATATTGTTATCCTTACTGGGCATTTGAGCTCACCCCTTTTCTATGATTTATTTTTCCCAAGATGTGAAGAAGTAAATTATGAATGACCTGCATGGATATTATGAGGTGTAATAGTGTGGACTATGGAGACAATATGTTGTTGTAGTAGTTTTTCACTTTATGATGTAATGTAAAACTTTATGACTATATCTAGTGTTTCCCAGGCTACTAAACCAATCGGTCATTCGAGATTTGATCTTTCCTGTGATCATTCCAATGTTATGTAATAATTCACCGACTCTTGGTAACTGGGGTCGGGGCATTATAATAGAAATTTCATTAATAAATCATATAGTTAATTCCCGCTGTCAAAACAAATAGCGGGTTTTTTGGAAGCAATATCTATATAATGTTTGGCACTTGTTTATGTCCATTTTCAAATCGAAATTAATTATAATGACCACAATTGAATTAAATTGTTAAAATATATTCTAATTAAACTATAAAACCAATTAAAAATATAATCTATCAATATATTTAAATTAGATGAAAATGGAGTTTTGATGTAAAATGCAATATTTTTCACTATTCATTAAAAAATATGAACATCATCAGAAACATACCAAAAATTTAACCAAAGTAACTTTCAATATCCCAATCATAAAGAATAAGTTTATTTTGAAAAATAGAGCTTATAAAATTTTAAAATTTTAGATTAAAAAAAAGATCACCATCAAAAGGTGGTAAAACAATCTTTTAAAAATATCAGAGTATTTATTCTTAAAATTGGATTCATTTGGATTTTAGGCCTCTTACATTTATTGGATAAATGTAAAAATATTTAACAAAAATATGTAGTCATTTTGTAGTTATTTCTGTTCATTACCTCCATTACAACGGCTAGGCGTTAACTATTGTAATATTGTTAAATTATTAGTGTGCAACATAGGATTTCAAAGAAACTCGTTGTTGCATATTGGGTACACCATAGAGCATATGATTCCCTTTAAAGTATTATTAACATTTTATTCACAAATATTGATAATCATTATAATGTAATATTATTTATTTACCTCGGATGTTACAAAAAATTTTGATTTAGGATCAAAACTGAATTTCATAATGGAAATTATGCCTCCATAAATAAATAAAATATTTTCACTAAATACGTTTTATTTATTATAATCATTAAAAATATATTTATTCCACAATTAACATACTAATGAATATTGGAAACAAGATAATAATTTTCTTTATAAAAAAATTTAATATTCTCCACCAAAATAAATATACATTTTTTCAGATATATTTGCCTCAAAATTAAAAAGTAATCAAAAATAAAGAAATGAGAAACAATCAATGTATTAAGGTCACCCATCATTTTGTTTGTAAAATGTTTCATAAAAGAGCGTTTTAATCTATTTTCTTGTTATATGTGTTAATATTTCATTTATTTCACATAGTATGAAAACATGAAAGGATCAATATGTTTCTTCTTGAATGTTTTATGTGATTCTGCTTAATTTATCAATGTTAAATAGTCCTCCCATTTAGATGGAATGACCACCATGTATAATACTCACCTGAAATAAATCATATATCTCCATGAGAACATGGAAAAGGATAATTTATTCTTACCATCTTCATTATAAAACCGAAAAAGTGGAATAAAATTCTCATACAATTTCATTATAATTAATATTGAAATAATTTAATGGTTTCTTTACACAAACACTTTCACAAAAATTTAAATAAATGCTCATTTTTATAGTTGAATCAAATTTATCAAACCAATACATTACAATTAGTCTTTTAGGAAATAATTTCATTTTTTCATAATTTTATATTGTTTGTATCATAGTGATAACTAAGAAAAAAATTTGATGCTTTGAAAAAGAATCTGAATAACAACATTGAAGGGAGTGAGATCTTGGGTGAAAAAAACTAGATAAATCATGTATAAAAATAAGACGACCACATATTATATAGGAGCAGTAAATCATCAATTCATATTACAAAACGTCTTTCAACTACTGGGATAAAAAATTAATTGATCTTATGGACTTTATTTAATAAATGAAAAAGAAATTAACATATTGTTTTTTGAAATCTCAATATTATTATTTAAATAAAATTTATCAGTGTGAGAATAATTATTATTAAGAAAAAATTTATAAATTATAAAACAAATAAATAGTATTATTGAAACAAAAAATTTATGGGAGAAATTATAAACTCATGTAATGAATTAGTGAAAAAACTAAAATATTGTAATAATACCTTTTAGAGTTGGACAATTCATCAGTATGAGTGACTTATTATTCTTAGTTATTGTTAAATTTATTTATTAATGTAGTGTTAAAAATGAATTTGATATTTTTATAATATTAACAGATTAGTATAGATTTTTTTGGAAAAATAATTGTGATAGTTTACAATGAAATTTGGTTATGATAAATTTAAAACAAAATCTTATTATGATGTTTTTTTAAAAAATGATTATGATTAAAACTATTAATAAATTTATTTATATTTTTTTATCAAAATACTTACACATATATACATATGATATGAAATAGAGTTCATTAATAAAAAAATATGTACAAACAAAAATAATATATGAATGATTATTTATCCTTGACCATTCGTATATTTTGTTAATGTATTCAAATCTTTCAAAACTATAGAGTTTAGTAATAATACCGACATGTTGTTCCTATACTCTGTTGAATTGTAAAAATACGTCTGTTAAAAGTATGTGATCCCAAAATAAATGGTGTTATATATTTATATTTGATTATAATTAGAGTAATGTGACTAGATTTTACAAAAATAAATGGACATTGTGTTATCAGAAAGTATTTTAGTTTTAGTATGAATAAATTCATATTATATTAGTGTGTGTTGCATCCACATCCCATGAGCACAAAATATTCATGGCGCAACATATACAAATTTAGTAATGGAATGTTTTAATATGTGTTGTTTCATAAAAGAATAATAAAATAGTGAGTCTTCTAATAAATTTAATTATACTGATGTACATTTCAATCCAATATACTTCAAATAAAGTTAGAATCTAAAAAAATATTCCAAAAATATTTTTTGAAGAATCAAATAAGTCCAAATACATATTCATATTAAGATAATGAATTATTTTAATAAAAAAAATTTAGATGGTATTATTTTGAATTGGATTGATTTCTATCACATAAGAACATTCAAAATTAAAAATATATATGAGAAGTAATTATGCAATGTTATCTTCCAACCCTTCAACTAATAGTTTTATGATCAATTGGATTCATATCCTCATCGTGATTTAACATTTTGGAGGTTCCAATGGGTGTACAAATAATTTTATTGTATTGACAGATGAATTTATTTAGTAGGTAATTTATAATATAATATTTAGATATATAAGTACGTAGTATTTTTCTAATGAAATTTTAAATCCATGAAAAAATGTTAACCCACCCATCATACTCATTTTAAAATCTGAATTCATAAGATATTCAAAGGAAACAATAATTTTTTTGAACCATATATAATTTCATCAATATACATTTTCACAATAATAATGTATTTATTTAATTAGTTTATAAGAATAACTGGATCTTTAGTTCCCTTATAATTTTTTTTAGAAACACCCAATTAATAATTTATACAAATATCTAGGGAAATGTTTATGTGCATATTGTTCCATGCGAAGCATACAAAAATTATTTGGATGTTTTTTTCCAAACCTGGGGTTCTTTTTAAATAAACCTTCTCTATAACATATCCATCATGGAAATCACACTTCACATTCCTATAAAATTTTTATAAATTAATGAATTATCCAATGGATATATGTATTTGAGTAGCTTCAAGAAACACAATTAGTTTATAGTGTTACTCATATTCCATTCCCTATTATTGGTTATATTCCTTATCAATAGTTGGTGAATAATTCCTAACTTTTATCCCATTTTTATCATATTTATTCTGAAAGGACCATTTTAATCCAATAATAAATGTTTCTATAGTCCGTTTAACTAAATCACATACATTCGTCCTTTTAAATTCATTGAGCTCATCATGCATTACTTTTATCTAATTCTCATCACTTAAAACTGAATCAGGATTAATATGATCAAAAAATAATTAAAATACATGATGTTCAATTTAATTTATCGAATAACATCTTGTCATAATCGGTTGATCTACAGCATCAATAACACATTATCTTGAATTATCCATAGGAAACCATTGACTGAATGGGTTTATAAAAAAAATTTATTTATCTAAATGATTAAAAGAAACATTTTTAAAAAAATTATAAGAAAAATCTTTAGTTATTTTATAAATAGAACAAAATTTTAACAATGGTTAGAAATTAATATTTAAATTTACATCTAATGATTTAATATTGATTAGTTTGAAAGCAAATGGACCGGTTAAAAAAATTAAATATATTATTTCCACAATAGACTAATTTTATTTATTAAAAACTTTATAATAAATAGAAGTATATGGATAACCCAAAAATATTCCTTTACCAGATTTGGATGTAAATATATGTAAATTATATTTAGTATTCATGATGAATACTTGGGATCCATATAAATTGAGTTAGGAAACATTTGGTTTTCTTCATATCCACAATTCAAATATATTTTTAATAATAACTGATCTAATTAAAACATGGTTTATAGTATAACCTGAAATACTAACCGATTCAACCTAAAAAATGGTTAGCAATTGAGCATTCACATAGCATGGTTCTAGTATTATCCTGAATAATTATATCTCCTCTTTCAAGTACACCATTATTCTTATAGAGTTATAGGTGTGGAAAATATATTTCAATACCTTTCTAACTACAATTTTTTATTCAAAATCCTAATTGTCCAATTAATCAACATAATACCAATTGATAGATATCAATGAGGTAATTTTCTCATGTCTACCTGGGGTTAGTTTTTTTATATAAATAATGGCTTATTTTTTCATTGTAAGATAATAAACCCTTTTTTATTTACTGTAATAATAAAACAATACATATAAATTGTTTTTCCATCTAATAATAATAATTCTTGTATTCCCAAATATGTCAATGTTCAATAACCATAAAACATCATAATCTTAGAATTCAATAAAAGATTTAAATCATGACTTATTTTTCACACCATATTTAAAAAAATTACATAATTTATAATAATAAATCCATTATTATTATAGATCCATAACATGTCCGTTTATAGTCAACACAAATATATTTGGAATGATACTATATATAATTAAATTATATATAACCATAAGATATATTTTATTTCACCAAGTATTTTTAAGTGTTGGATCATAATAAATTTAACGTAAAGTCAATAAATATTTTCATTTTCATCAGAATAATGTATAATTTCAGCCTTAAAATAATGTATTGTATATTTATCATTTCTAAATTTTAATACGTAACATTCAAAACACAGTTGAATTATTATTATAAGGTTTTCCTTAATTCTTTAACAATTAAAACATTTTAAATAATAGATACTCGAGGAATTAAAAATTTACCTATAACAATGACTTCTCCTTGATCATTATCTCTGAATGTAACTTTTAAACCATTCATATTGATAATATTATTAATGAACAATTAGTTTCAAACCATATTTTTGGAGAAACCACTATTCAATTAACAAATATATATATTTTTTGGTAGTAACCATCATTTACTAAAAAAAGAATTAGTTTTCATAATTCCAAAATTCTTTGGTCACATATTATTATAAAATTGATTTTTTAGGAATCCACATTAAGACAACACTACTACGTTGAGAAAATTTCTTTTACATTGAAAAATATTTTTTATGAAAACAAGGATATATAACTCTATTAAAAGTAAAAAAACTCATCCAGTTTCCACCATGTTGCCACTTAGTGAAAATGAATAATATTTATCTACAATGTAATTATTACAAAAACATGATTTTTTTGAGTAAAAAAAAGTCTTGTTATATCATTCTATGTTATATTTTCATTTTTCATTTTATAAAAATATCCAGACCACAGGGGAACATAAATAATTGTTTCTCTAAAAAATAATTTCATTTTTTATTTTTACATATAAATTATTATCATTATGTGTGGTAGTATTAGATCTATGTTTATCTAAAAAATTGTAAATTATTTTTATCATAAATAACTTTTTCATTGTATTTCTAAAAAGTATCTTTTAACAAAATTAATTTTATCAGGAATTTTTGAATAATCTGATAGTTTATTAGTTAAAATTGTTATTCCTAAATATAAATTTTCAAATATTTAGTTTGAAATCATTGAGTTTTTTTACAGACACAATTAATTAAATTTAACAAAATATTAACAAATCTAAAAACATCATTATAAATAGGTAATGTATTGTCTTCAATTGAATATTATTCATCAACAAAAGATGGTGAATTTTTCATATCATTAAGATAGTTATAATTTAATGAAATATTAGTAAGGGGTTTAATACTGTGTAACATTCATAGTATAATTTTTTTACCATATGTACTACTGCAAAAAGGACCATGTTCCACTATCAGAAACATTCATTATTAGAAGATTTTTTAAATAATCACCAACACTGTAACTCTTTGTGTAAGAACGAATAATAAATTTTTTATTTAATAATTATATTATTCATTATCATTTCTATGTTATTTTCAATCCTTTATATATTTTAATTGGATATTTTGAATAAATGGTTAAATATGTCCTTCCCTCTTTCATTCATAACATGTATCTTTAGAATCTATTCCCTCATTTTTTAATTTTATAAACATTCTTATTTCTGTAAAAAAAAAATTACCAAAATCTTCATAATCAATTTATAATGATTTTATAGCTTATTTTCTATATGTTAAGATGAAATAACATCTATTTTAATAACAACACTATTCTTTCATGATTATATTAATACATTCTCCAGTGACTAGTTATTTTTCGTGTTATTTGATATTTTAGAGTAAAAAAATACAAAAATTTTCAATTTATATTTTTCAGTATATCACATTAATATTCCTCCATATTTCATGGGGTTTAATCAAGATTATCAATATTTAGAATAGTTTTTTCATTTTTTCATCCACATCAATTTTTTATATTCCCACTCATGGAGAATTATATCAAAAATCCTTTAAAAAAACATCATGATCATGACCTTTTAACCAATAAACTATCAATAATTTAGAATATTCAAAAAAATAGTTAATCTTAATAAATGATTCACCATGTAGACAATAAAAATCTTCTAAATCATCTTTAAACATGAATCTTCTTGATTCGATGAATTTAGATATTCAAAACTCTGTTACTACAAATTTAATCCAAATAATATAGGGATATTCACAACATGATCTATAATTGTTTAATTCCATGTAATTAAACAAAATATTGTATTTTTTAGTTTTTATTTCAGATGATATTCTATCTTCTTATTATTTTTAAAAGATGAATTTTCCATCTCAAAAATATTTTACATCCCAGTAAGCAATAAGAAATTATCAAATCTAGTTTTGATCTCAAAATTTGTCATTATATCTCTCAATTGCTCATAGTAATTTCCATTTATTATATGTGGTCTACTATGATTTTTATTTCTAATATATCGAATATACATACCTTCAATCTTAATTAAAACAGAAACAATGTTTCTGCTACAAATATTTGTGTAAAAAGATTCAGACACTAGTTGTTTGTAATAAAACATAATAAAAATTTTGTTGAAAAATGAAGTAAAAACTCAAAATGTTATATCAGTAGAACATTATATGATTCAAATTTTTGAATCAAAAGTGTGAATAAGATAATTACTATTACAATAGGTGTGAATTTTTTTTTATAACAATTAATCTATAATAAAACACATTAAGTCTTTATGTAAAATAATTAGATGTGGTCTTTGTCTTATTATTGTAGTAATAATCAAAATATGAAATTGTACAATTATATCATTGTATATTTTTCTAATTATCAAACATACCATGATAAAACATATGATATATATATTTTTAAAAACATTTATTCTATCATGATATGCTAAAATTATTATAAGACTTGTAAAAAAAGGGAAAAAAAGATAGTAAAATTCTGAATGACATACAAGATACATTAAATGAATTTTGTCTTTCATCCAAAATAATAATGGTATTTAATAACCATTAGTAGTAGTATCCACATTTTTATACTAATTTTAAATGCAGTTTTAAATTATCATTAAATCCCTTCATATGATGATTATAAAAATTTGTGTCTTCTTAACCTAAAAAGAACTTGAAACGCTGATCGACATCTATCTTACGTTCTATAGAAGCCCTCGATAAATTGATCTATTTATCTCTTCCAATCCATGGAGTACCTCAATATAGTAGGCTCGATTTATAATATTCCAGTATTAATAATCTCTCGATCATAATAACTATAGGATGTAGTATAAAAATGAAAATGTTCAAAATGTAATAACAATATAAAGGATTATTTAGAAAGAAAAATTTGTAATGTGTTACATTGAAAAATAATGAGCAGTTGACATAGAGAAAAATATATATGAATTGAGTAGAAAATTTTATCTCCTCCAAACAATTCAAATAACCATCTATGTATCGGTTATTCTCCAATGGTTATATTTCTGAGTTTGTTGCAATATCCTCAGATAGTTGTTGTTTAAAATATCATTGGTAAATAAATGTATGACATTAATTTTGTTTTTCATAATTACTTTAGGAAAAAATTTCATTATGTAAAAAAAAATTTATTCATATTTTAAACATAGGATATTCCATTGGAGATCTGTATCATTTTCCAACAGTGAAAAAATTATAAGTATTATTACCATGTTTGGGTACTAGTATCAGTTGGATGATCTGGAATTTTTTTAGTACGATAGACAATCAAAATATATGATCCCTGATTAGGATATATGGAAGTTTCATTTATCAAACACATTTATAATATGGTGGATCATATATTCGAATGATAAGTTTTTATTCATAATATATTAGAACTATTTCTATGTCAGATAAAAATAAATTTTTTCATAAAAAAATACTAAAAAACTTAGAATATATAAAGTTAGTAAACATTGTTTTAAGAATGAGTTTTTTATTTCCAAACCTAAAGGAATGGTAAAGAAAGGGATTTTTCTTTTCTCTCAAAAATGTTACCTTTATGAATACGTTATATCATATGTGTATAAGTATAAATGTAAAAATTTATATTTAATATCCTTAGAATTTTTTGGGAAGAACAACTTGAACCATCATTGAAAAAAATATGGGAAAAAATATATTATTAGTAATTTAACAAACACAATTCCATTATTAGGTTTATAGAGGTGTGATTTATGAAAATTTTATAAATTTTCTGAAATGATATGAAAATTATTAAATCATGTATTCACCACCAAATTGAATTATAGAAGCATAATATGTTTCTAATGAAATTTATTTTATAGTAATTTCATGAAACTATAAGTATTTATATGGATAAAAATTATTATATCATATGGGACACATAAACATATAAATTAATGTCATCATTATTGGATATAAATTATAAATACCCACCTCTATTATCATACTAGATTTTTAGTAAAACATATTCATGGCTTTAGGAGCAAAAATCATACCATACAATTTCATCATTCATAATATATTATGAATGGATTAAATGATATCCTGTAGAAATGAATTTTGTGTAAAAAATCCATTTATGGAATTTAACAATAGTAAACATATATCGATGATCTAAATACATTGATTTAAATATTATTGACTATCCATTTAATTATAGAAAACATGTCGATGATGGTTATATAATGGGATGTGATCAATCATATTTATTACCAACAACTTATAACAAGACGCATGGTACTCATTTCTTTCCAAGATTCCTTTAATAAAAAGGTGTTCGAACTGACACCCCTTAAACATTAGGGATTGTAAAAAAATAATAGGGGGTCTATTGGGTTATATAATCACCTCAGAGGTAGGATGATGGTCTTTATCAAGAATATAATGAAGAGTAAAATATGTATTACACATCAATTCAGGTAAACACTGCTCGTGTTCATATCTCTATTTTGTGATGATTTCCTGAAGGCTATATTCATAAATTTATTTGTTTCTTTCATCTAATTTTGTTTAGATAATGATACCTGGAAACCCATAAGTGGTATAAAACCATATTCCTCATAAATGAAAAAGGATTATTTCGTAGTTAATTGAGGAACATGTTTTATGGAATAGTAACGACCCCCACACAACAATATGTTTTATAGTGAAAAAATATTCGGATCACCACGCTTTAATGATTCATTAAATTTATAATTTTTTATAAATCATGGAAAGGGATATTTTATAATTTATAAATGTGTATTATAATTTTTTCACCTATAATTTTTTTTGGATATTTGGTAAAATATTTTCTAAACATTTATTATATAGTGTACATTAATTATAAGGATATAATTTTAATTATTTTGGTTTAATAATTTTTAAAATCATAATAACAAATATATATACACCATTTTTTGGAGATTTTTTGTGTACTTGTAATATTTACATTAAATGAATACATAAATGTATAAATGATAATTTTATAATGCCAAAATAAATTAGATAAATAATTATTAAAAATAAATGGATTTTTATTTTAAATGTTTTGAGTCATTCATAATTAATTAATTTTAAAGATTCAAATTAAGAGAGGTACTTATTTGAATATTATATTTTGACAACATCAAATATATTGTTCTGTTTAATTTGATTAATGGTTTAAATAATTCAATGTATTTAATATTTATATTATTAAATTTTTTTATATAATTGATTTTATATAAAAAAACTATTAATTCAAGAAATTTAAAATATTGAATTCATATTTTATGACATAAGAAAATGTTTATATTTGATATTAGATATAAAATTGTTTATGTCTATTGTTATAGAATTTCTATAATGTTAATTTTAATTTTATTAGTTTATAGTTACATTGTAATGAATAAAATATAACAAATAGTTCAATTGTTTAACTATATTAAAACTTCATTTATTATATATATATTCATTTATTTATTAATTTATCTGAAAAATTTAATATTCAAAATATTGTGTGTGAAATGTTTTGGTGATATATTTTTCTACTGGATTGAGATGTTCATTATATGTTATATAATTTATCTGATTTTTTTTCAACTAATTTTATCTCGATTATTAATCCATGTAATGAGATTTAGAATAGTGACTGACTATTATTTTTAATATATTTGGTTACTGATATATGATTAATTGAATTATATCATGATTAATGTATTTATTGGTAGTGGGACTTTATATATGACTTACCATTAACTCGATTGAATGTTCCATGTCCAAGAATGGTGGGGTTGGCTATCTATGGATTAGGTCATACCCATGTAGAGTATATTAATAAAATAAACCACTATTTATTTAGAAAAAATGTTTATGTATCATATTAATTTGATGAATTTTGTATTGTATGGATATTGAAGGATTCTATTTTGGTGTTAATGATACAAAAATGTGTTTTGTGTAAAGAGATAGCTGCTAATGTGGAATGAAAACATTAATTTCATGGATGAAATAAGAAATAAAAAACAAAATAGTAAGAAACTATCTTATACATGGAATAAAATATGAAATGAAAAATATGTCTTATCGTGAAATATTTATTAATTTAATATAGATTTTATAGATTTTTTATTTTCATGACCTATTTTATCCATGTGGGAATGAATTTATAAATTTGGTTTCTAATGGATTATATTTTTAATAAAAAAATTAAAAGTAACTTCTGGTTATCATTTTGGGTAGGTCAAGACATAGTTGTGTTCCCATTAATTTTATAAGGATATAATATCATTGATTTTTTAGGTTACACAATATAGGAGACCTAAATAATATTTGGCTACTTGTATTATATAATTGATTACATAAATAAATAAGGATTTGGATAGAGGGCTATCCACTAATCTATCTATATGATTTAACTATTTTCCATAGGATGGTGCATATCATAAACCACTAAGAGGTGATTGAAACCATATAACAGACTCATTCCTCAGTGAAATAGGGATATTTGATCAGTAAATTGAAAAGATTTATGAGGCCAAATTTTTTTTTGAATATTATAATTAAATTTAATTGTTATAATGATATATAACATGATACTAACCAACATATATTTGTTGATGTATATTATAGAAAAATCAATGAAAATCATGTTGAGATCGCTAATGTGTATAGCCAATGAAATAGTTTAAAAACAATATTTTTGGTGATATTTTTCTCAATGAAAATAAAATTGAGCATCTAATTGTGAATATTATAGAGAAAAATTCCAGTAGAATTAATTCATCTTTTTAGATATCATGTGTGCATCTCATATTGTAGTTAAATAACACAGATTCATAGATATAAGGAAATTAATAAAGGGTAAAGTAGATATTTAATTCAGTAATTGAGTAATATTTTTATATTTATATGTCATAACATATGTTATAACAATAAAAATTGTATTAATTCTATACATAGAAATGAATTTTTATTTTCTAACCATAAATGGGAATTTTCTTTCTATATCATCATTGGAAAGTAATAAATCTTCAATATCTATTAAGAAAAATGATTTTATTTAACTAAAAATGAAAATTTTAATGTCCTCATCAATATAATAAATGGGTAATACATAATATATACACCTATTCATTTCGTTTAAATTTAATATAAGAATTATATGTTTGGTTTTAATCTTAGTAACCTTTATAATTATCTCCATTGAAAAATAAATGAGAAACACATTAAAAATTTACAAAAATATGGATTTTCAGAATTAATTGATTGTAAATAATTAGTGAATATAGACCCTTATTTGTTAGGAATGATGTAAAAAACACTTTAGAATAAAATTTTAATTGGAAAGTTCACTATTGTATCACATGTATATTTATTTGAGGTGACTTACGAGAACACAGTATTGTGAGAGTTCAATGTAATTTGTTATCTTTAGAGATGGTATTATTTAATATAAAAAAATTTCATACGAAACAAAATTAATAATGTTTATAAAATATTAAATACATTTATAAATATGTGAAAAAATAAAAAAATATATATAAATTTTCTAAATTGATCCTTACAGAGAATGCATGAACAAGGAATTCCTGGATAATATCATTGGTTTTGGAATTATTCCATAAATAACTAATTTTGAAAAAAACGAAATTATTTTTCTATGATATGAAATATTACTTAGTTGGACATTGATGGATAAGATTATTTATTATTACATAATAATTTATTCTACTATTAGTTTCTACAAATTTTTATATTTCTACTACACCACATTCAATATAGTTATTCCTAAATTCACTATATGAGGTATGGTATGTGAAATTACATAATTTATATTTTAGAATATTTGGGCTTATGAAGCACTCATATGTTTATTGGAAACAGATATTCTAAGACCTACATTAAAAAATTGAGAATTACATGATTTCCCAAGCATACTATGTGATAATATTTGTTTTATAAGTTTATACCCTACGAGTTTGTGGATAAAATTTAATATTTACATATAAGGAATATACCATGAGATGATTTAGTGCGAGGATTTTTTATATTTAGGATTTTATAAACCAAATGATCGAATTTTGATTCATATGATGGTGATTATGATGGTTTTATAACGTGTAAAGGAAAATTAACAGGCTTATGTTATAAAAGAACCATAAATATATAGTAAGATTTATTAGTAACATGAGATATATGTATTTTTCAATAAAAATGATTTTTATGTATGGAGTATTATAAATTAACATATATACTTAACATAGTCCGTTTAGTGTTTTCATTCAGAGAATTGGTTAAAATCCCTGGAATATGTAATAGACTCCACGTATAGTTAAGAGATTTAGAAAAAAATCATCTTAGCTGAAAAGGGTAAGACACATAAAATGAAAGTAGGTTTCTTAAAATAAATCATAGAGGGAAGGTAGGTTATTTACTAATAAATCTATCATAATGGGAAATTTTTATAAAAAATGAAATATATTTATAATGAATTTTTATTTTTTCATTATGATGATAAATTCTATACCTATTTTTCTCTCTATAGAAGCTCATTTTGATTATGAGATATAATATATGGAATGAATATTCTCATTACATTATTGATACTTACATGAGGTCTTGTATAAGATAAAAAAGGATGGGTTTGATGTTATAAATGTGATTGTTATAATTTTAATCCAAATAGTTCATTTATAGATTAATGAAAAATCCTTAGAATTGGAATATTAAGATTGATGATGCAATCAAAATACATTCTTTTATTAATAATATAGATGATTCATGTGAATAAAAGTGGTCTAGTTGGAGATTATCCCTAAATCAAATATAATATGTTAATGATGTAAAATTTATTCAAACTCATATGTACAAACATCACTCAATTAATATGTGGTTGGGAAAGAACTTCTTGATGAAATATATGCATTATAAAGGCCACATACTAGGCATTATAACACACATATATATATAATATGCTTCATTGAATTACATAGGACACATATATTGGTAAATTTAACTTATCCTCATGACTCGCAGTGAAGAGTGACATGACCTATGATAGTACATGACATCTGGTGCAACTCCCATTTTTCTAGAGGTTGTCATGTTTTTTAGGGACCATAAGATGTAGATTAAGGGGAATATATTCATTTATCCAATTTTAAAATCATACAAAAAAATATTATAAAATCATATATGATAAGGAACATAATAATAGAATTAAAATAAATTGTATTTTTTTAATAAAATGAAACACAATATGAATCATTAATGGCCATACTCATCAAAAAATAACAATCACCAACTTGACTGATCAAATATTGATGAAAGATAAAATAAATTAGAATAGAATGATATTTATTTTCCTGTAAAACAATGATCCATACCATTCCCAATCATCAATATGGTATAATAAATCATTCTTGACATAGGATAATAATACCACGAGCCTTGAAATTTCCTAAATATAAAAAAAGAGTGTGATAATCAGTTACCCATGTGCAATGGCCCCCCTGTGTAGGTTGTGATTTTATAACATAATGTTGAACCAATGTAATGATCATGCACATATCCAGTTAATGAAATTATATTTTCTAGTGAAATGATCTAAATAAATAATTGAATTATTAGAAATAAATATATTAGAAATAAACCATCTTCGACCATTAGGCCTAAAATCTTGATTGACCATACTGGCTTCTGCCTGTGTCGTAGTACCTATTAGTGCATCAAGATTATCTTGCTGGGCAAAATAAGTTCATAGTTCCATTGCATATGAAAAAACACTTAATGACATTGTGGGTTAAACTCGTCATATTATAAATGAGCTAAAGGTTGTCCGCTATATTGTATAAAGGTATCATAATCCCATTACTCAAATAGACATATCAACTTAGTTCCCGAATCTATATTAGATCAAAGCCCATATAAAAGAAAATATATATACAAATACTATACCCTCATTACCTATATATATATAATAAATCATTTTATATCCTTTATTTATATCACAACCACCGAAGTGGACTTATACATGTATCGTGCCACCGTTACCAAAAGAGAGAAAACATCCTCAAACATGACCATGTATCACTTCACCACCACCCATACTGTCATATATAAATATTTGAAACTCATTAACCATAGATACATAATTTCATAGTGTATTACTCTCTATGATATCAATACCACCTCTTAGGGAATTTCTAATAATATTTATTACAACATCTCCAATGATTGTTCTCTATTTTACTCAATAACACTACGTCAAGGGTTTTTTCATATCAAACATAATATCCATAAATATATGAATAAATTGAGGGAAAAACATTATCCACTATGTAACCACTATCAGATTCTAGGAGTATAACCCACCTCATCATGTCCTTTGGGCCTTATTGACATCTCTAGAAAGTATCACATGTGTGACGGTGTCATCCCTATCCACATTTCAAAATACCCTTTTTTTGTATAATACCAAACATATTTCTTGAACTCATAAGGTTATACCCACCTTAGTCACCGTTTCATGTTATGTAAAGACCACTCCCAAAACATCTCAATTTCATACATGATTAACCACATCTCTTAAATCTCACATGGACACCCCTAGTCCATTCATTTAATCTCATCAACAACCATTGTCCTGATGTCTCCAACGAATCCTACTACTAAGGTATCTATGTCAAATTCCCCAAATAACATCATTTTTATGACAATCATGGTCCAAAAAGCATACGAAATGTCAATGATGGTCATTTACATAGATAAAAATGACTGAGGGAAACTTGGTAGTTCCCATGGTCCATATGGGTTTTGAACTATATGCCTAATAGTTGAAGTATTTATGATTAAGAAAATAATACAATTGAATTACATTAATCTATCAATTATTTTAGGATAACAAACCAAAGGCCATATTGTTAAGACCATAAGCCACATGTACCCTAAAAACAATATGAATACAATAGATAGGTTATAAAATTCCACTTAACCCTTTAAAGAAACTTTTTAATTTTTTTTAAATTCATAACCTAATTGCTTCTCCCCATGTTTCCCATTCTCACAAAAAAGTCCTCTAGAACCTAATCACATCAAAATTAATGGTAATAACTTATAATGAAAATAATGATAGTTATTCTATACATTTACGATATATATATATTTATTTAAAATAATTTCATTAGGTGGAAATTGTTTCTTAATAAATCACTGGTTGATTTCATTGTATTAAATCAATGTATGAACACCTAACATTGGTATGAAATGTACATCCAAAACTAACCATATATAAATACCAAATTGGAATAAATATTTCAAAATCAAATTATTACAATTTTATGAAAAACCCTTAAATAAATTAGTGTCAGAGATTAGCTTGAATGAGTCAGAATGAAATGATGAAAAAATGTTATTTCATGATGAATAATATCTTTGTTGAATGAAACCACCATTAAATTATTAATATTCCATATTTTTTTGTGGAAAATTCCATTAAAGCATACCAAAAGAAGAATAAAATTATTGGTGGAAGGAGAGAGAGGTGAATTATGTCAATGAATGATGTATGATAACTAAAATGCTAAAGGATCATACCCAAAATAATTCTTAGTAGGGGAGGGACTAATGTGGAATAATTTTATGGGCCGGCTAGGTTTTGTGCATGTGATGAGGAATAAATAAGTGGGATTAATTTTAATGTATTAGTGTGGAATACTTCGAAAATAAACCAGTAAGGACCTACTTGATTTGAATGCATAGTTTTCTAGACCATGCACCAACTATATGGTTGGATCTATCTTAGCATACATATATATCATGGTCAGTGCACGTTGTTTACTAAACCATAATCTAACCATGAGAATTAAAACAAAATCATTATATAACATTTTACAATATTTTTCTAAAATATGCATCAATCCATACAAAAAAATTAATCTGAACATTTTACTCTGAAATCATACATTGTTAGTCCTCAACATTGGTAGGACCAAGAAACTAAATAATTCAAATTAGAAACGTAACTACATACCTCCTCAAACCAAGGGTTATTCATGATTTCCCATAAATATTATACCCCCAACCATTCTATATGGAATGAAATGATCTAAATACATTTAAAAATTATCATTACTCTTGTAAAACATGTCCAACCACCCATGGATCCTCTTACATTTGAAACCATATTGATAAACAAAACATCTGGATGCTCTAATCCACGATTCATGATCTGAATCATGGTTTTCGAAACAATACATCCACTAACTAAAAAAATTAAAATTTCCACAAATAATCATAACTCATAGGGGTGGGGTTAATTTATAACATCCCCACCACAAAAAAACACAGACATACATTTTTCATCAAGTCATTGTAACACATAACACCCTTAAAAAGCCAATCCATCACCATCCACCATCAGCGAACAACGAATATGGTATAAGGAAACATTCACCCATCCTAATGTATCATAAGGTCATAGATAACTTATCATCTGGTTCATCATTCTCCCAAATAAAAGAATCCCAACTATAAAAATAACATATTAGGACACATTTATAGTGATTCACTGAACCCATCATGGTGGATTCCACTATTCGACACCCAAAAACACATATTATGCTGTTCAAATGCTTGTATGACCCCTCATTCATGATTTCCTACAGAATTTGGTTGGTCTTGATCATCTAATAAATTTTCATGACCATTTTTTATTTTTTATGAAATAAAAATTCAATACCACAAAACACAGATCCCATTTCTAGAATGATATAATAGATTTTTTCTATTCACTATTGTATAAATCCACACATGAATATGATATTCAAACTCCAACTAGCTGAATTTTCAAAAAACACTCGTCTTTAGCAATCAACAGAGTAACCATTTCGCAATGATGATTTTTTTAATTTTGGTGACATAACTATTTTATCAAAACATCCGAACTCAAGTCAAAACCAAACTCAATTTGACAGTCTGTGGTATAACAATCGACCATGAAACCATCTACCAAGACATACCACAAAACAGGAGCATTAATGATCTAATTGAACTATAAAACATTGGATTCCCATAAAGTGTTTAATTCCAATGCATATAATCTAGAAAATTTCATATTAGAATTCCCAAATCTAGTTACTACCATTGATCCAAGTGAATAATAATCATCAACATCCAACAACTCAATTACAGGATGATCTACCACTCATAGAGAATAATCCCTCTATCTTAAGTTTCATAATCATATTACTCATGCGACACCTCTACTTTGCAGACATAATTATCCTAACTCCATAAAATTATATTCTATATCATTACGGACTATGTTCTATTGGTTATACTATATAATGGCTCAATTTGTCTACCCTAATCAAAAATATGTGGCAACAAAAGACATGAATTCATTTCCCACTCCTAGATCTTAGGAACACAATCCCCAACATCCATAAAAAGATAGACAATAATAGGGGTCATTCCCTTAAATAGAGAGTGGTTCACTTGTCACCAAAAGGTTTATCACTACGACCACATTTTTTTAACTACATTAGGATATACGAAAACACATGTCTTATTCATTCATGACATGAAAACACACTACTAACCTTGTACACGATGGTTCACTCATGAAATACGTCAATGGACACACTCATGTTGACTATCTTAGGACACATGATCCATGAGATATGTCTCACAATCCCATGAATCACATCTCGTAAAAACTAGGATTATTCCCCATGTGTACATACCATGTCCCTATTTTATCTCAGTCTCATACATCCCAAACACCGTTAGTTCATTTCTTCAAAACAGGGAATTTACCCATGGCTTGTTGTACAAAAATAACTTCTTCCTTCTTGGGTATTTTTCCATAATAATAGAAACTATATAAAATTTAATTCATGAATTTTTTCATATCCAATTCATATATTCACCCATCCATTCCTTCCATATGAAGCATATGCTCTAATCCAAATCATTATCACCCAATATACTTTATCCTATAAAAAACCATGGATTACACCCAACATTTTAGAAAAACCTCATAATGGTTGTTCACACTCCTAGGAAAAACCAGCTCATGGATTTCCATCAATCACCCCTAACCACTGACAAAAAAATGGTTTGAGAAAAATTTTAGGGTTTTTAGGTCACCACCTAGTCTACAATTTCAATCCCCATAGATGATCATGACCCACGAGATATCATCCACTCTACATTCTCAAACATATCGTGACAAAAAGTGTTGTCGCCCAATCAATCATGCGTATCATACAACCACATAAATTTGGCACCCTATTCCACATCATGAACCTATAATGACTCTGATTATCATCGAGAATCCACTATTGAGACTATTCCCTCATGAATCACCTCCTCGACAGAAATAATTTATACATATATAACAACATCACATTATAAGATCTATTATATGGAACCATACTAATGAGTTTTTTTATATACAAATACAATCCAAAATATATAATAATACACCATATTTTCTGTTTGTAATATGTTAAATAACCAACCACAAATAATAATCTCTCACTAGGGGCTCCTCGCAAATTAATTATGTTCCATAATAATGGAATTGGGTCACTATGTGTCTTATTCTAGTGGGATCACACCCTCCCCATCACTAATCAGTGCCAAACTATATATCCACATGACCTACCACTATAAATGAATATATATATATATATATATATATCTCTATAATTATAGAAAAAAATCTATTGTAAAATTCTGTAATAGACACTTTTGAATTTTTATACAATTGTGCCTATTTTATTAAAGATAAAAAGAAATCGAATTGATCTACATTTCAAGTGAACCATACATGTTTGGACTGATCAATGTAAATGTCTCTTTTCTCTATTGTACAAGAGCCAAAATCTATAGAAAACAATGGACCTAAAAATAGAAGTTCATAATACAAGGTGAAATCTCATTAAATTGTAAAATTATATAACAAGAATAAAAATTACATACATGTATAATCCTATACATAAACTAGAAAAGGTGTTCATGATATACCATTCCAGCTTCCTTAAGAAGCTATACCACATTTAAATATATTAATTATCAAACTTATAAAATATAAATGCATATAAATTCCTATGAAACTAATTTGGGACATCCCAAACTGACTGACTATTAACAATGACTAAACCAGTTTCATTATGTGACCTCATGCCAACATCCCTTATGCTTGGGTATACAAACTACTAGCGGAGTTGTTGGGAGGTACAATGATGGAAGGTATGATTCTATATAATAGTGAAAGAATATAAATAAAAAGAAAATAATATAATACACCACAATTAATAGATCAAATGGATGAAAATAAATAGGACATTCAATGTAAAAAAGAAATACAACCCCAACTCAAAAGGGAATTTATCATATTTTCCTCCAGTTCAAAAAACAAATTAGTAATAATGAGAATTTTTTAGGTATATTAGGAACACTAGTTCATATATGGAGTGAGCCTTAGATGATTATTTTTAAAATATTGTTTTGATTATGAAAAATGGAAATGGGACTTTTAAAAATATATTGTTTGTTTATTTGTGAGGCAAGTAGAAAAAGGTTAGAAATTAAACAAATTGGAAATTAATAGTTTTGACAATGTGTGATCAACATAAGGAAGTATCATGATTTTCATCCATTATCACATCAATTTAAAGGGAATAGATATATGAATCCATGGTTTAAACCCCCCAAGTTCCAAAATTTTACTGATTTTATACAAGGATACCACCAAGGGTTCGGTCGAAAACAAGAAATGATTTTCCGATTATAGTTGATGATAGGGTGATTGGTGTTTGAATTCATAACTAAAACTCACTAAGTAAACACATTAAGAACACTATGGGTTTTCCCTATCTGTATATTATTTAAATGTGTTATATTGATAGGAAATTAAATTTCACTGAAATTTTTTACGAGAGGTCAATTGAACATTATGAACCCCCACAATTTAAAGTTGAAGAATAATTGGTGAAAGACATGTGAATCATCACATGAAAGTGTACCCGCTAACATGATCATATAGGTTGAGTAGGACATACCTATAACAATACTACTAATTATTACACACTTAAACAAATTTATTACATAAAACCATCACCAGATACAACATAGAATATTGAGAGGTCTAGTGTCTTAAATCATTACATAACAACTTAAAATGTGAAACATAATATATTTATTTAAAATTTCCTTTACATGACCACTACATTCCATCATACATAGCATTTCACGGGATCTCTTGAGTACATGAATAAAAAAAGTGTGAGTTATAAAGAATAGTACAAGATTGAATAAGGCACATAATGATGAATAAAATACATGTTAGGCTTTAGTAATATAAATTGAGCTTAAAAGAAATATGAACATAAAGGAATGATATAACATGATTATCATAACATTAAAATATGGAAAAACACTTAACATGTTATTAGCATGAGCCAAGGATCATTGCACAAGTGGAATGAGTAAACCATCCTTGATCATGAATTATAAATTGTAAAACCACATTGCACTTGATGTATCATGATAATAAAATATCTTCCCAATGCATTGGAGTGCAATCAGGGTGCACTTTTCATAACCATTTCATTTCATGCATAAGTGTGCCACATACACCCTGCAATATGGTTTCATTAAAAATAATAATTTATTCCTAGATAATAGAATATGGAATTTATACCTGAATCTATATAATAATTATTTATGTTTTCTTAAAGGTGAATACACTTGGTAGAGAAATTGGCATGATAATCACCACATAATGAATTTGGCTTGATAAAAATCACGGTGCAATTTTTGCAGCATAACTACATGACAAAAGGATTGATAAAAATTGATGATGAAAAATAAAGGGTTGTATCATCATATGTACCTGAAATGGATAGTAAATTGGGGATATATATAAAATTCCAATCAAATGTTATGTAATTTAGATTCATAATAAAAAACAATTCCCTGAATGTGAATGTGAAGAGAAGAATTTCTTATGTACTTTTGACAGGGTAATAGCTGTATATGGAAGGCATTAATGAGAGAGAAATATGTCAATCATCATTTCAAACATACAGAGGGGAATATATGTGAGGTGTGAAATCATACCCCATCTTTTTTAATTGAAATTAAATGGTTTTCACAACAACAAAAAAACTTCGAAAAAAATTAGAAAGAAAGGAACCCCTTACAGAATTTCAGCATTGTAATGGGTGATCATGGAAGGAATTAATTAGAGAGAAAGGGGTACCTAATCATTCAGACATAAGGGGGTAATATAGGGGAGTCATGAAATCATACCCCATCATTTTAAATTGATGATTCAAGGGTATATAATCATAATGAAACGTGGACCAAAATGAAAGAGGAAGAAATCACATACTTAGATGTGTGGTCCCAAAGGCTTGGGAGGGGCTTGATAGAGGATTCTTGTGGGAATGGGTAGACTTGGGATGAATATATAGATAAGAGGGTAGATGTTGGGTGAGCTATACGGTATTTGATTATAGAGGAAGTGGGAGCTTCGATGGGGTTATGTAGGAAAAGAGAGGGAATTCATTATTATTTAGGTTTTGGAACATAGATATTAAACTATTCAAAACCAAAACCCATACCATGGTTTTTACCATGGTTTTTTCCAAAGGGGAGTGGAAAAAATATTTTATATATCTAATGGCAGAACTTCATAATATATAAGTATTGCTTATGTAGAGTTGAGTCACACTCACAAAGAAATAATTTTAAAAATATAAAATGTTTTATAAGTCATGGAGGGTCCACTATGGATTTGTAAAATAAATCAAATAAACATAAAATCAAATTATTTAATGGATATACATATATTGGCCAAAAATAATGTTTATAGTATTTAATTAAATCACTATTTGGCTATTTTGAGTTCATAAAACACATTATATATATAAACAGAATTTATTTTTTACTATAACGTTTTACTGTCCCCGAAAATAACGAAAAAATCACCATGGGACAATTCAAATTTCTTTATTCCAAAAATTATATTCACTTTATCAAAATAATTTTCTATATATTTGAATTTTTATTTATAAAAAATTCACGGGTTATGAAAAAAAAAATTTCAAACCTTAATAAAAATTTCAATTGTATTCATAATAATTATACAATCATTTATATTTAAAAAGTAATATATTAATAATATATTATTGAAATAATATTTAATTTTAAAATCCATGTATTCATAAAAATAAATTTTTTAATATAATGTTAATTAAAAATACTATATGTTCTTTAAAAAATCATTTACAAGGTAACAACAATAAAATGAATGTATATTATTTATTATATAAAAAAATGATTCACTGAATCACAGTGATACGATATTGTTACCTAACCCCTTATAACACACCAATAAGACCAAAGTGAATGGTGTGTGATGGTGACATACTCTTAGGTTGTCTCGAATAACATTGCTTAGGTGGTAATACCTAACAACTTCCTCTTCTCCAATAGGCGGTTCTGTTCGAGCTTAACATGTTGACGCTCATCTTGGGCTTGGTCAAGAGAAAAGACCATTGATTCCACATCCTTTTCGTGCTCTGATAAATGGGATTTTTATGGGGACAATCTTCTAGATAAGTCCATCACTTCCTTTTTCTGAAAAAATTGTTTTTTTTAAGAGCTATAATAATAATAATAATGTGATCACTGTTAGACGACTATATTATAAACATTAAAAATTAATAACTATATTTTGAAAACCAAAAACATAATCCCAAGGAAGTTCATTGTTTATATAACAATTTTACATAATATATCCTTTAATTAGATCAATAAGAATTTTCATTGACGATCATTTGGGTCATTACAATCTTCTCCCCTTAAAAAATTTTTCCTTTGAAATTTCATTTTCCCACACTAAAATAGATGCGGGTAGCACTACTTCATCACTTCTTTTGACTCCAACATTTCTTCTTCAAACTTGTGGTTTCCGAGAAACACCTTAACAAGGGGTATTGTCTTATTACGTATAAATTTTTCTCTATGATCTATGATCTTCATCATTTTCTCTTCATAGGAGAAGTCGTTTTCTAATTGTACAACCTATGGAATGAGTACATAAGATGGATCAGTTATTTACATCATCTAGAGTGACACATGGAATTCATCATGTAAATGAGATAGGTTTTTTGGGATTTCTAGTTGATATCACATTTCTCCAATGTGATCAAGGTTCTCTAAAGGGATGATGTATTCTGAACAAATTTTTATCTTCTTCCCAAGTCTCATAACTCTCTTACATGGTGATATGCAGCAGAATATCATATCTCTAACATGAAACTCTAGGTCTCATCGACAATTATTAGCATTGATCTATTTTCGACTCTGAATATCATTAATGTGTTGTTGGATGTTCTTAACCTTCTCCATCATTTCATCAACTATTTTTGGACATAGGAGTTTCCCCTCCCAAACATCATCCCTACATGCTGGTGTTCTGCACCTCTTCTAATATAGGGCTTCATAAGGAGTAATTTGGATGCTTGAGTGGAAAATATTGTTGTAAGATAACTCCACTAGAGGATAATATTGATACCATCATTCTTTGATGTCCATTGAGCGCACTCTCAACATGTCCTCATGTGTTTGGATAGTCTGCTTAGATTAGCCAACAGTTTTAGGATGATAAGATATACTATAGATCAGATCAGTATCTATAGAATATTTAACTCTCTTAAAAATTATATAGGTTAAAATTGGATCTCGTTCAGATACAATCTATAGTGGTAATCTAGGCAGACTTACAACGTCTCTGATGTATATCCACGCCAGTTGTTCTAGTGAAAAATCCATCCGAATTGTAATGAAGTGTGTAGTCATAGTAAGAAAATGGTGATTTTCTCCCATTTATATTTGGTATTGGTAATGGTTGTATTATACCATTATACTTCTACCTATCATACTACACTTGTCAACATACCAAAAGAATTGATGTATAGTTAGCGATATCCTTCTTCATGTTATCCCACCAATAACACTCTCAGAGATCTCAAAACATATTTTTGTTTCTTGGGATAATAAAGATTTTTGAACTATGTGCATCATCAAAAAGTTCATTCTTTATGTCTGGATTAAATTGAAAACATTTTCTTGACCCTAATATCATAATTCATTCTTCATTGACATTTAAATCAACTGATTTGGCTTTTCTAATTGTTTTCTCCTTCTTCTGAATTCCCACATCATCCTCTTGATCATCCATTAACCATTCCAAAAGAGTTGGTTGTGAAATAATTTGTGAGAAATAGAGATGTTCCATTATTTATGATTCCCATGTCCATATTCATCAAATCTAAGAATACTGCATCCTTTTCAATTCTCATCAATGATAGAATTGATCAGTCCTTTCAACATATAACATTTGCCACGTTGTTTTCATTCCCTTGGTTTTAATTGATTGAGCATTCATAGTCTTTCATCAGATCTTACCATCATCATTGATTAACGTAGAACTCATTATGTGTGAATATAGTCGTGAAGATTTTATGATCGATATATATTTTACACTTCTCCAAAAAAAGGTAATGTCACCAATATTACTATAGCCAACTCCAGATCATGTGTTGAATATTTTTACTAATGAACAATCAATTTCCTTGATGCATTGGAAATGAATCCTTCAATTTTCATAATCTCATAGCCCATTCCGTTCTTCAAAGCCTCACAAAATACCACAAAAAATTCTCCACTTGTGGGTAAAGTGAGCACAAAAACCATGTCAAGCCCCCCCTTTAAACTCCTTGAATTTCTCTTTGCATTCATCACTCCATGAAGACAATACTCCATTATGAGTTATCTTTGTAATAAGATTTGAAATTCATGATAAGTTTATCACAAATTGTTGAAAATATCAAGACATCCCCATGATGCTCTAAATATCTGTTACAGATGTTGGTCTTAGCCATCCCTCAATTGCAGATGCCTTGGTGGGATCCATAGATATCACATTACTTATGATGATATGACCCCATAATGAGACATCCTTCAACTATAACTCTCACATTCCAAACTTTTCAGACCGATTCTCCTTTCACATGGTCTATATTATAGTTCTTAGATTCTCCTCCAGATCCTCCTTGGTTTCAAAGTATATCATAATATCGTCAATAATGACTACACAAAACTTTTTGATGTAATCTATAAAGACTCTATTCATCATGTCAATGAATATTATTGAAGCATTAGTGAGTAAAAAAGTCATTTACATGAATTAATATTTTCTATAGCTTGTATGAAAAGCAATCTTGGGGATATCATCCCTCTTCACCCTTAGTAATATCCTGACCGTAAATCTAGGATGGAGAAGTATTTTGCTCCACATAGCTGATCAAACAAGTCATCAATTCGGGGAAGAGGATAATTGTTATTTATCATGATTTTGTTGACCTCACGATAATAAATGTGAAAGGCACATTGTCTCATCCTTCTTCATAACGAATAGGACGGGTGCACCCCATGGTGAAGCACTTGGGAATATAAACCCTTTATCCAAATTTTCATGTTGTTAATTCTTCATCTCTTTGTGATCCATAACTTCTATTCTATATGGAGTCTTGGATATTGTCCATTCCTTATGTATATGTTCAATTGAGTTTTCAACATCACTTCCAGGAGGAAGACCAATAAATTCCATGAGAAACACTTTAGTTAATTCCCTCACAATAGGCATATCTTCATGGATGGTTTGTTTTATGGTCTCAATCATGTGAGCAAGATATGCAGGCTCATTGGGCTCCAATATCGTGGTTTTTTATGACGACAGTAACGAAGATTCATCATCCACCACCCCCTTGTATAGAATTAGGGGTTGATTCGCCATATAGAGAGTGATTTCCCTTTCATGGAAATTTGGGTTGGATCTATATAAGGAAAGATAATCCATGTCACAAATTGAATAAAAATCTACAAGAGGGAGTATGATGATGTTTTACAGAATGTTCAATCCGCATATTGTGACTGGGGTGGAGTTATAGTCTTTGGATAAAATGATTTCCCCATTTTCTCTTTTCACTGACATCTTTATTATTGTGATTTGGGTGGTGTTGGGATTATTAAACTAAAATTGCAAGAAATAAAAGAATGTGTAAATATAGAATAAACAAGTGTGTTCTCTATTTTTGAATGAATAACCAGCATACCTAGCACCACATCATTTACAGAGATCACTTTGGCATTAGTGATGGAATAAGATATCCCACGTGGCCATGGAAGTTGTTGGTTGCCTCTGAAAACCCTTTGCATAGGGCACTAGTTTTCAAGGTGCCCTGGTTCATTGTAGTTGAAGTAAATGACAACATGTTGAGATTTGAACAGAGCATTCCACTACTCTGTCATAGCCATCAGTTTTCCTAGATTGTAGTTAATAGGTATATGCCCTTCTCTTGTACACCTAAAGCGTTTACTCACCCCCTTCAAACAATTTTCTAGGTGCATCATTCCGCACAATAGGAATGTGGGGTTTTTGATTTTTTTAGCACCATTTGTTTTACCCATCAGTCCACTATAATTGAAGTACACCGTACACTTCTGATCCCCATGATACCCCTGAGATTATCTGATCTCCATTTTTACCTTTAGGGAACATATGAAAATTTCCACATTGCTATTGAGGTCACAGATCTCTAGGGAATTCTGTAGACTAGGTTTTATCACACCAAATAAGTTGAACCCTTGAATTCTAGGGTAACTACAACCCCAGAGGAATATCAAGAATGCCTTTTGATTTTTTCCTCATATGATTTGATGGATTCATTTTATTTTTGTTCGAGAGAAAGGAAGTCCCTTTTCATCTTATTTTGGAGGTTGTGAGGAAAATATTTGTCGATATTTTTGGAAATCCATTTATTACAATGTCTTAATATCCTCCTCAGGAGCCATATTTTGTATCAATGTCTGTCATTGAACATATTAACCCTCCATATGATATCTATCCAGGAGATCATTCTCTTGTTCATAACATTGAAGGATAAAGAAGATATTTTCAATGGAGTTTATGAATTGTTCAGTAATTGAGTTGTTAGATGATCCATTAAATGTCGGACGACATTTTCTGATGAAGATATTGATTGATACATGTTCTTTATTGGGGGGGGGGTTAACATTCCCCTTGACCCATGATTCTTTTCAAATGTTTAGTTTAACGAGATAGTATCATGAAAACGTTCCCGATTCTCACTCCCATTGGATTGGAAATCTCATTAGAACAGTCATCACATTGATCTTCACATCGTTTGTTATCCCAATTCCACCTTTTACTGTCCATTTGAATGAATAAAAAAATGTTAGGGGTAACACATAAAGGAAAATCCAAGGAAAAAAATATATGACATATAAATAATTTTCATTTTCATAACATATTAATCTATAATTCTGAATCTATGTTATCCATGATCTACTTCACAAAATATATTCTTAGGGGAATGTTTTTATTCCCATAACTATGGTTCATACTAATATTGTGATTTTACCAATGAATATGCCCTAGGAGTTTTGTAACTAAGAGTGTAGAAAGGCATGTTTCATATACCAGGATACCCTGGGTCAAGCCCGGAACATATTGTCGGAGTTTTCACTCCTAAGTACATTTGGGACAGAGGATCCTCTACCTGCTCGTATCCAGAAAGGGATGTATTTTCTTGATAAACCACTAACTCAATACTCAAAAATACATAGGGATGATCGTATTAAACACAGTCTTATGCCTATGTATTTAACTCGGGTTTTATAATCGTATCCAAAAAATAACTAAAACAATCCTCTGATACCATCTATAACAACCCTGTTGTTTTATTAGAAACATTAACATGGTTTATTACATAAAACCATCACATGATAGAACATACAATACTGAGAGGTATATTTTATGTGGGTCTTAAAAACATTACATAACTACTTAAAACATGAAACACAACATCATTATTGAAAACATCCTTTACATGACCCCAACATTCCCTCATACTTAGTATTGCATTGGATGTCCTGAGGAAATGCAAATGAATATGGTGATCTACATAGCCCAGTAAGGGATTAAACAAGGAATAAAATGAAAAATGCAATACATGTTAAGTACTAGGAATATCAATTGGGCATAAAAGAAACCTGATCATAAAGGCATTATATATCATGATTAACGTAACATGTAAATGTGGAAACAACACATAACATGGTATTATCATGCGCCAAGGATCATTTCACATGGAGAATTTGTAAAGTGTCATTGCACTTGAGTTGGCATGAGAAAACCTTCAATGAAATTTATGTATCATGATACAAATCATTACTCAATGCATTGGAGTGCTATTAGGACATGACTTTCTTTAACATTTCATTTCATTCATAAGTGTGACACATAGATCATACAAAATGGATTCATTAAACATCAACATTTATTACAAAATAATGGAATGTAAAATTCATAAATGAAATTCTATAATCCATATGTAAAACGTTATAATAGTGAATACCTATAAGATAGAAATGGGAATGGTATTCACTATAAAATGACTATGGCTTGAGAAACATTGCTGTGCAATTTTGGCGGCATAACAAAATTATATAAGAATTCATAAAAATGGATGATGATAGAGAAATGATTGTCTCAGAATATTTACATGAAATAGAACGTAATTGATTCAAATAGATTAATGTCCCTAAAAAGTAACTCAATTTTTATTTATTATAAAAAACAGTTTCCTGAATGTGAATGAGAATAGAGAAATCCATTATGTAATTTCGACATGGTAACTTGTGTACATGGGAGTCAATAATAAAAGACGAATAGTACTCTCATAATATAAAACAATGGGGGGATATGAGGGAGTTGAAAAATCATACACCACCATTTTTAATTGAAATTAAAAGGGTATTAGAAAATAATGAAATGTGGATATAAATAAGAAAAGAATGAATCCCTTGCATAATTATGGCGTGGTATCAGTTGTACCAGGGAGGCATTAATGAGAGAAAAAGGGGTCTCTAATCCTGCAAAAATAATGGGTATGTATAGGGGAGGTGAAAAATTGTACTCCAGCATTTTCAATTAAAAATTCAATGGTAATGAAACATAATGAAATATGGACAAAAATGATAGAGGATGAAATCTCTTACATGGAAGTGTGATCCCAATGTCTTGGGTGGGGATTTAGAGAGAGGATTCTTGGGATCTTGGGGTTCCTTAGGAGGATTCTATTGAGATGCGGGAAGAACTTGGTCATGCTACAAGGGACATGAGTGAAGAAGAAGTGGGAGACTGGGTGGGATTTTATAAGAAAGAGATGGAATTCATTATTATTTAGGTTTTGGACCATACACATTAAACTAATAAAAACTCATTCCCTTCCATGGTTTTTTCCCATGGTTATTTCCAAAGGGGAGTTGAATACAATATTTTATAAGTCCAATGGATGAACAACTTAAAATATAAGTCTTGATTATTTTTAGGTGAGTCACACTCTCATGAAAATCATTTTAAAAATATAATATGATTTATAAGTCTTCAGGTGTCCACTATGGATATGTATAATAAATCAAATAAACATAAAATCACACTATTTTAACGATATAACATATATTTGTGGAAAATATTGTTTACAATATTTTATTACATAACTGTTAGTTTATTATGATGTCTCAAAAATCATTATATATTTATACCGTATTTAATTTTTACCCAAAAATTTTGCTGTATCAGAAAATTTTAAAAATTCACCATTGGGTAATTTGAATGTTCAGATTCCAAAAATAATATTAATTTCATCTAAACAATTTTATAAATATGTCAATTTTTAATTTTATAATAAAACGGACCTTTATCAAAAAATAATGGGGTTTGACAGGCATAACATTCTAACATTAATAATAACATCTTTTGTATTCATAAAAATTATATGATAATTTATATTTAAAAATTAATTTATTAATAAAATATATTTTAAATATTTTTTAATTGGAAATCCATTAATTTATCAAAATATATTTCTTAATTGAATATTAATTAAAAAACATTATGTTCTTTTAAAACAATATTTACAAGTTAACAACAATAAAATCAATGTATATTATTTATTATATACAATAATTATGCACATAATCATAGTGATAAGGTATTGCTATATAACCCCCTATAACACTCGCATATAAAGCAATGGTATGGTGTGTGATGGTGATGGTCTCTTGGGGTGGCTCAATTAACATCACTCAGGTGGAAATCTCAATCAACTTCTACTTCCCCTTGAGGTGGTTCCAGTCGAGCTAAACATGTCAATGCTCGGCTTGGGCTTAGTCAAGAGTGAAGCCCAATGATGCCAACTTCTTTCCATGCTCCAACTAATGGTCTTTTTATGGGGTTAGTCTAGTGGAGGAGCCCACCACATCATTTTTCTGAGTAAATTAGATTTTTTAAAGCCATATAATTATACTAATCGCGTGATCAATTTTAAACGGCTATATTAGTAATAGTAACAATTCTTAATAATATCATTGAATCTAATAACATAGAACCAATGATGAGAAATTTCATATAATAATTTTACATAATAATACTTATAATTAGATCAAGAGGAATATTCATTAATGAAATTTTTGGTCTTTAGAACGTGAACAAATTTTTCAATTGAAAAAGAATTGAATGTGAATGAAGAAAGTTAAAAACCTAGAATAAAAAATATCATTCATATATTACAAACAAGTGGCTTGATATTTACATTTTATTCCTCCCCAGGTGATCACAAGGATATTAGAACTCCACGGAATGTGAGGAAGCTATAAATAATGATGTAGAAATTCTCATAGCCTCTATAACTTCTCGGATGAGGAGAGAAATCCTTTGGATCTCCATAATGGTATAGCACTATTTCCTAGCTGAATTCCCAAATGATGCTCCCAATATGCCTATTTATAATGAAAATTGTAGGTGGTTTGGGCACGTATAATTTAATATAAAATATAGAACATTTGTTTTGGAACGTAAATTTTTTAATCACGACATGGAAAAAGAAAAAAAATTTCTATCCACCCCTCTATATCCATATATAATATGGAGGCTATATAATGTATTAAATGTGATATATTTTCAAAATACATAAACAAACTTTTGAAATTATTCAGATTCATTTTACTGGATAGATAATTTCATTCGAACCATTTAAATTATGAATTGGTATTTTATTCCTTCAAAAGAGTTTTATACCATTTTATTGTGGAGTATATAAAAAATTTAAAGCCCAATTGGATGCATGGATTAGTTTTAGTGTATGCGTAAGTACACTGGTAAGAATGGAATCCCATTTAGTTTGACCCATTTTCTTTAAATTCATCATGGTCCCTCCAAATCACCTCAACCTATAATGATAACATCACAACAATTGAAATAACCATTTTTTATGTTGTTAAAAATTAAATTATAAAACCGAACATGATGTGAAATTTCTTATTATATTTTTAATTTTCAATACAAAACCAGTTTAATTTAATGGTGTAATTATGAAAAAAGTGGGAATCATAGTTCTATGTAATTTCATGTCATGGTAAAACATTGATAAAATATAAAAAATTAAACAGAACATAAATTTCATTATCTATTTCCATTCCATGTAGTTTTATTTGTAATTTTTCTACTAAGTAGAATAACGTTCAAGAATGTATGTCATTTCTTCTATTTATTTATCATTTTTTTGTGATGCCATGTTTCCATGAAATATGTATCAGGACATCCTATTTCTATAGTTCATGGTTACTTGAATTTTTTCATTATATCATACTTCTATGTATATTTACATGTCATTTTGATTAAAATGTCATGCTTCATGGATTACAACATGTACCCCTCGATTAGCTACTTGTAGTGGCATGATATTTTATTTGATATTTAATTAGTCCATTCTAATAAAACTAATTAGTTTTAATTCAATGGGATCCACATTACAACATTTAAGTGTATATGTGCTTTATGAATTTGATTATGGATGCACATATGTTTGGACTATTGAACGTGTTCATGTTGAATTATGAAATTATTTTAAAAGTAAATAGCTTGAAAATAAGACTTGTAGTGTTGTTCTATATCTCTGACCCTCATGTAAGTGTAGATAAATCTCCTTGGAGTGGTCTTGTAATAGAATCATGTGCATTTTATTTAATGTCCCGGTTCTGGAAGCCACACAGTGGAGCCTTGTACCCGGTTGGTCACATGGCCTCAAGCGCATTTCCCAAAACGCCAGAGGCTGCCGACTAGCAGCGAGGGCCTTGGTTGTGATAGTGGGGAAACTATAACCTCACTAGAAGAGTACACATATGATGTAAAAAAATACATACAAGAGTGGAAGAATTAGTAATGACAGACAGTAGTATCAGGAGAAGATTGAAAGTATAAACTGGTGAACACATATATAAAATCATGCATGATACATATGTCTAGAAAATTAGCTGAACAAGTCAAAATTTTGGAATAAAATAGTGCTAAAACAAATTTCATATGAAATTAGATAATGTCCTTTACATTTCAAGCCATATCTTGGTCACATGCTCTCCAGCTACACAGCAAGTCATGTACCTGAAGTATAAGGTACTTTTCCTTTATCTATACCTTCAACAATATAACATGTTTGGGCCTAATAGAATGACCCAAATAGGGTGTGAGACTAAATCCCAGTAGGTAACCTCCCAAAGATCTGTGGAAAAATGTCAGTGAGTATATGGCAGGTAAAAGTACAGAAATTAGTAAACAGGAAAGCATTTTGTAGTAAACAATCCATTGTTTAAAGTATTCAAAACACACCATAGCGTGAAACAGAAAAATAAATTACACAACAGGAAACCCTATGGGATGTACCCACATCCTATCTCCACTAGTCCTTCTGGGAAACACAAGAAAGAAACTAAACACAAGGTATCCCTCTGTGAAGTACTCATAGAATAACCCCTCTGGTCCTACCTATCTATTACAAGCAACCCTCTGGGCTATACACTCAGTCTAACCTCTCTTGTTCAGCTTAAGCATAGACTCTTTGAGGAAGTACTCACCATCATTTCCCCCTATATTCTCGTAATGGTACTAAAGGCGCTCTGGGGAAGAACTTAATGTATTATACCCCCTATGGACCACGTCGAGGAACTATAGACACTCTGGATAAGCACTCAAACGTCAATTCACCATATGGTCTCGCATCATAAATTTTAAAGACACTCTAGAGAAGCCCTCAACGTCCATTATCCCTATGGACTATACCTCGGGTTCTCATAACCCTGTGTAAGTCAATAAAGTGTAGAAGTGCATAGTTACCAAGGTAAACCTCATGAACTACTTGGCTAGCATTCTACAACACAATAGGATAACAGAACAAAAGTCAAACCATCCTACAATACTAGACATGGGAAAGTAAATAGAAGCCTATAGGAAAATGAGACCCAAAGGTCAAAACAGGAAAAACATGCATGTGAAATATATACAAAGCACAATAATTCACCCTATTTACAATCAATAATAATCTACTCAAGCATACCAGCATAACAGAGAAATAATAGGGCTAAAACAGTAAACACACAACACCACATTCATGTGTATTTTGAAAAATTGGACATATAACTCAATGAATTCCTATAGAAAGGCTCAAACCACATACCTCGGGGTTAGGAGATCAATATACATGATCATCACAAAAAATAATCACCTCAGAACACCCTAGATAATAGAAAACGCCTAAAACATTCAACCCACAAAAACTTCGAAAAGAAGAGAAATCATGAAACAGGGATCCAACATAAGTGAGAACTCACTGATGCAATTCCAACACAACCTACCAACTTCTATTCGGAGAATAGAAGGAGGATCAGTCGTTCGTTGAAGATCTTTAGCTTCTCAGTACTCTCAGATGAACTAGGTTGAGAAAGAGGGGGTTCTGTCTGTCAGACGCGACCCCAGTGCGTTTAATGAAAAAACAAAAAACATAGTGTGTACTTTTGGAGTACATGGTGTATATTTTATGTTTCCATACTCCACATTA
The DNA here is from genome assembly GCA_963277665.1 of Viscum album. NCBI lineage: Eukaryota > Viridiplantae > Streptophyta > Magnoliopsida > Santalales > Viscaceae > Viscum > Viscum album. The sequence goes on along the minus strand of OY728148.1, from coordinate 1,423,981,385 downwards.
AGAGGCCTCTAGGTCATCACACATGGACATGTGCAAGGCCTCTACATGTGCAAAACGTGGCTACTCACGGTAACTAAGTACACGACGTGTACTCTTAATGTACACAACTTGTACATCAAATATTTCATGAAAATCCTATTTTATGAAAAACTCCAAGAAAAATAAAAACATACATGAAAAGAAGATACATGTTCTTAAAAAATTCCCCCCTTAAATAAATTCATCCCGGAATTTCCCTAGCACAACTTAGAACAAGATACTCTGAATAGTTCCTGCCACTTAGTTCATACATCGGCCTTCCTCTTGCAAGTCTCATCCTACACACGCTCATGCTACCATAGTTCTCATACTAGAGGAAAAAACTAGCAATAGAGAACCTTTGTATAGTGATCAAAAATACAAATAGGATGCTCCTCAAATTATGCATCCACATTGTAGTCAACCTCCTCCGGTTGAAAGACATGAGATGGGTCAAAAATGTAACGTCAGAGATGAGAAATGTGGAAGACTCTGTGTATAAATCGGTTACTCTGAGGTAAATAAAACCGATAGGCAACGGTCCCAAATCTTTCAAACACCTCAAATGGCATGACGTACCTCATTTAAATCTTACTCTGTCTCAAAATAATCTTGTGTCCCACCCTTCTTGTGACACACTGGAAAACCTGATTCCCGACGTTTAACTCTAGAGATCATCTCTTCTAATCAGCATAATACTTCGGGAGAGACTATGCTATATCCATCCACATCCGAATCAACACTATCATCTCTGTGGTCCCCTGAACAAGACTAGGTCCCATATATGCCTCCTCTCCTGTATTCAGCCAACATAGGGGTGATAGGCCTGGCCTACCGTACAAATCCTTATATAGTGCAATCTGAATAGTTTCTCTAAAACTATTATTGTAGGAAAACACCACAAAGGGTATATGCTTTGTAGAGACCTGAAGCCTGACATACATGGAAATTACATTACGTTTGCGGAATACTTAGTACATAACAAAAACACACACACACAAGGATCGTAATAGTTTAGTGTCTTTGGAAACTCGGAATATAATCTTCTAATCCTGGTGAAAGATCTTCAACGTCTCCCATAAATATCTTCTTTTTTTACCTAAAACCTTTATATATATCCTGGGGAAAAGAAAACATAAAAGGGTGAGCTCAAATGCTCAGTAAGGGTAAACAAAATAAATATCAATCACATCATATTCATAAGAACATATCTTTTGGAAATCTTAACCTGCAAAAGAGATCATAATTTCATAACATGGGATAAATCATAGTAGTGAAATGTAATCCAAATAATCATAACTTAAAACAGGAAACTTTGTGTCATACAGACATAATCATATAGAATCATTTCTTATTAGTCCAGACTCATTGCCAAGACTATCTTAGTGGACAAAGTCCCTTTCTGAACCGAGTCACCCTCATTTCAGTCCGGTTTCTCTGAACCGGTATAACCTACCATTCCAGCCATGTCTATCCCATGAGATATAAAATCTTTACCCAATGCATTGGAGGGAGATATAGGTCCCACCCATCTTATAATGATACCATTCTTATGTGTGCCACAAAATCATAAACCATACATCATAGCATAACCCATGTAATAAAAATGGGAATCTTAATCTTCATGACATCATAAAACAATTTATATAATATAAAGGAATTCATAAAAATAATTCCATCACAACATAATCAAATCAATTCATTAATATGGATAAAAACATAACCCTTTATTATCTTAGATGGAAAATAATTTTGATAAAACACTTGAACTCCATTCTTGAGGAAAATATCCTTTCTACTTCAAAAAAATTTTCTTTTCTTAACATGTCATACAATTTTAAACTAAAAGAAGTTTATTAATAATAAACTTGAAAACTTGTAAAGGAAGCATCTTGGAAATAATGTATTAGAAATCCATCCAAGCCGTATAAGTTGAAAAAACATTCTTCTCGTACTTTTTTCGGAAAAGTCAAAAAAGTACCTCGTACGAAAAACGACAAAAGATTCCTTTCATATCTTTTACTAAAAACTCACCGAAGGGTAAAATAGGATTTAAAAAATTTTAGGTGAATGGAAATAATATTACATATTTAAGAAACATGGACGGGGATGATAAAATACACCCCAGTAAATACCAAAGTATAAACAATCTTGGATAAAAATGAGATAGTGATATTTCCCATTCCTTTGGTCCGATTTTCTTCGTAAGTGTCCGAACCTCATGTATAATGATTTAAATAATGTCATTGACTTATTACAGAATCATATTCATTTTTATTATATCATATATGGTTCACTTATGACTTTATATTACCCATTCTTTTGTAAATTCCATGTTAAAGAAGCGTTTTGGGTAAAATCGTTTCATTTGTCGTCCATGTTTTGACTTGTAATTATTCATATGATTACATATATCATGATTACATAATTCCAGAATATAAAACATGATTTATATATAATATATATTCATAATATACATATATATAATAAATCAGTAAATGGAAAGAAATACACCGTTCATGGAGACAGTAGGTCGTACGTACGCATGAACGCTGTTTTCGTTTCTTATTGAGTTGAATGGAATTAAGTAGATGAAATACATATATATAGACATAAATACAGTATCATTATTAGGACATATATTTCATGATTACTTATTATATGTACTTTATAATCATTCACGAATGGTTAAAGTGGACAATGAATCTCATCGCGTCGTGGATACGGTAGTCTGTACGTACGCACGAGCGATGATATCGTTTTCATGACTATTGAATTGAATTGGAGTGGATGATACAATATATCAAAATCAGTATGATGTTATAATAACTATGTATAGTTATTATTTACACCATTATACCCATCCATGCATGGTGTTGGTGGAAAATAGATTTCACCACGGCGTGGAGACGGTATTCCGTACGTACGCACGTGCGGTGATTTCATTTTCCGTAGGATGGATAGATGGTGAAATTGGATTGTTTCATACTTAAAATAACATATCAGTATATGAGTGATACTGATGTTATTAATTCATAATGAAACAACCTAAGAAGAATAAGTTGAAGAAGAAATAAAGGTGAAATAATCGGTAACGGAAATTACCTCTTATTTGAAGCGCCTCTTTGAGACCTCCTATTAGGGCACTAAAATTGGACTTTAAAGTATACCAGAACCTCTAGGATGTTTCTAGGAATGCGTAGAATAGAATTTGGCAGGGATTGGCCGAGCTTGACGGATCAATGTTGTGTGAGGAAGAGAGGGAGGAGGTGCCCTTTTATAAGGGAGGAGAGGGGCAACTTTGGAATAACGAAAAATATTATTTTATTATAAAGTCATGTTTGGTTTTAAATAGATCAAAATTGATTTATTTCAAGGATAATGTGGGGATGGGTCGAAATACTCTCATCCAATTGGATTTAGACAAGTTAAGGTTATTATTATAACCTTATCATTTAGATTTAACATTATGTTAAATAATTTTACTTTTACCGTGTCTTCTTGTGTTCTTACACTATAAGGTTAATAAACATACTATAAGAAGCCAAACGAACCCCAAATTGTTTATTATTAATATATATAACCTTATCTAAGTCATTTGACCTAACCTTAGATTTTTAGGAATAAAATAACAATTAATAATATAATATTTTTTTAAAAAACTATTTTATGTCAATTTTGACACTATTTAGTAATTGAATTTTGTGAAAATTATAACAGAATTATAAGTTCGAAAAAAGTTAGTTAAATCAATAATAACATGTCATATTAACCTATAAAATTAGTGTAATTCATAAAAAAGTCTCAAATTACATTTATTTCGGCATTTATAACATCAATTATGTCAATATTTCATTAATAAGGCAATTACTGCATCATCTTTGTGTCATAATAAATGATAATTATTTAATCCCTAAAAATTATAAATAAATTCCTATGATGTATATAATTGTATTAGAATTCTGGAGACTATTAATGTTTGATGTTTCATTAATTTTATCACTAGATTAAAATTATTATACTTATAAGATTTAAGAAAGTGAAATGCTGTCACATTCTTTGGTTTTAATAATAATTAAATTATTTTCATTGAAAAAAATTAATTAAATGAATCTAATCCGACCATTAGGTGATATGGGTCGATTTTTAGTCATCCAATAGGATTTTTACATTTTTTTGGGTAATTTTAAAATATTATATTTACCCTTAATTACCCGATTTACCTTTAACTATGGTAAATAAAATTTACCGTAGTTACTATTCATAATTACAAAAAATAAAAAGTATCCTATTTACATAATTTGGACCCACTGATTCCAAATATGGAATCCATTTTTTAATATTCAATACACAGAATTTGCAGAAATTAAATTAAAATTAATCCTGTTGTCGAATAAAAACGGGTTTTTGTTTAAAACATTGCAAACGATTGAATTGATTTAACCTACGAATTCAAGGTAAAATCAATTATAATGACATACATTAAATTAAATGGTAAAAATATATTATATTTATACTTTAAAACCATTCAATATTATAATTTAACCACATAAGATATTACGATGAAAAAAGTTGTTTTTAATTAAAATATAGCGTGTTTTACTATTCATTAAAATGTGAAAGTTACCAGAATAATATGAAAAATTTATCCAAAGTAAAATTTTATTTCTTGATTCCATATAAGAATTTTATTTTGTAAAATTGAACTTATAAACATGTCAAAAACTAGATTTAAAGTGGGTGCACCATCAAAAGGCACCAAAACTGCATTTTTTTAAAAATACATATTTTACCCGAAAAAATTATTTTGTTCTTATACCATGTTCTGGAAATGTGTAAGATGAATAATTATCTTATAAAATTCAAAATTTAGTTAATACTATTCATAACGGCTAGTTCATGAAAATATTATAATAATATAACATTGTTTATTAAAACCCGGTATTGCATACAACACACGCAATCGAAGAAGGTCGCGATTACGTGTGATGCAAGCCAAGCCAGGGTTGCGTGTTGTGAAAGAATCCTTCGTTGTTTCGTATAACAGAATCCAAACATATTTCATTTATACATTGAATATATATATATATATACACTCAATGTTGTGTAGAATAACTTCTATAAAACGAACTTGAAATTGTGTGTAACAAGAGCCAAGAAAAGTGTTGTGTATACTGCAAGCTAATACGGTGTTGGGTATAGTGCAAGATAATCTTGGTGTGTCATACAATAGATGATATGAATGAAATTAAAATTAATATATCTTATAAAATCTCGGGTTGTTACATTCTACCCCCCTTAAAATAAATTTCTCCCTCGAAATTCGTCGGGGTTATAAATGGTTTACTATTCGAAAGTTTCTTTAATAGAAACCCACATCGTAAAAAGGAATACCAAAACCAATCTTTAAAAACAAAAGTATGAAACGTAATGGTTACCCAAATAAACTAATTACTGGGTTTCCACATAGGTGAAAATATGGATATTGAAGAGAAATCTAACCATCATGTTCTGATGGAGAGTGGTAGAGAACATGACTATGAAAAAGCCAAAAATCACAAAGCCATAAACTTGTGATGATCTAGGGTACCATCTGATTCATCAGATATAAGGTCACTAGGACAACATTTTTGGTTTTCAAGATTATTTCCCTAAAGTTGATTAATTAAAAGAAATACTTGCATGATTTTGGTACAATCTCACTGTTTTTCGTGAATTGAACAATTTTCACTTAACCCCTTAATGAAATGAAGTTGAATTTGTCATTCGTGATGTGTTAGCAGATCATGTGATAGAATGATGGGTCACTCTATCTCTTTCAAAAAAAACGTTAGCAAAAGTTATAAGCCCATCTTATGGTTAGATTAATAATATATGGTTCCAAAAATGAACTTATTCTTCATTTATCATACCTCTTAATAAAATAAAACTAGTTTCTACTAACCAGTGACTTCATGTAGGCCAGTGGTAGGCAATAAAGGCCAGTCGCACTTCGGTTGTGGGTTCGATTCCCACAGCCTTGTCCGACGCGATGGGCTGTCGCTCGTCCATCAGGTTGTCCTTTTTCTAAAGCTATATTACTATAACATCCCATCAATAATATCGAAAAAACGTTTTATCCTAACTTATGTACAACATCATCCATTATAAGCTTATCTAAAATACTTCGGTCCAAGCTCATAGTATAAAGAAAATGGTTACTTGAAATGCCACATAACAATTACGTGAATGCCATCATTTATCCCCCATATATCATAAGATATATCTTATGTGAATACCTTAATCATGTATTCTCTTGAAGAATGAATACCCATTGAACCTTAGTGAAAAAATGAATGCAGTTAAAATTTAACACATTCCTCATACCAAAATCCTCAAAATTCTATATACTCAAACCATGATATCACTTAGTCCTTATATCAATCATGAGCTCATGAATACTGTTAAACATTTCATTTTCTCGTTTTCCCTTCATTATGCTCATATCATCTTATTTCCAAAAATATCTCAATCACATTGAATACCACATTAGACCAATACATAAATATTCCAATACTCCATGATACAACCTTATTTTGGAATCCCATTACATAAACACTTAATCATTCCACCACATTGTTGTCATATTCAACATCGCCAATAGTGATTGCATGTGACTTCCCTTTGTCCTTTTCCTTAAGCGGTTGCTCATGTCAATCATCACTAACCCTTGGATGTGGTAATTTATTAGCATAATGCCCCATTTCCTTGCACTTGAAGCATTGAAGTGTTGGTGGTGCGTTCTCTACAGTCTTTTCTTTATTCACATCATTAGAAACCCTTTTTCCATTACTTCGACACTCATCTACTCGATGACCTTCTTTTCCACACTTAAAACATTTTATAGTCCCTTTAAGAAAATATCCACCATGCTTCTTTCCACTCTTTGAGCATAAGGAAACAGTCATCTTATTTTCACCATTATTCTGAGATTTCTCCTTGAACTCCATCTTTCGTTTCTTGTCAAAACCATGAGATGGATATGTAACAACAACTTCCATTTCTACCTTGATAGCACAACTCACAATTTCTTCATAGCCACTGAAGTCTCTTATAGCTAATGCCCTTCGAAGACTTGGTTTTAAGCCACTGAAAAATCGATCAACTTTACTTTCAGGTTGTATGATAATGCCAGATGCATACATTGCAAGTCTTGTAAAATTCGCTTCGTATATACCAACAGATTCGTCATCCTTCTGCTTCAGCTCAAGAAACTCATTTTCCATATTTGTTCGAAGAATACGAGGGAAGTACTTACTGAAAAACACGTTCTGGAACTCGTCCCATTCCATGGACTCAATTTCATCTCTTGGCCTTGTATTCTTGATAAGATTCCACATTGATCAGCTTTACCTTCCAAACGATATACTGCTAATATGACTTTATCATGCTCAGAACATTGAAGAACTGAAAATATATTTTCAGTGGTACTGATCCATTGTTCAGCAACAAGTGGATCGGAAGACCCACTGAAAGAAGGTGGACGTTGCCTCGTGAAGGACTCAATAGAATATTGTTCCCTTCTCTGCTCATTTGGATGTCCAGAATGATTCATAGCTTGTGTAAGTATAGCAATAAGATTTTTCACTCCATCTCCCATAACATTTGTTTGTTTAGGTGGGGGATCACTGCATTTTCCATTTCATTGATTAACACGGTTCCTTCGGGTTCCAGCCATCGTCTAAAACCCAAAAAGAATAGTGTGAGAAGAAAAAATCATGCTAGGGAAAACAACATTATAAAGGGGGAGTATCCTCAATATCTAACTTCTTAGGTTAAATTCTATGATCGTTTGCGTAATTCTAGTACTATAACCTATACGTATACTTAACCTTAGGGACATCCCTAGACTTAGACATACCTTAGAAATATCTCTAGGGATCTCACTAACATTTTCACATCCTAGTTTCCAAAGGTTGACTAAACCTTTCCTCTGATACCAACTGTAGAGACCCGAAGCCTGACATACATGGAAATTACATTACGTTTGCGGAATACTTAGTACATAACAAAAACACACACACAAGGATCGTAATAGTATAGTGTCTTTGGAAACTCGGAATATAATCTTCTAATCCTGGTGAAATATCTTCAACATCTCCCATAAATATCTTATTTTTTTACCTAAAACCTTTATATATATCCTGGGGAAAAGAAAAAATAAAAGGGTGAGCTCAAATGCTCAGTAAGGGTAAACAAAATAAATATCAATCACATCATATTCATAAGAACATATCTTTTGGAAATCTTAACCTGCAAAAGAGATCATAATTTCATAACTTGGGATAAATCATAGTAGTGAAATGTAATCCCAATTATCATAACATAAAACATGAAACTTTGTGGCATACACACATAATAATTGAGAATCATTTCTTGTTAGTCCAGACTCATTGCCAAGACTATCTTATTGGACAAAGTCCCTTTCTGAACCGAGTCACCCTCGTTTAAGTCCTGTTTCACTGAACCGGTATAACCTACCATTACAGCCATGTCTATCTCATGAGATATAAAATCTTTACCCAATGCATTGGAGGGATATATAGGTTCCACCCATCTTATAATGATACCATTCTTATGTGTGCCACAAAATCATAAACCATACATCATAGCATTACCCATGTAATAAAAATGGGAATCTTAAACTTCATGACATCATAAAACATTTCATATAATATAAAAGAATTCATAAAAATTAATTACATCAAAACATAATCAAATCAATGTAATAATATGGATAAAAACAGAACCCTTTATTATCTTAGATGGAAAATAATTTTGATAAAACACTTGAACTCCATTCTTGAGGAAAATATCCTTTCTACTTCAAAAACATTTTCTTTTCTTAACATGTCATACAATTTTAAACTAAAAGAAGTTTATTAAAAATAAAATTGAAAACTTGTAAAGGAATCTTCTTGGAAATGATGTTTTAAAAATCCATTCATTCCATATAAGTTAAAAAAAACATTCTTCTCGTACTTTTTTCGGAAAAGTCAATAAAGTACCTCGTACGAAAAACGACAATATATTCCTTTCATATCTTTTACTAAAAACTCACCGAAGGATAAAATATGATTTGAACAATTGTAGGTGAATGGAAATAATATTACATATTGAAGAAACACTTATGTGGATGATAAAATACACCCCAGTAAATACCAAAGTATAAACAATCTCGGATAAAAATGAGATTGTGATATTTCCCTTACCTTTGGTCCGATTTGCTTCGTAAGTGTCCAAACCTCCTGTATAATGATTTAAATAATGTCATTGACTTATTCCAGAATCATATTCATTGTTATTATATCATATATGGTTCACTTATGACTTTATATTACCCGTTCTTTTGTAAATTCCATGTTAAAGAAGCGTTTTGGGTAAAATCGTTTCATTTGTCGTCCATGTTTTGACTTGTAATTATTCGTATGATTACATAGATCATGATTACATAATTCCAGAATATAAAACATTATTTATATATAATATATATTTATAGTATACATATATATAAAAAATCAGTAAATGGAATGAAATACACCGTTCATGGAGACGGTAGGCCGTAAGTACGCATGAACGCTGTTTTTGTTTCTTATTGAGTTGAATGGAATTAAGTAGATGAAATACATATATATAGACATAAATACAGTATCATTATTAAGACATACATTTCATGATTACTTATTATATGTACTTTATAATCATTCACGAATGGTTAAAGTGGACAATGAATCTCATCGCGTCGTGGAGACGGTAGTCTGTACGTACGCACGAGCGATGATATCGTTTTCATGACTATTGAATTGAATTGGAGTGGATGATACAATATATCAAAATCAGTATGATGTTATAATAACTATGTATAGTTATTATTTACACCATTATACCCATCCATGCAAGGTGTTGGTGGAAAATAGATTTCACCACGGCGTGGAGACGGTATTCCGTACGTACGCACGTGCGGTGATTTCATTTTCCGTAGGATGGATAGATGGTGAAATAGGATTGTTTCATACTTAAAATAACATATCAATATATGAGTGATACTGATGTTATTAATTCATAATGAAACAACCTAAGAAGAATAAGTGGAAGAAGAAATAAAGGTGAAAGAATCGGTAACAGAAATTACCTCTTATTTGAAGCGCCTCTTTGAGACCTCCTATTAGGGCACTAAAATTGGTCTTTAAAGTAGACCAGAACCTCTAGGATCTTTCTAGGAATGCGTAGAATATAAATTGGCAGGGATTGGCCGAGCTTGAAGGATCAATGTTGTGTGAGGAAGAGAGGGAGGAGGTGCCCTTTTATAAGGGAGGAGAGGGGCAACTTTGGAATAACTAAAAATATTATTTTATTATAAAGTCAAGTTTGGTTTTTAATAGATCCAAATTTATTTATTTCGAGTCTATGGTAGTTATGGGTCGAAATACTCTCATCCAATAGGATTTAGACATGTTTAGGTTATTATTTTGACCTTATCATTTAGATTTAACATTAAGTTAAATAATTTTACTTTTACCGTGTCTTCTTGTGTTTTTACACTATAAGGTTAATAAACATACTATAAGAAGCCAAATGATCCACAAATTGATTATTATTAATATATATAACATTAGCTAAGTCATTTGGCTGAATCTTAGATTTTTAGGAATAAAATAACAATTAATAATATAATATTTGTTTTAAAAACTATTTTATGTCAATTTAGATACTATTTAGTAATTGATTTTTTTGAAACCTATAACAGAATGATAAGTTCAAAACACGTTAATTATATCAATACTAACATGTCATAGTAACCTAGAAAATTAGTGTAATTCATAAAAAGTCTCAAATTACATTTATTTGGGCATTTATAACATCAATTATGTCAATATTTCATTAATAATACAATTATTGCATCATCTTTGTGTCATAATAAATGATAATTATTTAATCTCTAAAAATTCAAAATAAATTTCTAGGATGTAGATAATTGTAGTAGCTTTCTGGATACTATTCATGTTCTATGTTTCATGAAGTTTATCACTAGATTAAAATTATTATACTTATAAGATTTAAGAAAGTGACATGTTGTCAGATTCTTTGGTTTTAATAATAATTAAATTATTTTCATTGAAAAAATTTAATTAAATGAATCTAATCAGACCCTTAGGTGATATTGGTCTATTTTTAGTCATCAAATAGGATTTTGAAAATTTTTTGGGTAATTTTAAAATATTATATTTACCCTTATTTACCCGATTTACCTTTAACTATGGTAAATAAAATTTACCGTAGTTACTATTCATAATTACCAAAAATAAAAAGTATCCTATTAACATAATTTGGAACCACTGATTCCAAATATGGAATCCATTTTTTAAAATTATATACACAGAAGGTGCATAAAATAAATTAAAATTAATCTCGTTGTCAAATAAAAACAGGTTTTTGTTTAAAACATTGCAAAAGTTTGAATTGATTTAACCTACGAATTCAAGGTAAAATCAATTATAATGACATAAATTATATTAAATGGTAAAAATATATTATATTTATACTTTAAAACCATTCAATATTATAATTTAACCACATAATATATTTCGATGAAAAAAGTTGTTTTTAATTAAAATATAGCGTGTTTTTACTATTCATTAAAATGTGAAAGGTACAAGAATAATATGAAAAATTTATCCAAAGTAAATTTTTATTTCTTGATTCCAAAGAAGAATTTTATTTTGTAAAATTGAACTTATAAAAATGTCAAAAACTAGATTTAAAGTGGGTGCGCCATCAAAAGGCTGCAAAACTGTATTTTTTGAAAAATACTTATTTTACCCGAAAAATTTATTTTGTTCTTATACCATGTTCTAGAAATGTGTAAGATGAATAATAATGTTATAAAATTCAAAATTTAGTTAATAATATTCATAACAGATAGTTCATGACAATATTATAATAATATAACATTGTTTATTAATACCCAGTATTGCGTACAACACACGCTATCGAGGAAGGTCACGATTGCGTGTAATGCATGCCAAGTCAGGGTTGCGTGTTGTGAAAGAATCCTTCGTTGTTTCGTATAATAGAATCCAACCATATTTCATTTATACATTTAATATATATATATATATATATACTCAATGTTGCGTAGAATAACTTCTATCAAACGAACTTGAAATTGTGTGTAACAAGAGCCAAGAAAAGTGTTGCGTATACTGCAAGCTAATACGGTGTTGCATATAGTGCAAGATAATCTTGGTGTGTCGTACAATAGAAGATATGAATGAAATTAAAAAGAATGTATCTTATAAAATCTCGGGTTGTTACATGCTTCATCCATGAACCTCAAAAATTTGAAATGCATGCTCAGAGCATGTCCTCAAGCACCTGAATCCTATGATCAGACTGGCCATCTATATGAGGATGGTAAGATTTACTCAAAAGTATATGTTTTCACAATTATTTTTGAAGCCCCTTCCAGACCTGAGAAGTAAAATGTGCATCCCTGTCTGAAACTATGGAGTGTGGAACTCCATGTAGTCGTATAATATCGCGTGTGTACAACCATCCCAACTCATCAACAATGAATGTATCCTTGATCAAAAAGAAGTGAGAAACATTGGTGAGTCATTCTATGAAAACCCAAACTGGTTCATTCCCTCGTGATGACCTTGGCAAATCAATCATTAAGTCCATCACGACATCATTCCACTTCCACTCTGGAATGGGTAACTACTGTAAAATCCATAGTGGTCGCTGATGCTCCACCTTCACCTGTTGAAAAGTGTAACATCTCATGAAGAAACCTGCAACATTCCTCTTCATACCTGGTCACCAATACTAATGGTGTAGATCACGATACATCATGGTGACCCCAGGATGATCTACCCAAATTGAGGAATGAAAATCCCACATTATCTTCTTGCATATGTCTGCTGGAACCCATACGCGCCCTTGGAAATGAAGGATCTAATCCTCTCTAATGGTCCATCCATAAATAGGGTCCCCTCCTGAAACACTCTACCTTAGGACTAGGTCTTCAGAATCTGATAGCTTCCTCATTCTAACTTGATCTAGAAGAGTAGAGGTAATAACAACATAAGAAATAAAAATCTACCCCGAAAAGTCATGAACCACCAAATGAATCTTAGAGAACAGATCCATAAGGTGCCACTCACTACAGGCTTCCGGAATGGCCTGTATCTGAGTCCTCCTCCTCAATAAATCAGCAAGTGCATTGTCTTTCCCAGGCATGTAGGCAAGCTCAATGTCAAAAGACTAAGCTAGTCGACCAACCTTAGCTATCTCAAATTCAGATCATGCTGAGTGAAGATGTACTTGAGACTTTTTTGGTCGGTGAAAACCACAAAATTCTCTCCCAGAAGATAATGTATCCAACAACATAAGGAATGAACAACAACTGACAACTCCAGATCATGCGTCAGGTAATTTCTCTCATGTGGCCTCTACTGCCGAGACCTGTACGCAACAACTCCATCTCCCTGCATAAGAACATCTCCCAGCCTAATGCCTGACGCATCACAGTAAACATTATAGCACTTTTGTGGCTCTGGAAAGACTAGTATCAGTTCCAAATTCAACCACCATTTCATATCCTGAAAGGATGAATCAGAAGAAAATGACCATAAGAACATCGCCCCCTTCTTTGTCAGACTTGTCATTGGTGCTGATAAGTATGAAAAGTCCTATATGAAACGTCTATAGTATTAATCCCTCCCTAGAAATCTCTACACCTCATAGACATTCTTTGGATTCTCTTAGGAAACTACATATCTCACTTTCTTTGTGCCTAATGATACTCCTGTCCTTGAGAAAACATGACCCATGAAGTGAATCTGGTCCATCCAAAAGTGGCACTTTGGGAGCTTAGCATATATATGATGCTCCCTCAATGTAATAAAAGCGATCTGAATATGGGTATCATGGTCGTGTCAAGTGTGAGAGTACACCAATATATCATCCATGAAGACCACTACGAAGGAATCCAAGTGTGGATGGAACACTCGGTTCATTAGTGCCTTGAAAATTTCCAGTGTGTTCGTGAGACCCAACGGCATAACAAAATACTTGTATAGACCATACCTGATCTGGAAGGCTGTAAGAGGTATAAATGATGGTCTATCATGCAACTGATGATAATAGGACCACAATTTTATCTTTGAGAACACACAAGATCCTCAAAGCTGATCAAATAGATCATTCATCCTCTGCAAGGGATATCGGTTCTTAACGGTCAATGGGTTCAACTTCTGATAGTACACACCAAGCATTAGGGTACCATCATCCTTCCTCAAAATCAGGATTGGAGATCCAATAGGAGAAGTACTGGTTCAGATTAATCTCGTTTCCTGTAAGTCCTCCAAATGCTTCTAGAGCTCTTGCAACTCAGGTGTAGCAATCATATAAGGATGAATTGACACGAGTGCCACTCCTGGAACATGCTCAATCATGAATTCTACCTCACGCTCTATAGGAAAATATGAAAAGTCCACTAGTTAGACATATCTAAAATGAACCACCACTAGTGGATAGTCGAATTATGAAGTCCCCCATTCATCTAGATAAAGACTAGAAATATGGGTTGTAACTCCTCCCATCCCATGATGCTCTAGACCCACTCTGATCTCCGAGACATCCCATTCACCCCGATGAAGAGAGGATCCACCTTCTAATGATATGAAACTCACCCTGTGATGATAACAGTCGGAGACTTCCTGGAATGTAAGTAACCAGTCCGTCTCAAGAATGATATCATAACATGTCATCTCAAGGACATAAAGGTACCACAGAAATTGAAATCCACCCAACTGTAGAGGTAACCCTTTGCAATAACGTACACTATCCATTTTAGTCCCTAATGGAGTGTCCAGCGTGAAGATATCATCAGAAGAAAAGATGAATATCCCAAGTCTCTCCACGATAGTGAAAAATCTAAATCTATGGGAAGCCCCTGTACAGCCATATCTGGTGTCTGATCAATGCCTGGAAACTAGCATACAATTGGAGAATGCCTCGGTGGCATAACTCTACATGGTCAATCACACACCTTAGATCAAGATTATCAAGGAATGAAACATACAATCATAAGAAGGGATCATGATATGAGAAGTACTCATGTTTTCCAAAATGTGACTACACAGTGTGTACATTTCCTATAAGGCGTGTTCCCTTAAGTCATTTACATGGGCAGGTACTCCTACCTAAACTTGTCATGTAACACCCCAAACACACGGCGTGTTGTTTTAACACAAGGTGTGTACTTTAATCCTCTTACACTACATGACTCCTTCTTCACGGCTAAGACACATGGCTCTCCTAGAACAGGACTACACGGCGTGTTCAAGATAGAAAAGTCATGTACTAGACATGTTTCCCTAGGCCCGTGTTGTTAGTGACCCAACCTGATGCATAGCTCACACTACACAACATGTTCTAAACAAACACAACATGTATGAGAAAGGATAACACGGACCCATGTTGTTTGTGACATGGCTGGGTACCTAGGTCAGTCTACACAACATGTTCAAGGAAGACATGGTGTGTACGTGAAAGGGTAACACAAACCCGTGTTATTTGTGACACAGCTGGGTACCTGGGTCAGACTTCATGGCCTGTTTAGATGGAACACGAGATGTATTATACATGGCTCGACCAACCTGTGTTGTCAGTGAAATGGGTGGGCACGGAGTCGACACAACATGGCTTGTATAGAAGATACACGGTGTGTTTACTCTGGATTTTACCCATACATTGTCTTTGCCCACACGGTCTATGACATGCTAAGAGACTGCCCAGTTTTTATATAATGTAAACAGTGTGTACATAGGAACACATGACATGTACTGAACCTTACACGGTGTGTATTCTGTTTTTTTCTAGAGAGTGATCCTCAAAAACTACTCTTGAACCCAAAAAACACTGAAACGAGGATGAAAAGTGCCAAATTCCGATCCGTGAGGGCCCATACTCCCCGTGAATCATATTTTGTCATCTTACACATGTTATAGAAAGGAAAACAAGGAAATGTTCCACCGAATTCCGGTCCATGAGGGCCCATTACACCTAAAGAACCAAAGGTTGGAGTTCATTAAAGAAAATTTCTACAAAAATTAATTCCCTATCAAACAGTTGGTATTTTTATCAAGGCAACTATTAAATCAACATGCATATTTTACACATCATCTATCACAACAACATGAAATATCTAATGAATCCTAGATCGCATGGTAAAAATGCATGCCATTTGATTTCTAAAGAGTGCATATATGATGCATGAGATGGAATACCCTCATCTCATCAGGTTGCAACAAAAACTGAACCTCAATAAAATCAATAATAATAACACCATTCTTGTGAATCACACAAGGTGAAATCCCATCAACTACAGTAAATTAAATAATAGAAAACAATATCAATTTAATCGAGGTAGATTGGCTTTTCCCTGTACATGGGTTCACTACATTTGGACACAACCTATTACCAAGTACATATTACATCCTATCATGTATAAAGGCTCCAAACAGTAATTCAAGAGAAAAGAATTACTCTAATTACCCTATTGTAATGTCCAGGTTCCAGAAACCACCTATAGGCGCCGCATACCTGGTTGGTCACATGGCCTCAAGCACATTTCCCCAAACACCAGAGGCTGCAGACTAACAGTGACGGCATTGTGTGTGATACTGGGGAAACTATGCCCTCATTGGCAGAGTACACAGTATAATTAAACCAATACCTACAAGAGAGGAAGTAGTAGTAATGACATAAAATAGTAACAACAGAAGATTGAATGTATAAAATGGAGAACACATATATAAAATGATGCATGATACATATTTCTAGAAAAATAAACAAACAAGTCACAATGCTGGAATACAAAAGTTCTAAAACAACATGCAGAATAAAGTAGATAAACTCCTCACCATCACAAGCCATATCATTTTCCAATTCTCCCCAACTCCCCAAAAAGTCATCTTCCTAAAGTATAAGGGTGAATTAATTTATCTATACCTACAACAATATGATTTTTTGGGGCCCAAAATCATGACCCAAATAGGGTTTGAGACTAAATCCCAGTAGGCAACCACCGGATGATCTGTGCCTAATAGTCAATGAGTATATAGTAGGTAAAAGTACATAAATAAGTATGTAGAAATGTATTAGTAAGTAAACAATCCACAATTTAAAGCATTTAAAACAAAACATAACATGGAAAAAAATAGATAACACAATAGGTAACCCTCTAGGAAGTACCCACATCCTCTCCCCTATGGTCCAACATAGAAACACAAGTAAGCAGCTAAACACAAGGTTACCCTCTGGGATGTACTCATAGCCTATCCCCTATAGTCTTTCCTATCACGTACAAGAAACCCTATGGGCAGTAAACTTAGTCTAACCCCTATGGTTCATCTTAATCATTGACTCTAAGAGGAAGCACTCACCATCAACTCCCCCTAAAGTCTCATAATGGAACTAAAAGAGATCTAAGGAAGCACTCAACGTCTCATTCCCCCTGTAGCCCACGTCGAGGTACTACAAACACTCTGAGGAAGCACTCAACATCAATTTCCCATATGTTCTCCCATCATAAATTATAAAGACGCTATGGAGAATCCCTCAATGTCCATTCTCCCTATGGTTTATACACCAGGTTCTCATGGCCCTGTGTAAGTCAAGTAAGTGTAATAGCGTGCAACAACCAAGGTAAACCTCATAAAATACTTGTCTAGAATTCAAAACCACAACAGGATAACAGAACAACAGTCACACCATCCTACAATACTAGGCATGGGAATGTAAAGAACATCCTATAGGAAAACAAGACCAAAGGATAAAATAAGAATAACATGCATGGGAAATACATCCAATGCACAAAAATTCACCTTATTCACAATCAATAATCATCTACTCAAGAATACTAGAATAGGTGAGAAACAACAGGGCTAAAATGTTAATCACGCAATACCCCGTTCATGGGTATTGGAAAAAATTGCACATATAACTCAAACAATTCCTATAGAAAGGCACAAACCACCTACCTTGGGGTTAAGAGATTAATATACTTGAACCTCAAAGCATGAAACTCTTTTTAATAAAATATATCTATGAAAACATCTAAAAAGTTCAACCCACAATAACATTGAAAAGAAGAGAAATAATTAAATGAAGTTCCAGTAGTAGAGAGAAATCACCGATGTGATTCCAACTCAACCGACGGTGTTCGATTCAGAGAACAGATGGAGGCTCAGGGGCTCGTCAAAGATTTGCGGCTACTCAGTGCTCTCTGACAAACTAGGTTGACAATCAAGGTGTTATGTCCGTCACACGCAACCCCGGTGTGTTTAATGAAAAAAATAAAAATGCATGGTGTTTACATTCAGAGTACATGGAATGAACTTTTTTTACATACTCCACATTATGCGGCCTCCAGGTCATCACACATGGTCGTGTGCAAGGCCGCTACACGACCAGCACACTGCTACCCGCAGTAACTTAGAACACGACATGTACTAATAATGTACATGGCGAGTACTTAAAAAATTTCTAGAAACTCATATTTTCTCAAAATATTCACAAAAAGGTAAACATACCTGAAAATAATATCCGAGTTCTTATATTTTCTAAAGGGTATTTTTTTTGTGATGACTTTGATGATGGGCTTTTGAGCCAAGTGACTTCTTATGACATAACCAATTGTTAGAGTTGACAATTGTACTTTATAATCGACTATCCCATGGTAGGTAGCACCCATTTAACTTAAAAGTCATTCA
Source organism: Viscum album (assembly GCA_963277665.1). Lineage (NCBI taxonomy): Eukaryota > Viridiplantae > Streptophyta > Magnoliopsida > Santalales > Viscaceae > Viscum > Viscum album. The sequence continues at coordinate 1,423,962,546 of OY728148.1, read as the reverse complement.
AATGATATGTGTTTTCCACTCTTTTGGTGTATGACACAATTTTTTGTTTGTAGTAGAACATTTACATTCAAAATGAACACCATGTTCAGAAGGGTTGTCATTGTATCATTATCTTTTATTTCATGCCTGAGAATCATGTAATGCTCAATTTTAAAAGTGTATCCATGACTTGGGAATGATTAGATACTTATTAGGTCATTAGACCCTCCCTTCTCCACATGATGGATGACTCAACATTGTTGGTCTTGGTGGACTTTAGTGGTATAAACATTAATGTTCACATTGTGCCTTAGGTAGTAAGTGATTCATTATTAGTAATTAATGGCATGTCAACAAAGGAATCTAATATTCGTTCAAATGTAGTCCACGTATAATTGTTCATTCATTCCGTTCCTGAGGTTGGGTATGTTTGTTCTTAATCGTATTGAGCACTATGTACATATATGGTGTGAGTGTCTCATGTATTTTTGGTAAATCTCAAAATCCTCTTAGTATATCTTTCTTAGTAATGAGCATGTCCCCTATCATGAACTAATATAGGTACATTAAGAGGGAATTGTGCTTTACCCACCCTAATGTATTAAATCCTTCTGGTTTTTTTGATTTGTTCATTAAATGATTAATGAAAAATGATTGGTTCTTATTGAATATTGGTTAGTCTTGAATTGAACTTGGAATAATGTGAATGAATTCCATGGACAAACACCTATACACTATCCATTTATTTTTACATAACTGCTGGACTAATTCCATTCTGGTTTCAGTGCTTTAATGTGGACGTATTGGCTTTTTACCAAAATCTCACTTGGAAACATGGAGTATGTAATATCTTAGGGTAGTTCCATATACCCATGTTAGGAAAATATGAGTTCATCAATGAATCTTTTTCAGGCTTAGTGATGATAAAATCAAGGAACGTCACCATAATTAATGTATGGACATCGGTGGATATTTTTGTAGTGAATTAAAAATTCCATTAAGAAATCTATAATAGTAAATTTTTCGAAAACATATGTCATCTAAGCTGAGCATCTTATTAAATATTCATCTATCATGGCTCGGCCTGTTTTCACTGATGTTCAGTGGAGCTGTCATTGAAGAATTGTTTCTTGCACATCATTATGAAATAAGAGTGCAGTTTGTGTCATTCATATATTTTCATCAAAATCAACCTCGACCTGGTATTTTAGGTAAATTGTAATAAAAAAATTTTCTTTGGTTTTGAAAATTATGAGGGAATCATGTCTATTATTCTTAAGGTCCTATTAGGTATTAAATTTTGATGCGTGAAGGTGTTGTGGATCTTATTATTTTCCATTTATAATGTCAGTTCCTATGCAGGGAAGTACCTTTGGCTCGGGGTTTAATTATATGATTACACAATCGTCTTATAACTAAACAAGATTGGATATGTACATTCTCATTGTTTTAGTTGGAAAATTTTCCTTCGTTCAGATAAAAATTGCTTATGTGCTTCTTGAGTAAACAATTTTTGAACACTCATTGGCAATTTGGAGACGCAACATGACCTCTTCTGTGAGACTTCAATCCCCTGTAGATCGGGTGAGGGTAATTTTATTCATAAAGGCTCCTCGAGAATGGGATGTTCTATGGTGGAAAAAAATGTAATGTCATGGGTTTTCAACTTGATGGAAAAGTAAGGGAAATTCAATTTTTAAAATTGCTAGCTGATTGGTTTTAAAACATACCATTATAAATTTTTTCTCTCAGAGATTTGATGATTAAATGTGTGTTTTTATAGAGAAATTAAATTAATTAAATTAAGTTTAAAAATTAAAATTAATTAAATTCCTTAAATTGGAAAATAATTATAATTATTTATATTATAATAATTAATTAATTACTATTATGATTTCTATTATTAATATTATTATTATTGTAATAATTATCATTTATTATTATTGTTATTATTATTATTTATGTTTAGTATTTTTTTATAAAACCTAAGGGGGTTTTCCTCGCCCCCTTTCCCGCCCGTGACGCCGTCCTAGGATCCCTCCATGCTATGCTACACATGCCTCCCCTACTTCCTCTGGTGGTGCAACGCAATAGCCACCGCTCTAGTTAGTACTATCTTTATCACACCTCCTTGGTTGTGACTCACTATAGCGAACCCCCTGGTCAAAACCACCTGAGTCACGATGCACCCTGCAGCATGCGACCCACCTTTCTCCCGGATCCCACTCTGTATATATGATTGATGTGATTCCTTCACATTTTGTCTCCAAATATTTGTGGTAAAAAATTATCCCTTATTCTACTATATAACTTTGGCTGATTTTGGCCTATCTATTTCCCTATTCCATTTGGACGAACCCCAAGGTTATGGTTTGATTTGGAATTTTTTTAGTTTCTTCTTGTTTTACGTTATGTGAATGGACTCTCCGCTATTATTCCTTCATATTGTGGCAACGACCACCGATGGAGAAGACATTGGGGCTGTTTTGGTTCTCCACCTCCTTCTGAGGTGTGGTTTTTTCCATGTTGCATGATTTTCACCCTCCAAAATAAGGCCATTAATTTTTTGAGGTTCCTGGAAATTTATTTGAGGTGTGTTGGTCCATGTCACTTTACTTTTGGGTCATTTGTTGATTTTGGATGACTAGATATTTCTATAGGTTATTTTTTTCAACATTGGAGGTTCGCACAGTCATGTATCCAGGTATATATTGTAACACCCCATCTTCCACGGTACACTTCTCTTTGAATAATACAGTAGCATGTGTTGTACGCAACTTCGAGTTCTAACACACACCAAAACCAATCAAACTAGAAATTATGAATAGTAATATCCAATTTTTGAAATTTCATAAATTTAATATTTCAAAATGGACATCATTTTTGGATTTTTAATGTCAAAATTAGCTTAGGGTGATTTTTTTATTTTTCTGAACACATTCCATTTTTGATGAATAGTGAAAAAAACTTAGTTATAGTTTAAAACATAATTTTTATTTAAATAATTATTTACTAAATTTAAATTTAATTAAGGTTAAAATAGATACATAAAACCTATATAAGTTGAATTTAATTCATTAGAGTTAATTCAGAATAATTTTTGATATATACAAATTTTATTGAACTTTTCAGCATCTTTTACCCACCTCCTAAGAGAATTTGGAAATTCAAATAAAACATAATTTTACCACTTCTATGAGTGTAATTTTGAAAAATCCAAGATACGTGGTTAATATCAAGGAGTAAAATGTCATTCAATACGATAAAAATAATTTTCGGCAAATAGTATCTTTTTACTTTTATTTACCACAGTTGAAAGTAAAAAGGTTAATTAAGGGTAAAGATGATATTAATATTACCCTAAAACATGTCATAATCCTATTGGAAAAGTTTATCTCAAACAAAAACAACCTTAGGAATAATATATTTTCATTTAGGTCTAGTTGGATTAGATTAGGATATTTATTATTATTTAATTTAAAGAAGAGTTAAAAGAGTTAAAATCATAGTTTAATTACTAAAAAAACTAATATAGGGTTATAGATAAGGTAAATTCTATTGTAAATATTTATTGGAAAGCTAAAATTATTTACTACATAATGGTATTTTATTTATAATTTTTAGAAATTAAATAATTTAATTTATTTATAACACAATGGTAATACAGTAATTACCTAATTAATGAAATATTAAAATAATTGATATTATAAATAGGATAATGAATGTAATTTGAGACTTTTTATAAATTAAACTAATTTTATAGGTTAATATGAAATATTAATATTGGTTATATAAATTTTTTTAAAGTAATAAATCTGTTATGAAATTATCAAAAACAAAATACCGAATAGTGTCAAAATTGACATATAAGAGTTTTTAAAAACAATATTATATTATTAATTGATATTCTATTCCTAAAAATCTACGGTTCGGCCAAAGGGCTTATATAATGATAGGTGTATCCTTAATTGACCACATGGGGGTCTCTTAGAGGTATATGGTATGTTTATTATCTATATAATATAACAATAGATAGTGACATGGTAAATGTCAAACTATTTAACTAAGAGTTAAATATTAATGATAATGTAATATAATGACCCAAACCTATCTAAAATATATTGGTTGAGAGGATTTCCACCCATACCAACCTTAACCTTTAAATAATCTACTTAGGATACATTAGAAATAGAATATGAATATATTATAAAATAATATTTCTAGCTTTTCCAAAGGCGCCCCTCAACCCTCTTATAAAAGGGAACTCCCCCTTCCCTCTAATTTATACCTTCAATGCCTTTTGTCTCACCCAAAACCTACCAAAATATCCTCTAATCTTCACTCTCTTAATCCTAGGGGCCTTATTTTGATTATAAATCCATCTTAGAGAGCCCTTTTGATCAAATCAAAAGGAGGAACCTGAAGAAGAGGTAATGTTTTCACCACCCACTTTGAAGTTCATTTCTTCTTCAACTTCCACTTTATTAGATATTTCCAGTCTAAAATAATAACTCCAGTATCTTTTATATATTGTGATGTTATTATAATTATGGTACAACCATATTCAGTATTTTATCCATCCTTTGAATGACATGTCACCATACGTGTGTACGTACGGCTTACTGTCTCCACATCGTGGTGTAATTGTTATTCAATATATTATTATTTGGAGGGGTATAATAATGATATGTAATTCTTTTAAATAATAAATATAACATGTTAATTATTATGTATTTATGATATACCATATAATTATAAATTATTTTAATATCAAAAAAATGATATTCTTGCTCGTGCGTACGTACAGACTAACGTCTCCCTAAACGCGATGAGATTCATTATCCATCATAACCATTCAAGAATAATTTTCATTTGATGGATAAAAATAATGTTTAAGGATTTGATATCATTCTGTATATGAATAATATATAACTTATCCCTAGCAATCATGACTTATGTAACATAACATATAAAAGAAAACGAGTAAGTTAACAACTGAAACGATGATAATAATAAGATATTATTAACAAAGAAATTTTAAAAGATCATATATGATATCATATTAATATATATGATTCTTGTATAATTTACTAACAATTATTTCACCAGTATACTGGAGGTTAACCTACCCTCAACCATGGAAATGTACAGGGTATGATTTTATTTCACAATCTCTTTATTATCCGAGGTTGTTTATACATAATTATATATTGGGGCCTCTTTATCATCCACATCTATATTTCTTAAAAATGTATTTAAAATCATTATTAAAATTTTATAGTCTATGGGTTAATGTAATTTATACCGTTGTTAAGTTTTTATAAGATGTTTATAATGTAATTCTTTTGTCGTTTTCCAAACAAGGTCCTTTTTAACATTTTCGACAGAATTAAGGTAAGAATGCCTTTTTTATAACTTATACGGTGGGTGCAGATATTTACTACCATTATAAAATCGTAGAAGCTTCCCTTACAGGCTTATAAGAATATTTTCAAAGTTAATGTTTTATTTTATAATTATGTGATTTTTAAAATATTTCAAAAAAGATATATTTTTCTCAAATAGTTTTGATTTCATGTATGTCAACATATTTGATGGATTTTAAGATTTTTTTAAGTTTATTTATTATGATTCAAAACTTTCATATTGTATTGAAGGTTTTGTGAAATGTTTTACTATGGATGTGTTATTTTTATACCATTCATTGTATATAGAGAATGTATTTACATTTCGTGTGGTAGTTTTAATACTAATGTTTATGTTATGTTTAAACCTGTTCATATTAGGAATGCATTGGACTTAATAAGTGACAGGTGGACCCTGATATAGCCCCTCGATGCCTCAGTAGGCCTCATGAGACAAACAAGTGTCTTGGAATGAGGCCTTGATGAAATCTTATTTGTATTCTTGGCACGAGGCCTTGACTATGTGGTTATGATGGTCTGGCATTATGCATTCCATCGTTATGAAAGTGGTTACTGTTATTGCATGTGATTATTCGATTAGTAGAATATACATGTGAATAAGTAAATTGCATTATCTCATTTTATTTTTTCCATATTATTCTGAATTTCATGTTTAAAAGTTTTTTGTTCTAGTTATACGTTGCCTTAAATGTTTATTCTAATTTATGAAAGATTCCGATATATTGTTATCCATACTGAGCATCTGAGATCACCCCTTTCTATGTAATATATTTTCCCAGGATGTGAAGAAATATTTTATGACTGACCTATAGGGATAGTCTGAAAAAGATATGAGTGTGGACTATGGAGACTACGTTATTGTAGTTGTTAACTTTATTATTTAATATAACAACTTATAATGTATCTAGTGTTTACAATGCTACTAAACTAATCGGTATTTCGTGAATTGATCTTTTGTGATCATTCCAATGTTATGTAATAATGCATCGACTCTGCATTACTGGGGTTGGGGTGTTACATTTGGTATGAGAGGATGTTTAGTACAAACATTTGAAGCTATATTTAGATAAACTCGGATTAGAGCACAAATACCTAAGATGGACTTTGAGGATTAGTATAGAATAACATCCTATAATTTTGGTATTGTATATATTTTTTGCGTTTTCTGAGAAATACATCCATGTATGGATACGACCTGGTAGAGGCGGATCTAGCACAGATGTACATAGGGGTAAATCCCAAAAACACCTCTTTGAGGTAGACTCGAATGGGAACTGGTGCACGACAATAGGCCTTTCTGCAATTTTGGTTACGACACTCCTAGGGGATATGCTTAGGATAATTTTAATTTTCATTACAAACCATTATGAAGGGTTTATGAGTATATAATTCCTCAAAGAAAACATTTGTATGATTATGGATTAAATCCATAAACTGTTAAATTTATGCTAAGTGTTTTACAAGTATGGAATTATGAATTTTGATTCATAAACTGATCTAGTTCATGCCATTGTTTATAAATAGAGCCTAGTGGATGGAATGGAAACTGTATCAATGCACACACTCCATGAAGGTATTTCCCTCCTACTGAAGATAATTATAGTGGAGTTGGTGATGCACCTGGTGCTTATCATCTAATCACCATACTGGGACAACTCACTCAGGTTATGAATAATAACCTTACCCGTATGGAGCACCCCTATCAACAATGAGGAGGGTCAATGTTAGATTGATTCATGAGGAAACATCCACCAAAATTCAATGGGCGTAAAAATCCATTGGTATCTGAGAAATGGATATGTTCCATAGAGAAAATATTTCAGGCTTTGGGGAGTAGTGAAAGGGAAAAAGTTTTCATGGAAGATTATCGCCTCACTAGAGATGCTGATCAATGGTGTTCATTGATACAAAACACAAAGGAAGATGATGAAGTATCAAATATAGAATGGAGGGAGTTCAAAGAGATTTTCATTGAATAATAATTTCCTCATGAACATAGAGCACATATGGAAAGGGAATTTGTGAGTCTGAGAAAAAAGGAGGATGAGAATGTCGCAAAGTATGAGGATAACATTACAAGGTTAGCGAGGCATGCAAAAAATTATATACATAACCCAAGGAGTAAGATTGATCATTTCGTTGATTGGTTAAATCCATTTCTTCATCAATCATTAGTCTCACAATCCTTCTCGTTGTACGAAGACATTGTCCCATGTGCTATGAAGAATGAAAATGAATTTTCTAAGTCATATGACTTTAAAGAAAAGCAAGAGAAGAAGAGATCTGTTGATCACTATGGAAATGGAAATAAGGGGAAGAAGGGAACAATTGAATATCAATCCTGCTGTAAATGTTGGATGAAACACCCTGGTACTTTCTTGAATGGAATGAGTGTCTTTTACATGTGTGGTGAAAAAGGCCACCAAGCTTATGATTGTAAAGGGAATAATGAAGCTACTGATGATCAGTGCTATAATTGTAGAGAGATGGGACACTATGCAAATGAATGTTCTAATCTTCAAGGAAACGTGCCTCAGAAAAGGCCAAGGGATCAAGTCCAAACATATGATATCACTACTGCTGAGGTAGAATCTCTGAAAGACGTGGTGGTAGGTAATTTAATGGTTTCCTCAAGTTTAGAAAAAGAATTATTTGATTCTATATCATCACATTGTTTTATATCTTCCCAATTTTCTAACAAAATTAGATATTTACACTTTGATTTAACAAGGGAGTTGTCAGTTAAAACTCTTAAGGGAAGTATTATTGCTACAATGCTCTATAAATCAGTTCCCATTAGAGCACATAAATGTTCTTTATCAATAGATCTCATCATCATACCCATGACTGAGATTGATATAATCTTCGGTTTGTATTGTCTTTTATACCATGATGTGAAGATTTATTGTATGAAGAAGGAGGTTAAAATTTTTGATGATGATGATAAGGAACACCTTATCTTTAAAGAAGAATCGTCACCACATAGGTATTATCTAGATCCACCCCCATTAGCTTAAATAAATTCAATTTTTGTGGAAGAAGATAATGAAATGACTGTGGGTGAGGAAATAAATGTTCAAATAGAGGATGTTCCTATTGTGATAGAATATGTTGATGTGTTTCCAAAATATTTACCTGGAAATCCTCCAGAATGAGAAATTGAGTTTTCCATTGATTTAATTCATGGATCAAAGCCTATATCGAAGACCCCTTATAGAATGGTCACTTTGTAATTAGTTGAACTAAAGAAACAACTAGATAAATTGAGTAACAAGGGATTTATTCTCCCTAGTGTTTCTCCATGGGGATCTGTGGTTCTTTTTGTTAAGATGAAAGTTGGATCTATGAGGTTATGTATCGAATATAGGGAGATCAATGCTATAACAATAAAGAACATGTATCCCTTGTAGAGACCCAATGCTTGACGTACATGGATATTACATTACTTTTGCGGAATACTTAATACATAACAAAAACAAACACCAAAGGACCGTAATATTTTAGTGACTTTGGAAACTCAGAATGTAATCATCTAATCATTGTGAAATATCATCAATATCTCCCATAAATATCTTCCCATTTTTGTTTCCTTACAAAAAACCTTTATTTAAATCCTGGGAAAAAGAAAACATATAGAAGGGTGAGCTCAAATTCCCAATAAGGACGTGCATGAAGAAAATAAAACAAATCATATACATTTGAACTTAAATACATGAACATAATGTATAAACATAAAGATCCTGAGAAATGCCGTAAAACATGTCAGTACGTAAGGCATAGATCATAAAGAAACATTAATACAAGAAAAAGAGAATGAGAATAAGACATGTAATTGTCAAAACCATTAATCACATTGTATGATTTCCATAGTAGCCAAGACAATGCTGCCAAGACCATCATAGTGGACAAAGTCCCTTTCTGAATCGAGTTCACTCATTGTTCCAGTCCTGTAACACCGAACCAGATTAAATTATTGTTGCTGCAATGTATATCTCATGAGATATAAATCTTTACCCACTGCATTGGAGGGAGATATAGGTCCCACCCATCTCATATTGAAACCATTCTTATGTGTTCCACAACATAAACATAAATCACTCATTATAACCCAATGAATAAATTGTGTTTCATAAACATCATCCCATCATAACATAATCTATATAAAACAAATGGATATCATTTCATCATAATAAAAGTGTAACAATTTAAATAATAGAGACATTATACTTTAAACAAACACATATGAAATAATGTCAACTTGGATGGAAAATGGTTTTGATAAAACAATTGAAATGAATTTTTGAGGAAAGCATCATTTCTTCTTAAAAATCATTTTATTTTCACAAAATTACATGCAAAATTAAAATAAAAGAATTTTGTTGAAAATATTCATGAAATCTTGTAGAGTAATCTTCATGAAAATTAGGCATTAGGAAACTGAAAAAAAATATTTCATGCCAAATAAGTTAAAAAACCTTCTTCTTGTACTTTTGCCGGAAAATTCAAAAAGTTCATCATATGGTAAACAAAAGAAAGATTCCTTCCATAACACAATGTAAAAGTGAAAGAGGGGTAAACATGACATTAAACATAAATGTTAGAATATGAAACACTTTATGAAAATATTTTTATGGACACGGATGAAAAATATAATCCCAGTAAATACTTGCGTATAAGCAATCTCGGTTAAAAATGAGATTTATAAAATTATCCCTTACCTTATGTCCAATATGCTTCATATGTATCTGAACCTCCTATATAATGATTTAAATAATGTCATTGACTTATTAAAGAACCATATTCATTGTTATGATATCATATATGTTTCACCTAAGACTTTATATTACCCATTCTTTTGTAAATTCGATCAGAAGGTAGCGATTTGGGTAAAATAATTTCATTTATTTTACGTCTTTAGACTTGATGTTCTTGATATTATTACTTATATACTGATTTAATTAATTCCAAAATTCCAAACATGATTTATATATAATATATTTTCAGAATATACATATATATATATATATATATATATGATAGATCAAAAAATGGAATGAAATACACGGTTTATGGAGACGGTAGGCTGTACATACGCATTAACGTTGTTTTCATTTCCTTATTGAATTGAATGGAATTAATTAGATGACATACATACATACATATATATATATATCTAGAATCATTATTATGTCTTATATTTCATTATTATTCATTAAATTTACTTTATAATCATTCATTAAGGGTTGACATGGAATGTGAATCTCATCGCGTCGTGGAGACGGTTGTCCGTACGTACTCACGAGTGATGATATCATTCCCATGATCGTGGAATTTTATTTAAGAAAATGTATAATATTTAATAATCAATATCACTTTACAATAATCATATATAGTTATTTATTTACACCATTATACCCATGCAAGTAAGGTGGTGGTCGAAAACATATTACACCACGGCATGGAGACGGTATTCCGTACGTACGCACGCGCGGTGATTTCGTTTTCCGTAGGATGGATAGAAGGTGAAATAAGGTTGTTTCATATTTATAATAACATATCAGTATATAATTAATACTTATGTTGTTACTTTATAATGATACAACTAAATAAGAAGAAGTAGAAGAAGAAAAAAACTTTAGAGAATCGGAAGAAGAGATTACATCTTCTTCGACGCACATCCTTTAAGCGTCCTCTTATGGAAGTAGAGTTGGACTTTTGAGAATACCAGAACCTCCGGAATGTTTCTAGGGAAGTGGAGAAGAGAAATGGGTAGAGTTTGTCCGAGCTTCAAGGCTGAAAAGGGTGTTATGAGAAGAGGGAAGGGGTGCCCTTTTTATAAGGGAGGAGAGGGGCACCTTAAGAAAACTTAAAATATTATTTTATAATAATGTCATTTTCGGGTTTTTAATAGCTCCAAATTAATTTATATCGATGCTAAGTTGGGGATGGTTCGAAATACTCTCAACCAAAAGATTTTAGACAGGTTTGGGTCATTATATTAACCTTATCTTATATTTTTAACTCTTAGTTAATTAGCTGGACATTTTCCATGTAACTTTTTAGTTGTTATATTCTATAGTTAATAAACATACCATATACATCCAAGATACCCCCAAGTGGTCCATTAATGATATTAATATTATGATATAAGTATCTTGGCCGATCCTTAGATTTTTAAGAATATAAAAATAATTAATAATATAATATTTGTTTTAAAAACTATTTTATGTCAAATTTGACACTATTTGGTAATTGATTTTTGAGAAAGTCATAATAGCATGATTAGTTAAAATAAAGTTAATTAAATCAATACTAACAAGTCATATTAACCTATAAAATTAGTGGAAATCATAAACAGTCCAAAATTACATTTATTTGGGTTTTTATAACATCAATTATATTAATAAATAATTAATAAGATAATTACTGCATCATCATTGTGTCATAAATAAATTAACTATTTAATGTCTAAAATTTATAAATAAAAAACCATTATGTAGGAAATCGTTTTATCATTATAATTAATATTTATAGTCGAATTTATCTTATGTATAACCCTATATTAAATATGATTTAGTGATTAAACATTGATTTTAACTATTTTAACCATTCTTTAAATTAAATAATAATAAATGTCCTAATCTAATCCAAGTGAATATAAAGGATAATATTTTATTCCTAAGGTTGTTTTCGGTCGAATTACACATATCCAATAGAATTAGGGCATGTTTTAGGCTAATAATAATTTCATTTTAACACTTTATTACCCTATTTACTTTTAACCGTGGTAAATAAAAGTAAAAAGTTACTATTCACCAAAAATTATTTTTATCTTATTGAACCACATTTTAATCCTTTATATTAACAGTGTATCTCGGATTATCAAAATTACACCCATAGAAGCGGTATAATTATGTTTTATGTTAATTTCCAAATTCTTCTAGCAGGTGGGTAAAAAGCGGTGAAAAGTTCAATAAAATTATTATATATCTAAAATTATTAAAAAGTGACTCCAATGAATTACATTGAACATATATATGTATTATGTATCAATTTTGACCTAAAATAAATTTAATTAAAATAAATAATTATTTAAATAAAAAGTTGGTTTTTAAATAGTAACCTAGTGTTTTCACTATTCATCAAAAATTGAATGTTTTCAGAAAAATAAAAAAAATTCACCCTTGGATAATTTTTCTATTTCGAATCCAAAAATGATGTCCATTTTGAAACATATAATTTATAAAATTTCCAAAAGTGGGTATTACTGTTCATAACTGCTAGTTCATAATAATATTATAATAATATCTTGCTTAGTGAAACTCGGTATTGCGTACTACACACGCTATCGAGAAAGGTCTTGATTGCGTGTAATGCAATCCAAGTCATGACTGTGTGTAGTGAAATCTCCATTTGGTGTTGTGTATAAAATAATCAAAACTAATTTCATTTATATATTAAACAAAATCTATACTTAATGTTGCGTAGAATAATATCCACAAAACGAACATGAACTTGTGTGTAACACAAGCCAAGAATAGTGTTGCGTATACTGTAAGATAATACGGTGTTGTATATAGTACATGCTAATCTTGGTTTAGTGTATAATAGAAGGCATAAAAAAATTAAAAATAATACATCTCATAAAATCTCAGGGTTTTACATTTGATCCCCCTTAAAATGAATATGTCCCTCGAAATTCGTCGGGGTTAAAAATGGTTTACTACTTGAAAGTTTCTTTCATAGAGAACCACAATGTAAAAAGGAATACTAAAACTTCATTTTAAAAAGGAATGTTAGAAATTTAACAGTTACCCAGCCTAAATCATTAAAGGGTTTCCACCTAGGAGAACATAGGTGAATATATGGATATGGAAGAAAAATATAACCATCATGTTATAATGGAGAGTGGTAGAGAACACAGCTATGAAAAATCCAACAATCACAAAGCCATAAATTTTTGATGATCTAAGGTACCATCTGATTCATTAGATATAAGGGAACTAGGACAACATTTTTGGTTTTCAAGATCATTTCCCTAATGTTTTAGAAGAAATACTTATTTTATTTCTATAGAATCTCACCGGTGTTCATGCCTTGAACAATTTACACTTCACCTCTTAAAGAAATGAAGTTGGATTTGTCATTCCTGAAGTGTTAGCAGATCATGTGAATGAATTATGGGTCATTCCATCTGTCTCAAACAAATGGTTATGAAAAGTTATAAGTCCATCTTATGGTGAGATTAATTGTATATGGTCCCAAAAATGGACTTATACTTCATCTATCCTTGTTCGTAATAAAATAAAACTAGTTTCTATTAACCAGGGACTTCCTATAGGCTGGTGGTACGCATTAAAGGCATGTCTCACTTCGGTTGTGGGTTCAATTCCTACAGCCTTGTCCGACACGACGGGTTGTCTCCTATCCTACAGGTTAACATTCCATAAATAATATCGAAAAAAAGTTCTAGCCTTAAACAATTCTATCTGATTTCCAACATAATCTATTCCAACCTTTATGTTTATTGAAAATACTCTTCTCCATTCTTATATTATAAAGAAAACTATTACTAGAAATGTCATCACCCAAGCAAGTGAATACCGTTATTTATCATATGATATATCTTGTTGGTCATAATCCAAACATGTGAATACCTTAATCATGTATTCTCGTGAAACATGAACTACCATAGAACCTTAGTGAAAACCTGAGTGCTGTCAAAAATTAACTCTTTCCACATACCAAAATCCCAAAAATTCAATATACTCAAACCACGATATCACTTAGTACTTATATCAATCATGAGCTCATAAATACTATCAAACATCTCATTATCTCCTTATCGCATCATTATGTGCATATCAACTACTTTAAAAAATTATCTGAATAAACATTCATGGTTACCGGTACCATTCAACATATACTTTTAAAAACATAAAGAAAAATAATAGTGTAACAATCCTAATATGTATCTTTATTGCATAATACCATGAGATTACTTATACAACATTACTCTTGATAAGCATTTAATCATTCCACTACCTTCTTAAACCATATACCAATCATGAACAATTATTTAATCTCACATATCATTTGTAGTCTCTTCACCATCATCAACATAAATACTACCTATACGACTATGCTGATTCTCTTCATGAGACTTTCCCTTATGACACTGGTTGCCTTAATGCCCTTACATTCCACATTTAAAACATTTAATCGTTATTGATGTCTTAGCAATACCATTATCCTTTTCCATGGTGTTAAATGACACTTTTCCCTTTCAATTACTGGATGTGTATCATTCCTTTCCACACCCAAAGCATCTTCTAGTTCCTTTGAAACATTCCCCTTGATGCCTCTTCCCACATGACTTACATGAGGGAAATTGAACTTTCTTTCCTCTATGATCATCATGAAACTCTATGTTTCTCTTATTAGCTGAGTCAGTAATCTTACCAAAGTTTAGATTATTGATCATATTATGAGATTTTTGATTAGTCATAATAACGATGTTTCACCTTCCAAATTCCATTTCATTTGGTATCTCAATAAGAATATCATTCCATAGTCCAACATGTCCTACATTATCGTGAATCATCCTTTTTCCATCCATTTTAAAAAACCCAAAAAGAATAGTGTGAGAGGAAAAAATCATGCTCGGAAAATATCATAATAAAGAGGGAGTACCTTCAATATCTAACATCTTAGGTTTATTTCTAATATGTTTTCCATAATTCTAGGACTATAACCTATACTTATACTTAACCTTAGGGATATCCCTAGACTTACCTTAGAAATATCTCTAGGGATCTCACTAAATATTTCACATCATAGTTTCCAAAGGTTAACTAAACCTTTCCTCTGATACCAAACTATAGAGACCCGAATTTTGACATACATGGACATTACATTACATTAGCAGAATACTTAATACATAACTAAAACAGTCACCAAAGGACCGTAATAGTTTAGTGTCTTTGTAAACATGGAATAAAATCTTCTAATTGTGGTGAAAGATCTTCAATATCACCGATAAAGATCTTACCCCTTTTTTTTCCTTACCTAAAACCTTTCTTTAAATCTTGGGGAAAAGAAAACATATAAAAGGGTGGGCTCAAATGCCCAGTAAGGGTAAGCATGGAGAAAATAAAACAAATCATATATATTTGAACTTAAATACTTGAACATAATGTTTAAACATCATGATCTTGAGAAATGATGTAAAACAAGGCAGTACGTAAGACATAGATCATAAAAAAACATTAATCCTGATTAAATAGCATGAGAATAAAACATGTAATTTTGGAAACCATTAATCACATGATATGATTTCCATAGTAGACAAGGCATTGCTGCCAAGACCATCATAGTGGACAAAGTCCCTTTCCGAATCGAGTTCACTCCTCATTCCAGTCCTATAAAACTGAACCAGATTAACTTACAGTTCCAGCCATGACTATCTCATGAGATATAAATCATTACCCAATGCATTGGAGGGAGATATAGTTCCCACGCATCTCATATTGAAATCATTCTTACATGTTCCACAACACAAACATAAATCATTCATCATAACACAATGAATAAAATGGGTTTCATAAACATCATCCCATGATAACCTAATCCATATAAAACAAATGGATATCATTTCATCATAAGAAAAGTGAAACCATGTAAATCATAGAGAAATTATACTTGAAATATAAACATATGAAATATTGCCATCTTGGATGGAAAATGTTTTTGATAAAACATATGAAATGAATTTTGAGGAAAATATCCTTTCTTCTTCAAAATCATTTTCTTTTCACAAAATTTCATGCAACATTAAAAGAAAACGATTTTGTTTAAAATAGTCATGAAATCATGTAGAGGAATCATCATGAAAATTATGAATTATGAAATAGGAAAAATATGTTCATGCCATATAAGTTAAAAAAACATTCTTCTCGTACTTTTTCCGGAAATGTCAAAATGTTCCTCATATGGTATACAAAAGAAAGATTGCTTCCATAACACAATGTAAAAGTCAAAGAGGGGAAAACCTGACTTTAAACATAAATGGAAGAATATGAAACACTTTATGAAAATATTTTTATGGACATGGATGAAAAATATAACTCCAGTAAATACTTGCGTATAAGCAATATCGGATAAAAATGAGATTTGAAAAATTATCCCTTACCTTATATATGATATGCTTTGTATGTATCTGAACCTCCTGTATAATGATTTAAATAATGTCATTGACTTATTATAGAATCATATTCATTGTTTTGATATCATATGTGGTTTATTTATGACTTTATATTATCCGTTATTTTGTAAATTCGATGTAAAAGCACCGATTTGGATAAAATCGTTTCCTTTATTGTACGTGTTTTGACTTGTTGTTCTTGATATTATTACTTATATCATGATTTAATTAATTCCAGAATTTGAAAAATGATTTATATATAATATATATTCAGCATATACATATATATATGATGGATCAAAAAAATGAAATGAAATACACCGTTCGGGGAGACGGTAGGCCGTACATACGCATGAATGCTTTTTTTATTTCCTTATTGAATTGAATGGAATTAAGTAGATGACATACAAATATATATATATATACACATTAATTAAGTATCATTATTATGTCATATATTTCATTATTATTAATTATATATACTTTATAATCATTCATGAATAGTTAACATGGAGAATGAATCTCATCGCGTCATGGAGACGGTAGTCCGTACGTATGCACTAGCGATGATATCATTCCCATGTTCTTGAAATTTTATTGAAGAATATGTATAATATTTAAGAATAAATATAACTTTACAATAATCATATATAGTTACTTATTTACACCATTATACCCATCCATGTATGGTGGTGGTCGAAAACAGATTACACCGCAGTGTGGAGATGGTATTCCATACGTACGCACGTGCAGTGATTTTGTTTTCTGTAGGATGGATAGAATGTGAAATAAGGTTATTTAATATTTATAATAACATACTATTATATATTTAATACTGATGTTATTACTTTATAGTGAGACAACTAAAGAAGAAGAATTAGAAGAAGAAGGAAACTTGAGAGAATCGGAAGAAGAGATTACCTCTTCATCGATGCACCTCATTTTAGCTTCGTCTTAAGGAAGTAGATTTGGTCTTTTGATAAGACCAGAACCTCTAGAATGTTTCTAGGGAAGTGGAGAAGAGAAATTGTCAGGGGTTGTCTGAGCATCAAGGCTCATAAGGGTGTGAAGTGAAGATGGAAGGGGTTCCCTTTTTATAAGGGAGGAGAGGGTCACCTTAGGAAAACTTAAAATATTATTTTATAATAACGTCATATTAGGTTTTTTAATAGCTCAAAATTGATTTATTTCGAATAAAAATAGGGGATGGGTCTAAATCCTCTCAGCCAATAAATTTTAGACAGGTTTGTGTCTTTATATTAACCTTTTCTCTTAGTTCTAACTCTTAGTTAATTAGATTAACATTTACCATGTCACTTTGTATTTTTATATTATATAGTTAATAAGCTTACCATATACATCCAAGAGACCCCCAAGTGGACCATTAATTATACACCTATCATGATATAAGTATCTTGGCATATCCGTAGGTTTTTAGGAATATAATAACAATTAATAATAAAATATTTATTTTAAAAACTATTTTATGTCAATTTTGACACTATTTGGTAATTGATTTTTGTGAAAATCATAATAGCATGATTAGTTTGAAAAGGTTTATTTAAAGCAATACTAACTTGTTGTTTTAACCTATAAAATTATTGTAATTCATACAAAGTCTCAAATTACACTTATTTGGGTATTTATAACTTCAATTATATTAATATTTAATTAATAAGATAATTACTGCATCGTCATTGTGTCATAAATAAATTAAATTAGTTAATGTCTAACATAAATAAATATAATACCATTATGTAGGAAATGTTTTTAGATTTATAATTAATTCTTATAGTCGAATTTATCTTCTGTATAACCATATATTAATAATGATTTAGTTATTAAACATTGATTTTAAATATTTTAACCATTCATTAAATAAAATTTTAATAAATGTTCCAATCTAATCAAAGTGCACATAAAGGGTAATATGTTATTTTTAAGGTTGTTTTTTATTGAATTATACTTATCCAATAGAATTAGGACATGTGTTATGGTAATAATAATATCATTTTAACCCTTAATTACCCTATTTATTTTTTACTGTGGTAAATAAAAGTAAAAAGATACTATTCACCAAAAATTATTTTTATCTTATTGAAGAACATTTTACTCTTTTATATTAACCATGTCTCTCGGATTTTCAAAATTCCACTCACAGAAGTGGTAAAATTAAGTTTTATATAAATTTTCAAATTCTTCTATGAGATGGGTAAGAGACGGTGAAAAGTCCAATAAAATTATTATATATCTAAAATTATTATAAAATGACTCAAATAAATTAAATTAAACATATATAGGTATTATGTATCA
Organism: Viscum album; assembly: GCA_963277665.1. Lineage (NCBI taxonomy): Eukaryota > Viridiplantae > Streptophyta > Magnoliopsida > Santalales > Viscaceae > Viscum > Viscum album. Next base: position 1,423,943,625 of record OY728148.1, on the reverse strand, counting down.
ATTTTGACCTAAAATAAATTTAAATAAAATAATTATTTTTTTAAATAAAAAGTTGGTTTTTAAATAATAACCTAGTGTTTTCACTATTCATCAAAAATTGAAAGTTTTCAGAAAAATACTAAAAATTAGCCTTAGGATAATTTTAATATTCCGAATCCAAAAATGAAGTCCATTTTGAAATATAAAATTTATAACATTATAAAAATTGGTTATTACTGTTCATAATGGCTAGTTCATAATAATATTATAAAAATATCTTGTTTAGTGAAACTCGGTATTGCGTACTACACATGCTATCGAGGATGGTCTCGATTGCGTGTATTTCATGACAATTCATGGATGAATGTAGTGACAACTCCATTTGGTGTTGTGTATAACATAATCAAAACTTATTTCATTTATACATTAAATAAAATTTATACTTAATGTTGCATAGAATAATTTCCACAAAACGAACTTGAACTTGTGAGTAACACAAGCCAAGAAATAGTGTTGCGTATAGTACAAGCTAATTTTGTGTTGGGTATAGTACAATCTAATCTTGGTGTAGTGTATAATAGAAGACATCAACGAAATTAAAAATAATATATTTCATAAAATCTCAGGGTGTTACATCCCCTACCTTGCATTGTTGATTTATTTGACCAACTACATGGAGATCAATACTTTTCAACGATTGACCTTCGATCTGGATATCACCAGTTAAGTGTGAAGAAGGAAGAAATTACTAAGACAACATTTTGAACCAGGTACAGGCATTACGAGTTTACAGTAATGCCTTCTGGATTGAATAATGCACCCTCTATATTCATGGATTTAATGAACAGAGTTTTCAAGGAATACCTAGATGATTTTGTAGTGGTATTTATTGATGATATCTTGGTATACTCCAAAGATATGAAGATCATGAAAATCACTTGCGCATTATCCTAAAAACTCTTAGAAGACATGAATTATATGGGATGTTTAGCAAGTGTGAATTTTGGCTTTAGGAGATCTCTTTTCTTGGCCATATTGTCTTTATGGATGGAATCTATGTTGTTCCTACTAAGAAAAGAGCAATCCAAGAATGGCCAGCATCGACGAGTATAACTGAGGAACGCAGTTTTAGTGGTTTACCAGGTTATTATCGGTGTTTCGTCCAGAATTTTTCCCAATTGGCTAACCCATTAAAGAAGCTCACACGTAAATGGGTTAATTTGTTTTGGACAAAATAGTGTGAAGAATGTTTTTAACAACAAAAGAGAAGATTAGTAAATGCTCTTATACTGAATCTACCATCGGGTAATGATGGGTTTGTTATTTATAGTGATGAATCGAAGAATGGACTTGGTTGTGTCCTTATGCAGAATGATATATTTATATCCTATTCATCACAATAGCTGAAAATTCACGATCATAACTCTCCTACTCATGATCTTGAGTTAGGTGTTGTTATCTATTCTTTGAATATTTGGAGACACTATCTCTATGGTGAGAAATGTGAGATTTATAATGATCACAAGAGTATGAAGTATATTTTCTCACAAAAAGAACACAACAAGAGGCGAAGGAGATGGCCTAAATTACTCAAGGATTATGATTGCCCGATACACTACCACCCGGGGAAGGCAAATAAGGTGGGAGATGATTTGTGTAGAAAGGATCATGGAGTTAAGAAAATGATGTGAGTTGAAAAAGATCATATATACATGAATCTAGTAAATATGGATATGGGAATCATCATGGAAGGTGAAACATTAATGCATTTTCAAAAGGTTTCGAACCCATCATTATTAGAAAGGACAAAGAGTTCTCAGAGCAGTGATGAAGAGTTTTAAAAGAAGAATAAAGCCATGAATGATGGAAGATTGAGTGACTTTGTGTTTGAAGAAGGAATTTTGATGTTTGGGAAGAGACATTTTGTACCCAATATAGCTGATCTAAAAAAGAATTGTTGGATGATGCTCATAGTCCCAATTTCTCTATACACCTTGGGAGCACCAAAATCTATAGGGATTTGAATAAAAATTTTTGGTGGGACAACATGAAGAGGGAGTTTCTGATTTTGTGCCAAGATGTATGGTTTGTCAACAAGTGAAAGCTAGAAGGCGACGACCTGATGAAGTATTGAAAAATCTTCCCATACCTGAGTGGAAATGGGATAATATCACGATGGACTTTGTCATGGGACTACCAAATATTTCTAGAAGGAATGATGCAATATGGGTTATTATTGATCATCTTACCAAGTCAGCACAATTTCTGGCTATAAGGGAGGATCTACCACTTGAACGTCTAGAAATACTATATATTAATGAAGTTTTGAGACATCATGGGGGACCCCTATCGATTATTTCTGATCATGATCCCCATTTTACTACAACATTCGGGAAGAGACTTTAGAAGGCCTTGGATACTAAACATCATTTGAGCACTGCCTACCACCCTCAAACAGATGGAAAATCAGAATGGACTATTCTAACATTAGAAGACATGTTGAGATCTTGCTCACATGACCTTCGGGGTATGTGGGATCAATATTTACCTCTGATAGAATTTTCCTATAACAATAGCTTCCATTCATTTATTCAGATGGCACCATATGAAGCGTTATATGGAATGAGATGTCGCACACCAACCTATTGGGATGACATTGGTGAAAGAAAACTTGTAGGCCTAGAACTGGTGGAGGAAATAATAGAAAAGGTGAAGGTAATCCAAAACCACATCAATGTAGCTCAATGTAGGCAGAAGTGATGTGCTGACAACCGAAGGAAGGATTTGGAATTTCAGGTAGGAGATCATTTTTTCTTAATGGTATATCCATGAATGGGAGTTATATGTTTCTGTAAGAAAGATAAATTGTGTCCCAGGTACATCAGAACTTTCGAAATTATAGAACGAATTGGGGATGTAGCTTACCGTTTGACATTACCGCCAAGCCCCTCCAAAGTTCACAACGTGTTCCACATATAACTATTAAGGAAATACATGCCTGACCCAACGCATGTAATCACCTATGAGGAATTAGAACTAGAACCCGATCTAGCTTATTGTGAAGAGCCTGTCAAGATTCTTGATATGAGAGAACATGTACTGAGAAACCGAACGACTCGTCTAGTGAAAGTTTTATGGAGAAACCATAATATGGAAGAGGAAATGTGGCAACCAGAGAAACTTATGATGAATAACCACCCGACTCTTTTTATGCAGTAATATTCTGGAAATTTTGAGGATGAAATTATTTGAAGGAGGGGATAATGAAACATTACAATCTTCCACGATACAATTCTCTTTGAATAATACAGTAGCATTTGTTGTACGCAACTTCGAGTTCTAACACACACCACAACCAATCAAACTAGCCGTTATGAATAGAAATACTCACTTTTAGAATTTTTATAAATCGTTATCTTTCAAAATGGACTTCATTTTTGGATTCGTAATATCGAAATTAGCTTAGGGTGAATTATTGGTATTTTTCTAAAAATATTCAATTTTGGATGAATAGTGAAAAAACACTAAGTTATAGTTTAAAAACGAATTTTTATTTAAATAATTATTTATTTTATTTAAATATAATTAAGGTAAAAATTGATACATAATACCTATATAAGTTCAATTTAATTCATTGGAGTTAGTTAAGATTAATTTTTGATATTTAATAAATATATTGAACTTCTCACCATCTTTTACCCACTTCTTAGGAGAATTTGGAAATTCGCATAAAACATAATTTTACCACTTATGTGTGTGGAATATTAAAAAAACGAGAGACACGGTTAATATCATGTACTAAAATATGATTCAATAAGATAAAAATAATTTTTTGTGAATAGTAACTTTTAATTTTATTTACCACAGTAAAAAGTAAATAGGGTAATTAAGGGAAAAATGATATTAATATTTCCCAAACACATGTATTAATTATATTGGACATGTGTATATCGAACAAAAACAACCTTAGGAATAAAATATTATCATTTAGGTCCACATGGATTCGATTACAACATTTATTATTATTTAATTCAAAGAAGAGTTAAAAGAGTTAAAATCAAAGTTTAATTACTAAATAATTTTTAATACAGTGTTATACAAAAGATAAATTAGATTTTAAATATTAATTTCATGTATAACAAGATTTGATACATAATGGTATTTTATTTTTAATTTTTAGACATTATATAATAAAATTTATTTCTGACACAATGGTGATGCAGTAATTACCAAAGTAATGAAATATTAAAATAATTGATATTATAATTATCAAAATAAATGTAATTTGAGACTTTTTATGAATTCCACGAATTTAAAATTTAACATGACATGTTCTTATTGGTTATATAAGTATTTCATGACGTATTAATTCTCTTATGAAACTACCAAAAACAAAATACCCACTAGTTTAAAAATTGACATAAAAGAGTTTTTAAAACAAATAATATATTATTAATTGATATTCTTTTCCTAAAAATCTAAGGTTTTAAAAAAGGACTTTTATAATGATAGTAGTATAATTAATGGACCACTTGGGGGTATCTTGGAGGTATATGGTATGTTTATTAACAATATAATATAAAAATTGAAAGAGACATGATAAATGTCAGACTATTTAACTAAGAGTGAAATATAAAGGAAAAGGTTAATATAATGACCCAAACCTGTCAAAAATCTAATGGTTGAAATTATTTAGACCCATCCCCACCTTAAACATTTAATAAAACACTTTGGAGAAATTAGAAACCGAATATGAATTTATTATAAAATAATATTTCTAACTTTTCCAATGGTGCCCCTCACGCCTCTTATAAAATGGCACTCCCCCTTCTCCTTAATTAATACCATCAAAGCCTTCTGGCTATGAAAAACCCTGCAAAAATATCCTCTAAACTTCCCTAAATTAAACCTAGAGGCCATAGTTTGATCAGAAATCCATCCTAAGGATCCCTTTTGATCAAATCGAAAGGAAGAACCCAAAGAAGAGGTAATGTTTTCACCGCCCTCTTTCATGTTCCTTTCATCTTCAACATCTTCTTTATTTGTTATTTACATTCTAAATTAAAAAATCCAGTATATTCTATATAATTTAATGTTATTATAAATATGGTACAACAATATTCAGTATTCTATATATCCTTTTAATGAAATTTCACTATACATGCGTACATACGACTTACCGTCTCCACGTCGTGGTGTAATTGTTATTCAATATATTATTCTTTGGATGGATATAATAATGATATTTAATTCATGTAAATAATAAATATAAAATGATAATTATTCTGTATATATGATATTACATCCAATTATATATTATTTTAATATCAAAAGAATGATATTGTCGCTCGTGCGTACGTACGGACTATCATCTCCACGAATGCGATGAGATTCATTATCCATCGTATCTATTCATGAATAATTTTTATTAGATGGTTAGAAATAATGTTTGAAGACTTTATATAATTCTTTATATGAATAATATACAACCTATCCATAACAAACAAGACTTATGTAACAAAACATATAAAATAAAACGAGTAAGTTAACACCTGAAACGATGATAATAATAAGATATTATTAACAACGCAATGTGAAAAGATAATATATGATATCATATTAATATATATGATTATTTTATAAGTTAATATAAATTATTTCACCATTATACAGGAGGTTAACCTACCCTAAACAGAGGAAAAGTACAAGGTAACTGTTTATTTCACAATCTCTTTATTATCCGAGGTTTTTTATACGTAAATATCTACTGGGACCTCTTTATCATCCACATCCATGTTTCATAAAAATGTATTTAAAATCATTCTTAATATTTTACAAACTATGTATTAATGTTATTTATACCCTTGTTGACTTTGTATAAGATGTTAATAAAGTATTCTTTTTGTCATTTTCCAAACAAGGTCCTTTTTATCATTTTCGATAGAATTAAGGTAAGAATGTCTTTTTTTAACTTATACGGCGGGTGCGGCTATTTTCCACCATTATAAAATCGTCGAAGCTTCCCTTACAATATTATAAGAATATTTTCAAAGTAAATGTTTTCTTTAATAATTATTTTATTTTTAAATTATTTCAACAAAGAGATATTTCAGTCAAATAGTTTTGATTTCATCTATGTCAATATCGTTTGATGGATTTTAATCTTCTTTGATGTTTATTTATTATGATTAAAAAATTCCATTTTATATTGAAGGTTTTGTGATATGTTTGACTATGGATGTGTTATTTGTATACCATTCATGGTTTATGGAGAATGTATTGACTTTTCGTATGCTAGTTTTAAAAAGAATGTTTATGTTATGTTTAAACCTGTTCATATGAGGAATGCATTGGACTTAATAAGTGACAGGTGGACCTCTCTATAGCTCCTCGATGCATCGGAAGGTCTCATGAGATAAACTAGTGTCATGGAATGAGCCCTTGACAAAATCATATTTGTAGTCTTGGCATGAGGCCTTGTCTGTGTGGTTATGGTAGTATGTCATTATGCATTCCATCATTATGAAAGTGGTTATTGATATTTCATGTCATTATTCGACTAGTAGAATATCCATGTGAATAATAAAATGGAATTATTTCATTTTATTTTTTCCATATTATGTTTAATATCAAGTTTAAAATGATATTTTTCTAGTAATACATTTCCTTAAATTTCTATGATTATTTATGACAGTTTCCGCTATATTGTTATCCTTATTGAGCATCTGAGCTCACCACCTTCTATGTTTTATTTTTCCTAGGATGTAAATAAATATTTTATGACTGACCTACAGGGACAGTATAAAGAGGATATGAGTGTGGACTATGGAGACTATGTTATTGTAGTTTTTCCCTTTACGATGTAAGGTAAAATTTATGAATGTATCTAGTGTTTCCAAGGATACTAAACTAATCGGTCATTCGAGACTTGATCTTTTGTAATTATGCTAGTGTTATGTAATAATGCACCGACTCTAGATAACTGGGGTCGGGGCGTTACATATATAGTATATATATATATATATATTCCATGAACGTATTCCCTCACGGATCAAGGAATATGTCCACTAGGTTAAGATATATATATATATATATATATATTATAAGAGGTTAGGTGCATGTATGTTGAATTATACTGAGTGGTGACTGATAAATTGGTCAAGTTCCAATGGATAAATTGTTATTAATTTTGATGTAGGGTTAATTTCCTTTCAATTTTAATATCTATAACTAACTAATTAAATTATTTTTAAACTATTATTAGTTTTTAAATAAATGAAGTATTATTTTTAGATTAACTGTTTCCAAGGATAATGTTTATAAAATTATAAAATGTGATAATTGATTGATTTATAATAAAATTCACGGTATTTAATTTTACCCCTCTATTGTGGTGTGCATCCTTCATTCATAAAAATGTAGTAATAAACTTTTATTCTTTGTTTACATAATGCATTGGTGAATATTTGTGCTTGAGTTTATAATTATTAAATGACATTCTTGTACATGACTCTTCTTGTTTATTTTTAAATGTCATTTATTCCTTAAAAAATTATAAATTATCCACGGAACCTCTTAAGTGCTTGGACTATCATGTAATTATAATTCCTAGTGTAGGGAATTTACCATCTTCCCTTATATCATCAGTGATGTCATGTTGGGAATTTTTTCCACTCGCATTAACATTTTGGCGATGCCTTGTCATTTCTTATTAACTTGTTTGGACTGTTCTTTTGTGATATTGTGACCATCACTTATGGAGAAACCCGTTTGGGGTGTTTACCTTGCCTCTTTTCCAACCCTTAGGATGTGGCTTTCCTTAATGGACTTTTCTTATTATGAATTATGTTATAAATGTAATGTGATGGTTTGAAACGAATTCTAATCTTAAACATGCTTGAAATATTATATCATTTAATTTTATTGATAACCTAATGTTTGAGGAATGTTGATGCCATTGGATTATTTTTTTCTATTTCAAAATTAATCACCTTATATTTATGCCCCATTTTAGTGCCTTTATCTTCATTATATTAATGTTCAATTGATATATTAATATGATAACATAATCATGTAATATTTAAGTGCTTTCCTTTGAGCCAAAATCCTTATTCCATGTAGATGGATTGGATTTTTTTACATGGTGGATTCTGTAACTTTTTTATCATGGTTCTTGTTTTATTAGCATGATTTAAGTATATGATATCCATAAAATTTATATATTGAGGTTTTCCATTAAATTTTATTTTTCTAATATGGTTCACATGATGCTGGTCGGGTGAGAACATGGGGTCTATATTAAGGACACAAGTTTGATCTCCCCTATCCAGGTGGTTATACCACGAACCGTTGAGGGTGATGATTTACATTCCCAATGAAAGGTATTTGTAGGCAGTTGAATATACTCTTGAGTGATAATGGTTCCCATGGGCAGCAACCATGGATATACCCATTGGAAATATGGCTATGAAATTCCTCAGCTGATACTCAGCCCTCTAGTGAGATACCTGGGACAGACTCAAAGTCACCTTACCTCGAGTAAAACAATGTCATTTGGAAGATTTACATGGAGGGGCTTAGTGGTATTGGATAAATTGTCTGATGTACCATAGTGATACATTCAGGACATACCCAAATTCCAACATTACAATTCATTAAATTGCATTTAATTACTACATTGGTTGAATTTCTCATTTTATTCATGTTTCTTATATTTATATTAGAGAATGCACTAGTGACTATTATCTCTTTCTTTTAAGCATACTTATGAGATGACATGTGAAGTATACACCAAGAATAAGAAAAAATCTTAGGGTGTACCTTTTTTAGTTTCTGGATTATATTTAATACTATTATACATATTATAATTTCACGTGCACCTTCTTCTAAATTCCGGATTGGTCCAAACAAGTGGTACAAGAAGGGTGTTTGTTAAGGAACTTGGAACATGTTTCTTTTACAAACTTGTTATCACTAACCATTTATTATATATGGTGAACTTCTTAATTTATATTTCATTTTTAGGATTGTTCTAGACACTAGTGGTGCCAGATTACTATGATTTAAATCTCACACCCTACTTAGGCTGGCATTTCATTTGGGAACCTGGGTAGACTTTTCTGGTTCGTAGGAATTCATACCATGGTTGATTTCTTATTTTGTGATTTTTTACCTTGATGTTATGTGTAATGGGTTGAGTTGGAACTCAGGATGCCAGTTGATATCGGCCTTGAGGATTTTATGTCCATTATTTATTGTTGATTGTTTTTAAAGTAGTTTGTATTGTTTAATACATTTAGTTAAATATAATCACCATGACAACCATTCATCTCTTTTATAAGATAGAATTGGCCACTTTTAGAAATTATTTAATTATTTCCTTTGGAAGCTTGTAAATTACTTATTACTATTTATACTATTATATGTTCTTGATATGCTTTTGAAGTCTAATATATTGTTAATTGTAGTTCATAATATAATCTATGATGACACAAACTCCCCACAGACACAGTTTAGGCCATCACTGTGAGTGATAAACCTCTTGCATTTGGGGAGAGGTTCGTGAGGTAATGTAACCCACTGGTTTGCCAACCATATTTGAGGCGATTCGTGTATGACCATCAAAAATTAATGAGGTAAAAGATCATTTTTTCAAATCTATTTCTTTTTTTACATTTTTCTTTATTACTCCTTTCAATCAATCTCCTCCCTCTATTTGGATTGTTTTTATTTTGATTGTTAGTTCTTTTTCATCTCTCTCTCCCTCTCTCTCTCTTCTTAACCCTCTTTCTAATTATGTAATATAACATTATTTTATATTATTTCCATTAATCATTTTTAATTTATTTTATTTTATCTATATCACATGCTAAAAAGAAAAAAAATATAAGAATACAAAATTCATAACAAATTTTCAAGACCCAATCAAAAAACAAATTTCATGAATTTGACCAGGAAATTGAAAATACTAATCATAAAAAAATTAGGTAATCTAGAGGATGATAGTCAATTAACATTGTAGACGCCCATATCTAACCACATTTGGCCCCAAACCAAGAAAAAATATAATCATATCAAACCTAAGAAATCATGGATGTAAAAAATAGAACCATATAAGAACTGACCACCCAGGATATGGACCAACAACATGAGTACATCCTATATACTTGGTACGTATAAAAAATTGATATGACATCAGTCCTCATCCACCTCCTTACAAAATTCCATTGTCATCTTGGTGAGGACCCCCACAAACAACTTAATGTTTTCCATATAGTGAGCTTCAACTTGAAACCCAAAAATGTTTTTGATGATCTCATTAGGATAGGGCCTCCATTTCACCATTTATGGTGTTTCCAAAGACATGATATAGCATATGACTACAATAATTGTGTGTGTAAGGACTATAAACTGATATTTATATATAATATTTCCCTACCTCATTGATAGGATCAATTATAAACTAAATCTATGGAATAATTCAATCACAAGTTATGACCCATCATGAATATTTGGATTGATTAAAAAGTCATTATTCAGGTTTACCTCACCACAAAATAAGTGGGAATTTTCTAATTCAATACTATTATGGAAGAATGTCCCCATTGATTTTGGAATGATAGATGTTCTTTCTGGTGCTGCCCAAGTTGATAAAACTCTTCCACAAATTGTGATGTAATAATATCATGGCTCAAAATGTAAAAAAAATTCAGTACATGTGACATTTCACCCACTCTAGGAGTTGTATAATTATTCCATTCATCATTTTAAAAAAATAGATGATGACAATCTTTATGAGATGCATAATCTTGTATAAAAATTAGCTCATGTTCATGATAATTCAAACTCTCCTCCAATTCAATTTCATTGAGGATTTTTTTCTAATAATACTAATTTTTTATCTAGTGTCCCTAATATCTGAATTCTTATATGTCTTGCACAACATTATATATTCGACGTACATTTCCATAAGAACCAACATTGACGAAATAACCTTTCATGCTAAATCCTAACCCATGATGGAAAGGATAACCACATTTCTAATAAGGAAGAAAATCGAGCTATGCTAAGCTTAACTAGTATCAACAGGGCCAATTTTTGATACATTCTTATAATTTAGCACATCTCAAAAAAATCCTCCACCTACTAAATATGAACCATTCCACATGGATATGGTGATGAAAATAGAATCATAAAACCTACAGTTCCAGCAGACCTCATAATAAGTCGTTCCTGACCAACGAACTCGAGTTTGAAATTTCAGGAACACAATTAATGAGTTAATGATTTAATGTTTTGTAAAACTACCATCAAATAATATTTCTTATCCAAAATACAAATGTAATGTTTTTGAAATCATACATTGTAGTATTAAAGACATTTCATATTCCATGGATTCTACACAATAGGTAATTCCCTCAGTTAAAAAATATCATTCTTTACCAATACCCCATAATATAATCCCTCCCCACATTCTTGAGCCCATTGTTTATTCAGAACTTCCTACTTATATGTGTTATGTTGTTCTTCTATGGTGACCAATCGAATAATATGTATCATTTTCTATGTATTTATATTTTATTTCCTCTTCCACTGACTTCACATTTTATTCATGTTAGAAAAAATAATGACTGTAGTATACTCAATAAACTGGTATGTTTTCATGGTAATATCATCAAATAAATCCATCTAAACTTCCATTAAATAGTAAAGGAACTAATCATTAATGTATACATATTAACTACATGAACTGGTCTAATTAATTTTTTATAACCTTCTATAAATTCTGGTAAAAATAATGGAATTAATGATCATATTTAAAATCTATGAAACATTAATAATTCAATGATAATAATATATCAATTATGTTCTTACTTTCATGGGTATAAAAATGATAATTTCCATCATGTGTAAATTTGAACTATCACCTCCATTAAGTTATCAGACTCCTTTTTTAATCATATCACATGTATGGTACATATAATTAAATTAAATTATTAATATAATATTAATTTTGTTATTATTAGTATGTAATGATAAAATACTACTTAACATTATTCCATAACTATAAATGAAAGATCAAAAATGTTACCCATGTGTCTGTAAATCATCCCTTCTATATTATAATAATGTTGTTCATTTTTCATAACCACACATCATAGATGATGTGAAGGTATAATTTATGTACAAAAATAATAATGTCATGTATATTTTTCTGGATATGAAGGGATTATGACCAAGTGGACTACTAAAATTGTATCGGGATCATTTCCGACTCCAGTACTGAATATAGAAAAAACATCCAACCTCAACATAAATCATTGTGTAATTGTTACAACATGGTAATAAGTGATATAAAAGGAATAATAAAGATGAAAAAGGCTTTTATGAAATTCAAAATTAACATATGTCTCATATTCAGGAAGATAAATAACTCATGAGATGATTAAGACTCAGGGTATGATACATCATCTTAATATCATTTCATTGAGGAATATTTTGATGTTATACACTACCTTCTTTTATAAAGTGTATAATAAACCCCATTGAATGGAAATCAATTCCACGGTTTTTAAAATGAATCTTTTTATATGAATCATTTTAATTTCTTTACAAAATGATAAAAGGAATGTTTTTGTTTATTGTATGCGGTGAAAATGACTTCTCCACCACCAAAACCATTATATGTTATTTTGATTGCTATAGAATCCTAAATGTTTTTGATAGGAAAATAAATCCCTTGTTACATTTTTTAATGTTTTGGTATTGATTTTTTTTGAAAGTGGATTGTAGATTTCTACATCTTGATATGATTTCTTGTGAATTCCAATGAAATATAATAAGTGAAATGTTGATAATAGAAATATTTTATGGGTTATGATTATATAATGGTACATGGACATTTGTTGGATGGTTATGTGACAAAACAATGATGGGTGGTTAAATGATGAAACAGATATGGGTGGTACAAAGATAAAAAAGGATGGTTGGGAACATTATATCCTCTAATGCATTGGGTATGGAAGTCAACCATACAACCATTCCATTTGTATGAGAGATATGTGTGGTAGTCGACTGTATGGTTTTTCCATTTATGTGTGATTATGTCCCAAGTTACCTTTATACGTTATATATCTCCTTATATGTGTTTTATGATAATATTTTTATTACCATAATAGTAATAAATGATAATACATTCAGTTTTGTGTATTTACTACTTCTTAATGATGAAGAAAATAACTTCTGGATAATATATTATTGATTTCTAAGTTTTCTCAAGATTATTTTTTATCTTTATTTTTTAATCCCTTATTGATATTTTTATGATCATACAATCTTTTGAAATGATTTTAGTATGATTTAAACAAAAGTTTATTCAACGATGGGATCAAGTAAAAGATATGAATTTTAAACATGAAATGATACCATGTTTCATTATAAACATATTTTTCTTCTGATAAAATGTATAGTGAGCATAGTTGTCTACATTGTAATAATTGATACATTTTGTATGAGTTATGGAATAATTCTACAAATAATTAAACATGAATAGAACCTCAATGTTAAAAAATATCAAATTAATGACTTTACTCATGATTATGTATTATTTTAGGCTAGTTCCCTATAGTTGGTATCAAATGAAGGTTAATATAACATTAGAGGTTAGGTTTATATTTAATAGTATGTTAAAAGTTATCTTGAAACACAATTGTAAGAATAATATAAATATTAATAGTTATTTTAGTCAAATTTAATGAGTTTTTTATAGAAATAATAAGTATATATTAGTGTGTATCGTACTGATAATATAATCTATGTTGTTTTTTTGATATACACACACAATCCTTCTACTTTTAGTAAATGGATGGATCCAGAACGTGCCAATGTAAAAATGGATGTGAAGGAAAATGTGGTGGTTCATTGAATAAGAAATAGAATGAAATAGAAGATGAAATGGGAATTATTATTGCAATTATAAACCCACTGCCATGATTCATGATTAACAAAGGGATCCTGGGTGAGTTTTCAAATTTATCATATATGAAAGAAATAATCCATGGGGAAGTTCATGTAATAATCATAAAGATATGTATATTAAATAAAATATGTGTCGAGCATTTAGATATAAACACCTTGAAAATTATTTTAATGGGTTGGGAATATATTATAGATGTGGAAATGTTTTTCATAAAGCAATACACATCCAAGGAAAAAGGAATCGTTTAGTTAACCTTAGGAAAGGTTTTTTTTTCAGATTTGTAAATTAAATGTTTCAAATGCAGGATGTATGGTCATTATGAAAATAAATGTCCTTTAATATAGGTTCATGAATTAGAGCAGGAGTACAATACCAATACATGTTTAGAAATAATTAATATCATTCCAATATAAGATGATGAAAAAAATAATGACCTATGAAAGGTACATATTATTTCATGTCTCGTGTTTTGACATTATTTAATAATAGAACATGATTCATGTTCTTGTTTGTAGGAAATAAGTGTTAAGGAATAATATTTAAAATCATGTATAAGGATCATAATGGACAATGAATGATTAACAATTTGACATATACATGATTCAAGAGTTACAGATGACTATTGGATGATGAAATGATTAAACTAAAAAATTATCTTTTGATGATGGGATTACTTTGGAAGACTTATTTATAATAGGTATAACCCCGAAGGTTGTTATGTGAAATTGAAATTTGAAGATGAATTATCTTTTGTTGTGTAACATAATTACAAAGGTATGTATGTCGTTATGGTTGATATAATATCCAATTTTTATGTAATTATGGGTTATTTAAAATTGGGTATCAAAGGGAATAGCATGGGATACAAGTTGAAGATAAAACATGTTATAGTTATTTTTGAGGATTTTATCTCATTTAGAGAATGTTGTAATATTATAAAAATTTAGGAAGAGAAAACCCCACAATAATGGTGATAACCCATAATGTCGGACATGGTTGTGGATATCAAAACCACAAATGAAGTACAATAAGGCTTTCTCCCTAACATCATGACTATAGTATGTCCCTGCAAATTATTTTAATGATTTTAAGTTAAATGAGTTTATTGAATATGAATAAATTGATTTTGGAAACTTATGTTTTTTCAAATGGATAACCTTGGTGTAGGAGAATGATTTGGGGATTATGTGAAGAATGTAATTTTTGATGATGTCCACCATTTTGGGAAACCTATATGACTAATAACAATATAATACTTTGGTATTTTATTTAAGGAGTAATGGTTGAATTTTATTTTTCAAAATTAATTGATTTAATTACTGACTAATGGTGATTTGTGTTATTTATTGAAATTATTTTCTTATCTTGGAGAATATGTTACTTTGGTAATTACTTTTTTTAGGATACATTAAGAGTTATTTAGGTTATTTGGAGATGAAATACTATGTAATAAAATTAATCAGTGTTTTGGGTTTCAAAAAAACTTTTTATTATATTAAGGGATTTTAATGTAACACCCTAAGATTTTATGAGATATATTATTTTTAATTTCTTTTATGTCTTATATTATACACTACACCAAGATTAGCCTGTACTATATACCACAACGTATTAGCTTGCAGTATACACAACACTATTCTTGGCTTGCGTTACAAACAAGTTCATGTTCGTTTTGTGGAAATTATTCTACGCAACATTAAGTATAGATTTTGTTTAATTTATAAATGAAATAAGCTTTGATTATGCTATACGGAACAACAAATGGATATTTCACTGCATGCAGCCGTGACTTGGCTTGCATTACACCCAATCAAGACCTTCGTCGACAGCGTGTGTAGTACGCAATACCGAGTTTCTCTAAACAATATATTACTACAATATTATTATGAACTAGCCATAATGAATATTAATACCCTATTTTTGAAATTTTATTAATTTTATCTTTAAAAATGGACTTCATTTTTGGATTCGGAATATCAAATAATCCTAGGGTAAATTTTTGGTAATTTTCTAAAAACATTCAATTTTTAATGAAGAGTGAAAACACTCGGTTACTATTTAAAACCCAACTTTTTTATTTAAATAATTATTTATTTTGTTTAAATTTATTTTACGTAAAAATTGATAAATAATACCTATATAAGTTAAATTTAATGCATTTGAGTCATTTTATAATAATTTTAGATATATAATAATTATATTGAACATTTTAATGTCTTTTACCCACATCCTAGGAGAATTTGAAAATTTACATAAAACTAAATTTTACCGATTCTGTGAGTGGAATTTCTAAAATCCCAGAGACATGGTTAATATCAAGTAGTAAAATTTGGTTCAATAAAATAAAAATATTTTTTGGTGAATAGTAACTTTTTACTTTTATTTACTACGGTTAAAAGTAAAAAGGGTAATTAAGGGTTACAATGATATTATTATTACCCTAACACATGTCCTAATTCTATTAGATAAGTGTAAATCGACCAAAAACAACCTTAGGAATAATGTATTACCCTTTATATGCACGTGGATTAGATAAGGACATTTATTAGTATTTTATTTAAAGAAAGGTTAAAATAGTTAAAATCAAAGTTTAATAACTAAATATTTTTAATATAGGTTTAAACATAAGATAAATTCAACTATAAATATTAATTATAAATCTAGAAATATTTAATATATAATGGTATTTTATTTATAATTTTTAGACATTAAATAATTTAATTTATTTATGACACAATGATGATGCAGTAATTATCTTATTAATTAAATATTAACATAATTGATGTTATAAATACCCAAATAAATGTAATTTGAGACTTTTTATGAATAAAACTAATTTTATCGGTTAATATGACATGTTAGTATTGATTTAAATAACTATTTTTCGAACTAATCATGCTGTTTTGATTTAAAAAAAACAATTACTAAATAGTGTCAAAATTGACATAAAATAGTTTTTATAACAAATATTATATTATTAATTGTTATTATATTGATAAAAATATATGGTTCGGCCAAGATACTTATATAATTATAGTTGTATCATTAATGGACCTCTTGGGGGTCTCTTGGATGTATATGGTAAGTTTATTAACTATAAAATATAAAAATACAAAGTGACATGGTAAATGTCAATTTAATTAACTAAGAGTTAAAACTAAAAGATATGGTTTATATAATGACCCAAACCTATCTAAAATCTAATGGATGAGATTATTTCCACCCATAACCACATTATCTTAGAAATAAATCCATTTGTAGCTATCAAAAAACCAAATATGACTTTATTATAAAATAATAGTTTAAGTTTTCCTAAGGTGACCATCTCCCCCCTTATAAAAAGGGAATCACTATCCTCTTCACTTCACACAATTTTGAGACTTGAAGCTCGGACAAACCCTGTCCATTTCTCTTCTCCAATTCCATAGAAACATTTTGGTGGTTCTGGTCTTCTCAAAATACCAACTCTAATTCACTAAGAGTAAGCTTAAAGGAGGTGCGTCGAAAAAGATGTAATCTATTCTTCCAATTATCTCATGTTTCATTCTTCTTCTACTTCTTCTTCTTTAGGTGAATAATTATATATTAATAACATAAGTATAAATTATATACTTATATGTTATTATAAATATGAAACAACCTTATTTCACCTTCTATCCATCCTACAGAAAACGAAATCACCGCGCGTGCATACGTACGTAATACCGTCTCCACGCCGTGGTGTAATCTGATTTTGACCACCACCTTACTTGGATGGGTATAATGGTGTAAATAAATAACTATATATGATTATTATAAATTCATATTTATTCTAAAATATTATACATATTCTTCAATACAATTCCACGATCATGGGAATGATATCATCGCTCGTGTGTACGTAAGGACTACCGTCTCCACGATGCCATGAGATTCATTCTCCATGATGACCATTCATGAATGATTATAAAGTATATATAATTACTAATAATGAAATATATAACATAATAATGATACTTGATTTATATATATATATATTTCATCTACTTAATTCCATTCAATTAAATAAGGAAACGAAAACAGCATTCATGCGTACGTACGACCTACTGTCTCCACGAACGGTGTATTTCATTCCATTAATGGATATATCATATATATATGTATATGATGAATATATATTTTATATAAATCATGTTTTACATTCTGGAATTAAGTAAATCAGGATATAAGTCATAATATCATGAACAAAAATTCAAAACACGTACAATAAATGAATCAATTTTACCCAAATCGCTGTTTTTACATCGAATTTAAAAAAGAATGGGTAATATAAAGTAATCAGTAAACAACATAAGATATCATAAAAATGAATATGATTCTATAATAAGTCAATGACATTATTTAAATCATTATACTGGATTTTAGGATACATATGAAACATATCAGACATAAGGTAAGGGATAATTTTGCAAATCGCATTTTTACCCGAGATTGCTTATACGCAAGTATTTACTGGGATTATATTTTTCATCCATGTCTATAAAAATATTTTCATAAAGTGTTTCATATTCATCCATTAATGTTTAAAGTAATTTTTACCCCTCTTTGAATTTTACATTGTCTTATGGAAGGAATCTTACTTTTGTTTACCATATGAGTAACTTTATGACTTTTCCGGCAAAAGTACGAGAAAAATGTTTTTTTAACATATATGGCCTGAACATATTTTTACGGTTTCATAATGCCTAATTTTCATGAAGATTCCTCTACAATATTTCATGACTATTTTCAAAAAATCCCTTTCTTTTAATGTTTCATGTAGTTTTATGAAAAGAAAATGATTGTGAAGAAGAAAGTATATTTTCCTCATAAATTCATTTCAAGTGTTTTATCAAAACCATTTCCCATCCAAGATGAAATTATTTCATGAGTGTATGTTTCAAGTATAATGTCTCTATGATTTACATGGTTCCACTTTTCTTATGATGAAATGATATCCATTTTTTATATGTATTATATTATGATGGGATGATGTTTATGAAACCCATTTTATTCGTTGGGTTATGATGAATGATTTATGTTAATGTTGCGGAACATGTAAGAATAATTTCAATATGAGATGTGTGAGACCTATATTTCCCTCCAATTCATTGGGTAATTATTTATATCTCATGAGATAGACATGGATGGAATGGTCAGTTAATCCGGTTCAGTGTTACAGGATTGGAACGAGGAGTGAACTCGATTCAGAAAGGGACTTTGTCCACTAAGATGGACTTTGCAGCAATGCCTTGGAAACTATGGAAATCATGTGATGTGATTAATGGTTTCTAAAATTAAATGTTTTATTCTCATTCTATTTTAGCAGGATTAATGTTTCTTTATGATCTATTCCTTACGTACTGCCATGTTTAACGTCATTTCACATTATCTTGATGTTTAAACATTATGTTCATGTATTTAAGTTAAAATGTATATGATTTGTTTTATTTTCTACATTCTTACCCTTACTAAGCATTTGAAATCACCATTTTATTGGTTTTATATTCCCCAGGTTTTAATGAACTGATATAGGTTTGTAAACAAAATGGGGAAGATCATTATGGGAGTTATTGAAGATCTTTCACCACGATTAGAAGATTAAATTCCGAGTTTCCAAAGCCACTAAACTATTATAGTCCTTTGGTGTCTATTTTTGTTATGTATTAAGTATTCTGAAAAAGTAATTTAATGTACATGTACGTCAATCTTTAGGTCTCTATAGTTGGTATCAGATGAAAGTTTAGTTAACCTTTGGAAACTTGGATGTGAAAACATTAGTGAGATCACTAGAGATATTTCTAAGGTATGTCTAGGGATGTACCTAAGGATAAGTATATGTATAGGTTATAGTCCTAGAATTACAAAAACCATATAATAATTAAATCTAATACATTAGATATTGAATGTACTCCCTCTTTATTATTCGGTTTTCCTAGCATGATTTTTGCCTCTCACAGTATTTTTTGGGTTTTACAATGTGGCTCGAAAAAGAGGATTCATGATAATGGAGGATATGATGGACAGTGGAATGATATTATTCATGAGATTCCAAATGAAATAAAATTTGGAAGGTGAAACATAAATATTATGACTAATCATAAATCTCATAATGTGATCAATTATCTCAACTTTGGTAAGATTCATGACTAAGCTAATAAGAGAAATATAGAGTTTCATGATGATCATAGAGGAATGAAAGTTCAATTGCCCTCATGTAAGTCATGTGGGAATAGGGATCAAGGTGAATGTTTCAAAGGAACTAGAAAAATCTTTGGGTATGGAAAAGAAGGAAACACTGCCAGCAATTGACAAAGAAAAGGTTCAGTTAACACCATGGACAAGGATAATGGTATTTCTAAGACATCAACAATGGTTAAATTTTTTAAATATGGAATTTACGAGCATTATGAAAACCAATTACCTAAGGGAAATTTTCATGAAGAGAATCAGAATGGTCATATGGGTAGTATTTATGTTGATGATGATAAAGAGACTTCAAATGATATGTGAGATGAAAGAATTGTTCAAAATCGGTCAATGGTTTAAGAAGGTAGTGGAATGATTACATGCTTACCAAGACTAATGTTGTATAAGTAATCTCATGGTACTATGGAAAAATGAGACATCTAAGGATTGTTACACTATTGTTTTTCCTTATTTTTTTAAAAGTATATGTTGAATGGTACCGGTAACCATGAAAGGATATTCAGATATTTTTGGAAAGTATATGATATGCGCATAATGAAGGATTATGAGATAATGAGATGTTTGATAGTATTAATGAGCTCATGATTGATATAAGGACTAAGTGATATCATGGTTTGAGTATATATAATATTTGGGATTTTTGCATGTGGAAAGAGTTAACCTTTGATAGCACTCATGTTTTCACTAAGGTTCTATGGTAATTCATGTTTCACGAGAATACTTGATTAAGGTATTCACATGTTTGGAATGTAACCAACAAGATATATCATATGATAAATGATGGTATCAACTTGCTTGGTTGAAGACATTTCTAACAATATTTTAATTTATACTATAAGACTGGAAAGAAGTATTTTCGATAAGCTTAAATGTTGGAATGGTTTAAGTTGGACATCGTATATAATTTTTTAAGGGTAGAACTTTTTCGATATTTTTTATGGAATGTTAACCTTTAGGACGGGTGACAACCCATCGCGTCAGACAAGGCTGTGGGAATCGAACCCACAATCGAAGTGTGAAATGCCTTTATTGCATACCACTGGCCTACTGGAAGTCCCTAGTTAGTAGTAACTAGTTTTATTTTATTAATCTCTATGATAGATGGAAAATAAGTCCATTTTTGGAACTATATACGATTAATCTCCCCATAAGATGGACTTATAAGATTTGTTATCCTTTTGTTTGAGACAGATGGAATGACCCATCATTCTATAACATGATTTGCTAACACTTCAAGAATGAAAAATTCAACATCATTTCTTTATGATATTATGTGGAAATTGTTCAAGGGACGAACAACGGTGAGATTGTATCAAAATAAAGTAAGTATTTCTTCTAAAACGTTAGGGAAATGATCTTGAAAATCAAAAATGTTGTCATAGTGCCCTTATATCCGATGAATCAGATGGTACCTTAGATCATCACAAATTTATGGCATTGTGATTATTGGGTTTTTCATAGCCGTGTTCTCTACCACTCTCTATCAGAACATGATGGTTGGATTTTTCTTCCATATCCATATTTCCACCTATGTTCTCCTATATGGAAACCCAGTGATGAGTTAGTCTGGGTAATCGTTACATTTCTAAATTTCCTTTTTAAAATGAAGTTTTAGTATTACTTTTTAGGATGTGGGTTTCTATGAAAAAACATTCAAGTAGTAAATCATTTATAACCCTAACGAATTTCAAGGGCGAAATTCATTTTATTGGGGGTAGAATGTAACACCCTAAAATTTTATGAGATATATTATTATTAATTTCTTTGATGTTTCTATGATACACTACAACAAGATTAGATTCTACTATATGCAACACCGTATTATCTTGCAGTATACACAACACTATTCTCGGCTTGTGTTACACACATGTTCAAGTTCGTTTTGGGGAAATTATTCTACACAACATTATGTATAGATTTTGTTTAATGTATAAATGAAATAAGTTTTGATTATGTTATATGCAACCCCAAATAGAGAATTCACTACACATAGTCATGACTTGGTTTTCATTACATGCAATCAAGACCTTCCTCAATAGCGTGTGTAGTACGCAATACCGAGTTTTAGTAAACAAGATATTATTATAATATTATTATGAACTAGCCGTTATGAATAGTAATACCAACTTTTTGAAATTTTATAAATTTTATCATTCAAAATGGACTTCATTTTTCGATTCAGAATATTGAAATTAGACTAAGTTGAAGTTTTGGTATTTTTCTGAAAACATGCAATTTTTTTATGAATAGTGAAATCACTAGGTTACTATTTAAAAATGGAATTTTTATTTAAATAATTATTATAATTTATTTTTGTTCCAAATTGATACGTAATACCTATATAAGTTCAATTTAATTCATTTGAGTCATTTTAAATTAATTTTAGATATATAACAATTTTATTGAACTTTTCGCCGTCTTTTACCCACCTCCTAGGAGAATTTGAAAATTTAATAAAACTTAATTTTACAGCTTCTGTGAGTGGAGTTTCAAAAATAAAAGAGACACAGTTAATATCAAGGTGTAAAACGTGGTTCAATAAGATAAAAATAATTTTTGGTGAATAGGAACTCATTACTTTTATTTACCACGGTTAAAATTAAATAGGGTAATTAAGGGTTAAAATGATATTATTATTACCGTAAAACATGTCCTAATTGTATTGGATAAGTGTAATTCGACCAAAAACAACCTTAGGAATAAAATATTACCCTTTATGTGCACTTGAATTAGATTAGGACATTTATTATTATTTTATTTAAAGAATGGCTAAAATAGTTAAAATCAATGTTGAATAACTAAATAATTTTCAATATACGGTTATACATAATATAAATTCGACTATAAATATTCATTAGAAAGTTAAAATGATTTCCTAAATAATGGTATTTTATTTCTAATTTTTATACACTAAATAATGTAATTTATTTAGGACACAATGATGATGTATTGATTATCTTATAAATTAAATATTAACATAATTGATGTTATAAATAAACAAATAAGTGTAATTTGAGAAATTTTATGAATTCAATTAATTTTTTAGGTGAATATGACATGTTAGTATTGACTTAATTAACGTTTTTCAAACTAATCATGATGCTATGATTTTCCCAAAAATCAATTACCAAATAGTGTCAAAATTGACATAAAATAGTTTTTAAAACAAATATTATATTATTAATTGTTATTATATTCATAAAAATCTATGGTTCCTCGAAGATACTTATATCATGATAGGTGTATCATTAATGGACCTCTTGTGGGACTCTTGGATGTATATGGTATGTTTATTAACTATATAATATAAAAATACAATGTGACATGGTAAATGTCAATCTAATTATCTAAGAGTTAAAACTAAATGATAAGGTTAATATAATGACCCAAAACTGTCTAAAATCTATTGGTTGAGAGGATTTCGACCCATACACACCTTATATTTTAAATAAATCAATTTTAAGCTATTAAAAAACCAAATATGACTTTATTATAAAATAATATTTTAAGTTTTCCGAAGGTGCCCCTCTCCTCTCTTATAAAAAGTGAAACCATTACCTCTTCTCTTCACACCCTTTTGATCCTTTAAGCTAGGAAAAACCTTTCCCATTTCTCTTCTCCACTTCCCTATAAACATTCTGGATGTTATGGTATTCTCAAACGACCAACTCTACTTCCTTAAGAGGAAGTTTAAAGGAGGTGCGTTGAAGAAGAAGTAATCTCTTCTTCCAATTCTCTCAAGTTTCTTTCATCTTCTACTTCTTATTATGTAGTTTTATAATTATAAATTAATATCATCAGTATTACTTATATACTGATATATAATTAGAAATATGAAAAAACCTTATTTCACCGTCTATCCATCCTACGGAAAATGAAATCACCGTACGTGCGTATGTACGGAATACCGTCTCCACGCCGTGGTGTAATCTGTTTCCGACCAACACCTTACTTGGATGGGTATAATGGTGTAAATAAATAACTATATATAATTATTGTAAATTTTTATTGAATCGAAAATATTATACATACGCTTCAATAAAATTCAACGATCAATGGAATCATATCATCGCTCCTGCGTACGTACGGACTACCGTATCCACGACGCGATGGGATTCATTCTCCATGTTAACCATTCATGAATGATTATAAAGTATATATAATGAATAATAATGAAATATATGACATAATAATGAAACTGTAATTATGTATATATATGTATGTATTTCATCTACTTTATTCAATTCAATTCAATAAGGAATCGAAAACAGCGTTCATGCGTACGTACGACCTACCATCTCCATGAACGGTGTATTTCATTCAATTTTTTGATCTATCATATATAAAGTATATTATGAATATATATTATATAAAAATAATTTTTTATATTCTGGAATTTTCTAAATGAGGATATAAGTAATATTATCAAGAACAACAAGTCGAAACAAGAACAATAAATGAAACGATTTTACCCAAATCGCTTCTTTTACATCGAAATTACAAAATAATGGGTAATATAAAGTCATAATTAAACCATATATGATATCATAATAATGAATATAATTTTTTAATAAGTCAATGACATTATTTAAAACATTATACATGAGTTTCTGATACATTCGAACAATATCGGAATAAGGTAAGGGATAATTTTGCAAATAGCATTTTTATCTGAGATTTCTTATACACAAGTATTTACTGGGGTTATATTTTTCATCCATGTACATAAAAATATTTTCATAAAGTGTTTCATATTATGAAATTTATGTTTTATGTTTCATTATGATCTATGCCTTACGTACTGCCATGTTTTACGTCATTGCTCAATATCTTGATGTTTAAAAATTATGTTCTTGTATTTAAGTTCAAATGTATATGATTTGTTTTATTTTCTCCATGCTTACCCTTACTGAGCATTTGAGCTCACCCTTTTATATGTTTTCTTTTCCCCAGGATTTATGGAAAGTATTTCGGTAAGTAAACAAAAAGGGGAAGATCTTTATGGGGGATATTGAAAATCTTTCACCATGATAAGAAGAATATATTCTGAGTATCCAAAGACACTAAACTATTACGACCCATTGGTGTCTATTTTTGTTATGTATTAAGTATTCTGCAAAAGTAATATAATTTCCATGTACGTCAAGATTTGGGTATCTAAATTTAAGGATACTTATTTTTCCACTAGTCTATGTTGATCTTTAGTTTCTATAGTTGAATTTTGGATATTAAAAGTAATTTTTCACTGTCTAGTGGTTTACTTTTTTCAGGGGATTGTTTTATCTTATTATAACCATATACGGTTTGGTTAATGATTTATGATAAGTTAAATATATAGTAAATACTTTTTTCATTATTTTATAATAAATAATTTGATTCTAGTGTTTTAAGTGTGAAAAATTCCACGTGAATACTCATCATTTAGGGAAAAAGATGAGTTTGTGGAGAAATTCGATTAATTGATTAAACTCTACTGGTCAAGAAACAATATTTACTTATGTTATTATTATATGTATTAATATAATTCCTCAACTCTATGAAAGGTTCCATGCAGTATAAATATGTAATCTTCATACATTTATTGAATGTCTTTTAACCCATATCCTATTTCTGGTATTGTGATTGTGAACATTCTCATGGTCATGTTAACTATTAAAATATATTTCTTTGTGAGAGTTAATTTCTTCATTTATATCCCAATTTTCATAAATGAAATCCTAGAGTGTGTTATATCAGGTAACATATATACTTCTATTTATTTCTTTGGAGGTAGTTGCTTTATTGACTCTTTTTCCGATCTAGGATTTCAATGATGTAATTTTGAAAAGCTAATATTTATTTGTGAATACAAAATTTAAAATTATAAGGACACAATTTCCAAAATAAGGAAGGATGTTACATCCCATGTAATTATAGAGTAATACCTTTTCATATTATTTAATATTTATGAATTATATTTTACCTTAAATGGAATTTATTTATGATTGCATACCCAAAATGCAAAATGGGTTTCTCTGAAATCGTATGTTACATGAAATATTGAGTTATATCCAAAAAATAATAAAGTATAATTTTATGTGGTCATTATAAACCATAAGTTAGAATTGTAGGAATGAAAAATGTTAATAAAATTATGAAAATATTGTTTAAAATTTTTTATATAATGATTCATTAGTCACCAAATTAATTAGGAAATTAAAAAAACCAACTGAATATAATATATGTGATTTTCGAAAAAATTCTATTTAACTCCAAATAAGCGAGTTTATAAAGAAATAAAGCCTCTCTTGTCGAATTTTATCAATAAAATATATTTTTAATATTTTCATTATTATTTTTTAAATTCAACTTATATCTTTTCTTTATATGATATAAGAAAAAAACCATTTTTCGTTAATAGAAGTATTTTTCAAGAAAATTTAGTTTTCCACCATTGAGTGGAGAACTCATTTTAAATATAGTTTTTATTCTTTTAAATGTTATATATTAAAACAAATTTTTATTTGGAATATGGACATCAAAATTTATTTTCGGTTGATTTTTTATATTTATCTAATAACATTTAAATTTTCATGAATAGTGAAATATACTACATGTTTTTATAAATAGATTATGTATTTATTGGTTAATACTATTATTTTAATTTTTTTATTTTTCAATTTAATATTTAAAATAAAAACTATGTGATCTTTTGAAAGTTTTACATCAATAACCCATATTCTCAATCCATCAACTATATTAGTATTAATCCTATTTTTACAACTTATTTGAATTGATTTTTGAGATTTTTAAAAACATAGTTTCACAAATTATGAATTTTCTTCCAATAGGATCAAAATAATTTATTGGCGAATAGTGACTTTAGTATTTTATTTACCAAATTTAAAGGTATATAGCGTAATTAAAGGTAAAATGAATATTAAAAAATTATTAAATTATCCTAAAAACTATAAAAAACTTATTGGATGGATTATTATTGACCATGAAAATCATTAGGCCAAAATTGTGACCTCTAGATGCTACTTCGGTGTGATTATGAAATTTATTACATTTAATTTAATGTAATGGAAAATATGTCCTAAATATATATCTTTTTGTTAAAATGATTTCTATATGGGGTTATGTAGGTGATATAATTGACTATAAATAGTACTTGTAAAACTAAAGATATTACGTAAAATGGTAATTTATTAGTACTTTTATTGGAATTAAATTGTGAAATTTAATCATGACATGTAGATGATGCAGTAATTGATTTATAAAAGAAAGAATCGAACAAGAAATATTAATAATATTAAAATTAAATTAATCTAAAATATTTTATGCCTTCCATGAATTTTTTGGATGAATATGTCTTGTCATTGTTGAGTTAATTATGTTTTTGTGAAGGAATAATGTTGTTATAATCATTTTTAAAAGACATTTATTAAATAGTGTCAAAATGGAAATAATTCATTTAGTAAAATATAAAATGTTTTTTTAAATGAAATAAAATTTCTAAAAATATATGATTCTTAAAAAAAGTTTTCATACCTCTAAAACATTCAATTATGGCTATTTCATTGGACGTTTTTCGTTATTTATTAATTACATTAACCCTTTAAATGTAAATTACTTGAAAAAATGGTAAGAGATAAAATGGTTCGAAACAAAAAGATAAGGATTAAAAAAAATAGAAACATTCATAATTTTCATTTGATGATTATATTTTTAACTATAATAATACAATATTCTAAATAAATCTGTTTGGTCAGATTTTTATTTGAAATTCAATTTTTATTAATTTAATACTCTTTCAAATTCCAAGGGTGCCCCTCCCCACTTCTATAAAAAAGAACACATTCCTATTTCTACTCACACATACAAAAATCGTTGGATCATCCAAGACCTCCCCATAACCATTCCATGAATCCATCCCAAAATTCTGAAGGCCTTATTTAAGGCAGGATACCCACCTTATTGGATTTAAGTTTTTCATCAAAGCAGATCAATTGGAGAAGAGGTAACATTTTTATTAATCATTTCTATTTGTTTGTTATTCAACTTCCTTCATATAATCTTCATTCCAAAATAAATAATAAATATAGTATCATAAATATATGGAGATTTTATCATGATAATATCATCAATTAATTCCTTCTACACACACATTAAATGGGAAAAGAATTAATCAGTCATGCCTACGTGTGAACTACCACCTCCACGAAATGACATTATTCATATTTCATAAATGTATATGATGACTGTTTATATTAATTGAATTATTGTTAATATGTGATACTCATAATATATAAACCATTCTGGGATAATACTATATCTATTATGTTCTATTTTCCATATGTATAAAAATGATTACGTCGTTCTTGCGTATGTGTAAACTATCACCTCCACAAAGCAATGTGAGACATTTTTATTAATTATAGGTCATGTATGATATATATAAGTATATATATATACACACATAATTAATATTATATTAATAATTTTTATTATTTTTTTTAAAGAAAAAATAGCACATAATATGTTTTTCTAACATTTAATGAAAAATTGGAAACGTTACTCTAGATTACAAATGACTTACCCTCTCCATGATTATAATGTTTTTTATTTTTCATAACCACAATTCATGGTTTTATTTAAAGGTATAATTTATGTATAAATATTTAAAATTTCATGAATATTATTCTATATATTAAGTACTTATTACCACATGGAATACTGTCATCATACCAAGTTCATTTTCAACTCATGTACAAAATATCGACCAAATG
Organism: Viscum album; assembly: GCA_963277665.1. Lineage (NCBI taxonomy): Eukaryota > Viridiplantae > Streptophyta > Magnoliopsida > Santalales > Viscaceae > Viscum > Viscum album. The sequence continues at coordinate 1,423,914,669 of OY728148.1, read as the reverse complement.
TATGACATGAACTTATATCATTATATAATTTTTATAACATGGAAATAATTTACATAACATAAATAATGAAAATGAAATGGTTTATCAGGAAATTAAATATTAAACAATGTTTATTATTCAGGATGATAAGAAATGTATGAGGCTATTCATGGTTGTGGTAAGGGATTTCATCTCAAACTCCTTCCGTTGAGGAATGTTTTGATCTTAAACCCCACCTTTTTATATGTAATATAATCTAAACCATTGAATTTTAATTCATTCCAAGGTTTTCAAAAGGAATATTTTTATATGAATCATTTTAAATTCTTCAAAAAATGACAAGAAGAAATATTTTCTTCAACACATTTGAAAATAATGACTTCATCGCCATCGAAACAATTATTTGATATTTGGATTCTTCAAGATTCTATATTGTTTTCTAAATGAATAGAGATGCCTTATTAAATTTAGTGGTTTTTTGTTATTGAAAATTATTTTGAATGTTTGTTGACTATTTCAATATCATGAAATGATTTCTTGTGATTCGAAATGAATTTTATGAGTAAAATGATGATAATCAGAATGTTTTATTTGTTATGATTATATAATAGTACATGGATATTTGATGGGTGGTTACGTGATAAACCATATATTAGTGGTTATGTGATAGACCAAATACGGGTGGTTCTATTGTAATCCATGGATGGGTGGTTATATTATAACCTCCAATGCATTGGGTGTGTAAATAGGCCACATGGTTACTCCATTTGTAAGAGTGATATGTGTGGACGTTGACCGAATAATTAATCCATTTATTTATGATTATGTTCCAAGTTACCTTTATATCTATAAGATCTCAAAATTTTTGGAGTTATCTTAGGCTTTAATATAGTTACATTTCATGCATTTTATGTACCTTTGTTTGTAGTTATGACATGGAGTGTGTTAGGGTGGAGATTTAAAAGAATAGATAAGCTAAGTATGTGCCCGGTTGGCGCACATTTAGGGTATAGTGTTCACCAAACCAAGAAACCATGGGAACCAAGGCATTGAGGTTCACATAGGTGGAACATGGTTTGACAAGCCATGCATTAAAACACATTTAACTGTGTGACTCTGGACATCAAGGTCCACATGGTGGGTGTATGGTTTCACATATTGTGCACCGCTTCCCAGGAAAACATTCACACTGTATTATTTTACATGAAAATTGAATTTAAAACCAACCAAACCCCCAAAAAAACCTCCCATTTGACCATGGATTGGGATTTAATAGCTTTTGAGTAATCCAGAGCATTCTATAGGAGATCCATGTTTGTCTGATGTCCATTCATTGAGATTCAAATCCTAAATCAGAGATTCACTCTTCTCCCATTAAGTGGATATCATCCTGATGCCCATCCCTTTATTTTTTACCTCTACCTTGAGCTTTTAATGTAATATTTCATATATTTCTTTAGATATATTCCTATTTGGTGAGATATATTTCTATGGTTTTAGATCAATATCTTGATTGATAAGATCATGATATACATTATCTTGATTTAACGATTTAGATATAGAATTCAGGTCTACGTTATTATGCTTCTAGGATTTTAGGGATTTCCATTGAATTATCATCCATCAAACAATTATTATAGGTGGTATAACAATTAATTCCCATAGTCTAGGATTTTATGTGTGTATTAAATGTTTTTGAATTTCCATCATTCTATGGAAATTGATTTCAAAATAGGGTTGACTAGGCTATCCAATTGATTTAACAAATCTGTGATGAATTAAATGATTTGTTGAGGATTTAATCATGTGACTAAAAGGATTCCATATAAGATAATTTTTATTATATTTTTTAGATAAAATGATTTTTATCTAGATAATTAATCATGGGATTAATTATGAGATATCGAATTGGTTTTGATGAGATAAATAATTGGGAACTAATTATCATATTTGAGATTATGATATAGATAAATAATTTTGGATTAATAATCAATATTTTATATTTATTATGTGATAATTAATTCAATAAAATATATAATGGGATATAACTTCTGATATTAGTTAATTAATTTCATAATTACTTAATGGTATTAGGGCATTTAGTTAATTATTTTGTTAAGTAATAGATTTTATTTATGAAAGTAATTGCAGGATTAGTAATGGATGTGATGTGGATAATTAATTATGAATTAATTATGTGATAATGAATGAGAACATGGTCATTCTAATTTGAGTAATATACAAGGTAACATGGTCATTATACTTTTGAGTAAAGTGAATGGGGACATGGAAATTTTATTAAGGACAACACATGGTAACATGGAAATCTTACTTATGAGTTATGGGAATGGGAACATGATCATTCTATTTAGGTGTAAGAATGGTATCATGGTCTTCTTACATAAATTTGTGATATTGGTATCATTGATTATGTGGAATAAAAATGTAAAATAAATGAATGAATATACTGGAACTCTATGTTAGGGCCTCACACAATAATATTTCAAACTCCGAATGAGTTGAATTAGGTATTGAGATATCATAACACCGTTAAATACATTTAGGGATTGTAACAGCCCGAGATTTTATGAAAAATATTCTTTTTTATTTCACTAATGTCTTGTGTTGTACGCTACACCAAAAGGAGCTTGCACAACACGCATCGTTGACTTGCCTTGCATTACACGCAATCACGACCTTCCTCGATAGCGTATGTAGTACGCAATACCGAGTTTCACTAAACAACGATATGCTATTAAAATATTATTATAACTAGCCGTTATGAATAGTAATAACCACCTTTTAAAATTTTAGAAATTTTAGATCTCAAAATGGACTTCATTTTTGAATTCGGAGTATCAAATTTAGCCTAAGGTGAAATTTTGGTACTTTTCTGATAACTTTCATATTCTGATGAATAGTAAAAATTACTAAATTATAATTAAAAACAACTTTTTTAATCGAAATAATTAATAGTGATAAATAATTAATTTGAGTGGTTTTAAAGTATATTTAGAATAATTTTTTACAATTCAATACAATGTTGGTCATTGTATGTAATTTCACATTTACACCAGACATAAACAGGTGTTAATCTTTTGATAGTTATTATCTCTTAAAAACACGCTATTTGTTGTGACAGCGGAAATTAATTATAAAACTAATTAATGCAACTTATATGATGGAAATTTTGTAAAATAGAAATCATTTTTGAATTTGGAATATCAATTATAGCCAAGGGTGAAATTTTAGTACTTCTCTGAAAACTTTCAATTTTTGATGAATAGTGAAACCACTAAGTGGTAGGTTAAAAACTGAATTTTGCATAAAACTTAATTTTACCACTTCTATGAATGGAATTTCGAAAATCTGACAGACACGGTTAATATCAAAGACTAAAATGTGGTTCAATGAGATGAAAATAATTTTTGGTGAATAGTAACTTTTTACTTTTTTTTACCACGGTTAATAGTAAATAGGGTAACTAAGGGTAAATATGATATTACTATTACCCTAACACATTTCCTAATTCTATTGGATAAGTGTAATTCGACCAAAAACAACCTTAGGAATATAATATGACCATTTAGGTCCACTTGGATTAGATTATGACATTTAATATTATTTTATTTAATGAGTAGTTAAAATAGTTAAAATCAAAGTTTAATTACTAAAACATTTTTAATATGGGGTTATACATAAGTTAATTCGACTATAAATATTAATTAGAAAGATAAATAGATTTCCTACATAATGATATTTTATTTATAATTTTTAGACTTTAAATAAATTAATTTATTTATGACACAACGATGATGCAGTAATTACCCTTTTAAGGAAATATTAACATAATTGATGTTATAAATGCTAAAATGAATGTAATTTGAGACTTTTTATGAATTCCACTAATTTTATATGTTACTATGTGATATTAGTGTTGATTTAAACAACATGTTTCGAACATATAATTCTGTTATGACTTTCAGAAAAATCATATATCAAATAGTGTCAAAATTGACACAAAATAGTTTTTAAATCAAATATTATATTATTAATTGTTATTTTATTCCTAAAAATATAAGGTTCGGCCAAATGACTTATATAAGGATATATATATTAATAATAAACAATTTGGGGTTCGTTTGGCATGTTATAGTAAGTGTATTAACCATATAGTGAAAGAAAACAAAAAGACACGGTAAAAGTTAAATTATTTAACTTAGAGTTAAATATAATTGATATGGTTAAAATAATACCCAAAACTTGTCTAAATCCTATTGGTTGATAGTATTGCGACCCATACCCACTTTATCTTCGAAATAATACCCTTTGGAACCATTATAAACCGATTTTGACATTAATATAAAATAATATTTTGAGGTATTCCTAAGGTGCCCCTCTCCTCCCTTATAAAAGGACACCTCCTCCCCCTCCTCCTCACACCAATTTGAGCACTCAAGCTCAGAAACACCCTGCCAAAATCTCTTCTACACTTCCCTAGCAACATCCTAGAGGTTCCGGTATTCCTCAAAAACCAATTTTAGTGCCCTAAGAGGAGATCTCAAAGAGGCGCTTCAAAGAAGAGGTAATTACCGTTACCAATTCTTTCATCTTTATTTCTTCTTCCACTTATTCTTCTTAGGTTGTTTCATTATGAAGTAATAACATCAGTATCACTAATATACTGATATGTTATTATAAGTATGAAACAACCCTATTTCACCATCTATCCATCCTACGGAAAAAGAAATCACCGCGCGTGCGTACGTACGGAATACCGTCTCCACGCCGTGGTGTAATCTATTTTCCACCACCACCTTACATGGATGGGTATAATGGTGTAAAGAATAACTATGCATAGTTATTAAAAAATCATATTGATTCTGATATATTGTATAATCCACTCCAATTCAATTCAATATTTATGGAAATGATATCATCGCTCGTGCGTACGTACGGACTACCGTCTCCACGACGCGATGAGATTCATTCTCCATGTTAACCATTTAAGAATGATTATAAAGTATATATAAGAAATAATAATTAAATATATGACATTATAAAGCTACTGGATTTATGTGTATATATATATATATGTATGTCATCTACTTACTTCCATTCAAGACAATAAGAAAAGGAAAACCACGTTCATGCGTACGTACGGACTACCGACTCCATGAACGGTGTTTTTCATTTCATTTATCTATCTATTATATATATATATACTGAATATATATGATATATAAATAATATTTTATATTCTGGAAGTAAGTAAATCATGATATAAGTAATAATAATGTCAAGAACAACAAGTCAAAACACCTACGATAAATGGAACGATTTTACCCAAAATGCTTCTTTAACATGGAATTTACAAAAGAACGGGTAATATAATGTCATAAGTGACCCATATATGATATCATAAAAATGAATATGATTCATTAATAAGTCAATGACATTATTTAAATCATTATACAGGAGGTTCAGACACATACGAAGCAAATCGGACCTAAGGTAAGGAAAATATCACAATCTCATTTTTATCCGAGATTGTTTATTCGTAAGTATTTACTGGGTTGTATTTTATCATCCACATCAATGTTTCATAAATATGTAATATTATTTCCATCCAACTACAATTTTTTAAATCCAATTTTACCCTTTGGTGAGTTTTTTGTAAAAGAAATGAAATGAATCTTTTTTCGTTTTCCGTACGAGGTACTTTTTGACTTTTCCGACAAAAGTACGAAGAATGTTTTTTTAATCTTATATGGCATGAATGGATTTTTAAAAACATTATTTCCAAGAAGCTTCCTTTACAATTTTTCATGTTTATTTTTAATCAACTTCTTTTAGTTTAATATTTTATGACATGTTAAGAAAGGAAAAGTGTTTTTGAAGTAGAAATGATATTTTCCTCAAGAATGAAGTTCAAGTGTTTTAGAAAAGTTATTTTCCATCTAAGATAATAAAGGGTTATATTTTTATCCCTATTATTACATTGATCTGATTATGTTGTGATGGAATTATTTTTATGAATTCCTTTATCATATATGAATTTTTTTATGATTTCATGATGTTTAAGACTCCCATTTTTATTACATGGGTTATTCTATGATGGATGGTTTATGATTCTGTGGAACACATAAGAATGGTATCATTATGAGATGGGTGGGACCTATTTATCCCTCCAATGCATTGGGTAAATATTTTATATCTCATGAGATAGACAGGGATGGAACGGTAGGTTATACCGATTCAGTGAAACAGGACTGAAACGAGGGTTACTCGATTCAGAAAGGGACTTTGTCCACTATGATAGTCTTGGAAATGAGTCTTTACTAACAAGAAATGATTCTCTATGAATATGTGTGAATTCCACAAAGTTTCATTTTTAAGTTATGATTATTGTGATTACATTTCACTGCCATGATTTACCCCATGTTATGAAATTATGATCTCTTTTGCAGGTTAAGATTTCCAAAAGTTATGTGCTTATGTTTATGATGTGATTGATATTTCTTTTGTTTACCCTTACTGAGCATTTGAGCTCACCCTTTTATGTTTTCTTTTCCCCAGGATATAAAGAAAGGTTTTAGGTAAAAAAAGGAAGATCTTTATGGGAGATTTTGAAGATCTTTCAATACGATTAGAAGATTATATTCCGATTTTCCAAAGACACTAAACTATTACGATCCTTGTGTGTGTTTTTTTTATGTACTAAGTATTCCGCAATTGTAATGTAATGTCCATGTACGTCAGGCTTCGGGTCTCTACAGTTGGTATCAGAGGAAAGGTTTAGTCAACCTTTGGAAACTAGGATGCGAAAACGTTAGTGAGATCCCTAGAGATATTTCTACGGTATGTCTAGGGATGTCCATAAGGTTAAGTATACGTATAGGTTATAGTACTAGAACTATGCTAACGATCATAGAATTAATCCTAAGATGTTAGATATTGAAGGTACTCCCCCTTTATAATGTTGTTTTCCCTAGCATGATTTTTGCCTCTCACACTATTCTTTTTGGGTTTTAGACGATGGCTGGAACCCGAAGGAACCGTGTTGATCAATGCAATGGACAATGCAATGATTGTCCTCCTGAACAAACAAATGTTATGGGAGATGGAGTGCAGAATCTTATTTCTATACTTACACAAGCTATGAATCATTCTGGATATCCAAATGAGCAGAGAAGGGAACAATATTCTATTGAGTCCTTCATGAGGAAACGTCCACCTTCTTTCAGTGGGACTTCTGATCCACTTGTTGCTGAACAATGGATCAGTACCACTGAAAAGATATTTTCAGTTCTTCAATGTTTTGATCATGATAAATTCATCTTAGCAGTATATCATTTGGAAGGTGAAGCTGATCAATGGTGGAATCTTATCAAGAATACAAGGCAACGAGATGAAATTGAGTCCATGGAATGGGACGAGTTCAAGAACTTATTTTTCAATAAGTACTTCCCTCATATTCTTTGAACAAATATGGAGAAGGAGTTTCTTGAACTAATGCAAAAGGATGATGAATCTGTTGGTATATACGAAGCGAATTTTAAAAGACTTGCAAGTTATGCATCTGGCATTATCATCCAACCTGAAAGTAAAGTTGATCGATTTTTCAGTGGCTTAAAACCAAGTCTTCGAAGGGAATTATCTATAAGAGACTTCAGTAGCTGTGAAGAAATTGTGCGTTGTGCTATCAAGGTAGAAATGGAAGTTGGTGTTACATATCCATCTCATGGTTTTGACAAGAAACGAAAGATGGAGTTCAAGGAGAAATCACAGAATAATGGTGAAAAGAAGATTAATGTTTCCTTATGCACAAATTGTGGAAAGAAGCATGGTGGAGATTGTCTTAAAGGGACTAGAAAATGTTTTAAGTGTGGAAAAGAAGGTCATCGAGCAGTTGAGTGTTGAAGTAATGGAAAAAGGGGTTCTAATGATGTGAATAAAGCAAACACTGCAGAGAACGCACCACCAACACTTCAGTGCTTCAAGTGCAAGGAAATGGGGCATTATGCTAATAAATGCCCTAATCCAAGGGTTAGTGATGATCAACATGAGCAACCACTGAAGGCAAAGGACAAAGGGAAGTCACATGCGATCACTATTGGAAATGTTGAATATGACAACGATGTGGTGGAATGATTAAGTGTTTATGTAATGGGATTCCAAAATAATGTTGTATCATTGAGTATTGCAATATTTATTTATGTGGTATTCAAATTGATTGAGATATTTTTTGGAAATAAGATGATATGCGCATAATGAAGGGAAAACGAGAAATTGAAATGTTTAACAGTATTCATGAGCTCATGATTGATATAAGGACTAAGTGATATCATGGTTTGAGTATATAGAATTTTGAGGATTTTGGTATGTGGAAAGTGTTAACTTTAAACTGCATTCATGTTTTCACTATGGTATTCAAGAGAATACATGATTAAGGAAATTGAATGTTTGGAATGTGACCAACAAAACATATCTTATGATATATGGGGATCAACGATGGTATTAAATCTCTGGTAATCGTTTTCACTATGTTATGAGAGTTGACTGTAGTATTATGGATAAGCCTAAAGATTGAAATGGATTATGTTGGAAATAGGTGAGTATTGTTTAATGATAGAAGTTTTTTTTCGATATTATTGATGGGATGTTATAGTAATGTAGTTTTAGAAAAAGGACAACCTGCAGGACGAGCGACAACCCATCGCTTCGGACAAGGGTGTGGGAATCGAACCCACAACCGAAGTGTGACTGGCCTTTATTGCCTACCACTGGCCTACAAGAAGTCCCTGTTTAGTAGAAACTAGTTTTATTATATTAAGCAGTATGATATATGAAGTATAAGTCCATTTTAGGAACCATATGTGATTAATCTCACTATAGATTGACTTATGTATATAATTTTTGCTAACCTTTTGTTTGAGACAGATGGAATGACCCGTCATTCTATCACATGATCTGCTAACACTTCACGAATAACAAAATCAACATAATTTATTTAAGAGATGAAGTGGAAATTGTTCGAGGCATGAACAACAGTGAGATTGTACCAAAATAAAGAAAGTATTTATTCTAATTCAAATTTTCATCTTTAGGGAAATGATCTTGAAAACCAAAAATGTTGTCCTAGTGATCTTATACCTGATGAATCAGATGGTACCTTAGATCGTCACAAATTTATGGATTTGTGATTACTGGATTTTCCATAGCCATGTTCTCTACCACTCTCCATCATAACATGATGGTTAGATTTCTCTTCCATATCCATATTTTCACCTATGTGGAAACCCAGTGATTAGTTTATTTGGGTAATCGTTACATTTCATACTTTAGTTTTTAAAGCCAAGTTTTGGTATTCCTTTTACCATGTGGGTTTCTATTAAAGAAACTTTCAAATAGTAAACCATTTATAACCCCGACGAATTTCGATGGCGAAATTCATTTTAAGGGGGGTAGAATGTAACAGCCCGAGATTTTATGAAAAATATTCTTTTTTATTTCACTAATGTCTTGTGTTGTACGCTACACCAAAAGGAGCTTGCACAACACGCATCCTTGACTTGCCTTGCATTACACGCAATCGCGACCTTCCTCGATAGCGTATGTAGTACGCAATACCGAGTTTCACTATACAACGATATGCTATTAAAATATTATTATAACTAGCCGTTATGAATAGTAATAACCACCTTTTAAAATTTTAGAAATTTTAGATCTCAAAATGGACTTCATTTTTGGATTCGGAGTATCAAATTTAGCCTAAGGTGAAATTTTGGTACTTTTCGGATAACTTTCATATTCTGATGAATAGTGAAAATTACTAAATTATAATTAAAAACAACTTTTTTAATCGAAATAATTAATAGTGATAAATCATTAATTTGAGTGGTTTTAAAGTATATTTAGAATATATTTTTACAATTCAATACAATGTTGGTCATTGTATGTAATTTCACATTTACAACAGACATAAACAGGTGTTAATCTTTTGATAGTTATTATCTCTTAAAAACACGCTATTTGTTGTGACAGCGGAAATTAATTATAAAACTAATTAATTCAACTTATATGTTGGGAATTTTTTAAAATAGAAATCATTTTTGAATTCGTAATATCAATTATAGCCTAGGTTGAAATTTTAGTACTTTTCTGAAAACTTTCAATTTTTGATGAATAGTGAAACCACTAAGTGGTAGGTTAAAAACTGAATTTTGCATAAAACTTAATTTTACCACTTCTGTGAATGGAATTTCGAAAATCCGACAGACACGGTTAATATCAAGGACTAAAATGTGGTTCAATGAGATGAAAATAATTTTTGGTGAATAGTATCTTTTTACTTTTTTTTACCACGGTTAATAGTAAATAGGGTAACTAAGGGTAAATATGATATTACTATTAACCTAACACATGTCCTAATTCTATTGGATAAGTGTAATTCGACCAAAAACAACCTTAAGAATATAATATCACCATTTAGGTCCACTTGGATTAGATTATGACATTTAATATTATTTTATTTAATGAATAGTTAAAATAGTTAAAATCAATGTTTAATTACTAAAATTTTTTTAATATGGGGTAATACATAAGATAAATTCGACTATAAATATTCATTAGAAAGATAAAAAGATTTCCTACATAATAATATTTTATTTATAATTTTTAGACTTTAAATAAATTAATTTATTTATGACACAACGATGATGCAGTAATTACCCTTTTAAGGAAATATTAACATAATTGATGTTATAAATGCTCAAATGAATGTAATTTGAGACTTTTTATGAATTCCACTAATTTTATATGTTACTAGGATATATTAGTGTTGATTTAAACAACTTGGTTCGAACATATAATTCTGTTATGACTTTCAAAAAAATCATATATCAAATAGTGTCAAAATTGAAACAAAATAGTTTTTAAATCAAATATTATATTATTAATTGTTATTTTATTCATAAAAATATAATGTTCGGCCAAATGACTTATATAAGGATATATATATTAATAATAAACAATTTGGGGTTCGTTTGGCATGTTATAGTAAGTGTATTAACCATATAGTGAAAGAAAACAAAAAGACACGGTAAAAGTTAAATTATTTATCTTAGAGTTAAATCTAATTGATAAGGTTAAAATAATACCCTAAACTTGTCTAAATCCTATGGGTATATAGGATTGCGACCCATACCCACTTTAGATTCGAAATAATACCCTTTGGAACCATTATAAACTGATTTTGACATTAATATAAAATAATATTTTGAGGTATTCTTAAGGTGCCCCTCTCCTCCCTTATAAAAGGACACCTCCTCCCCCTCCTCCTCACACCAATTTGAGCACTCAAGCTCCGCCAACCCCTGCCAAAATATCTTCTCCACTTCCCTAGCAACATCCTAGAGGTTCTGTTCTTCCTCGAAGACCAATTTTAGTGCCCTAAGAGGAGGTCTCAAAGAGGCGCTTCAAAGTAGAGGTAATTACCGTTTCCAATTCTTTCATCTTTATTTCTTCTTCCACTTCTTCTTCTTAGGTTGTTTCATTATGAAGTAATAACATAAGTATCACTAATATAATTATATGTTATTATATGTATGAAACAACCCTATTTCACCATCTATCCATCCTACGGAAAAAGAAATCACCGCGCGTGCGTACGTACGGAATACCGTCTCCACGCCGTGGTGTAATCTATTTTCCACCACCACCTTACATGGATAGGTATAATGGTGTAAAGAATAACTATACATAGTTATTACAACATCATATTGATTATGATATATTGTATAATCCACTCCAATTCAATTCAATATTTATGGAAATGATATCATCGCTCGTGCGTACGTACGGACTACCGTCTCCACGACGCGATGAGATTCATTCTCCATGTTAACCATTTAAGAATGATTATAAAGTATATATAAGAAATAATAATGAAATATATGACATTATAAAGCTACTGGATTTATGTATATATATATATATATATATATATGTATGTCATATACTTACTTCCATTCACGACAATAAGGAAAGTAAAACAGCGTTCATGCGTACGTACGGACTACCGACTCAATGAACGGTGTTTTTCATTTCATTTATCTTTATATTATATATATATATATATATACTGAATATATATTATATATAAATCATATTTTATATTCTGGAAGTAAGTAAATCATGATATAAGTAATAATAATGTCAAGAACAACAAGTCAAAACACCTACGATAAATGAAATGATTTTACCCAAAACGCTTCTTTAACATGGAATTTACAAAAGAACGGGTAATATAATGTCATAAGTGAACCATATATGATATCATAACAATGAATATGATTATTTAATAAGTCAATGACATTATTTAAATCATTATACTGGAGGTTCGGACACATACGAAGCAAATCAGACCTAAGGTAAGGGAAATATCACAATCTCATTTTTATCCGAGATTGTTTATTCGTAAGTATTTACTGGGGTGTATTTTATCATCCACATCAATGTTTCATAAATATGTAATATTATTTCCACCGAACTACAATTGTTTAAATCCAATTTTACCCTTTGGTGAGTTTTTAGTAAAAGAAATGAAAGGAATCTTTTGTCGTTTTCCGTACGAGGTACTTTTTGACTTTTCCGACAAAAGTACGAAGAATGTTTTTTTTAACTTATATGGCATGAATGGATTTTTAGAAACATTATTTCCAAGAAGCTTCCTTTACAATTTTTCAAGTTTATTTTTAATCAAATTCTTTTAGTTTAAAATTGTACGACATGTTAAGAAAAAAAAGTGTTTTTGAAGTAGAAAGGATATTTTCTTCAAGAATGAATTTCAAGTGTTTTATCAAAATTATTTTCCATATAAGATAATAAAGGGTTCTATTTTTATCCCTATTATTACATTGATCTGATTATGTTGTGATGGAATTAGTTTTATGAATTACTTTATCATATATGAATTGTTTTATGATTTCATGATGTTTAAGACTCCCATTTTTATTACATGGGTTATTCTATGATGGATGGTTTATGATTTTGTGGCACACATAAGAATGGTATCATTATGAGATGGGTGGGAACTATATCTCCCTTCAATGCATTGGGTAAAGATTTTATATCTCATGAGATAGACAGGGATGGAACGGTAGGTTATACCGGTTCAGTGAAACAGGACTGAAACGAGGGTTACTCGATTCAGAAAGGGACTTTATCCACTATGATAGTCTTGGAAATGAGTCTTGACTAACAAGAAATGATTCTATATGATTATGTGTGAATGCCACAAAGTTTCATGTTTTAAGTTATGATTATTGTGATTACATTTCACTGCCATGATTTACCCCATGTTATGAAATTATGATCTCTTTTGCAGGTTAAGATTTCCAAAAGTTTTGTGCTTATGTATATGATGTGATTGATATTTCTTTTGTTTACCCTTACTGAGCATTTGAGCTCACCCTTTTATGTTTTCTTTTCCCCAGGATATAAAGAAAGGTTTTAGGTAAAAAAAAGGAAGATCTTTATGGGATATTTTGAAGATCTTTCACCACGATTAGAAGATTATATTCCGAGTTTCCAAAGACACTAAACTATTACGATCCTTGTGTGTGTGTTTTTTTGTTATGTACTAAGTATTCCACAATTGTAATGTAATGTCCATGTACGTCAGGCTTCGGGTCTCTATAGTTGGTATCAGAGGAAAGGTTCAGTCAACCATTGGAAACTAGGATGCGAAAACGTTAGTGAGATCCCTAGAGATATTTCTACGGTATGTCTAGGGATGTCCATAAGGTTAAGTATACATATAGGTTATAGTACTAGAACTATGCTATTGATCATAGAATTAAACCTAAGATGTTAGATATTGAAGGTACTCCCCCTTTATAATGTTTTTTTCCCTAGCATGATTTTTGCCTCTCACACTATTCTTTTTGGGTTTTAGACGACGGCTGGAACCCGAAGGAACCGTGTTGATCAATACAATGGACAATGCAATGATTGTCCTCCTGAACAAACAAATGTTATGGGAGATGGAGTGAAAAATCTTATTTCTATACTTACACAAGCTATGAATCATTCTGGACTTCCAAATGAGCAGAGAAGGGAACAATATTCTATTGAGTCCTTCATGAGGCAATGTCCGCCTTCATTCAGTGGGACTTCTGATCCACTTGTTGCTGAACAATGGATCAGTACCACTGAAAAGATATTTTCAGTTATTCAATGTTCTGAACATGATAAATTCATCTTAGCAGTATATCGTTTGGAAGGTGAAGCTGATCAATGGTGGAATCTTATCAAGAATACAAGGCAAAGAGATGAAATTGAGTCCATGGAATGGGACATGTTCAAGAACTTATTTTTCAATAAGTACTTCCCTCGTATTCTTCAAACAAAGATGGAGAAGGAGTTTCTTGAACTAAAGCAAAAAAGATGATGAATCTGTTGGTATATACGAAGCGAATTTTACAAGACTTGCAAGGTATGCATCTGGCATTATCATCCAACCTGAAAGTAAAGTTGATAGATTTTTCAGTGGCTTAAAACCAAGTCTTCGAAGGGCATTAGCTATAATAGACTTCAGTAGCTATGAATAAATTGTGCGTTGTGCTATCAAGGTAGAAATGGAAGTTGGTGTTACATATCCATCTCATGGTTTTGACAAGAAACGAAAGATGGAGTTCAAGGAGAAATCTCAGAATAATGGTGAAAAGAAGATTAATGTTTCCTTATTCACAATGTGTGGAAAGAAGCTTAGTGGAGATTGTCTTAAAGGGACTAGAAAATGTTTTAAGTGTGGAAAAGAAGGTCATCGAGCAGCTGAGTGTCGAAGTAATGGAAAAAGGGTTTCTAATGATGTGAATAAAGCAAACACTGCAGAGAACGCACCACCAACACTTCAATGCTCCAAGTGCAAGGAAATGGGGCATTATGCTAATAAATGCCCTAATCCAAGGGTTAGTGATGATCAACATGAGCAACCACTGAAGGCAAAGGACAAAGGGAAGTCACATGCGATCACTATTGGAAATGTTGAATATGACAACGATGTGGTGGACTGATTAAGTGTTTATGTAATGGGATTCCAAAATAATGTTGTATCATTGAGTATTGCAATATTTATTGATTGTATTCAAATTGATTGAGATATTTTTTGGAAATAAGATGATATGCGCATAATGAAGGGAAAATGAGAAACTGAAATGTTTAATAGTATTCATGAGCTCATGATTGATATAAGGACTAAGTGATATCATGGTTTGATTATATAGAATTTTGAGGATTTTGGTATGTGGAAAGTGTTAACTTTAAACTGCATTCATGTTTTCACTAATGTATTCAAGAGAATACATGATTAAGGACATTGAATGTTTGGAATGTGACCAACAATACATATCTTATGATATATGGGGATCAACGATGGTATTAAATCTCTGGTAATCGTTTTCACTATGTTATGAGAGTTGACTGCAGTATTATGGATAAGCCTAAAGATTGAAATGGATTATGTTGGACATAAGTGAGTATTGTTTAAGGATAGAAGTTTTTTTTCGATATTATTGATGTGATGTTATAGTAATGTAGTTTTAGAAAAAGGACAACCTGCAGGACGGGCGACAGCCCATCGCTTCGGACAAGGCTGTGGGAATCGAACCCACAACCGAAGTGTGACTGGCCTTTATCGCCTACCACTGGCCTACAAGAAGTCCCTGTTTAGTAGAAACTAGTTTTATTATATTAAGTAGTATGATATATGAAGTATAAGTCCATTTTAGGAACCATATGTGATTAATCTCACTATAGATCGACTTTTATATATAATTTTTGCTAACCTTTAGTTTGAGACAGATGGAATGACCCGTCATTCTATCACATGATCTGCTAACACTTCACGAATAACAAATTCAACTTCATTTATTTAAGAGATGAAGTGGAAATTGTTCAAGGCATGAACAACAGTGAGATTGTACCAAAATAAAGAAATTATTTATTCTAATTCAAATTTTCAACTTTAGGGAAATGATCTTGAAAACCAAAAATGTTGTTCTAGTGATCTTATACCTGATGAATCAGATGGTACCTTAGATCATCACAAATTTATGGATTTGTGATTACTGGATTTTCCATAGCCATGTTCTCTACCACTCTCCATCAGAACATGATGGTTAGATTTCTCTTCCTTATCCATATTTTCACCTATGTGGAAACCCAGTGATTAGTTTATTTCGGTAATCGTAACATTTCATACTTTAGTTTTTAAAGCCAAGTTTTGGTATTCCTTTTACGATGTGGGTTTCTATTAAAGAAACTTTCGAATAGTAAACCATTTATAACCCCGACGAATTTCGAGGGCGAAATTCATTTTAAGGGGGGTAGAATGTAACAGCCCGAGATTTTATGAAAAATATTCTTTTTTATTTCACTAATGTCTTGTGTTGTACGCTACACCAAATGGAGCTTGCACAACACGCATCCTTGACTTGCCTTGAATTACACGCAATCGCGACCTTCCTCGATAGCGTATGTAGTACGCAATACCGAGTTTCACTAAACAACGATATGCTATTAAAATATTATTATAACTAGCCGTTAGGAATAGTAATAACCAACTTTTAAAATTTTAGAAATTTTAGATCTCAAAATGGACTTCATTTTTGGATTCGGAGTATCAAATTTAGCCTATGGTTAAATTTTGGTACTTTTCGGATAACTTTCATATTCTGATGAATAGTGAAAATTACTAAATTATAATTAAAAACAACTTTTTTAATCGAAATAATTAATAGTGATAAATCATTAATTTGAGTGGTTTTAAAGTATATTTAGAATATATTTTTACAATTCAATACAATGTTGGTCATTGTATGTAATTTCACATTTACACCAGACATAAACAGGTGTTAATATTTTGATAATTATTATCTCTTAAAAACACGCTATTTGTTGTGACATCGGAAATTAATTATAAAACTAATTAATTCAACTTATATGTTGGCAATTTTGTAAAATAGAAATCATTTTTGAATTCGGAATATCAATTATAGCCTAGGGTGAAATTTTAGTACTTTTCTGAAAACTTTCAATTTTTGATGAATAGTGAAACCACAAAGTGGTAGGTTAAAAACTGAATTTTGCATAAAACTTAATTTTACCGCTTCTGTGAATTGAATTTCGAAAATCCTAAAGACACGGTTAATATCAAGGACTAAAATGTTGTTCAATGAGATGAAAATAATTTTTGGTGAATAGTAACTTTTTACTTTATTTTACCACGGTTAATAGTAAATAGGGTAACTAAGGGTAAATATGATATTACTATTACCCTAACACATGTCCTAATTCTATTGGATAAGTGTAATTTGACCAAAAACAACTTTATTAATATAATATGACCATTTAGGTCCACTTGGATTAGATAATGACATTTAATATTATTTTATTTAATGAATAGTTAAAATAGTTAAAATCAAAGTTTAATCACTAAAACATTTTTAATATGGGGTTATACATAAGATAAATTCGACTATAAATATTCATTAGAAATCTAAACAGATTTCCTACATAATGATATTTTATTTATAATTTTTAGACTTTAAATAAATTAATTTATTTATGACACAACGATGATGCAGTAATTACCCTTTTAAGGAAATATTAACATAATTGATGTTATAAATGCTCAAATGAATGTAATTTGAGATTTTTATTAATTACAATAATTTTCTATGTTACTATGATATATTAGTGTTGATTTAAACAACTTGGTTCGAAAATATAATTCTGTTATGACTTTCACAAAAATCATATATCAAATATTGTCAAAATTGACACAAAATAGTTTTTAAATAACATATTATATTATTAATTGTTATTTTATTCCTAAAAATATAAGGTTCGGCCAAATGAAATATATAAGGATATATATATTAATAATAAACAATTTGGGGTTCGTTTGGCATGTTATAGTAAGTGTATTAACCATATAGTAAAAGAAAACAAAAAGACACGGTAAAAGTTAAATTATTTAACTTAGAGTTAAATCTAATTGATAAGGTTAAAATAATACCCTAAACTTGTCTAAATCCTATTGGTTGATAGGATTGCGACCCATACCCACTTTATCTTTGAAATAAGACCCTTTGGAACCATTATAAACCGATTTTGACATTAATATAAAATAATATTTTGAGGTATTCCTAAGGTGCCCCTCTCCTCCCTTATAAAAGGACACCTCCTCCCCCTCCTCCTCACACCAATTTGAGCACTCATGCTCGGCCAAACCCTGCCAAAATCTCTTCTCCACTTCCCTAGAAACATCCTAGAGATTCTGGTCTTCCTCAAAGACCAATTTTAGTGCCCTAAGAGGAGGTCTCAAAGAGGCGCTTCAAAGAAGAGGTAATTACCGTTACCAATTCTTTCATCTTTATTTCTTCTTCCACTTATTCTTCTTAGGTTGTTTAATTATGAAGTAATAACATAAGTATCACTAATATACTGATATGTTATTATAAGTATGAAACAACCCTATTTCACCATCTATCCATCCTACGGAAAAATAAATCACCGCGTGTGCGTACGTACGGAATACCGTCTCCACGCTGTGGTGTAATCTATTTTCCACCACCACCTTACATGGATGGGTATAATGGTGTAAATAATAACTATACATAGTTATTAAAACATCATATTGATTCTGATATATTGTATAATCCACTCCAATTCAATTCAATATTTATGGAAATGATATCATCGCTCGTGCGTACGTACGGACTACCGTCTCCACGACGCGATGAGATTCATTCTCCATGTTAACCATTTAAGAATGATTATAAAGTATATATAAGAAATAATAATTAAATATATGACATTATAAAGCTACTGGATTTATGTATATACATATATATGTATGTCATCTACTTACTTCCATTCAAGACAATAAGGAAAGGAAAACAGTGTTCATGCGTACGTACGGACTACCGACTCCATGAACGGTGTTTTTCATTTCATTTATCTATCTATTATATATATATATATACTGAATATGTAAGATATATAAATCATATTTTATATTCTGGAAGTAAGTCAATCATGATATAAGTAATAATAATGTCAAGAACAACAAGTCAAAACACCTACGATAAATGAAACGATTTTACCCAAAACGCTTCTTTAACATAAAATTTACAAAAGAACGGGTAATATAATGTCATAAGTGAACCATATATGATATCATAACAATGAATATGATTCTTTAATAAGTCAATGCCATTATTTAAATCATTATGCAGGAGGTTCGGACACATACGAAGCAAATCGGACCTAAGGTAAGCGAAATATCACAATCTCATTTTTATCCGAGATTGTTTATTCGTAAGTATTTACTGGGGTGTATTTTATCATCCACATCAATGTTTCATAAATATGTAATATTATTTCCATCCAACTAAAAATTTTTAAATCCAATTTTACCCTTTGGTGTGTTTTTAGTAAAAGAAATGAATGGAATCTTTTGTCGTTTTCCGTACGAGGTACTTTTTGACTTTTCCGACAAAAGTACGAAGAATGTTTTTTTTAACTTATACGGCATGAATGGATTTTTAAAAACATTATTTCCAAGAAGCTTCCTTTACAAGTTTTCAAGTTTATTTTTAATCAACTTCTTTTAGTTTAAAATTGTATGACATGTTAAGAAAGGAAAAGTGATTTTGAAGTAGAAAGGATATATTCCTCAAGAATGAAGTTCAAGTGTTTTATCAAAATTATTTTCCATATAAGATAATAAAGGGTTCTGTTTTTATCCCTATTATTACATTGATCTGATTATGTTGTGATGGAATTATTTTTATAAATTCCTTTATCATATATGAATTGTTTTATGATTTCATGATGTTTAAGACTCCCATTTTTATTACATGGGTTATTCTATGATGGATGGTTTATGATTTTGTGGCACACATAAGAATGGTATAATTATGAGATGGGTGGCACCTATATCTCCCTCCAATGCATTTGGTAAAGATTTTATATCTCATGAGATAGAAAGGGATGGAACGGTAGGTTATACCGGTTCAGTGAAACAGGACTGAAATGAGGGTTACTCGATTCAGAAAGGGACTTTGTCCACTAAGATAGTCTTGGCAATGAGTCTTGACTAACAAGAAATGATTCTCTACGATTATGTGTGAATGTCACAAAGATTCATGTTTTAAGTTATGATTATTGTGATTACATTTCACTGCCATGATTTACCCCATGTTATGAAATTATGATCTCTTTTGCAGGTTAAGATTTCCAAAAGTTATGTGCTTATGTATATGATGTGATTGATATTTCTTTTGTTTACCCTTACTGAGCATTTGATCTCACCCTTTTATGTTTTCTTTTCCTCAGGATATAAAGAAAGGTTTTAGGTAAAAAAAGGAAGATCTTTTTGGGAGATTTTGAAGATCTTTCACCACGATTAGAAGATTATATTCCGAGTATCCAAATTCACTAAACTATTACGATCCTTGTGTGTGTGTTTTTTTGTTATGTACTAAGTATTCCTCAAATGTAATGTAATGTCCACGTACGTCAGGCTTCGGGTCTCTACAGCGATGGAATGAAGAGGGTATCAATATTTAATATTACCAAGAGAACTCTTCATTTTTTGGTATGGGATAATGTTAGTATTGAGGTATGAGCCTCTTTGGGATCCCTAGAGATAATGTAGATAAATAATAATAAAAGATAATGTAATAACTGGGTATTTATTCATTGATTATATTTTTTATAGATCTTTATACACTATACTTTTAATGGATTTTTTCTAGACACTGATCGTGGTGGATTATTGGGCATACTCACACCCTATTCAAGATACCTGATTCGTACCTGAAAGAACGTTTTTGCTGCAGGACATGCTATGGGAATATGTCATATGATATATGGATAGTTGGGGATATATGTTGAAGGAGGGAAACAGATGTGATTTGGGACCCACATGGGTGTCATGGGTGTATTTATCTTTTAGTTTTGTTTCAATGAACTTGACCCTTATATACACATCGCATGTTTTTCCTTTTAGTTGGATACTATAGTTGCTATTTTTGTTATCTCATGACATTGGTATTGTTATGGTGAATTATGCTTCTAAATTTGTTTATCTATTTCAGCTGGTGTTTGACACTAAAAAATATTGTATAGACTCTCAATGAATAACTTACATGACCCTCAGTAAGAGTCATTAGCCTATTGTGTATGGTGATGCATGCTTGAGGTCTCACAGAGAAGCTGCGTGAGGAAACGTAGGTGGAAACCTTGTTGGGAAGTTACAGTATATTATGATTTTAATTCTATTGGTTTTAAGGTAATATTTTTATTAAAAATGATTATATATAACCTTATATTCTGTGAAATTTATTTACTACTTATTAATGTTTAAAATTATTTCATTATGATAATGTAATTAATTTTTATATGTTTTCCCACGACTAATAGTTTTCCTTCTTTGTGTATCCTTTACTATGTATTATACGATCATCCCATTTTATGAAATATTTTCCACATTATTTAAAGTAAATTTGGTTCGAGGATGGGATAATGGAAAATTTATGTGATTTAAACATGAAAGTAAAATATGTATCTTTTTAAAACTTTTCATTTTTTGAAAAAATGGATAGTGAGTATAAGTGTCTACTTTGTATTATTTGAGTATTTATGTATTAGTTATGGATTAATTATATCAATCTGTAAACATGAAAATTTCCTCAATATGAAATATAATAAATTGTTGACATGTCTCATTACTAAGTATTTTTTATGGGTGGGGCCGTATAGGTGGTATTTGAGGGAGGTTTAGACAAATTTAGATGTTATGGTGATATTTAACCATAAGTTACAAGTTATATATAACCACAATGATTATCATAATAGAAACAGTTAGAGTTATTTTTGATAAATTGAATTAGTTTTAGTTAACATGAATAAATATGTATTATTATTTATCTTCAACATAATATAGCATATGATGATTTTATTGATATACACACACTATAAGTTTTAGTTTTTTTAAATTACTAAATATAGTAGGGACTAATGTAAAAATGGACATAAAAAAATTTGGTGGTTCACTAAAAAAGAAACCCAATTAAATAAGATATGTAATGAGGACTCTCGTAGTTTTTCTAAACAAACTTTTAAGAGTAACGATTAACCACTAGATCCTTGGTGAGTTTTCTAATTCATCATATAGAAGAGAAATTAATACCTATGGATGTTCATGGAATATTCATAATGGTATTTATATTCGAAGAAATTTGCATCAAGG
Organism: Viscum album; assembly: GCA_963277665.1. Lineage (NCBI taxonomy): Eukaryota > Viridiplantae > Streptophyta > Magnoliopsida > Santalales > Viscaceae > Viscum > Viscum album. The sequence continues at coordinate 1,423,892,363 of OY728148.1, read as the reverse complement.
ATGTGTAAATAAACTCCAATGAAAATGTATTAATGGGATGGGTTGATGTAATAGATGTCGTAATGAAGGTTAAAAATTAGTAAAATTCAATGGAAAAAGGAAGTGCTCTACTGACTATAGGAATGGGAATGAATTTATTTCCAAGCAATCAATTGAATGTTTTAAATATGGGAAGTACAATAATTTTGAAAATAAATGTCGTAAGAATAAGGTTCATCAAAGGGATTAGGATGATCTCAAAAATATATGTTTAATAATACTCAATGTCATTCCAATTGATGATTAGGAAACTGAAAATGGCCTATGAAGGGTATGTATTATTACTTGTATCATGTTTAGACATTATCTATTATTAAACAATAATTCATGTTTTTGGTTGTAGGAATGAAATGTTATGTAATAATATGGATAGTCTTGGTTGAAGGATCACAAAGAAGTATGAACCATTAAAATGTGTACATATAATGAATTCTAGAGCTACATTAGTCTTTAGAAATATGAAATGCTTAAAAGTATTAATGATCTTTTGATGAGGGGGTTACTGCAGAAAAATTTTCTCTACTACATGTAACTCTGAAGTATGTTATGTGAAAATGTTATTTCATGAGGAAATATATTTTCTTGGGTGAAAAAATTAAAATGGTGATGATAACCATTAGGGTTTATATGATCTTTGATTTTGAGGTAATTATAGATTATTACATTTTTTGATTTAATATGCATGATATGAGATAAAAATTGATAGTAAAACATATAAGTTTTACTTATGATAATTTTATATCATTTCATAAATGTTATATAATTATAAAATTTTAGGAAAATAACTACCCGTGGGAAGCGTGTCAACCCATCATGCATTATAAGGGTGTGGAAATGAAACCCACAACCGAAGTGAGAGAAGACTATATTTCCTACCAACTACATATTATAATTCCTTGGTCAATGTTCCATTTTATTTATTGTTAAATTATTTTATGTAATAAGAAAATGTTGACATTAGGAACTTAGTTTTTATCAAATGGATAAACATAGTATAGGAAAAAGATTTGGTGATTAAGTGATAAATTTTATTTTGGAAGACGTTCACTATTTGGGGTACCCTATATGCCAATGAAAAATATATTACAATAGAATTTTATTTTAGGAGTAATTTTTGAATTTTATTTTTGAAGAATCTATGATTTAATTATGTACTTACGATGATTCATGAAATTTATGGAATTTATTGAAAAATCTGGGAGAATATGTGAATTTGGAAATTATTTTTTTCTATGAGACATCCAGAGTGATCGATGTTATTTGGAGATAAAAGGAAATGTAATCAAATTAATCTAATATTTGGGTTTTGATCATTGTTTGTATTTTTTTGATGTATATCTTGTACAAGTATTTTTTGAATGGGCTATTTTGATCAGTTTGTATTATGGTTGATTTTTGCTGATTAAAATTTGTTTTTCATCCTCCAATAGTTTACACTTTTTAGAGGATTATTTTATGTTATCCTAACCGTATTGGTTTTATATAATGTTTCAAGATATGGGAAATATGTAGTAAATTTTTTTGGGATTATTTTATTTTTTATTATTGGATTGAAGTGTTTCATGTGTGAAAAATACAACTTGTATACTAATCATTTTGAGAAAAAGATGAGTTCTGGTGGAATTAGATTAATTGATGAAACTATAATTTTCATTTAATTACAATTTATTATGTTTTTATTCTATTTAGTAAAATAATTCCTCAACTATTTAAAAAGGAAATTAAAGATGAAAAATTTTTATCTGGTTACATTTATTAATGGAATTTTGACCCATCAAATATTTATGGTTTAATGATGCTTAAATTTTCCATGATCAAGTTTTCTATTACAATCTATTAGTCTGTGATATATGGTTTCTTCATCCACATCCATGTATTCTTATATGGAATACCTGAATTTGTTTTCTCAGGTATCAATTATAATTCTATTTTGATCTATTAAAGTGGATGTTTTATTGACAGTTCTTCCATTGTGGATTTCAATAATGCAAAGAAAATATTTAAATGTGTGGGGATAAAATTTCCAAAAGTTGGAAAGGTTGTAAAATACCCAGTAATTATTGAGTAATATTTTTTCATATTTACTAATATTTATGAATTATATTTTACCATAATGGAACTCTATTTATGATAGAATACCTCTTATGTGACAATGGGTTTTTCTGTAATCATACATTGCATGAATGATTTATTTAAAATAGAAATTTTAAATTTAATTATTCTCTCTGGTAGTGATCACCTAGCAATTATTATGACGGGAATTAAAAATAATAAAATAATTAAGAATTATAGTTTAAACCTATTTTTATAATCATTCATTGGTTACCAAATTAATTAATAAATTACATAAAATCTAAATGAATATAAAAGATGTGTTTTTCTACGAAAAACAATTTCAATGCAAACATGTGATTTTATAAATAAATATAATAACTCACGACTGATTTTTTTAATTAAATATATATGTAATATAATAATTTTAATTTATTAAACAAATATTATATTTTTTATAGACATGTTTTATGAAACAATTACATTTTCTGATAAAACTAGTATTAAAGAAGCATTATCACCACCTTTTGATGGATTACCCATTTCAGAAATTGTGTTGGACACTTTTATATGTTCTATGAGCCAAAGATAAATAATTCCATTGAATTTCTACATCAAAATCTAGTTTGTTTATATTTTTTATTTTTTATGATATCATTCATATTTTAACGAATAATAAAAAATTCATGATTATAATTCAAAGAAACTTTTTTGTCTAATTTATTTGTTTTTTTTAATATTATCCTTTTAAACGGTTTTAAGGAATAATTTGATGACGTTTTTATCATTTAATTCAATGCAGTTCGTATTATATTTTCGTCAAATTAAAATTAAATAGAAAATCTATGCGAACTTTTAAACATATCAATTTAAAAACCTATTTTCTAAATTATTCATACATGATTAGTGTTAAACCAAATTTAACCAACTATATTTATTAAATTTTAAAAAATAAATATATATGGTTTTACTAATTATGATTTTTTTCCAATAGGATCAAAATAATTTTGTTGAAAAGTAACTATATTTTTTCATTTACCATGGTTAAAGGTAAACTGGGCAATTAAAAGGTAAAACTTATATTATAATTTTATAAAATTTACCTAACAGTTGTATTAATCCTATTTGGTGAGTTATTATTGACCATAAAATTTCTTGTTCCAAAATTGTGACATCTGGAATCCATTTGGGTGGGATTATGAATATTTTTACTTCTAATTAAATGTAAATGAAAATATTTCATAAATATGTCTATTCTTACTAAATAAATTATAATATGTGTTTATGTAAATGATATCTTTAAAAATGAATAGTAAGTCAAAATCAGGAAATATTACCTACATTATATAAATTTATTTTCAAATTATAGGAATTAGATAATTATATTATATTATGACACCAAGATGATGTAGTAATAGATTTATTAATGAAATAATCAAATTAATGAAATTAATAATATTAAATTAAGTATAATTTAAATATTTTGTGACATCCAAGAATTTTTAGAATGAATATGACCTGTTTGTATTTATTTATTGTAATTTTTTTGAAGTTATAATGTTATTATAATATTTTAAAAAAGTCATGTATTAAATAGTGTCCAATTATCATAGATCATATTTTAAAATATAAAATATTTAATTAATTGATATAAAATTCATAAAATAATTATTTCTGGAAACATATTTGAGAGAACTCTACAAATGTGATTATTGTCCCATTAATTGGATGTTTGGAATGATTTGGTAATAGTTTTTTTCCTCTAAGTGTAAATTATTTGATAAAATGGTTAGAGTTAAATGGGTAAAAAATGATAAGGATTAATAACACACCAAAAAGTATTATATTTTCATTTTAAGATTATATATTTACCATACACAACTTTTATTTTAACTAAATGAGATATTACTTTTTTGGATTCTAAATTGAATTTATATTAATTTGAATGTTTTTTAATTCCAAGGTTGCACCTCCAATCTCCAATAAAAATGCACCCATTAATCTCAGTTTATAGCACTTCCAAAACAATTCAAATAAGATCTACCCAAAAACCTTATAAAACATACCCACATTTTGAGTCGTTATTTTAATCATAACACCCTCTTTGGAGGTGTAATGGTGGTCTTCAAAGGTGATCAAACGAAGAAGAGGTAACATTTTTTTATTTATTCATATATAATTTATTATTTGACTTCCTCAAAATATATTCCATCCTAGATTAAATTATAAAACTATTATACTTAGTATAATGATATTTTATCATGATAATATCTTCACCAAAATCCATCACCACATCCATTAAAAGGGAAAGGAATTCATCAATCTTGAATATGTGTGAAGTGTCACCTCCATGAACCGTTCTAATTTGTTTTTCAATATTATCACTCATGACAAGTTACAATAATGGAATTAATGATCATATGTGATATTGAGGAAATATTAATCATTCCAATATAATAATATATCATTTTGGTTTTTTTACTTTCCATGTGTATAAAAATGATATCATCGGTTCTGCATGTCTGTGAACTATCACCTCCATGAAGTGATGTGACTCAATTTTATTCATTATATCACAAATATTATACATATATATTTAAATGATTAATTTTATATTTATTATTTTATAATCATTAGGAATAGAAAAAATAATACTTAAAATCTTTACATAATGATTAATGAAAAATGGAAAAAAATTACTCATGCACACATACGACTTACGGTCTCCATGATTATAGCATCATTAATTTTTCTTAACAACACATCATGGTTTCATTTAAATGTATAATTTATGTATGAAAAAGTTAATTTAAAAAATATTATTCTGGATATGAATGGATTATGACTAAATGGACTATCGAAATCGAATTGAGTACATTTTTGACACAAGTATCGTATATCAAAAAAAAATCTGACACAAACATTAATCATTATTTAATTATTGTATCATGGTAAATAGTTATATAAAAGTAATAATGAACATTAAAAAATTTCTATATAAATCATAATTTATCCAAATTTTGTTATTTAATAAGTTAAATAATGTACGATATGATTCAAACTCGAAGAAAGAGACTCTATCTAAATATCTTTTCATTGGGGCATATTTCAATATTATACCCCACCTTATTTTATAAGGTGTATATTCAACACCATTGAATTTATATTCATTACAAGGTTTTAGAAAATTTATTTTTTATAAGAGGTTTTTACTTTCTATACAAAAAAATGGATGTATTTCTATAATGTATGTGGCGATAAAAAGTTCTCTACTGGTGCAACTGTTATTTGATATTTGTCTTCCTCTATATGAAATAATGTTTCTAAAAGGAAAATAAATCCACTATTATCTTACTGTGAGTTTTGGTTTTGAAAACTATTTTGAATTGTTGATTGACAATTTCAATATCTCGAAATGATTAATTTTGATTATAATGAAATTGTATGTGTGAAAAGTTGATAAATGAAAAATTTTATATGTTATTGTTATATAATGATACTTGTACCTTTGATGAGTGGTTACATGATAAAAAAAATATGATTGTTTTGTGATAAACCAAGGATGGTTGGTTTTGTGATAAACCAAGTACATGTTGTCACACTATAACCTTCAATGCATTGGGTATTGAAGTTGGTCGAATGGATACTTCAATTATAAGAGTGATATGTATGGAAGTCAATCGTATGGTTATTCCATTTATTTATGATTATGTCCAATGTTACCCTTACATGTTATATGTTGCTTTCTACGGGTTTTAAGGAAATATTTAGATTACATTATTTGTAAGAAATGATTTTATATTATGTGAAGTGTATTTAATACATCTTTAAAGAGAAAAGTAGTACATTATGATAATTTAATCATAGTTTATGTGTTTTAGAAAGAATAATAGTTTTTCTTCTTTGTGTATCTGGTAATGAGATTCTTATTCTTATCCCGTGTTTTTGAAAAAAATCATGAGATTTAAAGAAGTTTATAATAATGGATGGAATCAAGGAATAACTATGAAGTATAAAACTGAAATGAAACCATGTTTATTTTTAAACAATTTTCATTTAATGAAAGAATTTATAATGACAAAAATTGTCTAAATTGTAACATTTCAGATAGTATGTATGATTTATCACATAATTCTCTAAATAATTAAACATTAAAATATCCTTAATGTGATATACAGTCAAATTATACAAAGAACTAAAGATTAAGTAATGTGTAAGGATGGGGCCTTATAGACAGCCTACTAAGTGTGTTCGTATGTGGAAACCATCAGATGGATTTTATCCACTCGATGGTTTGGAATATCTGAAATGCAGTGTTTTAGACTGTTACCATTCAAGGTAAACCAATTTCAACTCCCCTCATGCAAAACCTGTGTAGCACCCAATCCTTAAACATTAGTAAATATATAAAGAAACATCCACCATGAAATAAGCTTACATGGGTGGAGATTTATCCTAGAAAGGTTAAAAATGACCTTCTCACCGATACGATACATCCATTGATTAATCATCTCATCATAAATATCATTTTCAATTTCCTTATAGATTAGAGAGATCACATATGCATCATGCAAATTTTATCCAACTCTTTAATCTGTAACATCCTATGCTCAACGACATAAAAAAACATTCTTATTATGTTGTTAAACATCCTAATATAAATGGTTCTATATATCCACTAGTATGAGACAATAATTTATAAAAAAAAATACTATATTGGGACATTCCAATTGATTTTTTTCAAATCAATATGGTATACCTAATGAACATCAACCAATCACAAATTGTATTCTTTTCTATTGGGTTTTATGGATTTGAAATTATGTACATGAAATATAATATTGATGGTCATCTGTATACAATGTTTTACTATGAACTCCGGAGTCAAGGACCATTACATAATTTCATTGAGAGCTACGGTGGCCCCACAAGGAAAAGTGTGGTATAAGCTCAAAACTAAGGTGAACTCGGGTTCGGGGACACACCTATGAACAACATGGTCACTAAAAATTATATACTACTATATTTAATCACAATTTTTTCATATTGAATCATTCTAATTTTTTTATGAATATGATGTACTAATACTAATTTGGACCCGACATGATTCTAGAAAAACAAATATTTCATTATAGCATGTGGTAAGGTCCACAACATTACAAAGGTTGTAATGTAGAAATACTTCTCCAATTTGGAGGGATTGGTCAACATAGTGGTCCAATGGTGGGTAACTACTGATAATGTGGATAAATACCACATTTTTATCCTTTCTATTATCTCTAATCTCAAGGTAAAACTTTTATATGTGGAGCATCCACTGAATGAGGCAGGTCATAGCATATGCTTTCGTAAGGAGAAATTGAATGTTATAATGATCATAAAAGTAAATAATTTTTACCCAATAAGATATAAATGAAAATTTTCAACGGTAAAAATAGTTGAGAGATGGTATTTTTTAATGGTTTGGTATTTTTTCAAGGAAGGGTCATGGTTACCCAAGGCAAAAACATTGACACGAGGAGACTTCTCAACCCTTTGTAATAATGTCACGACCCATCCTCGGGGCCCGTGGCGTGACTACCCCAAGCCCGCCTTCTATAGGCCAGGGGCTAGAGACTAGCACCAGAGGGGTAAATCCCAATAAAAACGGAAGGCATTGCCTTTATAAAAGTAATCAACACATCATAGTACGCAATAGAAGAAATCACAAAGAGATACTCAATACAAAAGTAAGTGCTGAATAGTAAATGGGCCAGAATACAAAGCCAACTAAAAGTATAGTACAACTGAAAAGCCAGTACAATAGCTGTAAAAGAAAACAACAACCACCACGTCGTCCTCTGGAAATACCACCTGACGGGTGGGTATATATAGTCTCCTCAACACCTCGGGTCTATCCATCAGCTCTGAGTACATCTCACCAAGTGGCCCACCTCCCTGTATAGTCCAGCTCCACATGACTCAACCACGATCAGTGTTGTCCATCGCCTGCAACCAACAGAATTTAGTTCGTGAATTTCCCATGCAGGGGTGAGTATAACGATACTCAGTAGGGACCCCGAGACCCCCGAAGGTCACCCAAAATCCATGAAGGATAAACCACAATGGAAAGTTATAATCACGAAGTATCAACCAACTCTACTTAGGTATATGCCTATACATATACCTAAGTCCTCAATCTCAATTTAGCTCCAACTCTCAATCCCATACACAATCCAGTACACACAGGAATAAAGTCAATGACACTGATGGTAATGATTTAAAGTATAGACTCAGCTCACATAGCTATACATCTTTCGTAATGTGATAAAGATGATCATATGCAGTCATTGATTCATTTAAGTTGTTGGACCCACACAGGATACTAGACCAGCAAAGCTGTCAGACCCACATAGAATTCTAGACTATCTACTTTGTCGAACCCACATATGACACTAGAAAAGAAGTCGAAATGTTAGACCCACATAGGATTCGAGTACAGTAATCATCACTGTCAAACCCATGGAGGATTCCATTACAGTTTTCATCGTCATCAACCCCATGAAGGATTCTAGTACATTTTCCATCATCGTCAAACCCATGGAGGATTCCGGTACATTTTCCATCATCTTCAAACCCACGGAGGATTCCCGTATGGTAGTCATTCCATAGGGCTCTAATACAAACAAAACGTATCCAAGATACTGTGTAAAAGATAACCAATCATTATACAAAAAAGTACATGGCGTTTTTGTATACGGTACATGCCTGTAGTCAGACCTTGGGTACTTCCAAAGTACAACAACCCTTGTCGAAGGGCTGGTCATGTAGAAAAGTAAATACACGGTGTGTGGTATGGTTACAGGCCATGTCCAAACATCTGGAGTTGTCTCCGTGTATGCTGGCCATGTGCCCATACATGGCCTCAACTCGTGTTCTCTATCCCATGAAATTGGTACATGGTTTGCCCGTACCACTGGCCATGTCTCTCCGGGTGGTGGAGTAGAAACCCATGTACTCCGCACTGTGTTCATGTATCCCCATAATACAAGCCATGCCTCATGATGATATTTCATCCATTATTCGTAGAGAGTACACGTCGTGCCTCTTTGTCGTGTATTTCTGTCAGTGTCCTTGTATTTCCCAAAATACACGCTGAGTCTCAGGTAGCCGCCACCTTCTTTTCTGTGGGGTGATTACATGTCTTGTGATAGAGGTAACCTGCCATGCGTTATCCATCTAATGTCCGAAACCCTAGCTGTAGAATGTATGCACTATACGGTGTGGTCTCTAAGAGTACACGCCGTGTTGTCTGGAATTTTCCAGAAATGACACCTCTGGCCAGCACTCCTCCCTTGATGCATGTTCTTCATTCCAATGGTTCTCTCATCACAAATCTTCAGACTCTAGGTCTCCCCAATGTCCCATAGTTGATTCCAATGTTTTTGGGATTCCGATCGGCTCCGAAAACACATTTTGAATTCCCGCTCGAAGAACAGTCGAGGAATAGTCCATCTCGTTTCGGTCTGAACTGTCACCCTCTATTGTCTTCGCACCTCTTCTAGGTCACTGTGATGTTGAGTCTTTAATTTTGGGTTCTTTTCATCACATAACGAACCTTTAATGATCAGTTTTTAATCACCCATTAAGAGCCCGAAGAACCACCAATAATCACAATAATGGCGGAAGACTCGGACCATGTTAGTTTGGTCTAGTCTCTCGACATTAGTTCGGTAGCAGTCGGTTAAAGAGAAACAAAACAACAAGGAATGGATATTCAACGTTGATCCAATAAATACAAACCCCTACCTTGAAAATACTTCACACGTCATCGAGTCACGGAAGAAAAGCGTCACGGTAGTAGGGCATCGCGGAAGAACGGTGTTGATTCTGTCGACGTCAGAGTTCACCCAAAGAAGAAGTGTCATTGGAGACTTCATTTTATTCGAATCATAGAGAGTTCTCTATCGATGTAGAAATTCATTCTTCATCGGAGGCATTCTTTGTCATAGAGAGGAACACTTTTCTCAAGAGCTCTCCCAAAAATCTCTCAACACAACAAGTGCCCAAAATAAAATAATAGTTAAGAGTATTATTTTATCAACACATGTAATTCAAAAATTCAATCCACTTTAATTAATTAGGTGAATCTCCTAATTAATTTACCATGTGTTCGAAAAATTAATTAGAGAGAGAATAAGTTGAAGGGTTATTTTAAAATTTGAATGTTAGGGGTTGTTCAATTAAATGAAGAGGAGTTAATTGGGTGGTTTAAGGGGAGGTGAAGGGATTAGGCTCATGTGGGCCCCACATCACAAATATCCTCTCATGGGAGGTTATATGGTTGTGGGACCCACCTCTAACTCCCCTTTGTAAGAAATAACCAACCACCCTGAATAAAATTTATACACAACACATTTTATTTATTTAATTCTAAATCCCCAAATATTAACTCTCAGACGGCATAAAAAGAAACTGCAGTAAATGTCCTCTTAAGTGAATACCGGTGTTGGGAGTTCATCGGTGTCTCCAGATTTCAATTCCAAGAACCGGTTCAAAAGATTGAAAACCCCACACTTACGTTTATTGAACGTACATGAAAAAACATCAAAAATTGATTCCGGGCACACTGGGCCTCAGAATAAAGTGCTGTCAGAAACCGCTGACTCGTAAAATTTCAAAGAATTTATGAAATAAATTTCTTGAAATTTTCGGGCCTTTACATTACTCCCACCTTAGAGATTTACGTCCCCATAAAGATACAACACACACTCAGGAAACAAATGGGGGTACTGAGCTCGCATATGAGCCTCCCGCTCCCATGTCCTCTCCTCGAGATTTCTGTGCTGCCAGCGATTACACACTAGAGGAATCGACCTTCCATGTAGGACCCGCTCCTGTCAATCCTCAATCTCCACTGGGACCTCCACAAACGTCTCCCCATCATTGATGTCCAGTTCCCCGTGATCGATGATGTCAGTCGGGTCATGCACGTATCTCCTCAGCTGTGATACGTGGAAGACGTCATTCACTCGGTGAAACTAAGGGGGAAGGGCCAGGCGGTAAGAGACCTCGCCTACTCTGTTTAGGACATAGAATAGTCTGATGAAACACATATATAACTTGTCGCCCTAGAAAAATATCCATAGACCTCATTGAGGTGAGACTCGTAAGAAAACATGGTCACCATCCTCGAACTCCAGTGGTCTCTATCTCCTATCAGCAAAGGACTTCTGTATGATTTGTACAGTCTTCTTCCTCTCCTCGATGATCTTCACCTTCTCCATCGTAGCTTGAACCATCTCTGGTCCTACAAGTGCTGACACCCCAAGGTCAGTCCAGCACATAGGTGATCTGAATGGGTGGATGTACACTAACTCCTAAGGTGTCATCCCGATGGTGGAGTGGTAGCCGTTGTTGTACGAAAACTCTACTAAGGGTAGATGATCCTCCCAGCTGCCACCAAAGTCAAGGAAACATGCATGGAGCATGTCCTGGAGAGTCTAAATAGTCCTCTATGTCTGACCATCCGTCTGGGGGTGGAAGGCGGTGATCAAGCGATGCAGTGTCCCAAAGGCCTAATGTAACCCCTTTCAAAGATGGGAAGTGAATCGAGCATCACGAGCAGAAACTATTGATGATGGAACACCAAGAATCCGTATGATCTACTGAATGTAGAGGTGTCCCATGCTCTCTACTGATCCCTACTCTTTGATCAGAAAGAAGTGGGCCGGCTTGGAGAGTCAGTCTACAATCACCCAAATATATTCGTGCCCTCTGGATGTATGTGGAATCCCTGTCACGAAATCCATGGATATCCCATCCCACTTCCACTTTGGTACCTCTATGGGTTGTACCACGATGCTGGTACCTGGTTCTCTTCCTTCAGTTGCTGATAAGTGATTCATCGTGAAACAAAATATGCGACAACCTTATTCATACTCAGCCACAAGTGATGTCGTCTGAGGTCCTTGTACATCTTCACCACTCTTGGATGGACCAAAAGAGGGTAAGTGTGAATCTCCCTTAGAACTTCCTCCTGTAGTGAAACTGGAACCATATTACATCCACTATTTAGGATTCCATGCTCCCATCCTTCAGAAAATCCATCATGCGGATTCCCTCTGGATATCTGAGCACTTCGCATCTCATAGTGAACGTCCCCACGCAGTTCCTCTCTTACTCGCTGAAGGAGTGGATGAGTGACTGTGAGAGACTATAGGAAGGCTGCTCCATCTCTATCCACAATGGATATATGCAACGTAGCTAGCTACTCTGTCGCCTCTCCTAGTAGCTGAATTCCTGATCTCCTGTTGAGAGAATGAGCTACAATGTTCCCCTTCCCAGATGTATAGACTATCTCGAAGTCATATTCCTGGAGGAACTCAAGCCATCACTGCTATCTCAGTTTTAGGTCCTTCTGTGAGAAGATGTACCTGAGACACTGGATGTCAGAATAGACTATATAGCGCTCTCTCATCAGATAGTGTCACCACATCTTCAATGCAAAGACCCCTAATGCTAACTCTAGGTCATGGGTAGTGTAGTGATTCTTGTGATGGCTAAACTATCGTGAACCATATGTGATCATTGCCCGCTCCCGCATCAAGACACACCTGGGTCCGGTCCCTAATGCATCCTAGTAAACTACGTACCCAACGCCCTCGTCCAGTAAACTCAATATGGGCGCACTGGTCAACCTATAACTCAGCTCCTGAAAGCTCTACTGACATCAATGTGACCACAAGAAGGGTTTCCCCTTCTTCCTCAAAGCTGAAAGTGGTGATGCAACTCTGGAGAAGCCTAGATCAAATCTCTGATAGTATCCAGCCAGACCCAGGAAGCTCCGCACCTCGGTCACGCTCCTGGGTTGCTCCCAAGAAAGCACTACCTCGATCTTCGCTGGATCCACTATTACTCACATCTCAATGATGACGTGTCCCAAGAAGTGTACTTCTCAAATCCAGAACTGACACTTTGAGAGATTACTATAAAGTTGTTTCTCTCGATGTGTATCCAATACAACCCGCAAGTGGTAGGCATTATCCTCCTTAGTAGTCAAGTAAATCAGTATGTCGTTGATGAAGAATATGACAAAATGATCAAGGTATGGATGGTAGATCCTATTCATGAGACTCGTGAACACTGATGGAGCATTGGATACGCCAAAGGGCATAACCAAGAACTCGTAGTGGCCATAACGACACCTGAAGGCCGTCTTCCACACATCCTCGTCTCGAACTTTGAGCTGGTGATAACCTGACCTGGGGAATATATTCATGAACCAATGTGCTCCCTTGAGCTGATCGTAGAGGTTATTAATCATCGAGAGTTGGTACTTGTGCTTCATGGTCACATGATTAAGGCTACGGTAGTCGACACACAGTCGCAAGCTTCAATCCGCCTTCTTGGAGAATAAAATCACGGAAGCCGAGGGTGATTCACTGGGTCAGATGAATCCCATTCCCTGTAAGTCCTCCAACTGTACTTACAGCTGACGAAGCTTAGAAGGATCCATCCGATATGCTAGAGTAGATATCGATGATGTCTCAAGGTACATGTCTATGTAGAATTATACTTCTCTTCAAGGAGGTAGTCCTGGAATGTCGTTAGGGAAAACTTCTCCTTACTGATCCACCACAACAGGAAAACTCAGACTCCGCACATCAACTGCTCCAAGGATGAGACTACCCTACTAATTTGTGATCGGATTCCCTCTCCTCTGAGAAAGTCCATCCGGCACTACAAAGGATCCCTTCTCGCTCATGAAGTTTAACCTGCTCCAATCTGTGCAAACACACCACACCTTGCACCTAATGCAGCCGATTTGAGAATGGACTCTATACAACCAATCCATACCCAATATGGTGTCGTATGTCCTTGACGCCGCTACAAGAAGATCCCAGCTGATGGTCTTTCCTCCTAGAGTAATCTCACACTACCGAAACCAGTGTGTAATCGTCGAGTCTACTCCCCTAGGATTCTCTAGCCATAATGATTGAGCAAACATCATTGTCAGAATCTCCGAGCTCTGAAAAAGTTCAGCGACAACAAAATAATGACTCACACTTATGTCTATAAGTACTGCAGTAAGGGTGGAGTAGACACATATAGTACCTCGAATCATCTCTGGTGCGCTGTGGTCATAGGCCTCGACTTCCAAGAGATGAGCCTACCTCTATCTTCCAGCTCCATGTGGTCAGGGTGGAGATCCTAGTGGTGATGGTTGTATAGCCTCAAAACCTCATCCACCACCCGCTGCTCATCAAGCTCCTCTGGTTCGTCCTCCTGCTCCCTACGGACCACCACAGTCGAACCTCTGAATCTGCCTGGGAGGTTCCTCATCACTCTGCTACTCATCATCATGGCATGTCGGGTAGTCTTGAGCCATGTTACCCTACCCGCAGCATGCATAGCATGGCCTACTCCTCGTATAGATGGCTCTATTTCAGGTGCCCCGCACAACCGAACCTCCATCCTGAGGTCTCTCTCTTGATGTCCTGGTCCACTTAGACAACTAAGACATCTTTCTACTGCTGGATGCAAATGAATTTTCTATGTGTCTCCCTTTTTTGGGTATCATTGCTGGTGTCGTCTCAGCGAGAAAGCTCTCCGCTAGAAGGGCTCGCTCCATCTCTCTCGCCTATGTCATAATGCTGAGGGAGATAATTGAAGCCCTGATCTCGTGCCTTAGTCCCTGATCAAGAGTCCGGGCCCTAAAAATGGGTCTCATACCATGTCTGTGGTTTAGCACGAGAGGTCATTAATCCTCATTGAGTACTGAGATACTGTCATTCAGCCCTGCTGTTGGTGACGTATCTCCTGAATCTGCACCGCACGAAGGGAGGTAGGAACAAACTCTGATCAAAAGAGACTCTCGAATTCCGTCCAAAGTAGATATGGCTCTTTGTGCACCTGGAGCATCACGCTCCACCATCTATATATTGTTGCATGCAGGAGTCTCACAGTAAGGATCACCATAAGGCTGGATGGTGTCCTTACCAATCTAAAGACTCTGACGATAGCCTCCAACAAATCATCGGCTACCTAAGGGTCCGTCTCTCTGCGGAACATGGGAGGCCTCTGTTTCTGAAACTCAGGCAATGCACTTAGGTGGTGTGCACTCTCTTCTTCTAGGGATGGTAGTATTGGTGGATCAGTGGGTAGTGGTACCGTTGGTGCCTTCGCTGTGATGGGGCCCTACACCGTAGCCTTGTCACTCGGTGGGCTTCCATATTGTACATGACTCGGAACCCTAGCAGGCTGCCCTCATGGGGCCATCCTAAAAAGTAATAGGTGCGCCATGGTCAAAACCGTATACCTAGTGAGCCGACAAAAATAAATAACAAAGATATCTTTTGAAACACACATGCAATCAGTGTTTTCATGCACTGAGTCGGAAATCAGGGGACAGGTTCCTGGTGTATGGATACATCGGCCACCACACCAACACTGGAATCCCTGGACTGAAAAACACACTTCATACTCATAACACTATTGCTTCAAGAAAAAGAATGATCAGAGTCCTGTGTTCTACGGTAGAACCGACTCCTCTGATACCAATTTGTCACGACCCATCCTCGGGGCCCGTGGTATGACTACCCCAAACCCTCCATCCATAGGTCAGGGGTTGGCGACTAGCACCAAAAGCATAAATACAGAAAAAAGGGAAGGCATTGCCTTTATAAAAGTAAAAAACACAGCAGAGTACACGATAGAAGAAAGCACAAAGAGATACTGAATAAAAAAGTTAGTTTTGAAAGGTAAATGGGTAAGAATACAAACCCAACTGACAATATAGTACAACTTAAAATCTAGTAAAATAGCAGCAATGGAAAACAACAACCACTGAGTCATCCTCTTGGAATCCCACCTGGAGTGTGGGTACAGATAGTCTCCACAGCACCTCGGGTCCATCCGTCAGCTCCAAGTACATCTCACCAACTGGTCCACCTCTTGGTACAATCCAGTTCCACAAGACTCAACCACGATCAGTGATGTCCGTTGTATGAAACCAACACAACGTAGTGTGGGCATTTCCCATGCAGGGGTGAGTATAACGATACTCGGTAGAGACCCTGTGACCCCCGAAGGTCTCCCAGAATCCACGAAGGATAAACCACAATGGAAAGATACAATCAAGAAGTATCATCCAACTCTACTTAAGCATATTCCCATACATATACCTATGTAATCAATCTCAATTCGGATCCAACTCTCTAGCACAAGAACAAACCCATTCCACACTATAAAGAGGTCAATCACAACAATGGTAATGATTGAAAGGAAAGACTCAGCTCACACATGTATACATAATTCGTAAAGTGATAAATATGATCAGATGCAGTCGCTGATTCATCAAAGCTGTCAGACCCACATAAGATACTAGACCAACTATGATATTGGAACCACGTAGGATTATAGACTAGCTACTCTATTAGACCCATGTATGATACTAGAACAGAAGTCAAACCATCAGACCCACAAAGGATTCAAGTACGATATTCATCACTATTGAACCCACAGATGATTCCAGTACAGTTGTCATCATCATCGAACCCACAAAGGATTGAAGTACATTTTCCATCATCGTCAAACCCACGAAGGATTCCAGTACATTTTCAATCATCATCAAACCCACAGAGGATTCCATTATGGTTGTCATTGCAGTTGTTTCCGGCACTAGGGTTACCACACACAACATGCTCGATTCTGGGAGGGTCCTCTCCTCGAGCCAAGGGGTCTATAGATCAACTACCATGATGATTCAAGTTGATGTAATCTAAATGACTTCCATGAAATAGGGGGATAAACCAAACAAAACGTATCCAAGATATTGTATACAAGAAGACCAATCCTTATACGAAAAAGTACACGACGTTTTGGTATACGGTACACACCGTGTAGTCAAACCTCGGGTACTGCCCATGTGCAATATCCCCTGTTGAAGGGATGGCTGTGTAGAAATGTAAATACATGGCATGTGGTATGGTTACACGCCATGTCCAAAAATATAGGGTTGGCTCTGTGTATGATGCCAATGTGCCCGTACACGGCCTCAACCCATGTTCTCTAATCCATGTAATTGGTACACAGTTAGCCCATACCACTACCCATGTCTGGCCGTGTGGTGGAGTACATGACCGTGTACTCCACACTGTGTCCATGTATCCCCAGAATATACACCGAGTCTCACGAATCTATTTCTTCCATTCTGTGTAGAGAGTACACATCGTGCCTCTTAGCCGTGTATTTCAGTCAGTGTTTGTGTATTTCATAAAATACATGATGAGTCTGGTGTAGCCACCTCCTCCTTGCTGTGGGGCAAGTACATGCCCAGTGACAGAGGTCACACACCATTTGTTAACCATCTGATGTCTGAAAACCTAGACACAAAATGCTTGTACTAGACGGCGTGTTCTCCAGGAGTACAAGCTGTGTAGTCTAGAATTTCTAGAAATGACACCTCTTGATAGCACGCCTCCCTTGATACCCATTCTTCATTATAACTATTATTTTTTCACAAAAATTCAGACAATAGGTTTCCCAAATGTCCTGAAGTGGATTACGGTGTTTTCGGGCTTCTGATATGCTTTGAAAACACGTTTCGAATTCCCTCTTGATGAACGGTTGAGGAACGATCCATCTCGTTTCGGTCCAAACCATCACCCGCAATCATCGTCGCACCTCTGCTAGTTCATTGTGATGTTGAGTTTTAAATTTTGGGTTCGTTGCATCGCAGAACGAACCCATAATGTTCCGTTGTTCATCAACCATGAAGAACACAAAGAACCACCAACAATCACAATAACGATGGAGGATTTAGACCGTGTTAGTTTGGACCGGTCTCTCCGCATTAGCTCGGTAGTAGTCGGTTAAAGAGAAAAAAAACAATATGGAAATAAGATTCAACATTGATCCAATAAAAACACATCCCTACCTTGAAAAGACGTCACACGTCATCGAGTCACTGAAGACTACCGTCGTTGTAGTTGGGCATTGCTGAAGAACGGCGTTGATTCCGTCGATGTCGGAGTTCACCCGAAGAAGATGTATCATTGGAGACTTATTGTTATTCGAATCGTAGAGCGTTATTCATTGAGGGGTAACATCGTTCTTCATCGGAGGTGTTCTTCATAGAAGAGATGAACACTTTTCTCAAGAGCTCTCTCAAAAATCTCTCAACACAACAAGTTCCCAAAATAAAATAATAGCTAAAGATATTATTTTATTAACACATGTATTTCAATAATTCAATCCACATTAATTAATTAACCAAGTCACCTAATTAATTTAGAATGGGTTGGAAAATTAATTAAAGAGAGAAGAAGGTGAAGGATTATTTTAAAATTAAAAAGTGTGGGGTTTTTCA
This sequence comes from Viscum album, assembly GCA_963277665.1. NCBI lineage: Eukaryota > Viridiplantae > Streptophyta > Magnoliopsida > Santalales > Viscaceae > Viscum > Viscum album. The sequence goes on along the minus strand of OY728148.1, from coordinate 1,423,873,921 downwards.
ATTAAATGAAGAGGAGTTAATTGGGAGGTTTAGGGGTGGAGGGGGTGAAGGTATTAGGCTTGTGTGGTCCCCACCTAACAAATATCATCTCATGGGAGGTTATGTGGGTGTGGGACTCACCTCTATCTCCCCTGGGAGGAAATAACCAACCTCACTAAATAAAATTAGTACACAACAAATTTTATTTATTAAATTAAATATCCGCAAATTTTAACTCTCAACCCACATAAAACTCAACTATGGTAAAGGTCCCCTTAAGTGAAAACAGGCACTGAAAGTTCATCGGTGTCTTTGGATTTAAATTCCGAGAACCAGTTCAAATGATAGAAAAACCTAAAAGTACGTTTACTGAACGTACCTAAACAAAAAATCTGAAATTGATTCAGGGCACACCGGTCCTCAGAATCAACTGCTGTTAGAAACTGCAGACTCGTAAAATTTCAAAGTATTTATGAAAAAAGTTTCCTTGAAATTTCTGGGTCTTTACAGATAAATCTTCCCTAATTTTATTGTTATTGGAATCACACATAAGTTCGAATGGGAGAACCCACCTTGGTGTTTTGATGATGGGAGGTGATGTGAGACTCCATTTTAGTGAATTAATGGCATCCTTTCAATTTTAATGAAACAAATGAATCAAATATTTTAGTAATAATAATGATAGGGGAAGTGTGATCTCACTATAATCATTAAGGAATCAGTGGTATAAAATAGCATGACCCATGAATGAACTCACCTCATGAAAAAAAAATTATATGTAAGGGATGTTAATAATTAAAATTTTTAATTATCCACTAGTATTCCCCCATTTTTAATGAAATTATCAAGAACTATACCCCTCTAATTGATGAAATTTTATTTCATTTCATTTAATATGAGATATTTTTCAATTAAATGGTGGAGGATGGAAATAGGGTTTTCCAAAAATTGGTCAAATTTAATTCCATAAACCATGAAATCATATAAAAAAATCCATACAATTATCCAGGTATTTTGAAAAAATATTCAACATACATCCCTAAAATTTTTCATGGGAATTAAAGATACCAAAATTCATCCTACTATATAAAAATTTATTGAATGGATAAGTAACTTTTTTCATTTATCAATCCTTCGGAGATATATGTATTTAAAAATAAGAATTATATCCACCAAATAATAAATAATGTGACATTATAGCAAGTATTTATAATAATTGTTGAATTAAAGGAAGAGTAAAGTGGTCCTTTTGCGTGGATTTATTCAGTCAACGATAGTTAATAGAGACATCATAACTACTAATCAAACGTGTCTAAACCAGTTCATCACAATTATTTGACAATAATATTAATGATATTCTTTTTAGGGAAAAATTCAATAGGATAACCAATTTACTATCTAAGATAGTGTAAATGATTCCAACTGTATGTAATTTACTAACTTCTAAATTTACCATTCCAGGGAAATGGGGATTCTAATTGTGTTGAAATTACTTTATCATATTAGAATTATAATACACAATTATATTTTTCTTAAATATATATGATGTAATACTAGGAATATCATACGATTTATATTATATATCATTTTTCACTATCTCAAAAGATGAAGCTATTTTGATATTTACGAAATAGAGAGGTTATTGGAAATAACGATGGAATGTTGGTTAATACCCTCAAGATAGGTGTGTTTTGAATAATATAGAAGTGGTTTTAATTCCAACTATGATGGTTGTTTTATTGGGGGAGGGTATTTAAGAGGTGTGAGGAATAGGGAACTATATATCTCCTCATTGTCATTCTTTATTTAAAGGGAAATTATTTAAATGAGATTTACAGAATCAACAACAATCTTTGGTACCTTAGAATGAACACACTAATTAATTAAAATATAAAATATAATCATTTATAATACAAAACTACACTCAAAACATGAATCAAAATATAAATCATACAACGGAGAAGAAGAGAAAAAATGTATCAGAGTATGGGTTAAGGATATAATTTTGTGTGTGTGAGTCATTTTATAGAACATCAATCAAATAGATCGGATGAATGTAGGGTTTCAAGGAATCATGGATATCAAAGATTACCTTTTTAAAACCAAAATCCATGCATATTTTACCATTGGGAATATTAAAGATCATCATTTTTAATTTGATTATTGGATTTCTCACTACGATAGTGGAATGTCATTGTATTTGGGTATCGTCCATCTCAAGAATGTATAACTCTTCATGGATGATGATATTATCTACTCTTATAATGATATTCTCAATAACTCCCAATGGGTGTGTTGTGCTCTGTTCGGAATGTAGTATGATGATTATCGCTTGTTGGGTCTCTCCATCCTTCATAGAAGTATACACAGATAAATGGGTCACATTAATCGAGGAACCAAAAACAATAAATGTATTAGAAAATAAAGACTCCATATTAGTGGAAGGTATCATTAAATTACAATAATCCTTGCCTATGTTTGAAATTTAGGGTTTTTTCAAATCTAAGACATTCCTTCCAAGGTTTATTATCTCATTCCCCTTTAGTATCCATCAATTTGTGTAAATATCTATAAGAAATTTTAAAAATAGAGGAATTTATTTAACTACATCCAATAAAGGATGGTTAACTTTTACATTTTCAAAAGAATTAATTATTTCTGTAACTATATAAATATCAAAAAGTTTTTAGATTTGGGGAGTATTGGGGGAATGTTATAGTAATGGACTTTTAGGGGAATCAATAAATACAACATGCTAATATTTTTTGTTTTTTCTTCAATATAGACATGTATGGAAATAGAGAGAGTTTTTTCACGAGCGGGAGTTACCTGTTATGTAAGATTACTGGAAGAATATTTTTTTTACTAATATGAATTGTGATGGTAAAAATATTAAATTTTTCTATTGGATTTGAAATTGGATGAGAAGGAATTAATCCCAAATCGTGCATCATTATCTCATTGGCCATGTCTTATAATTTCCTTAATTGAGTTCATAGGTCTTGAATAACCGATTATGTCATCATATGGAAATATGGATTCAGGGATTCAATTCTCTTCCCCATATCTCTATTAATTCTGTAATATTTTGTAGGTGGAGGATGCTTTTGAGACAATGAAGGATAAGAAGGATTCATACCTAGGAACTGTTGATACCTATTCTTCTAAGGGTAACACGAGGTTCCTCGTTGTTGGTATTATGGTTGTGCTTTCCACACGAGTTCTAGATTTGGCCTAAATACTTTTCTATATAAGGGTGGTGATTATCAAAATGCACACCCAAGAAATATTGTTGCGCAATACTATAATGAATCCCAAAGCTAGGGATAGAGGTCCAAAAAATGAGTATTACTAGAAAAAATTCTATAATAATATGGAATGTGAGGAGACTATGTACTATATTGAGCTTAAAATAATTCAAATATAAGTGTATAAATGTCATAAATATTTTTATATAACTTTATTTTCTACTTATGAATGAATTACCCTGTGAACTACTTGAGTGGGTGAAATTTTTTGTACCAAATTGTTTTACGCTTTGAGCCATGTTGGATTTTATTTCGCGGGTGGTGGAAAGATTTTTAACTATTAGGGATCTAACAACTATAAGATATATCATTCCATGACCATGGGAACAAGCCCCTATTAAAATTATTTTATTAAAAAAATTCACTAATTTGGTGGTTATGGAAACATGAACAAAGACTTTTGAATCTCTCCCAAAATTCAAGTAGGGTATATCCTTATCATTGAAAAATACCTCAGATATATTTTCTAATTCATGTAGTCCAGGTTATGGGGAAAAATTATCTATAAATAGTAGTTTAAGGTCATTCCATCACCCATTTACTGTATTCATATAATATATCTTGTCTTCGACTACACCATCATGGGAGAAATTGAAGGCCCTAAACATATTGATATACTCGGACACATTTTGGGAGATTCATGGTGGATTACCCTATTTGCATCTCCTTGAGATATGGGAGGGGCCCTGAATGCGGAGACTGTAAAATTTTGGAAGGTGGTGTATGAGGCATGATCTCAAGATAATGGATTTATAAGGGTTGGTAATCCCCATCTATGGTGGTTAGTTATTTTAGGAATGATTTGTATGCCATGAATTTTGGTGTTTGATTTGGTTATATTGTTTCTTGGTTTTTATCCAATTTATGATCCACAATAGGTTCCATAATGTTACTTGAATATCCTACTCAAGAAAACCCAATTTCTGATTGATGTGTCTTTTTTAATTTCTAGGTAAAATTCATGAATTTTCCTTTTTCTGATCTTTTTATCTAAATAAGTTATGAAGTTTATTTTTTTATTTTTTTTTTATAATGGGAGGAAGCTAAAATAAAATTATCTATGATAAATTGAAGGTTAATCTAAAAGTTATTTTTATATCAATGAATTTAAAAATAGAGATAATAAGAAGAAGAGATAAAGATACATACATACACACACACAAAAATTGATTGATTATGAAAAATTTGAATTATAAAATGAGTTGGTTAGGTTTTACTGGAATTTATGCAGTATATAATGAACACTATGTCATCTCTCATTAGAGATTTAGATAATTAATTATAAATTAATTTATTGATTATAAAAAATTTGAATTATATTTTAGAAAGTGTGGGTTTTTTATTCAATATCTCACTTGTGAAATGAATTATATATAATAATATAAAAATTTACAGTTTTGACTACACATGATGATCCTAGGGTTACACTCATTATGCTCATCAATAATCACATTATGATAAAGGGTAAATATCTTTTAATAACTAGTTTTTAAGAACTATTACCATAATTTAACCAATTTTATACTAGGATACAAAATGGTGTTTAGTCTGAAACATAAAATTATTCACCAATTACTACTAATGGTTAAGAGATTATTTATTCATGTCATAAAAAAATCACCCAGGTAAGACATGAAGAACTCAATGTGAAATCTGGGATTGTTTATTATATCATGTTATCTTCATTACATGTAAAAACAAGGACATTTTATTTTATTAAGAGATTTTAATTTCCCAATATCAACCTCAAAAACACCACAATTGATTGTTGGAAGAGCAATTGGTGAATGGTGTCGGAAAAATCACCTAAATGGGTACCCCAAAGAAGATCATATGAGTTGATTATGACATACCATTACGTAACTAAATAAAATATGGATATAATATTAAACAAATAAAAAAACATGGAATTAAAAATATCATTAGGAATTGCAAAACTAGTAGCTCAAGATTTATATCACATTCTTCCCAAAGAGATCACAAGGTGTTTAAAACTCCATGGAAGGGGAAGAAGACATGGATGTTGAATATTAACTTCCAATTACTGTCACAACCCGTCCTCGGGGCCCGTGCGGTGACTACACCATGCCCGCCTTTCATAGGCTAGGGGCTGGCGGCTAGTACCAAAGTCTTAAATCCCAAAAAGAAGGGAAGGCATTGCCTTTATAAAAGTAAACAACACAAAAGAGTACAAGAGGAATCAACCACTATGAAAAGCAGTAAAACAAACATGCTGAAAGTACAAGGGGCCGGAAATACAATACCAAAATAAAGGTACAGCTACAACCAAAAGAAAAGTAAAAATCAAAAGGGAAACAACTGAATGGTGAAGAGCTACTCCTGGATCGTCCTCCGGCTTCCAACCTGAAGGGTAGGTACAGATCTCTTCCTCAGCACTTCATGTCCGTCTGTCACCTCAAGGTACCAACTCGTCGTGAAATCCACCTTCGGGCGCTGACTCGATGTGATATCCACCCCCGGGAACCGACTCGTCGTGAGATCTTCCTCTGGGTACTAACCAGCTCTACAAGTCTTAAGCACGATCAGTGATGTCCGTCATCTGCAACCCACACAACGTAGTGCGGGCGAATCCCTTGCAGGGGTGAGTATACAATACTCAGTAGGAACCCCGAGACCCCTGAAGGTCTCCCTGAATCCACAAAGGATAATCCCCAAAGGAAAGATACAATCATGAAGTAACAACCAACACTTCTTAGGAATATTCCCATACATATACTTATGTCATCAATTTCAGTTTGGCTCTCACATCCGAGACCAAGTTCGATCACGTCCACATAGGATAGTGCAACCCAATCCACACAGGGAAGCACATCAAAATCCACACAGGAAAGAAAGACAATCATATCGAAGATAATGATTGAAAGTCAAGACTCAGCTCACACATGCATACTCCTTCGTAAGGTTATAGAGATGATCATATGTAGCCACTGATTCATCTAGCTGGGGACCACATAGAATAAAAGTACTGTAGTCATCACCGCCGAACCCACGGAGGATTCTTGTATGGTTGTCATCATCGTTGAACCCATAGAGGATTTCAGTATGATAGTCTTCACCGTCGAACCCACACAGGATTCCAGTATGTTTTTCATCACTGCCGAATCCACAGAGGATTTCAATGCAGTCGTAGTCATCGAACCCACAGAGGATTCAGTAGAAAAGCCTTCACCGTCGAACCCAGATAGTATTTTTGTACGTTGGGTTCATCATCGAACCCACAGAGGATTCTAGTATGGTAGCCTTCGTCGTCGAACCCACGGAGGATTCTAGTACAAATGTCTTCACCGTCGAACCCACATAGGATTTCAGTACGGTAGTCTTCATCATCGAACCCATGGAGGATTCCAGTATGGTAGTCTTCATCGTCGATCCCACATAGGATTCAATTATGAAAGTCTTCACCATCGAAGACATAAAGGATTTTAGTACAGTAGTCTTCATCGTCGAACTGACGGAGGATTCCAGTATTATAGTCTTCATCATCGAACCCACGGAGAATTCTAGTACGAAAGTCTTCACCGTAGTCGCAACCAGCTCTAGGGTTCCCGCACACATCACACTAAATTTTGGGAGGGTCTGCTCAACGAGCAAAGGGGTCGATACATCAACTGACACGTCGTCCAGATTTGATGTACCCCAAAGTTCCGCCTCGTCAATAAAAACTCAACATGATAGACGATGCGTCAATCGGACGCCCGGTCAGATAGTTAATGGCTTTTTCATCCCAGGGGCCCGGTAGATTTTTAAGATAATACCAACCCATAAATACTCCAACTTCATACAAAACTCGGGAGAAGTAAGACAAATTCTCCTTATCACTAAGAGGAATCCAACAATGTCGACGACACTTCAATCGGATTTCTGGAACTCAAGTTATAAGCATTTCTGGTTTGAGGGCCCGGTTGGTTTCGGGTTCGAACCAACCCGGCCATATGCCATTTTCTCCAAAACCTTGAGTGTAATATACCAAAATGACCACCTCGATCCAAGGATTCAAACACAACTGAAGGTGCATCAATTGGACATCTGACGCCAATGATATAGACAAATGACTGAAAAAAGTCTGAAATGGGGGGTCTGGGCCCGACCCGGCCCTGCCCCACCCCCCTGGGTCGGCCCGAACCGGGAGACCTGACCTGGGTCCGGGTCCGGCCCATTAGGGCGTGGCCCGACCCGGTGCAGGCGGCCTGGAACGGCCTGGGCGGCCTGGCCCGGTGTGGCCGGTCCGGCTCAGCGGTGTTGTACGCTGAGCGGACGCGGGGAGGGGGGGGGGGGGGTTCACTTCCCCCCCCCCATGCTAACGGATGCGGCGCTGGTCGCCGCGTCTCCACCGGATCCCGCACGGCCATAGGTTTAGGTCTTCCCGCCGCCGCATCCTCTGGGATGTCGGCTGGTGTTGGCCGCTGCCTTTGACCGCCGGAGCCGCCGTGCTGGCGGGACGTAACGACAGCGCCTTCCGCAGACCACCGGACGCGCTCCGGTGGTCCGTTTTTTCCGTCGTCTGTGCCTACAGCTCTCCCGGGACCTGTAGATTACTACGAAGGGTTCAAAATGACTTTCTGGCCCGCTTCTTCATTGCACGTCATTCCTCACACCAATAAACAAACTACGGAGGGTTGTCGGGCCATGTTCGTTCGGCCCGCACCCTCTGCATTAAGTGTTTTTCAAAAGGCAATCTTTAAAAGACATGATCTAAACGAGGGTATAATTAATTCAAGGTAAAATTATTCAATCACCCTGAAATTAAAAAAAACTCATACATGAAGGGAGAATTCACACATAAACATTATTCAAAAACCCCCTACCTCAAGCGTTGTTGAACGAAGGTTCATCATGGGAAAAAGGACATCGCGGATGAAGGATCGTCGGCGTCACGGTACACGACGTCACGGAGAAGAGGAGCATCGGCGTCGCGCTACATTGCGTCGCATCGTCGATCACTGTGGAATCAGTGTTAATCATCGTCCTTCGTCGGAGGATACCTTATATAAAAACAAAATTGGTTGCACAAATTTTATTTTATTCATTACTTAACCCGCTATTTTTAATAACCACACCCGAGAAAACACAACTCTAGAAAAGGTTTTTTTAAGCAAATACCAGCGTTGCGTTTCCATTAGTGCCCTCAAAATTCAATTTTGCGCACCAGTTTAATATTTAGAAAAACCCGCTCGCTCGTTCACTGAATATACCCGAGCTAGACATTGAAAATTGATTCCATGCACACCGTGCCTTGGAATCAGGTGCCTTCAGAAACTGCATTCTTGTAAAATCCCAAAAAAAATTAGGAAACAATTTCCATTAAATTTTACGGGTCTTTACATTACTCCCACCTCTGGGCTTTACGTCCCCATAAAGATACATCATAAACAAGGGGAAAAAAGTGGGTACTGAGCACGCATCTGAGCCTCCTGATCCCAAGTGCTCTCATGGAGGTTCTCGAGCTTCCATATGATGCGCACTAGAGGAATCGACCGCCCATGTAGGACCCGCTCCTGTCGATCCTCGATCTCCACCGGGACCTCCGCAATAGCCGCCCCATGATCAATGATATGCGTCGGGTCGTGCACTTATCTCCACATATGAGAAACGTGGAAGACGTCGTGCACCCGGTGCAACTGAGGTGGATGGGTCAAGCGGTAAACCACCCCGCCTACACTGTTGAGGACCTAGAAGGTTCCAATAAAGCATGGAGACAACTTGATGCCCCAGCCAAATCTCCATAACTCACGACAAGGTGAGACCTGTAGGAAAACTTGGTCGCCATCCTCGAACACTAGTGGTCTTCACCTCCTGTCACCATAAGCCTTTTGTTGGATCTGAGCTGTCCTCTTCCACTCCTGGGTGACTTGGATCTTTTCCGGTCCTACAAGAGCTTCTAAGATTTCTTCTTTGCGAATAAGAGAAATCCAGTCTCATCCCCTGGATGAACCTTGTTCTTTTCCTAATACAGTCAATCCCGACATGGATGATACTAATCCATACCAAGTATAACGTCATAAGGCCATGATGCTACTACCAAGAGATCCAACCGTTACTCTCACCTCCAAGGGTTGAGACACACTATTGGCATCAGTGTGCGGTAACTGGCTCTCCTCCAGTAGGAATCTCAAAAGTGAGGGTCAGTTCAATGGGTTTTTTAAACCAGAACCTCTTAGTAACAACAAAAAGAGAGGACAGTAATGTAAATTCTACAAAGAAAGGTGTCTTTTATTACTGCAGCTCAAAGTACAAAGACACAAAGCATCTACAATCAAACATCAACCATGATCGAAGAAGCATGAACAAAAGTCTCCACGTCTGGATCTAGTCCCTCTCCTGTCCATCTGCTCCCGGAGCTCCATGATCGTAGGCATCAGCTGCCTGAAGCTGAGATCTTCCCTGTCCGTCTATTCCCTGTGGTCTGGGTGGTCTCCCAGGTGTTGGTGGTGGTAGGTCCTCAATGCATCTTCCACCACCCCATGCTCGGAAAACTCGTCTGCCTCACCCTCCGGCTTCCTACGGACCTCCATGGTCGAAGCTCTGCCTGGGAGGTCCCTCTACCGCCTGCTGCTCATCTACAGGATGAGTCGGGCAGTCTCGTTCCATGTGACCTTGCCCGCCGCATGTGTAACATTTCCTACTCATCTTGTAGCTGGATATCCTTCGTGTTCCCCACACAACCGAATCTTCACCCCGAAATTGCCCATCTGATGGTCTGGCCCGTTTGGACCTCTGCGTCACCTGTCTACTACGAGATGCAGAAGACTCCGCTACGGGTCGTCCTGAGTAGGGTCCTGCCGTTTGTGCCCGCTTGGCGAGAAAACTCTCCACTAGAAAGGCTCTCTCCAACACCTCTGCCTCTGTCGGAATGTTGAGGGAGATCATCGAAGCCATGATCTCAAACCTCAGTCCCTGCTCGAAGGTTCAGGCCTGGATGAACGGGTCCCGTACCATATCTTTGGAGTAGCGCGAGAGATCAGAAAACCTCATCGAGTACTAGGCCACGATAATGTTGCCCTACCACAGCTGTAATAGCTACTGGATGAGCACCGCACGAAGGGTGGCTGGGATGAAATCTGAGCAGAAGATGCTCTCAAATCCCTTCCAGAGGAGAGATGCCTTTTCGTGCACCTGGAGCATCTAGATCCACCATCTGCCTGCTGCCGCATGCAGGAGGCTCGCTGCGAGGATCACCATGAGGTCAGATGGTGTCCCCACTAAGCAGAAAACTCACACAACCGCATCCAGACAATCCTCGGATGAATAAGGGTCCATCTCCCCGCGGAACATGGGTGGTCTCTGACGCTGAAACTCATGTAGTGCAATAAGGCGACGCGCAAACTCAGCGGCTGGGGATGGTGGCATCAATGGCTCGATGGGTAGAGGTACCGCCGGTGCCTCCGCTATCAAAGGTCCATGTACCAAGGCCTCTTCGCTCAGTTGGATATCGCCTCGCTCAATGCTCGGAACCCTAGCTGACTGCTGTCGTGGGGCCATCCTGAAAAGAAAAATGTGTGCCATGGTCAAAACCGTATACCTGGTGAGCTGACACAAAGTAATTACAAAGAAAACTATTTAAACACAAATACAATCAATGTTTTCATGCATTGAGTCAAAAATCAGAAGTCAGGGTCCTGGTGTACAGATATGTCGGCCGCCGCACCAACACTAGACTCCCTGGACTAATAACCACACTCAATACCCTTAACACTGTTGATTCACATAGAAGAAATATCAGAGTCCTATGTTTTGCAGTATAACCGAACTCCTCTGATACCAATTTTTCACGACCCGTCCTCGGGGCTTGTCCCATGACTACCCCAAGCCCGCCTTCCATAGGCTAGGGGCAGGCTGCTAGCACCAAAGGCGTAAATCCCAAGAATATGGGAAGGCATTGACTTTAGAAAATTAAACAACACAATAGAGTACTAGCAGAAGAAACCACTAAGCAAAGCAGTAAAACAAATGTGCTGAAAGTACAAGTGGCCATAAATACAAGCCCAAAAGAAAGGTACAACTACAACCGAAAGAAAAGTACAACTCAAAAGGGAAACAACTGAAAGGTGACGAGCCGCTCCTGGATCATCCTCCGGCTTCTGACCTAAAGGGTAGGTACAGATCTCCTCCTCAGCACTCCACGTCCGTCCGTCTCCTACAGGTACCCACTCATCATGAAATACTCCTCCGAGCACTAACTCGACATGATATCCACCTCCGGGAACCGATTAGTTGTGATATCCTCTTTCGAGTACTGACCCGCTCTACAATCCTCAACCACGATCGGTGATGTTCGTCGTCTATAACTAACACAACGTATTGCGGGTGATGCCTGTGCAGGGGTGAGTATACAATAGTCATTAGGGACCTTGAGACCCCTGATAGTCTCCTATAATCCACAAAGGATAACCCACAAAGGAAAGATACAATCACGAATTAACTACCAACACTACTTAGGTATATTACAATAAATATACCTAAGTCATCAATTCTAGTTTGGCTCCCACAACTAAGCCCAAGTTCGATTCCGTCAACACAGGATAGTGCAACCCAATCCACACAGGGAAGCACATCACAATCCACATAGGAAATCAAGTCAATCATATCGAAGATAATTAATTAATGTCAAGAATCAACTCACATAGGTATACTCCTTCATAAGGTGATAGAGATGATCAGATGTAGCCACTAATTCATCTAGCTGGGAGCCATGTATGATACAAGTACTCTAGTCATGGCTGCTGAACCCACAGAGGAATCATGTGCGTTGTCATGGTCATCGAACCCACAAAGGATTCCAGTACGATAGTCTTCACCGTCGAACCCACAGAGGATTCCAGTACGGTTTTCTTCACTGCCGAACCCACAGAGGATTTCAGTGCAGTCATAGTCATCGAACCCACGGAGGATTCCAGTACGAAAGTCTTAATCGTCGAACCCACATAGTATATCAGTACGGTAGTCTTCATCGTCGAACCCACGGAGTATTCAAGTAAGGTAGACTTCATCTTCAACCCCACAGAGGATTCCAGTAGGAAAGTCTTCACCGTCAAACCCACATAGGATTTCAGTATGGTAGTCTTCATCGTCGAACCGACGGAGGATTCTAGTAAAGTAGTCTTCATCGTCAATCCCACAGGAGGATTCCAGTACGAAAGTCTACATCGTCGAACCCACATTGGTTTTCAGTACGGTAGTCTTTATCATCGAACTCATAGAAGATTCAATTACGATAGTCTTCATCGTCAAACCGATGGAGGATTCCAGTACAAAAGTCTTCTCCGTCATCGCAGCCAGCTCTAGGGTTCCAGCACAAAGAACGTTCGATTCTGGGAGGGTCCGCTCCATGAGCCTAGTGGTCGATACATCAACTGGCACATATTCTAGATTTGATTTACCCCAATGTTCCGCCTCATCGATAGGAACTCAACGTGACAGACGACACGTCAATCAGACACTCGGTCTGAGTGTTAATGGCTTTTTCGTCCGAGGGGCCCGACTGTTTTTTATGTCAAAACCAAGCCATCCATACACCAAATATGTCAAAAATCGAGCAGAGTAAGCCAAAAGGTCCGCCTCACTAAGAGGAATCTAACAAAGACGACGGTAGGTCAATCGGATGTCTGGAGATCATGGTACAAGCGTTTCTGCTCTGAGTGCCTAGTTGGTTTCGTGTTCGATCCAACCCGTACATACACCAAGTTCTTTGAAACCTTGATTGTAATATACCAAAATGACCTTCTCAATCCAAGGATCCCAACACAACTGACGGTGCGTCGATCGGAGGACCGAAGCCAATGATATGGACAAATGACTGAAAAGAGTCCTAAATGGGGGGTCTGGGCCCGGCCCATTCCTACCCCCTGGGTCGACCCAAATCGGGTCGACCCGACCCAGGTCCGGCCCATTAGGGCGTGACATGGTACAACGTGGGTGGCCCGGCATGGGCGGGCCGGCCCAGCCTGGGCGGCCCAGCCCGGTGCGGCCGGTTCGGCTCAGCGGTGCCGCACGCTGAGCGGACACAGGGGGGGGTGCGCTGCCCCCCTTGCTAACAGACTCAGAGCTGGTCGTCGTGTCTCCCCCAGATCCCGCGCGGTGTCAGGATTCGGACTTCCCTCCTATGCCGCAAATTCAGCCACAACAGCACCTCCCAAAGGCGCGCCGGCATGGCGCGCCGGTAGCGCCATCCACGGACCACCAGACGCGCTCTGGTGGTCCGTTTGGCCCGCCGTCTGCAACTATGGCTCTCCCGGGACCCTTATATTACTGTGAAGGGTTAAAAACTCCTTTGCGGCCCGCTTCATCGTCTCTAGTTGATCCGCACACCGATAATCAAATTGTGGAGGGTTTTCGGGCCATGTTCGTTTGGCCCGTACCCTCCCTGTTAGGTGTTTTTCAAAAGGCAATCCATAAAAGACATTCTCTAAATGAGGGCATAATTTATTCAAGGTAAAATTATTCAATCACCCTGAAATTAAAAAAAAACTCATGCATGATGGGATAATTCACACATAAACTTTATTTGAAAACCCCCACCTCAAGCGTTGTTGAACGAAGGTTCGTCACGGGAAAAGGACGTCGTGGATGAAGGATCGTTGGCGTCGTGGTACACAGCGTCGTGGAGAAGAAGATCATCGACATCGTGGTACACGACATCAAGTCGTCGATCACCGAGGAATCAACATTAATCATCGTCCATCATTGAAGGTCGGAGTTCTTCGTCGATGACAGTGTGTTCTTCGTGTTCTTCAAGGAGGAAGTTGATGATTCCAAGGTTCCTCACTAAACCTTCTCGCATAAAGAAAACCACAATAAAATATGGTGTTGCCTAATTTTATCACTCATGTCAACCTTTAATTGAAATTCAAAATTAAAACACGATTTAATTAATGTGTGTTGACCAATTAAAAAGGCGTTTAATAATCCAATTAAACGCAAAAGTTGACTTGGCATTAAAGAGGGGGGTGCGGGTGAGTTACCAAATTAAATGCACGTGGAAGGTGAAAGGAAATAAAGGGGGTGGTGCTCGTGTGGGACCCAACTCACTAATATCCTACCTAGTGTAGTTAGGAACTAGGGGGTCCCACCCCAACCTCCATGCATAGGTTTAAACTACCTTAAATAAAAATAAAATTGGTTGCACAAATTTTATTTTATTCTTTACTCAACCTACTATTTTTAATAACCACACTCGAGAAAACGCAACACCAGAAAATGTGTTCTTAAGCAAATAATGACGCTACGGTTCCATCGGTACCCTCGGAAATCGATTCTGACCACCGGTTCAAAAGTTAGAAAAACCCGCTCGCTAATTCACTTAATGTACCCAAGCTAATCATCAGAAATTGATTCAAGGCACACCAGGCCTCGGAATTAGGTGCCATCAGAAACTGCATTCTTGTAAAATCCCAATGAATATTAAGAAAATATTCCCCTTGAATTTTATGGGCCTTTACAATTACCTCTAGAAAATATAGGATAAGGTGATGAATCCTCAAGGTATCCAAAATTGTGGATCTTTTCATCCTCGTAGAACACCCAAATTAGGTTCCCGAGGTTCTTTTTATAGCCAAAATAGGAAATGGTTTGGTCAAAGGAAATTTTTTGATACTACGTGAAACATGATTTTGGGTTAGTAAACTATCTTATCATGACTTGGAAAAATGAATATTCATATTTTAAGACGTCCCCTATATCTCCATTTCAAATTTGGAATCCATATAATGATTAAAATGGGAGATATTTCTAAAATATAGAGCATAATGTTTTACTTGGTGCATATATGTTTTCCTAGATAGAACAGTTAGGTTGGGACACTTAATGGTCGAACTGGGCATAGAATACTTCAGAAGAGTAGCATCCAATTAGATTTTGGAACATATAAAATCTTTATAGCCCAGTGGGATTGAAGGATTAGTTGCAGTGTGCTACTAGATCTACTGGTATTCATGGATTCCATTGATGTTTGGCACATTTTTCTTCAACTTCATTTTAGGTGCTCCAAATCACCTCCACTTAATGAAAAAAGAGTTTATCATTTCTAATTGTGATAAAAATTAAATTATTAAACCCAAAATGAAGAGAAATGTTCTATTAAATTTTTATATTTTGATAAAAAGTAGTATAATATTGCTGTACGAAGGGGAAATAAAATAGAGAGTCGTGCTGCGGTCAGTAATGCTCATCATAACTGATCAATATTCCACATGGATGATAAAAAATAGTATAATGATAAAATAAATGTGTAAAATAAATACACTAGAAAAATATTATAACTCCAATACCATTCTCATCATATATCTAGAATAGTGTAAGCTATCCTACTCAATGAATTATAATCATACCATGATCGTCATCCCAAAATGTACATGTAGTATTTATTGGTTTCTCGAGTACCTAATTATAATTGGATCATGATCATGATTTGAGTATATAAATCATTAGGGAACCACCAATACCACCCTATACATAACAAGTGAATTTTGTAATATGCGCATGTGACATTCACTTTATAATTAAAAATCTACTTTATATATCTAAATAAACAACAAATGATTATCAATCCTTATGTATGTGACATCAATTTCCATGAAATGCTTCAACCGTTTCAATATTTCTTCTATGAACTTTGCATTGATATTTTAAACAATAACAATAACCTAGGGGAGTTCACCATGACATTCATCTAATGATACAATGGATAATATGACATCGATATATACATAATAAATACATCTTACTAGGTATTATGATTGTATCAAGACTTCATTATCCACATATGTATATATATATATGTATATCCTTGACAAATAACTCTTTATCATATCAAAATTACCAATAATGGTGTATATATGTATTTGGACCTCATTACCTAGAGGTACCTAAATTCCTAGTTTTGGACCCTCTATCATATCACAACTGCCTAAAAGGATATATAATTGTATCTGACACTTATTACCGAAAGGTACATAAAACAAATTTACATTCCACTTTATCATATCCTAACATCCTAAGAATATTTATATATTTATTATTACCTCATTACATGGTGATATATAACGTCTCAACATGAGGCTGTTTATCATATCAATATTTTCTCTTAGGGATTTTTATATCATTTATTATTGCAATTACTCAAGGGAGTTTTCCATTTAATTAAATATAACTCTACCTCAAGGTTGTTTTCCATATCAGCCATCATACACACACACACACAGACACACAAACACACACACACACATATTTATATTAAAGGTGGAAAACTACCTAAATCATCATGAAATCATGGTTAGATCATATGATCATGACCAAACTCTTCACTTATTTGAGGTCTCACTAACATTATAGTCATGTGCCACAAGGGATATGGCCTCTAGACAATCCACTTTAAAATCAATTTTAGGCTTCCCTGAACACAAAATCTAATCATTTTTCAAATTATGGTATCCCCCCTAAGACCACATTTATTAGTGCATAAATAACTATACATGTTCATTTAACATTTCCAAAGGATTATGGGAAACTCTTCAGTCTCACATGGAAAACCCCTAATCCATTCATCCCCACTTGCCCCCAATATCTAAATAATGTTCCCCAAAGTGTCATATTACAAGGGTTTATGAACCATATTTCTATTCCTCAATTAATAATATTATTATATCCTCATGGTCTACATGTCTCAAAAAATATCAATAATAATAATGTCCTCAACTATTAATGATTATGGAAAACGAGCATGAACTAAGAATCGATTGGGACCTTGAATCATTTTTCATCATAATTAAAGGAATTATGGTTATGTTTATAATTCAAATAAATTCAAAATTTATATTAATTTAATTCTTAAATTAATTTATCATAAATTTTTGAATGAACCAATGTCATGACCTCATACTACATGTACTATAACAACTTCCAAAATACCTTAGGGAATGATTAACGAAAACCTACAACTTTTAAACGGGTATCACTTTTCAATTTACATCCTAAAATATATTACCCTAGCTACCGATTATCATCTGGATATGTAAAAAACCTATATTTCAAGGAAATGTATAATATATAATTTTAATTATATTATAAATAATTATTTAAATCAATAAAACCCATCAAATAATTACTAAATTTAAAACATTTAGGAATATTTTATAAATAACTAAATGGTTTCTACCATTTCACCAAATCCATGACTAACAACGTACTGGAGGTCCACATAAGACTCCTAAGGCTGACTTATGAAAAACACCAAAATGAGTGATTATTCCTCAACAAATGTAATTTCATTTTAATGAAAAACAATCAAATAAATTTCTCAGACGATAAGAAAATTTTAAATCATGGAGAAAAAATGGAAATTTTTTCCTGTTTCATACACTAGGACGACTACATGGAAGCCCCATTATATCGATATGTTTCTACTATGCTTTGGTGAAAATTTAAATAAACCACAAACTAGATAAGAAAAAATTATAAGAGGAAGAATCATATATGTATGATGGAATTGATGACTTAATATCACTTGAAGAACAAAAGGATATCATTTAATGTCATTAAAAATTGGGGAGGAATATAAGAGGATATAGGGGGTGGTTAGCTAGTGTGTTACTATAAAAGGGGAAAGAAAAAAATGGGTATTGGGATTAAATAATCAGATTGTAATCCCATAAAAACACATTAAAATATCCACATGATTTGACTATTTGGTTTTTTTAACCATTCACTAACCATTTGTTTGGAAATATCCATGTATAACCCTCTCATACGGTTGTACTAAAATGTTTACCAAACCATACGCCAATCAAGTGAATTATAAATTCCTCGATATATAAAACCTTTCAAGGTTTGTATGAAATAATGTCACAAATATATATATATATATCACTATGACCATGAAAATAAACATGGTTTTCCTTGAGATCATACACAATTGACCCTGAACCATGTGACTCAATCTTGTGATTTAGAAACTGAACAAGAAGGTTACTTACACATTGGATACCACTTCATTATTCCATCCATAAAACAAAGATGACAACGTTCATCGGTATGTACAACCTACCATCTCTACGATCTGTGTAATTTATTTTTCTAACTATATCTCTTATGAATGACTGTAAAAATGTATAATAAATTATATATATATATATTTTATTTATTTAATTATTTTATTTTTCTACATGATAGAACCATGAAAAAAATAGAAATACCGAGAACTATCGATCCAGAATTGAAATGAAAAATGATATAGATATCACCCAAAACATTGATTTAAATAAATAATATTATCAAATGGGTAATTAAAAATTATCATAAAAAATATATTGTAGATTATATAATATTTTGGATCTATTATTGGTTAATTGTAAATTTATTTTCATTATAAATGGTGTTATAATATTTATAAATGAATTCAGACCTATGTATAATATTTTCACCACACTTTTATATTAGAGGGACACATTCTTTATTCCCCACCTAATTATTATTTTTGTGGTGTATGAAATTCTAGTGATTGTATTTTATGATTATTATAATTAAATAGTATTGGATATAAATATCCTTAAAATTTTAGTTCATTAATTGGCCATATTAATCAAAAGTGTCCAATGTGGTAAGAGTTTATTATTCTAATCTCAATATTTAAAGGTGTTATTTATGCTTAAGTTATAATAGGGAAATATTATTATCAACCTCTTAAAAAAATTAATTTTATTATTTTCTTATTTTTTCATGAAAATTATTTTTTTTTTCATTCGTTTTATCACATTATGTAATCATGATACCAAAAATATGCTTTAAATAAAATCAACTTCATTTCTATTCTACATCAATTTTATTATTTAATATACAATTTTTTCAAAATGTTTTAATTTATTCTTTTTTTAATATTTACCAAAGATTGTATAAGGTGATTTTACCCATGTTTTAATTTTTTTAAAATTATTTGAATGGAATATTCATGTTTTTTCCCTAATGTGGCACGTTTTTCTTTTTATACAAAAATATTAAATTAAATGGATTTTAACATATAAAAAAATCAGTGTGTTTAGTTTCTTCATGACCATTTTAGTTGTTGATACATAATATAAAATTTTAAAATGACATTTCAGAAGAATACTTTTCCTAAAATGTTTGGGATATATTTTTATTTTAAAAAACATTCTTAAATTGGAAAATTTTATAAATTAATAAATATTTATGAGGAATTTTATTGAATTTTCATATACGATAACATATATTGATGTTAATAAAAAGGAAAATTACTAAAAAAGATTATTGAGTTTTTGTTAACAATTAAATTTAAATAAATATGATGACCTTTTATGGTTTAGTTTTTTAAATAATTATATTCTTTGTCATAAAAAACACTATAATAAAAAGTAGACACTACTGATTCGTGTCCATTTTCTATAGAATATAAAAGTTTAAAAATAAATAACTATTCATTTTCTAGGAAAATATTCATAACTATTATCATGATGTATTTCGTTCTGTTACCCATAGTAATCACTATGAAAAACTATTTTAAAATGTTGGATTAGAACAAAAATATCATCACAGGACATAAAAATGAATAATAAAATTAGTATAGTTAGAAATATAAACAAAAAAAATGTTTTACCCCTATATCAATTTTACTTAATTCTATTAAATAAATTATTTTCAGAATAGAAAAGCAAAAATGTTTCTTAAGGAAAATCATTAAAAATCATAGTTTGAAATTAAAAATCCAATGTGGAATATTAGAGAATAATATCTGTTAAAACCATTCAAAAACATTTTAATTGGAATTACCATATGTCTGAACAACAATATAATCATTACACAATTCATTGGAGAGATATAATGTGTCTCACCATTCATATAAGATATATTTGGATTACCAATTTTTCATGAGTTATAATGGGGATCAACCATTGGTATATTCTATATCACACTCACCAGTGAACTATAGTGGTGCTCAAACCATCATATATGATATATATGTCTCACTCACTCATTATATAATTCGAAATTACCATATAATGAATACATCATTTTATGCATGATCATTTTCATCGTAAAACTAGTTTAGAAACACATTTAAACCCTTATAAAAATCATTTTTTAATATAAGAATACAATTTTCTTTTTAAAAAACATATTCTCTATACTACAAAACCAATAAAAAGAAATAGAGGTTTTCATGGAAAAAAACCTAAAATAAATAATTGGAATCTAGAAATCAAGTAATGTTCACGATAATAGAAATTGTTTTTCCACCATAAATATAAGAAATAGTACATTCCATTTATATTTTTTCAAATTTTTTTTATAAAACACATATAAAAATTCCTATTTAAAATGTTTGAAAAAAAGTAAAAAGTGAAATAATATTTAGTTTATAAATTTTTTATTTACTTATAAAAATGATCAAAATATTACTTTAAAAATAAGGACAACGAAGTGAAAGGGTTGGAAGGAAAACAATAAAAGATATTTTTAAAATTAAATATCCCTTATCACATGAGATTCAGTTGAATTGTAACCCAAATAAAATAATAATATTAAACAATATGTAAGAAATTATGAAAAAGTATAATAAAATGATAAATTAAATTAAATTACTATGTACATAAACCATATAAAATAATATAAGTTTGTAATATTAAATTATGTCTTAATGACTGGAAATTGAGATGGAGACCGTTACCTTGTTTTCATCATAACATGTACGTTCCAAATCATACAGAATAACAATCATCTGAAAATTTTTTGTTTACTTTCTTGTGAAATTTATTCAAGATTATTACTCATTTAAATTAATTCATTGTAATTTTATATAAAAGAACATAATCAATTAGGCTTATTTCAATTGTTTTGATGATATTTGGAAAATGTGTTAAACATTATATCGTTCAGTTTACTATAGATCAAATAATTTACTTTTTATATATCTAGAATAATAATAATGAAATAATTATCATATTTATACTTAAATTATATTTTTTATATCCAAATGTGAAAAATGGTTTTAAAAAAAATCATCTACTTTATAGTCATGGAGAAGGTATATTGTACGTACACATGAGTAGCGTTTTCATTTTTCAATGATCATTATAGAAAGATGGTAAGTAATACTTAATCACACCCTAATTAAAATTTCATAATAAATACCATATTATTTCATTAAATAAAATTATATACACAATCTATGAGTTGTGGTGATGAAAAAATAAGCACATCCCTACATGGAGGTATTATTCCATATGTACACGAACAACATTATCATTTTTTAGAGTAAAAACTAAAATATTATATTTTCATTCTATATTAGTTATTTTTTTCATGAATATAATTATTATATAATATATATCAAGAATATTAAATATCTATATAATTATTACATTATTTGTAAATACTTACATGAAATAGAATCACATCACTACCCAAGGCATTGGCATCTCATACAAACGAGCGATGTTATTATAACTTCCACGAAATGTCATCTTAGATGGCATATGTGATATTGTAAATCCATAGGTGTAAATATAATAATAAAAAAAATTATTTATTTTATATCAATCATTAAAAAATTAATGGGTGGAGTTAATTAAAAATGAGTAACATTGGTTTGATAGGTAGTAGATGTCATATAAATGATTGACTTGTTCATATCACAGTTGATGGAAGATGACATATAATTTATTTATTACATTACCAAAATAATATATAATAATATTTTAGAATATGTTTATATTTTTTAATAATGTTTTGAGAATATTTTTAGGAGGTATATGATGAAATAAAATTAAGAAAAATATTTAATTAAATTAAATCATCTTCGGAAAACTTCCTGAGGTAAGAACCAATCCTTCATTAGATGGTTATATAAAAAAATACTAATATAAGTACTTTTTATGGATTTAATGAATATATTTCATCTGTAATTGGCTTATAAAAAATAATTTTATGATTACAATTGGATAGAGGGGTTGGAATTTAAAATGTTATGTGAGTGGAACACATGTAAACATTTGAAATAAAAAATAGTACATATATTGTTAACATGAAGAATGATAAATAATTATACAATACTGATAATTATATATGATAATGTATAAATATTTCTATGAAAAATAGTTTATAAATGTTTTTATGTCATTTTAACACTTATTTTTTTAACCCATCAGAATATTAGTTTTCACATTAACCACATTAATTAAATTTTAATGTTTTTACTTTCCACTATGATAGAAAATCCAATTTATTTTATTATATATTATTAATTATAATAATTAAATATATTAAATCCAATTTACCTTACTATATTCACCTAATTTAAATATTTAATTTAAAATAAAACCCAATGATGCGATAAAAAATCATTTTTTCACGAAGTGTATGTTTCATGAATAAAGATGGATTTATAATAATAATATGATAAATAATTAACATTATATGAATATCAATTAATATTAATCGATATATATATATATATATATATTAATACATTTATTTTTAGGAATTATTTAATTTAATTAGAATTGGTGAACATTATACTCGTTAAAACCATTTTAAGTAATATCTCATTTTAATCCGAAAAACAAAATTATACCAAAATCCTATATAAATATGATTAAAATGTAATTAAGTTGAATAAATATTACTTAAGAAAACATATTTTACATTAAATAATATTAACGCCGTAACAAAAAATTTATATTACATAATCAATTGAAATTAAATCACATTTTTAAAAACAAATCGGTATTTTTCACTATTCATAGAAAAATGAATATTTTCTGCAAAAATAGGAATATTTGAACCTATATAAATTTTTATATAATGATTAAAAATATTGTGTTCATTTAATTTAATTATTTTTTTGGTTTCTAATAGTTAATAATATTATTTTCTTAAAATGAAATAAAAAACATTTCTGAAGGAAACACAATTTTGATGAATAAAGTTACACGATTAAAACATTATTTATTATTTACCTATATTATAATATTTGTTTATATTTATGATTTCAATAATATATATATTTTATAATGTAGTTAATATTTTATCAACCATCGAAGTTAACATCTTGGTTAAAACAATGATATATTTCATATGTCATTATGCCGGATGTTTCATGATGAACACACTATCGAACAATAATTTTTATCCCAAAAACACATGGTGTTAAACAATCTACTCATTTATAAATTGAATCCTTAATGTTTTATCTTTATTTAGGAAATAAAATATTGAATGTTTTATAATCCCTTTTATTATAATCTACATCCTAAAAAGGGTCAACAACACATTCTTCTAAGAAAATATAGAAGGAAATACAAATGTAGTCAATAATAACACATAACTCAGTTTCAAAGTTTGAGAGAAAAAGTGTTAACTAATTATTTTCACATGTATGGAATGTGTAACATCAAAAAAATGATATATAGTGATAGAGATAATTGATCATACGAAATTGAAGGACCAATAAAAATTTAATGTCTTTAAAAAATACAGATGTGATTAGATAAAGGAATGCTTAATTTATCATAAATTAACATAATTTGACATAATTTTCATCTTATTGATATTTTTCATAGGATTTGGGATTTAATTTATAATATTGATATAAATAATATGAATATATACATACTTTTCTTGTCTAATTTCTTAAATTTATCAGTTTTCACATCACATTCATCATTAATTCAATGATGGGTATCAAAGCTAATTTTTTTATTTCTGATTCACTAAAATAATCATATATTACATAACATAATCTCAAAAGTATAACTAGATATTACTCATATATTTAGAAGTTATATACAATCAAAAGTTTATTATAAGGTAATATGATTTCCCTAATAATAGTTACCCTGTTCTGAAAAATCATTAATTACCAAATCAACAAACCATTTTTAAACCCCCAAGCTATCTATATAATAAAAAATTATTCAAAAAATAAACATTATATATCTCATTAAAACAATTTAATTTAAATTAATGTTTTCATAGTAAAAAATAAATCACATTGGCCAGTGATTGTCATTTCAACCTCATTGAGCTTCTCTTTTGGGTTCAATCCCTATAGTCATGTCTGTTTTGATGGGTTGTCTCCATGACTTCGAGCACTCCATTATCATTCAATTTGACACTTATATAATTCCAAAAAAATATGATGAATATCCTTACAAATAACTTTAATCACCAAATTTTTCGAATACCATATATATTATCAATACTCTAAGAATCATGTCAATAAATGTGTAAACATTTTTAACATTAACTGAAGGCTTACAAAAAATACACCTAAAAAATATACAAAAAAATGGAATTAATTTATTTAAGATCACTAAACATAAAACCAAAAACTCAATTTCTAAAACACTAAACATATTATTAACTATGGAAAAATTATAATCACCCTTTTGTTATCAACAATTCACTAGATGTCCTAACATCAACTATTGTGGACTAAAATGATTTTATATGACTTTCTATATTTTATCATCATTATTTCTATCATGATTAATAAACATCAAACACACATTATCATATTTCCTAAAATCATTTCAGTTAAAAAAACTCATCATATAATAGATATTTTTTATCTCATTCATCTATTGTTAAGGACACCTTTCATTCTAGTGGAGATACCTATGAACAAACTTACCACATCAATAATAATAATTAGATTATTTAACACTATAACCAAAATATATTTTACCTCACATTCAACGTTTTTGGCTTACCCCTAGTCTTTTTATTAGGTTTCTTGTACACTATCTTTCACCATGACCATTACTTACTCTTGTTATCTGATGGAAGATAATGGTATGAAAAAACCAACCCAATATTCTAAGCATAATTAAAAACATTATATTATCTTATAAATTCTCATGTGTATAATTATATCAATATAATTGTTATTTATCCTATGTAAAACCAATTAATTTTACTTTTAGTGTATGGAATAAAATGTGGATCAAACCACTAAAATCATGTAATTATATATTCATATGAGTCCATCGAATTTTCACTCTTTTACTTCAATTACATGAATAGTTTCTATATAGTAATATAAAATTACATCAAGAAATATATATTAAAGAATATATTCTTAAATATTTCCCATCAATGGAATCAAGACCATCTTTCTCCCTTAAATTCAAAACTAAAGACCCCCATTGATAAAAGTCACCATTAAATGATAAATTTATAGGGTTTCCTTTGAAAATTCTAAATTTCCCATGTCATCAAATATCCCTTTTAGGTAAATGATCAATCATAATGCTACCACTATATAAGATGATTAATTGAATTATGGGTATTGATTCCGCCTAAAATGATATACTATATACATTTTCCTTCATGGATGGCCGAGTTCCCCTCTAGAATGTATTCCACTTCCTTTAATAGACTTTTCAACTGAGTGATCTCCACAACAAACTATACAATTAAAATCCCAACCAATAGTGAATACTAATTGGGATGGATATCATCATCTCGGTGCCTTCTCACTAAAGCATCCCTGTATATTCTATGGAAATCAATTATGAGCATATATATTATAGTCAAATAAACTATGTAATCATCAAATTCTATGTAATTAAAAATCAACCTCCATGTTAAATATTTCAATATCATGATAATAATATTAATAAAATAAATAATGTTATCTACACAGTCGATTTTTACAAACTATAAGTACATGGGCTTAAATTGTACATATTCATAAGGTTTATTCCAAAATTCTAATTCTTTCACATTCATGGTCTTTTTAGTTTTGGAGTTTTTAAAAATTAAGTTATAAATCATATATAATAAATCCATATAATATAAAGTTTAGACTTCTAATTACTATCTATTTTTTCCATCGTAGAAACATTATAATTTGAAGCCTATTTTTTTAACATATAAAAATTTCACAATATTCAATTTTACTTATTATATTTCCTTACACATCATTATACCCTATGATATTCTTTTCAAAATGTTTCATGAGAAAAATAGTCACCTTATGGGAAATTAAAATAACATCAACAATTACTTTAGTGAAAAACAAGACAACCATGGAAATTTTTTACCTTTATCTCAATGGTCATTGATTGAAATAATTAAATATGTTTCATATGAAAAACACATAGTTGTTTCCCAAAAAAATCCTTTAATCCCATAAAAAACAATTAAGGATCATTTTTCGGAAAATATAGCATCATATTCATAAAACCATTTCAAAATCCATTTAATTGGAATAAGAATATAGAAAAAATCTAATATAATAATTATCTAATGTATTGGAGAGATATAATGGGGCTTACCCATTAAATAAGTTATATTAGGATGACATATTTTTCTTGTTCTATAATGGGGATCAAATCTTCTTATAAGCTATATCAAGAATACCCATGAGCTATAATGGGGATCAACACTTTGTTAAGAAATATATACCTACCCTCTTTGCATATAATTTTGAAGAACCATATCATGAGATAAACAATTTATGCTAGAACATTTCCATAATAAAATCCTTTTAAAAACAATTTTGGACCTTTATAAAAAACCTTTTGGGATATCAAAATACAATTTTATTTTTAAAAACAATTTTCAATACTAAAATAGCCAATATTGGCGATAGGGGTATTCACTGAAGAAAAAATGAACGCATATAACAGATTCTAGAAATTAAATCTCAGTAATGATGTGGGAAAAATTCATTATGACTATATACATTAAAAATAGATCTTTCGATTATTCATTTTTCATAATAGTATGTATCAAACGTGTAAAAATATTTGTTTTGAAATTATTTAGGAAAAAAATTAAAAATAGGCATAATATGTTATTTGTAAATCTCTAAATTAAATATAATAAATTTCTTAATATAATTATAAAAACAACGACATAAAAGATAATTGGTTGGAAAGAAACATTAAAAGATGATTTGTTTTCAATGGGATGTCGCTTCTCACTTGGGAAATACATTAATCAATAGTCTCATAAAGGAATGACAAAAAAAATATTAATAATTATCATGATAATGGAAAAATGAATTATATAACATGTAAAAGGGTCGGCTTATAATCCTAAAATAATATATGTTTATAACAAGAAAATATTTTTAATGTAATGTTATTGAGAAAATGTTTATTACCTTCAATCTGACATTTCCTGTTTGTTGTTTATAAACCCCAATAAAAAATATGTGATAATTATTTACATTCTTGAAGACAATTTCCATTTTTGATACTCATTTTATTTGACTTATTACCATATTAAATACATCTACATAATCAATTTTGAATATGATGGGTGTTTTGACATTACTTGGCATATATGTCAAATATAATTTCTATACGATGAAAATTGGTCAAAGAGTTCATTATTCAAAAAATAGAGAATAATATTCATGATATAATTGTAATATTTATGAATAAATTATACAATATGAAACCAACCATTAAATATGATTATGAATATGATCTATGTCACAGTTATGGAGATGTTTGGGTGTACAAATGGATAAGTAATGTTTCCATTACTCAATTATCATCATGAAAAAAGGTAAGTAAAATTTTAACTAAAAAATTATCAAAATATAAAAAATAAAATATTTATATTTTAAATATATATGTATATATATATCCTATATGTTTTCTGGAGATGAAAAAAAATGAATCACATGACATCCGGGAGGTAGTGGTCCACACATGAAAAAACCATGTTATGAATTTTCATTATAGGAAATAATATATATATATATATATATATATTATTTTATTAATGATAATTAATTAAGGAATTTAATTATTACTTATTTTATTTAAAAAAATCATTAACAGTAAACATAATATTCTTTATGAAAATCATTAGTGAAAAATAAATTTCATTTATTGACGAGGTAGTAGTTTGTCACACATAGGATAGACTCTATCGTATACCCCAGGAAATGTGATGTAGAAAGGTATATGTGATTTCATAAAATTAAATGTATAAATATTAAAATAATATTATATATATAAATTTTTTAAATCCATCGTTACAATTACCAATGGTAGGTGATGATAGAAAATGAATGACACTGATTTGTGAGGTTATAGTCCATCGTACAAATAAATGACAAAATTATATCCCATTTAATGTACTGGGAAAAGTGATAAATTTATCTAGTTTACATATTTATATCAGTTTATATGTTTAATACTTTTAATTTGATAAAATAATAAATGGGTCTGATTTGAAGGATGCTAAATAAGAAATAAAGGAAAGATTCTCGGTAAAGTATGATATGACTTCTTTGATAAACCTACTTAGGTAAGTACCAAAATACATCGTAGGATGGATTTATGATAAAAAGGGATATAAGTCTTGGTTTGGAATTTAGGATGACATTTTTGGAGTTATTTTCATATTAAAATGGATTTTATGGTTCGGTCAAGATAGAAGAGGTGGACTTTTATAAGTTATGAAAGTGGAACACATGATTTTTTTTAAATGTATACCCAAATTTTATACATGAAAGAGGGTGCCAAAAGAGATTACTATAGAGACTAAGACATGATATGTTCTAAAAATGTATAAATAAAAGATTTTAAACATGTTATTAGCTTATTTCAAACCTTATAATTCATGATTAACCCCCTAGAAAAATTATTTTTAAAATAACTTTAGTAATTGATTCTTACTATTTTCATTCATAATTTTGGTATTATATTATGTTGAATTAATTATATAGTATAAATTATTCTAATACTGTAACACCCCGAGATTTTATGTAAATTATTCTTTTTAATTTTATTGATGTCTTGTGTTGTACGATTCAACAAAGGAGTATTTCACAACATGCAACCCTGACTTGGATGCATTACACACAATCACGACTTTCCTCGATAGCGTGTGATGTATGCAATACCGAGTTTCACTAAATAACAATATGATATTAAAATATTATTAAAAAAAGCTATTATGAATAGTAATAACCACTTTTTGATATTTTTTAAATTTCATCTTTCAAAATGGACTTCATTTTTGGATTCGGAATATCGAAATTAGCCTAGGGTGAAATTTTGGTTTTTTTTGAAAACTTTCAATTTTTAATTAATAGTGAAAACACTCGGTTACTATTTAAATACCAAATTTTTTATTTAAATAATTTTTTATTTTATATAAATTTATTTTTGGTCAAAATTGAAACATAATACCTATATAAGTTAAATGTAATTCATTGGAGTCATTTTTTAATAATTTTAGATATATAAAAATTTTATTGAACATTTGACAGTCTTTTACCCACATCCTAAGAGAATTTGCAAATTTACATAAAACATAATTTTACCGCTTTTGTGAATGGAATTTCAAAATTTTTACAGACATGGTTGATGTCAGTAATTAAAATGTGGTTCAATGAGATGAAAATAATTTTTGGTGAATAGTAACTTTTTACTTTTATTAAGCACGGTTAAAAGTAAATAGGGTAATTAAGGGTAATATGATATTATTATTACCCTAACACATGTCTTAATTCTATTGGATAATTGTAATTCCTCCAAAAACAACCTTAGAAATAAAATATGACCATTTAGGCCCACTTGGATTAGATTAGGACATTTATTATTAATTTATTTAAAGAAGGGTTAAAATAGTTAAAATCAACGTCTAAAAAGTAAATCATTTTTAATACAGGGTTATACAAAAGATAAATTCGACCATAAATTTACATTAGAAAGATAAAAATATTACCTACATAATGATATTTTATTTGTAATTTTTAGACTTTAAATAATTTAATTTACTTATGACACAATGATGATGCGGTAATTATCTTATTAATGAAATATTGACATAATTGATGTTATAAATACCCAAATAAATGTAATTTGGGACTTTTTATGAATTCCAATTATTTTCTATGTTAATATGACATGTTAGTGTTGATTTAATTAACTTTTTTCTAACTAATCATTCTGTTATTATTTTCACAAAAATCAATTACCAAATAGTGTCAAAATTGACATAAAATAGATTTTAAAACAAATATTATATTATTAATTTTTATTATATACCTAAAAATCTATGGTTCGGAATAATGACTTAGATAAGGTTATATATATTAATAATAAACAACTTGGGGTTCGTTTGGCTTGTTATAGTATGTTCATTAACCTTATAGCGTAAGAACACAAAAAGACAAGGTAAATGTAAAATTATCTAACTTAAAGTTAAATATAAATGATAAGGTTAAAATAGGAACCTAAACATGTATAAATTCTATTGTATGAGGGGATTCTGAACCATCCCCACCTTATCTTTGAAATAACTCATTTTGGAGATATTAAAAACCGAATATGACTTTATAATAAAATAATATTTTTAGTTATTCCAAAGGTTCCTCTCTCCTTCCTTTTAAAAGAGCACCTCCTCCCTCTCTTCCTCACACCACTTTGAGCCTTAATGCTCGGCCAACCACAGAAAATTTCTCTTCTCCACTTCCCTTAATACACCCTAGAGGTTCTGGTCTTCTTCAAAGACCAATATTAGTGCCCTAAGAGGAGGTTTTAAAAAGGCGCTTCAAAGAAGAGGTAATGCCCGTTACCGATTCTTTCAACATTATTTCTTCTTCCACTTCTTCTTCTTTAGTTGTTTAATTATGAAGTAATAACATCAGTATCACTCATATACGGATATGTTATTATAGTTATGAAACAACCCTATTTCACCATCTATCCATCCTATGGAAAATGAAATCACAACGCGTGCGTACGTACAGAATACTGTCTCCACGATGTGGTGTAATCTATTTTTCCACCACCACCTTACATGGATGGGTATAATGGTGTAAATAAATGATTATTTTAAATTGATATTTATTCTGAAATAGTATACATACACTCCAATACAATTCCACAATCATGGGAATTATATCATCCCTCGTGCGTACGGACGGACTACCGTCTCCACGAACGCGATGCGATTCATTTTTCGTGATTAACCACTCTAAAATGATTATAAAGTATATATAATGAATAATAATGAAATATATAACATAATAATGCTACTGGATTTATTTATATACATATATGTATGTCATATACTCAATTCCATTCAATTCAATAAATAAACAAAAATAGCGTTCATGCGTAAGTACGACCTACCGTCTCCCTGAACGGTGTCTTTCATTCCTTTTATCGATCTATAATATATATGTATATAATGAATATATATTATATATAAATCATGTTTTACATTCTGGAATTATCTAAATCAGGATATAAGTAATAATATCAAGAACGAAGAGTCCAAACACATATGATAAATGAAACAATTTTACCCAAAATGCTCTTTAACATGGAATTTACAAAATAACGGGTAATATAAAGTCATAAGTGAACCATATATGATATCATAACAATGAATATGAATCTTTAATAAGTCAATGACATTATTTAAATCATTATACAGGAGGATCAGATACATATGAAGCATATCAGACATAAGGTCAGGGATAAATTTTCAATCTCATTTTTATGTAAGATTGGTTATACGTAAGTATTTACTGGGGTTATGTTTATCATCCATGACCTTGTATCCTAAAAATGTTTTCATAAAATGTTTACTGTTATTTCATGAATTTTTAAAGTCATTTTAACCCTTTATTGAATTTTTACCACATTGTATGAATGAAATCTTTCCTTTGGTTACCATATAAGGTACTTTTTGACTTTTCCGACAAAAGTACGAGGAGAATGTTATTTTAAACTTATACGGGGTGAACGGATTTTTACGGTTTCATAATGCCTCATTTTCAAGAAGATTACTCTACATGATTGGATGATTATTTTCAAAAAAATACCTTTGTTTTAAAATTACATGGAATTTTGTGAAAATAAAATTATTTTAAAGAAGAAAGGATATTTTCCTCAAGAATTCATTTCAAGTGTTCTGACAAAACTATTGTCCATCTAAGATGACATTATTTCATATGTGTATGTTTCAAGTAATATGTCTATATGATTTAAATGGTTTCAATTTTCTTATGATGAAATGATATCAAACTTTTATGGATTACGTTATGATGGCATGATGTTTAAGAATCCCATTTTATTACATGGGTTATTCTATGATGTATGATTTATGATTTTGTGGCACACGAAAGAATGATTTCATTATGAGATGGGTGGGACCTATATCTCCCTCCAATGCATTGGGTAAAGATTTATATCTCATGAGATAGACATGGCTGTAATGGTAAGATAATCTGGTTCAGTGTTATAGGACGTAAATGAGAAGTGAACTCGATTCAGAAAGGGACTTTTTCTACTATGATGGTCTTGGAAGCAATGCCTTGGCTACTATAAAAATCATGAAATGAGCTGAATGGTTTCCACAATTACATGTTTTATTCACATTTTATCATGGTTGATATTCTATTATGATATATTCCTTACGTACTTCCACGATTTATGTCTTTTCTCAAGAT
The DNA here is from genome assembly GCA_963277665.1 of Viscum album. Taxonomy (NCBI): domain Eukaryota; kingdom Viridiplantae; phylum Streptophyta; class Magnoliopsida; order Santalales; family Viscaceae; genus Viscum; species Viscum album. Next base: position 1,423,841,173 of record OY728148.1, on the reverse strand, counting down.
TGTGATGTTTAAATTTCATGTTCAATTTTTTGTCCAAATATTTATGGATTTTTTTATGTTATATATGTTTTCCCTTAATGAACATTTGAGCTCACCCTTTTTGATGTTTTTTTTGCCCTAGGATGTAAAGAAAGGTTTTAGGTAATGAAACAAAAAGGGGATGATCATTATGTGGGTCGTTGAAGATCTTTCACCACGATTAGAAGATTTTATTCCAAGTTTCCAAAGACACTAAACTATTACGGTCCTTGTGTGTCTGTTTTTGTTATGTATTAAGTATTTCGCAAATGTAATGTATTGTCCATGTACGTCAAGCTTCGGGTCTCTATAGTTGGTATTAGAGGAATGGTTTAGTCCACCTTTGGAAACTAGGATACGAAAACGTTAGTGAGATCCCTAGAGATATTTCTAAGTAATGTCTAGGGATGTACATATGGCTAAGTGTACGTATAAGATATAGTCCTACAACTACGGTAAAGATATTATAATTTAACCTAAGATGTTAGATATTGAAGGAACTCCCCCTTTATTGTGTTGTTTTCCACAACATGATTTTTTCCTCTCACACTATTCTTTTTGGGTTTTAGACGATGGCTGGAACCCGAAGGAACCGTGTTGATCAATGTAATGGACAATGTGATGATTGTCCTCCCGAACAAAAAAATGTTATGGTAGATAGAGTGAAAAATCATATTTCTATACTTACACAATCTATGAATCATTCTAGACTTCCAAATGTGCATAGAAGGGATCAATATTATATTGAGTCCTTCATGAGGCAACGTCCACCTACATTCAGTGGGTCTTCTGATCCACTTGTTGCTGAACAAAGGATCAATACCACAGAAAAGATATTTTCAGTTACTCAATGTTCTGAACATGATGAAGTCATCATAGGAGTATATCGTATGGAAGGTGAAGCTGATCAATGGTAGAATCTTATCAAGATTACGAGGCCAAGAGATGAAATTGAGTCTATAGAATGGGATGAGTTCAAGAACTTATTTTTCAATAAGTACTTACCTTGTATTCTTTGAACAAATATAGAGAAGGAGTTTCTTGAACTAAATCAAAAGGATGATGAAACCGTTGGTATATACGAAGCGAATTTTACAAGGCTTGCAAGGTATGTATCTGGCATTATCATCCAACCTAAAAGTAAAATTGATCGATTCTTTAGTGGCTTAAAACCAAATCTTCGAAGGGAATTAGCTATAAGAGACTTCAGTGGCTATGAAGAAATTGTGTGTTGTGCTATCAAGGTAGAAATGGAAGTTAGTGTTACATATCCATCTCATGGTTTTGACAAGAAACAAAAGATGGAGTTCAAGAATAAATCTCATAATAATGGTGAAAAGAAGATAAATGTTTCCTTATGTTCAAAGTGTGGAAAGAAGCATGGTAGAGATTGTCTTAAAGCGACTTGAAAATTTTTTAAGTGTGGAAAAGAAGGTCATCGAGCAGCTGAGTGTCGAAGTAATGAAAAAAGGGTTGCTAATGGTGTGAATAAAGAAAAAACTGTAGAGAACGCACCAACAAAACTTCAATGATTAAAGTGCAATGAAATGGGGCATTATGCTAATCACTGCCCTAATTCAAGGGTTAATGATGATGGACATGAGAAACCACTTAAGGCAAAGGACAAAGGGAAGTCACATGCGATCACTATTGGTGATGTTGAATTTGACAACGATACAGTGGAATGATTAAGTGTTTATGTAATGGGATTAAAAAATAATATTGTATATAGTATCGTGTAATATTGGAATATTTATGTATTAGTCAATTGTGGTTTTCAATAATTTTATTGTATCGGTAACCATGGAAAGTGATTGAGAAATTTTGGTAAGCAGATGATATGCGCATAATGAATGGATAAGAAGATAATGAGATGTTTGATTGTATTCATGAGATCATGATTGATATAAGGACTATGTGATATCATGTTATGAGTATAAATAATTTTGAGGATTTTGGTTTGTGGAAAGTGTTAACTTTTAACTGCATTCATGTTTTCACTAAGGTTCAATGTGTATTCATTCTTCAAGAGAATACATGATTAATGTATTCACATGTTTTTAATTTGACCAACAAGATATATATTATGATTTATGGGGGATAAATGATGGGATTCACATGATTGTTATGTGACATTTCAAGTAATCATTTTCTTTATACTATGAGCTTGGACCGAAGTATTTTTGATAAGCCCAAAGATTGGAATGAATTATGTTGGACATAAGTTAGTATTGTTTAAGGATAGAACATTTTTCGATATTATTGAAGGATGTTATAGTAATATAGTTTTAGAAAAAGGACAACCTGCAGGACGGGTGACATCCCATCGCGTCGGACAAGGCTGTGCGAATCGAACCAACAATCGAAGTGTGATTGGCCTTTATCGCCTACCACTGGCCTACAGGAAGCCCCTGCTTAGTAGAAACTGGTTTTATTTTATTACGCGGTATGATATATGAATTTTAAGTTCATTTTTGGAATGTTATACGATTAACCTCACCATAGATGGACTTATGTATATTTGGTAACTTTTGCTAACCTTTTGTTTGAAACAGATGGAATGACCCATCATTCTATCACATGATCTGTTAACACTTCAAAAATAAAAAATTCAACTTAATTTCATTAATAGATGATGTGGAAATTGTTCAAAGCATGAACAATTGTGAGATTGTACAAAAATAAAGTAAGTATTTATTCTAATTCAAATTCTTCAACTTTAGGGAAATGATATTGAAAACCAAAAATTTTGTCCTAGTTCCCTTATATCCGATGAATCAGATGGTACCTTAGATCATCACAAATCTATGGCTTTGTGATTGTTGGATTTTTCATAGCCATGTTCTCTACCACTCTCCATCAGAACATGATGGTTAGGTTTCTCTTTCATATCCATATTTTCACATATGTTCTCCTATGTGGAATCCCAATGATTAGTTAATTTTGGTAAGTGTTATGTTTCGTACATTAGTTTTTAAATATTGGTTTTGGTATTCCTTTTTACCATGTGGGTTTCTATTATAGAAACTTTCTAGTAGTAAACCATTTATAAGCCTGACAAATTTCGAGGGCGAAAATCATTTTAAGGGGGGTAAAATGTAACCCCCCGAGATTTTATGAAAATTATTCCTTTTAATTTTATTGATGTCTTGTGTTTTATGCTACAACAAAAGAATATTTCACAACACACAACCCTAACTTGGCTGCCTTAAACGCAATCACAACATTCCTCGATAGCATGTGTTGTACGCAATACCGAGTTCACTAAACAATGATATTCTATTAAAATATTATTAAAACTAGCGGTTATGAAATGTTATAACCACTTTTTGAAATTTTTTAAATTTCATCTTTCAAAATAGACTTCATTTTTGGATTCGGAATATCGAAATTAGGCTAGGGTGAAATTTTGGTATTTTTTCTAAAAACTATCATTTTTTGATGAATAGTGAAAACACTGGGTTACTATTTAAAAACCGACTTTTTATTTAAATAATTATTTATTTTATTTAAATTTATTTGAGGTCAAAATTGATACATAATACCTATATAAGTTCAATGTAATTCATTGGAGTCATTTTTTAATAATTTTAGATATATAAAAATTTTATTGAACTTTTGACCATCTTTTACCCACCTCCTAAGAGAATTTTCCAATTTACATAAAACATAATTTAACCGCTTTTGTGAATGGAATTTCAAAAATCTGAGTGAAAAGGTTGATTTCAGTAAGTAAAATGTGGTTCAATGAGATGAAAATGATTTTTGGTGAATAGTAAATTTTTACTTTTATTTACCACGGTTAAAAGTTAATAGGGTAATTAAGGGTAAAAATGATATTATTATTACCTAACACTTGTACTAATTCTATTTTATAAGTTTAATTCGACCAAAATCAACCATATAAATAAAATAGGACCATTTAGGCCCACTTGGATTAGATTAGGACATTTATTATTAATTTATTTAAAGAAGGGTTAAAATAGTTAAAATCAAAGTTTAATAAGTAAATAATTTTTAATATAGGGTTATACATAAGACAAATTCAACTATAAATATTCATTAGAAATCTAAAAAGATTTCCTACATAATGATATTTTATTTGTAATTTTTAAACTTTATATAAGTTAATTTATTAATGACACAATGATGATGCAGTAATTATCTTATTAATGAAATATTGACATAATTGATGTTACAAATACCCAAATAAATGTAATTTGAGAGTTTTTATGAATTAAAATTATTTTCAGAGTTAATATGACATGTTAGTGTTGATTTAATTAACTTTCTTAGAACTAATCATTCCTATATAATTTTCACAAAAATCAATTACCAAATAGTGTCAAAATTGTCATAAAATAGTTTTTAAAAGAAATATTATATTATTAACTATTATTATTTTCCTCAAAATCTAAGGATTATCCAAATGACTTATAAAAGGTTATATATATTAATAATAATCAACTTGGGGTTCGTTTGTCTTGTTATAGTATGTTTATTAACCTTATAGTGTAAGAACACAAAAAGACACGGTAAAAGTAAAATTATCTATCTTCAAGTTAAATCTAAATGATAAGGTTAAAATAGGAACCTAAACTTTTATAAATTCTATTGGATGAGGGTATTTCAGCCCATCCCCACCTTATCTTCGAAATAACTCAATTTGGAGCTATTAAAAACCGAATATGACTTTATAATAAAATAATATTTTTAGTTATTCCAAAGGAGCCTCTCTCCTCCCTTATAAATGGGCACCTCCTCCCTCTCTTCCTCACACCACTTTGAGCCTTAATGCTCGGCCAACCCCTTCCAATTTCTCTTCTACACTTCCCTAGAAACATCCTAGATATTTTGGTCTTCTTCAGATACCAATATTAGTGCCCTAAGAGACGGTTTCAAAAAGGCGCTTCAAAGAAGAGGTAATGCCCGTTACCGATTCTTTCAACTTTATTTCTTCTTCCAATTATTGTTCTTTAGTTTTTTAATTTTGAAATAATAACATCATTATAACTCATATACTGATATGTTATTATAATTATGGAACAACCCTATTTCCCCTTCTATCCATCCTACAGAAAATGAAATCACAACACGTGCGTACGTACGGAGTACCGTCTCCACGCTGTGGTGTAATCTGTTTTTCCACCACAACCTTACATGGATGGTTATAATGGTGTAAATAAATGATTATTTTAAATTGATATTTATTCTTAAATAGTATACATAAAATACAATACAATTCTACAATCATCTGAATGATATCATCCCTCGTGCGTACGTACGGACTACCGTCTCCATGAACGCGATGAGATTCATTTTCCATGTTTAACCATTCAAGAATGATTATAAAGTATATATAATGAATAATAATGGAATATATGACATAATAATGCTAATGGATTTATGTATATACCTATATGTATGTCATATACTCAATTCCATTCAATTCAATAAGGAAACGAAAACAACATTCATATGTACGTACGACCTATTGTCTCCATGAATGGTGTATTTCATTCGTTTTATTGATCTATGATATATATGTATATAGTGAATATATATTATATAAAAATCATGTTTTACATTCATGAATTATGTAAATCAGGATATAAGTAATAATATCAAGAATGACGAGTCGAAACACATACGATAAATGAAACGATTTTACCCAAAACTCTCTTTAACATGGAATTTACAAAAGAACGGGTAATATAAAGTCATAAGTGAACCATATATGATATCATAACAATAAATATGATTCTTTGATAAGTCAATGACATTATTTAAATCATTACACAGGAGTTTTGGATACATATGAAGCATATCAGACATAAGGTAAGGGATAAATTTTCAATCTCATTTTTATCTGAGATTGTTTATATGTAAGTATTTACTGAGGTTATGTTTATCATCGATGACCATGTTTTCTAAAAATGTTTTCATAAAATGTATATTATTCTTTCATGAATGTTTAAAGTCATTTTTACCCTTTATTGACTTTTTACCACATTGTATGAATGGAATCATTCCTTTGGTTACCATATAAGGTACTTTTTGATTTTTCCGAAAAACAGTACGAGGAGAATGTTATTTTTAACTTATACGGTGTGAACAGATTTTTATGGTTTCATAACGCCTCATTTGGAAGAAGATTCCCCTACAAGATTGCAAGATTACTTTCAACAAAATACTTTTCTTTTAAAATTTCATGGAATTTTGTGAAAAGAAAATTATTTTAAAGAAGAAAGGATATTTTCCTCAAGAATTCATTTCAAGTGTTTTGACAAATCTATTTTCTATCTAAGATGACATTATTTCATATGTGTATGTTTCAAGTAATATGTCTCTATGAATTAAATGGTTTCAATTTTCTTATGAAGAAATGATATCAAACTTTTATGGATTATGTTATGATGGCATGATGTTTAAGAATACCATTTTATTACATGGGTTATGCTATGATGTATGATTTATGATTTTGTGGCACACAAAAGAATGATTTCATTATGAGATGGGTGGGACCTATATCACCCTCCAATGCATTTGGTAACGATTTGTATCTCATGATATAGATATGGCTGGAATGGAAATTCAATCCAGTACAGTGTTACAGGACTGAAATGAGGAGTGAACTCAATTCAGAAAGGGACTTTGTCCACTAAGATGGTGTTGGCATTAATGCCTTGGCTACTATGGAAATCATGACATGTGCGGAATGATTGCCAAAATTATATGTTTTATTTTCATTTTATCATGGTTGATGTTCTATTATGATATATTCCTTACGTACTTCCACGATTAATGTCTTTGCTCAAGATTTTGATGTTTAAATTTCATGTTCAAGTTTTTGCTTCCAAATGATTATGGATTGTTTCATGTTATCTATGTTTTCCCTTACTGAGCATTTGAGCTCACCCTTTTTGATGTTTTATTTTCCCTAGGAAGTAATGAAAGGTTTTAGGTAAGGAAATAAAAAGGGGAATATCATTATGGGAGTGGTTGATGATCTTTCACCACGATTAGAAGATTTTATTCTTAGCTTCCGAAGACACTAAATTATTACGGTCCTTGTGTGTCTGTTTTTGTTATGTATTAAGTATTCCGAAAAGGTAATGCATTGTCCATGTACTTCATGCTTCGAGTATCTAAAAATACCTAAAATTTAATCCATTTTACTAAATTTAATTTCTATTAGTTTATATTTTTAATTTAAAATTAATCTAGCATAGGCAAAAAAAGAATATTTTAAGAATGTTTATTTTTCAAGAAAAATAATATTTTCTTTTAGATATAAGATTAATAATAAATAAAATATGAATAAAAATTAATATTTATTTATATATTATATTTGAACAAAAAAAATCATCTCTAAATAGGATTATTTTAATTAATTAAAATAGAGTAATGTTATGCACATCAAAACAGTTTTATAAAAAATCCATTTCAAACCCCCAAAACAAACATTTATAAAAATACAAATTAAATTTGATTAAAAATTAATTTAATGGATTAAATATAACTAATAATTAGTTATATTAAATTAATCACATCTAAAAAATAATGTGATTTTTAAATATCTTTATTTATTAACAATAAATGGCATTTTTACAAAAAACATTAATTTTAACATTTCTTTGAAAAATAAATATTTTTTAAAAAATCCCAAACATTCACCCCATAATTTTTTTATTATGATTTAAAAATATAGTTTAATTTAATAACATAATTTTTTTTATTTATCCAAAAAATATAATTAACTTATAAATAATATATACATCAAATGTTTTGAGAAAACCTATTTTTTGAAGAATACGATTTCTTTAATAAAAACTGATTGATTATTTACAATGAATGAATAAATAATGTTTTATTTTAAGGATATAAATATATATTTATTTCATGAATTTTTTTATAATCTTAATATCACCCAATATAAATTCTTCGTTATAATGGTTATATATTTCAATTTTAATTTAAGGACGATGTTGTATATCGAACACATTACCAAACATAGTTTTCTTATATAAATACATGGGGTGTTATAGTAAATTATGATTTACTGGGGATATATTCCATTTATACAATTATTAATCTTTATCATGATGGTTTATTTTTAATTAGATATTTTTGTAACCTTTTTTTCAATCGGATAGGTTATAGTGGATTGATGAAATTTTATTGAAACATGTTCTATTTGCAGTGTTTATGATATGATTATATGATGAATGATTTATGATCTTGTGGAAAAAATATATAAGGTTTTAATTAAGTAATTTTCTTCATTATAACTATGTATTTGGTTATATTATAACCAATTTCCATCAATACCTTATAACCATGGTTTTTTGTTACATTATAAAAATAGAAGTTGGTTACAATTTTTAGAAAGGATAGTGGTCACAGAATATCCAATAATGGGTCATACCTATATCAGTATATAATTAATTGTAAAAAATATTATATATAAATAAAAAACTAGTACTATAATTGAGAGTGAACTATGTTTAGTAAGGGATTTTTTCCTTATTAAATGTATAGGGGGTGATCCTTAGATACAACGACTGTTTTGGGGACTAAACCCCTTACAAAATAATGGAATTTTCAATGTCAATTTTTTGGTACAATGGTTTGATGAGTGAAAAAATTCCACAATTATTATCCATGAAATGAGCCTTGTTAAATAAAGAAATTATATTCTACACCTATATGTATACCACAAACTGTTGACTTATACCAATTTTATTCTCTCATGAATCATGTTCCTTAATTAATTTATGATTCATTTATTATTGACTACCATTTTTATTCCCTGAATCAATATTATAATATATTATATGAATGGTATGATTTTAAAATGTTATTATCATGTTATCATATATTTATGGTGTCCATATGTGATCATTTATAACACCCTTATTTATCCTAAATGAGAATTTATTCCAAACAATTCTTATGATTCCATTACTCATGTTATGAGTAAAGGTATGAAGTATCAAATGTCTAATAAGTGTTCTAGTTATGAAAAAAATATTGGGAGACAATCTATGTCATTTATGAACTAATAATATTTATTTAAATGTTTCCAAAGGCATTAGAACTATAAGATTTTTGTGTAGATCATTATGTGAGGTAATGAGTATTCATCAATTTAGATGATATATATATGTATTAAAAGTATGGAACATTTTTTTTTCAAATAATGGTTTAATTAAACATTGCAAAATGGGATGTGATTATATTTCTATGAACCCCGGGTATATGTCTAGGTATTGGATAAAATAATAATGTTTTTTTAATGATCATAAATGTCCTTTACAAAACTGGATGTTTCATTTAAGAGGATTTAACAATTTATACATACTAAAAATTACATTTTATGATTTTGTAACTGTTCACAATGATTATTTTCTCTCAAACTATGATTTTTATTTTTTTTGATGGAATGAAAATGAAGAATCATATTAATGATTAATTTGATTGAAAATGAAATGATTTCACCCTAATTAAAAACAATTTACTAGTACTATAATGTAAAATTCATTTGTATTCGCACAAAAAACTCTCTAGATATGAAACAAACATATTGTAAAAATGAGTAATAGAATAAACAATTTTTTTTTAGTCATTAATGATGAAACATCCACCTTATTTTAGTGGTCATGTTGATCCACTTTTTACTCAATAACGGTTTAGTAACACTAAAAATATATATCCCATTTTATGTTCTTTGAATATGATAATGTTATTGTAGTAGTTAAATATTTTCAATTTAAATAATCTCAATATTTGATTCTTATTAAGAATACAAGGAAACAAGAATAAATTTAACCCATTGGGTGTGATTATTTTAAGAGATTATTTTCAAATAATTACATTCTATTCATTCATCATAAGAATGTAGAGAATTAATTTTTTGAGATAAACCCTAAAGATGATAGGTTTTTAGGTACCTATGAGTAAAATTTTACTTGATTTGAGAGATATGATTTTGGTTTTCACAACCAACCTAACAACAAAGGGGGTTTATTTTTTAGTCCTATAAAAACATGTCTCTAAAGGGTGTTAGAACTAATGGAAGTCGTCAACATTGAAGAAATAATTTGATATTCCATAAAGGTGGGTATGTAAATTGAAATTACCCATCAATATACAGTTATTTGCTAAGGAAATAATGTTGGAATTCAAATAAAATTATAAAAACCCTAGAGATACGAAGATGAGTGATTCTTTTTTTCAATAAGTATAAAGAAACAGAAACCTACTTTTTCAGGGACATGGTAATCATTTTACAGAGGTAAAGGAAGGTAACAAGGATATATAATGTTAATTTGATAAGAAGAGGTTATGGAAGTATACGAATAGATTAAAAGATAAACAAAAATCACTATTGACACTCTGGTGATATAAACGAAATGAGTTATACAATTATAATAATCAATTCCCATTTCAAAGGGTAATGATGTTAATATGATAGAAAAACAATTGGCGTAAAATAATAAAAGAAAATTTTATGAAATAACCATAGCCGAGTTGAATCATAATAATATGGGAACATTTATACACTACTCTAGGGTAGAAATTTCATGTTAATGTATGTTTTATTGTGGCCAATGATATTATTATTTATCATACAAAAGTAAAATTTAATTTGATTTTGGGCATTGATAAGATCACTATACATATATTATGTAATTAATAAATCATATTCAATATTATGAATTAACATATTATAACCTTTTAGTTCTAGGATGAACCCATAAATTTTATGGAAATGTTTTTACTCATGAATAAGAGTTAATTTAATAAATAAAATGTGAATGGTATTCTTTAATCATATATGATATTATGATGAATTAATTTTGGAAAATGATTAGGGAATATTTATTTTTATATGAGCCTTTAATAGTGACTAATGTTATTTACATATGATCATTTTCATGATGATAGAAGTATGTGAGATCGAATCAATCCAATCTACGGGATACAATATTGGTTAGACTAATTGAATAGATTATGATGAACCTTGGATGTAATTGGATAACATATTCTATCAATTTTATTGGTAAATATTTACAAGTAGAAGAAATGAATTATGAATCTTATGATACTTTAACGGTTAACTTTAGTTATTTTGGAATAAAAACTTTGATTGTTTGTTTTCTTTTCATGGAGTTACAGATGAAGTGAATATTTTAAAAAAAACGAAAGGATAATACTAGATAAAAACTTTATCGAGATATGTGATTGATGAAGAAATAAATTAGATATTCATATCAATTTAGCTTCACATTGAGGCTGGTTATAGTCAAGAATAACTTTATAATGAAAATCATCACAATAACATAGAATGTTTAGTTTGTGAGAGGATATCTATATGAATCTATACATAGAATTGGTTAATGAGATTTAGAGAAAAGGTACAAATAATCCTTATGTATTTTCCTCACTTTGAATAATATTGATCAAGTAGGGACAATAGTAAATAACTTCTGTCTACCCCTGAACCTATCACTTGTTCCAGATGTGTTCTTTATATCACTACCAATGAACTACATACTAAATATATAACATTTACTAAAACAATTTGTCAAAAAAAATTCAAAAAAATCATTATTATGAAATAAAAATCGTAAAAATCATGTATCCATGAGATAATGTACTACAAAATAAGACTAATCACCTAGTTAAAGTTTCATGGAGAAATCATAAATTCAGTGAAGCAATATGAAAACCTGAGTAAGTAGAGAACCAAATGTTTCCTAATTAATTTTTATCTCACTGTTGCATTTTTATGGGTGACCTCATATTATTGATGGTATAAGGTAACTTCTATATATTTTATGAATTTAAATTTTTTGTTGAATTAAATGAATAATTTACTTAAAAAGAATAATGATATATTTTTAAGAAATATATTTCTCCCAAAATGATTAAAAAAATTTGTGATAAAATTTATAATTTATTTATGATAAATTTAAATAGTTAATTTCATAAAACATCCTGAATTTTTTAAATACTATTTTAAAATTTATCTTTATGTTAATTTCAGAGAATTATTTGAAAAGATTGATTTTACAATTAATAGTGTAGAATACCGATATTTTTGTAAAATTGTATTTTTTTTTATTCTTGTAAAATGGTATTTTGTTTAAATGGAGTTAGAGTAAAATTATTAATATTTTATTTCAAATGATCCAATTATATTCACATGAATCAATTTCATGATAAAATTTAATATTAAAAGCACAATTTTATATGTAAAAATATAATTTTAATGAAAACGTATTTTATACACACTTTTGGATTTTATATTATTAAAATATATTAATTAAAAGTAATAAAATATATTAATAAAATTTATATACTATATATTCAATTAAATAATATTTTATTATGTGTGGTATAAGAATAAATGTAGTTTTATTCTTACAAACTATAGTTTTGTATATTTAGTTTTCATAGAGTCTTGGGAAATTAAATTAATATTAATTTATACTAATTATAGGTGTTTAATTTTATAAAATGTATTCTATATATGTAATATAAATGTTTAAATTCTGTAAATATGCCCCTCTTGGTAAAAATTAATTGTAACCATGGTAAAATTTATCACCTCAATAATGGGTGAATCAGTTTAATCTAGGTTATAAAGTTGTTATAAGGTTATAATAATTTATCATAATTCATATTAAATGGTTTTTTTGGGGCCCTTATCAAAACATTCTATAAATTGAGTTATTCATTGTAAATATGTCAATGAAAAATGACCAATATAATATATAAAGAACTGAAAGTTACAAAATGTCACACTCTAAGTTCTAAATATATATCATCCATACAAACATGGTCAAAATTAATTTTTAATGTTTATAAGATTCCATTTTGAGTTTAATAAAATTATTATGTTGATATAAATTTATTTTAAATTTATATTAATTATATAATATCAAAAAATTCTTATACAACTGTGATGTAGTATTTCACCAATTAATAAAAAATATGATAAAGGATTTTAAAAATATTCAATGTAATATAATATGACTGAGTGAATCTGTGATGAAATTTTTTTAGATTAAAATATGATATTACTGTTATGTTAATATTATATATTATAATTAAAACATTTTATTTATGTCTCTTAATTAAAATTAAATTAATTACTTCTACAATTGAAATAACTATATTTAATGAAAAATATATTTAATTAAATTACTAAGATGTCAAAAAAATATTCATATAGGTAAATGGTGGAATAATATCATAAAAAATTACATATCCTATGAATTTATATTCTATTTGGAACAAATTTCCTTGATAATAACTATAATAACTATTAATTGTATAAATAATTCCAATTTTTCCCCTCCCATTAATTATAAAATTAAACCCCTTCTTTCTCTTATTCAAAAAACACTAAGACTTATATCTCTAAAAACACAGAAAAAATATCTTATACACCCTCCTTCACACATTATAATTGTGATGGTCTTCCCAAAATAAAAAACCTATAGCCCTTAATAGGTGATCAAAATTATTTATTTAAAAAAGGGGTATTGTAATTATCAATCACATGCTTCTTAATTACTCTTTTAAATCATAGAAATATCTTTTATTATTAATTAAATAATATATTTAGTATCAAAATTATACTAAATTATTATCATGATTATGAAATAATAAAATTTCACCCTCATCGATCAATTGGGATGTTTAAATATCCCTCACGTGTTCGTACAACATATCTTCTTCACATAGAAATAAAATTTATTCATCATCGCCATATTTTATTGATTGGTATTCTTTTTGGTCTTATATTTTTAAATTATAATGAAGAAATAATTATAATTGTGGAATCATAATCTTATTTCTTTTATCATTCATTATAAACCATTTTAAAACGATAATATCCATCATGTGTACCTAAAGACTTCAACCTCTATAGAGCAATGTGATTCATTTTCTATTTCTTGTTTTACATAGATGGTAATAAAGCTGAATATAATGAATATTTATCATATATATTACATAATAATTATTATGTATAGGTAATCTATTATTTCCTTTCATTCATTGAATCCTTCGAAAAAATGAAATCATCATTCACGTAGATATAAAGCACATAATCATCATGAACAATGTAATTCATTTATCTTTATTTATATTCTACGAATGAATATAAAAATGTAATTAATAAATTTATATGAAATTTATATCCTGATTATAAATATAATAATTAGGGAACCATGATCAATATATAATCACCAAAACTATTGAACCATAAAATATAAGAAAAATGAAGTAGATATCACCTAGAAGTGTGATTTTAATAAATAAATTTCAACAAATAGTTGATAAATGGATATAAGTAAATCAAATATGGTATGGTATAATATTTTATTGTCCATTAATTGATTTATGAAAAATCTATATTTATTATATATGGGTATACAATGTGTACCATGTATTTCAAAACAATTGTAATAGACTTTGTTATCATTTTTATTTTAGTGGGACACTTGGAATATTCATAACTTATTTAAATGTATGATATATAAAGTACCCACGAATTAATTTTATGATTACTATCATGGATATTTTGGGATATAAATATCTATATAAGGTTAATTATTTTATTGGTATTATGACTCATATGTTACTTATGTGGTAAGTGTTTTTTTATTATAGTCACATTATTTATCGGGAATTTTTATAGTTAAGATAAAATGATGATTTTTTTATATATCTCTCCTTAAACTAATAAAATTTTCTTTCTCCTTTTCATTCATTTTTCTCACCTTAATTAGTCATGATATAGAAAATATGTTTTTCATAAAATGGGACTTCATTTCTCTCTTTGGTAGAAAACTCTTATCCTTGTATATACTTTTTTTTTAAAATGATTTCAAATAATTTTTTCAAGAATTTTTATATGATTAATAAAATTAATATTTATACATGTTTTTATTTTTATATATTTATTTAAAATTGAATATTCATTTTATTTTCATAACACTGTAATTTTGTTATCATTTTTTTTAAAATGTTAAAGGAATTGTTTCTTTTAACTTATACAGAATAAATGGAATTTTATGCAATCCTGGAGACTCAAGGTTTTGAAGTATTCTTTAATGTTACAAATTTTATTTTCTAAGAAATAGTTACCATAATATTTGGTAAATATTTTTATATTTCAAGTGAATAACAAAATTTAAATGATATCTTCCTTAATAAATATTTTAGTAATCTTTTAAAGGAACATTCATATAGGATAACATCCTTTGATGATATGTTTTATATACTAGGGATATCATCCATATTTAAAATTCATACTCATTCGCAGGATGGATACTATTTTTTTATTATGATATTTATGAAACCAATTAATTTTCCATGGGTTATTTTATATTGAATTGAAGAAATATTTATGAAAATCATATTCTTTTCATGGGATACGATGTGATGATATAAGGAATGTTTAACGATCTTATGGAACATATATGTATTTTTATAAAAATGTTGTAGATGTTATGTAATAAAAATGTACGATCGTAACATTATAACCAATGATTTCGGTTTGGTTATATCCATTGGTGGTGGTTTCATTATAACCAAGTATGGTGGTTATGTTATAAAGGAGGAAGGAGGTCAAGTTATTAAAAAGGATGGGTGTAAACAATATACCCCTCCAATTCATTGGCTAAAGATTAATATTTCATTAGATAAATTGTAATTTAATTAGGTGTGAATGAAGATCACTAATCCACATTATCATATTTGAGAGTATATGGAGTGAGCGATGAAAACTAAATGGTATGGGTATTGAAAATATTCTACTATGATAGTCTTGGAAATTATCTCTCAATACTATGAATGATTGGGGAGTGAATCAATTACACAATGATAGTCTTTGAAATGATCATTTAATACTAAGAAAATTATTTTCTATAGTTATGTGTATGTCAAAAGTTGATGAATTATGTCAATGTAATTATCTCATGGATCATGTTCTCTAATTCCTTTATGATTATTGTCTTATGAATTTCAATGTTTTATGTCATGACCGAATATTAATATCCATGATATAAATGGTGTGTATTTAAAAATTACTTCCAATGTTACCATAATATTATATTCCTATTATGATTAATTGATTATTGATATATTGTTTTCATAACCTTACTGAGAATCTAAAATAACCTTTTATTAGGATTCCCATCCCTGAGATGTGAATAAATGTTAAATGTATGATGTGTTTAAGAAGATTCCTTGTTATAATAAACTTAATGAGAGACAATGTGTTTTAGTTTTGAACTAGTTTTTTTGTCCTTATTTCTAAAGGCACTAAACCTCTATGATTCCAGAATAGATAATTATGTTATGTTATAAATAATCATATATTGATATTAAATATCTATTTTTATAATTTATGTGTTTTATAAAATTTCATTATCATTATAATAAAATTATACACAAAAATAATCATTGTTTTTTGAGTATGTCAATGAATTACTAATTAGAGTCAATAAAACCTAAAAATTACTCATCAATCTCAATGAAAATATTAATGCACGAGAAAATCATTGAGAATGATAAAATTCACTTCCCAGTCACCCAATTATCTATTCTTAAGGTTCTAAATATATCAAATAATAACTCTTACTTCTTTTACAATATTTGGATGAGTATAATGATGGATTACATCAATAATTAGACTACTAATGCATATAGAATCATCCCTATGTAAAAATACATAGATTGAATTCTTGGATACTACTACATACATATATTAACATTTCATTCTAGGGGTGTTTTCACTAGATTCACCTTACCCTTTCCAGAACATTCCACCACCTTTTAGAATTAATTCATCTAGATCACGTATGGAATTCCCAAAGAAATAAATCCCAGCATCATTATCCAAAAATTTGATTTTTGAAGACTATGATTATTTTTAATGAATATTATATTCAATTTCAATTTCAATTTTATGATTCCTTCCATTATAGACCTATAATTACTATATCAACAACATAGATAAAAAACATTATGAAACCCCATTCATTGTACACATTTAGAGACCATATTTTTTATCATTTGTCTAGAAGAACATTTTGTATTTTAATAATTCATGGAGAATCCCATTCCAATTATATATCTGCAATTTTAAACTATAAATGATCAAAATTTGTCATCAAAAAATATCATGGATCAAAAATCTCATGAGATCAATACACTGAACCACCTAAATGTAGTCATCTATTCCCCTATAAAAGAGTGATGACTTCATTTCCAATTTTTGTACTTGAAGTCCTTCAATTGGAACTATACTCCACATGATCATAATAGTACTATGTTTAACTAATATTTAAATTATTTCTAATATATTTACACATTAAATTTATCAATTCCTATTTAGGTTTATTCCAATATAGTACCAATTCATAATATCCACATTATCCATAATCTGATTCACTAATTAATTTGGTTGAAATTTAATCCCATATAGACTCTTGGTTAGATCCAATGATCCGATCACATGGGTGTAATAAATTTCAAGAATTATAGACAGCTCTAATTGAATAGTTTCTTTCAAAATGATCTTCGATTTTAGTATATAAGTATCTCTATAATCAATTATTGTAAAATACTAGAGTAAAATAATACACCATTGAGTATAGTGGTTCCCCTGGTATATCATTACTGTTGTCCCAATTTTAATGATATAAATTTTCCTACAAATTATTGACATTTATATTTAGAATATTAATCTAGAGAATTATCTATTATTGATCATATAGGAACTTCTGGGCATCGAAGAAACGTCAAAATTTGACAACCTTACAAAACATCCTTTATCCAATCCCACAGTTTACGTACTATTTATATTGTCAAATCCATCACAATACCTTTATTGTTTAGAGGTCCACTTAGTTGGACTTCAATATCTAATTATACTTTCATCTCATAAACATTATTTATTAATATGAAATCCTAAAATAGAATCAATTTATTTAATATCTCATTTCATCATCCCACCCTATTCTAAAATTCATTGTCCCAATGTCCAAAAACAAACTATTTTTTTCTAATACCCCACAATGTAATATACTATGGAATCATATTTAGATTTTTTCCATTCATTGGAATCAAAGAGGATATTAAAATATTCATTTAATAATTAATACGAGTGAATTCAATATTCCTTTTAATCTAACATCATTCAAGTAGATTATTCCCTAACAGAAAATAAGTGATTCAGTTGAATAATTTTTTCATCAAATTCAAAAAATACACCACGATACCAATCAGAATTCACACATGAATTCTCAAAATCCATTACCATTCTAATAACTTTGGTTCATCCAATAATATTTCTATTATATTAAATATTACCAAGAATAGTATTTTTAATATTATGGATTTTATCCATTAGAACCATGAAATTACTATACTTTTATAATCCCATCAATTGATTGACTATAATCATTTTACAATGAATCTCGTCCATCTTTCCTCCGTGGATTTCCCCTAGATAATGATTCCAAATACCGTAGACATGATCTTCATATTGACCACTCAAAATTTAAATGTTATATCATTAATTAATTTTATGTAGCTTTGTAACCTTCCTTGAGAATGAATCGTTCTTGATCACCATTAAATATTAATCAAAAATTAAAACTTATGAATCATTGTAATCATAAGTGATATTTGTAAGGAAAATTCATCCAATTCCCTATAATTTATTATTTACATATTCCATACTCCATTACCAATCCTTCAACTTTCATTTTTTCTATTGGAATGCTCTCCCATTAACATTGTGGTGACCAAAATAGTAATTCCACAACATTATAGAAGCTACATTTTAAGAATGCAGCATGCCTTCCAATATAACAATGTGGTAAAGCGTCATGTACTCCATTTTGTACAACCATGTAACCATGTGAAATAATTCATTCTCTATCCGTAAACATTATAAAGTATATCAAATAATTAAATTATCCCATAAAAATTAAGTTATTCCTTTATCTTGGGTCATTCTATATCCATTTAAAATATTTAAATCATTTGTATTGGATGGAATAAAATGTACTCCCCTAAAACAATCTCAAATATCTTTTATTCAAATAAAATTAACCATGTAATCCATATAAAAATATAAATCGTCATACAATCTCTCATAGTTATTGATTGAAACAAATCTCTATAGTCTATCACCCATGACTCGAGTGACTAGTGGCTATTTGAAGTTTACAACTTCTATATCATAAAAATTTATACATGGATTCACATTGAGAAGAATATTTTCTAGAATTCACTCTATGGACATTTCAATCCATTTTAATGGGAAATGTATTCCAATGATTAATAAACATGGGACTAAAATCATCCCAATAACTCCCTTTCGGTTTTCCAATTACATTACCATTCTTAAAATCCGTCCACATTGTTGGATATCCTCTTTCACCCATAGTGTTGGAATTAATGCATGATTTGATGATCTTGTTATGATAAGGATCCTTTTTAAAATTAGGTCCCATTATTTATAACTACAAGGAAATTTTCTCCATATATGTTACTCACAATGGATACAATTTCATACATGTTTTATTAGAGTAATGAGAGAAACGATAGATCCCACTATAGATAATTAATGTTTTAATTCACAAGCTGAAACTAAATAATTTTCTTGTTATTTTTCTTAGTATGATTAGAAGTATGATTTCCTGATAACATTATCTTTAGAAATTATCCATTTTTTAATAACATTGAATTTCTTCGTTTTTTATTCTCATACATGATACCAGGTGTAATTAAAATGAATGATGATATCATCACATCCTTGATAGAAAAATCTAACCTCAAACAATGAAACATATATCCACCCTAATACATTATTTTCAAGAATCGTATGTTCCTCAATATTTATTAATTTTTTTCATGGTACCCATCAATAAAAGATAAATATCTTTATATAATAGAAATTAAACATTCATCATCTTGAATAACCCAAAATGATTACCATTGAACATCTCCATTGAGAATACACACCCGTCCAACTCCATTCCTTTAGAAATTGTGACATACAATAAATTATAGAGAATGTATGAAAAGACGTCAATAATAGATTACTATTTTTCAACTATAAATATATGGATAGAATGTGGTTACTGTGTCAAACTCTAAAACAAATTCATGAGGGTTTTCTCATTAAAAATACTCTAACAATGTTATGATAACTCTTCATGGGATCATGTATCCCATTTTGTAAATCCTATGGGAAATGTCCATCAGATGTTATAAGATATAAATAGTGTTTCACTAGAGATCAAATACTATGTGGATTGAAACATGGATTACAAGTCAACGAAATAATGACACCATAATTTTTAACATCAAGAAGTACATAAAAAATATATCATAATAAAAATATATATATATTTATATGAACCTAATAAAAAACATTTATATTCCTCATAAATTCATCCTAGTCCGTGGTGGAAAAATAAATTCCCATTATTAATGAAAATAGATGTAAAATAAAATAGTTTTCTAACATATTAATCCCATTTGATCCAATCTAAATACATATAGTATGATAAATCATGTTATATTACTAGTCCCCACTAACTGGTCTCTATGGAATGTACTCATCATGATATGACCACATTAGATGATCCATTCATTCAATTAGATAATTCGTCGCCCCAAACATTTATCATGATAAATGGTGTTATCTACCAATTATATGAAAATATAACCAGAATTATTTTATCATTTTCCAAAAATATTCACTCTATACATGATTAGGGATCACTGGATAATTGATTAGTGTAACTTCTAGTTCCTTTATTCAAGAGAATCACATATCTATATAGTTTAACTATAATATTGTCTAGACATCTATTTTGATGGTATCATCCATCCTAAATATCTATATAACTTCTAGATACCCATTTTTTGTGAATTTTACAACATAGTTCATGATTTTCCACCCCATTCATCAAGCCATTATTCATTATAAACTTAGTTTTTCCCCATCTGATATAATCATGCAATTTTTAAAAAATATCAATAAAATAATATCCCACAAAAGAATAAATTTCAAGTTTTAATATTCATGTACTATAAAATATTAAAAAAAATCATAAATTATTAAACATTCAATAGAGTTATCTTGGTTTCCCAACAAGAATTTCCTTTATCCTGACCCAAATAAGGTGAAATAGTATAATAGAACATCCTGGGGAACTACCATTTACAACATTTATAATTGGTTTCAAGTCATTTGTATCATTGAAAAATCAATTACTCTATCTATAAACATTTGGATACTCTTATTCTTTATTTAATTTTCCCCTTTAATGAAGTCATAAATTTTGGATGAGTAAATCAATCATGGTGAATCTAATGATTGGTATCCCATCATCATTCATCCAACTGAGAAATTACATCATCCCATCAAGATAAATCAACTCCTTCTATAATTAGAAAATTGTGATGTAATACACTTATATTATTGATATTGTAACTTATATTAGATGTTTCGAACATCACATAACTACTATTCAACTAATATTAAATAGAATACACTTTTTTATTTTTTGAGGTTCTCCATCATAACAAAATTTAGATTCCAAAAATCATTTATAAATAAAATGTTATAAAAAAAACTAAATCATGACAAAGCCATTATTCATTTGAATATATAATTGACAAAATCATTATGTTCTCTTCCAACGTTTTCTATATATCTATTGATAGATCATACTTGTGGTTTAATGTTTCGTTGAGTACAAACCATGTTGTACATCAATATTATTTCACTGATATATATTGAATATTGTTCTTGTATATGACATTATGTAATTTTCATTGTTAATTCAACTAAATTATATTATAATTTATACATAGGGGTGTGGTAACTGATTTTTCATTTCTCATGCTAAACCATTCTACCTCATTCTAGAAATAATTTGATTAGAATAGGTTTAGATAACCATAATTTAAATCTCTAAATATAAAAATACATAAAATATTTTTTTTCAAATATTAATTTTTAATCGTATGGCTTATTGACAATTCTACATAAATCTAATTGATTATTTCCTTTAATATACATATAATCAAAATATCATATATTTCAAAATTTAATATTATGAAACTCACATAATAAAACACAATTCAATGAATAAAATTGTACACATAGCTACATGTTGAATTGTAATCATTAATTTAGTCATTAAACTATCAATTCCAATTTTTTTTGAACTACTTAAATCAATAAAGGCACTAGTTGAACTTGTACAAAATATCATTGTTATACTACTCTAGGAAACCAAATGGTTAATTAATTAACGTTTCTATATCTATATTATAATTATGGAATTATATCTTCTTGTAAAATTAATCTAGATAAATTTCTTCCACTATAAGAAAAATAAAAAAATTTGAATAGTAATATGTTATAATATTCATGAAAATATCTATGGGAAATTAACACCTTTATATTTTAAAACCCCTTTTATGATTATCTAGAATATATAAATCAAAATTTGATCTAATTAAATAGTTAGTTGATTCCTGGATTTATATTGATGGGAATCCTTCTTAGTAGGTCTCTAAATTTTAAAAAATGTTTCAGAAACATGGAGGCAATCAATTTCGTTACTCATAGGTAATTGTCACAAAATTGATACTTTTAAACTCTTGGAGTCTTCTAGAATCTAAATATCATCGTCATTTGTTTAAATAAAATCATATAGACCACTACCATACCTTTTTTTGGGCCTCACTATAATATATATTTGGGTTTTCCTTTACATTTATTCACATTGTAGTACTAAAACGCAAAAAGAATTATTTTCCATTTATGTTTCTTAAGATTCAGTATCCCTTGAACTTTCTATAACATAAAACATAATAGTTCACATCGGAGTTTCACTACCTTCTATCACATCAATTTGATAGTTTAGTTATTCTCATAATAATGTGCTTTTAGAATCCTCTAAAACACCATATAGTTTTCATGTTGATTTAGTTGACTTCAATAAATTATAATAATTTTCTCAATAATCATTATTTTTTATGTTATTATCCTATCATTGAGTAACAAAATTGTATTTCACATTTCAATTACTGGAAAAAATCTAATGGATAGTGTATTTGATATGAAAATCAAAATCTTAATCAATGTATTCTATAATTTAACATACTCATGACTAGTGTTGAACTTGAACATATCCTTGGAAACAACATGCATATATTCCATTTCACCAAATACATTAAGATTTTTTAACTCAAACCTAATTCTATACCATTAAAAAATAAATATATTTATCCTAAAAGTAGAAGATGGCCATTATATAATCAAGAATGTCACATAATTCCTTGTTTTTACTTAAATAACCTTGGGGAATCCCCCACAAATTTTCATAAACTTTTCCATTTCAACTAGAATCTAGTTCATTATATTACTAAATATTTCATGTTATGGATTATCTGGTATTATATAATGCTAATGAATACCTTTATGAAAACATTACCTTTTAAATTTTCTTCTTCTATAATCCACATCACCATTCATAATTAAACACATAACTTTTCATCCAATCTCATTTCCACCCATTTAACTCAAGAAGTTGATTATAATAAAAATATAAAAAAATTCCATAAAATTTGATACCCACACTCTATTTGTTTCATCATCAATGAAGGTATCATAGTAGGGTGATCCTACATGTGAATGAACATCAGCTGGTCCTAAATCTTATGTTGTCCCAAACTATATATATTTAATATTTGGAATTTTAACATTAATTTATATTTACTTATTCAAATGATTATATATAATTAATAACTAATAATTTCACTACTCTATGATTATGACATTCAAAATCACATTATAATATTTTACTTTGATGACATTCTCATTGAGGTGTCCAAAGTAGTTATTACATAACCTCATTGAATTTACTTTTCAATCATAAATTTACCATTTCATTAAAAAGATGAGGTACACCATCTTATACTTCTATTTGTGTTCTAAAACTATATAACCATGTAAAATATTCAATTCTATATCTATTAAAATTCTAAATAACCCTTATTGTTCAATATTCCCAAGGAAATTATGTTCTTCCTTATTCCTTATATGTAATGTAATTTTAGAACATTTAGTATTATTTAACTCCTTATTCTATTAGAAATGACTTTCATATATATTATATCTATTTATTTTTTATCATCGTGATATAGTCGTCTAAAACATTTGGGAATATAATTATTTAATCATTATCTCTCAAACATTGGTTAAAATAACGCTCTAGTTTTCATCATCCAATACATATGTGAAGAAATGGAACTTAGGGGAAAGACATTGATATCATCCAACTTTTGATTCATTGTCTAAATTCAAAAATAATATATTTTATAATTTAATCTAAAATGATTTTAATTTTTTATGGTTACCTATTTTCCCACAAAATCAACACGTGTTATAGGATTCTTCCAAGCTACTCAATAATTATCATTTCTGCCTTTTTAAATTATTATAACCCTTATATTTTGAGTGTAATAAACTTCCTTCCATGATACAAAATTTACATAAAAATATTAGGGTCTCCCTATAAAAATTCTTCTCATTCAATACCATGTCGTGGAAATTGAAAAAAATGTCATTCTTCCAACTTGAGTTACATAGAGTGGTAACAATCGTATACCAAGATTAAGGGAGTGAAGATGGTAAAATAAAAACCCATTCAAAATCTCATATTTTCCCATTATTTAACTCTGATATTCTTTTTATCATGTTTAATTCATTAATATTGTTTGCATCATACATACCTTTCTATATCATCATTTTGAAAAGTCGCTTTTGAAAAAAACAAGTAGTTAATTTATATGGGATTGTTATATTTTCCAGGGAGTTATTTTATAATTTCTAATGTAATAATGACATAATACATATTAAAATTAACATTCTAGGATAATTATATCCATATAAAATTCCATTCATTATTTTCCAAACCATCCCATTAATCCTACTCCATTGTTTACATGTTGGAACAAATAAACATAAGATTAGCCTCTTTATACTATAGAAAATCCTATATCTATATTTTCTATAAAAAAAACTATTCCTTCAAACATCCTCACACAATACATAACCTCTTCTAGTGATATTTCTGTAGAAATTTCTATATTTCAAGGTATTATTGAAAATGAAATAAATAATATTGGGAACTATTTATTAATATTCTTCAATAAAAAATATGGTAGAATATTTCAACATATCTATGCTCTAAAACCCATTCTCTAGGATTTGATTGTTCAAAAATCTCCAACATGTATTGGATACAACTATAGGGGATCATCATTATTATTGGGTTTATCTATTGGAAAATATCCACCAAACCTTATAAAGGAAGAAATTGTTTTAATAACAATCTAATACTATTGAGAATATGATATGTAAGACTATGAACCCAAAGCTGCACACTGCAATGTAAAAAAATCATAAATGCACACACGCACACATATTACTCTAAAAAAAATATAGTGAGGAAAAGAGAAAAACAAGTGTTATGTTGAACATAAATGCATCTGAATCAGTTTAAGTACAATAAAATTCCTTTATTCTATTTAATAGATGTCAATTAATGTTTCTGTTGTAACATACCATTAATGATCTGTCAGCAACATCATTAACATGGATGTGGTTATCCAATGATAATTTTCATTATAGGGATGAAAAGGTATTGGGACGATACATATAATGGTGCTTCCATATATATTATGGACTCTTAGGTTCAACTGGATTTCTCTGCATGATATATGAGTATTTCACATCATGTAACTAGGTTTCGCATCAAGTAAATGTTGCCAGATGCATGTCGTGAAAGGCTTAATGTTTTAAAGGGTTACACAATTTTAAAATGTGTCATGAGTGATGAGTTATTTAAATAATGGATTTTTAACCTGATGTGATGGATTTGTTGACCTACTTAAACACCATGGATTTTTTAACATATAAAGAAGTTTAGGACATGTAATTTTTCAAGAATGGATGTTTTAAAAAAAACGTGATGTTTTTTATTCCCATTATACTTACTTTTACACTTTTTTTTATAACAGAAAGTCCCCACCAATTATTTTTTGAGACGTTGTTCCTTCTATATCAATTTGATTTTTGTCCGATCTTCAATTTTTTTTTGTTTCATTTCTTCAGGTGAGCAATCTGTCTACATATTCAATATCATATATTGTAGTAGTTACCCTATGTTTTTTCATCAGAAACGACGATCTAAATTGGTTTGTTTACTTATCTCCGTCATTGATTAATTATGTGTTATTTTTTCCGAAGTCCATTTCTTTTTTGGTCATCGTTCAGAGGGTGATCATTATCATGGAATGCGGAATTTTCAATTGTCAACTAACCCTATTTATTAATTTAATCAATCCTATAATGTGTGGATTATATTTTAGGGAATTCATTAACATCGTTGGGTATTCATTATTGGTGGGTCTAGATGTGGTTGTGTGTGACAATAGTTGAGGTGGGTGGTTCGATATCTAGTTTACGTTAATCAAAATTTATTGTTTTGTTATTATTAATTGGTTTTAAATAAATTGAAATGAATTTTTCATGATATTATGGGTGTGTTAGAATAATATTTTGAATAAAAGTTGTTTTTCATGGTTTTTGATTAGTGGAAAGAAAGGGGGTATGTTTAATGCATTAAAAATTATTTTTAAAAATGGGATTGAAATGATTTTCGAAACATTGAAATGATTGTGAAAATGAGAAAATGGGTAACCATGGATACTATGTAGAATGTTTAGCTTGAGGCCATCATCCATTTTGGGGGTTCACTTTCTGGGGTGTTACTCTTATCCTAGAGTGTAGATTATTGGATCTAGGTACCTATATGATATTGGGGGTTCACATTATATATGGTGTGCATCACTAGACTTGGAGTGATGATAATTGGATTCAGGTACCATAGATCATTTATCATATATTTTTGGATACATGTAGTCTACTGCATATCCTTTTGTATTCTGTGGTATTGCGATTTCTATGCTTCTACTGTTGTCTTGTATTTCTTTTCATTGTGTGTTGTTAGCCTTGATGTGCATGTTGATTCATGTAAAATATGATATAGATAATTTTCTTTGAAATTGATGTAACTACTTTTGTTTTTGAAATGTGATAACAAGAAAATTATTACAATATTTTCTATAAAACTATTTTAATGCCTATCATGCCATAATTTATTTAAGTTGTGAATATAATAATTTCTATATAGAGATATGTTATTGAACAGCTGAGTGATATCATTTTTTATAATGTTATCTCACACCCAAAACTGTAACATCCCAAGTAAGTTATGAATAGTAGATATTTTTATCTATACCTATTAATGAATTAGATAGTGTTTTAGAGGCTTAAAATGAAAATAAATCCAATCTTAAGCGTGTAATACAGTAATATTTTTAAAAGATTGTTTTACCGCCTTTTAATAGAAAACCATTTTTAAATCTATCTTTTGAGAATTTTATAAGCTATGTTTGTCAAAATAAACTTATTCTTTATGATAGGGATATCAAAATTTACTTTGTGTGAATGTTTTGTAGTTTTCCGATAAAGTTCATTTTTTAATGAATAGTGAAAAATGTTGTATTTTAATTCAAAACCTCTTTTAATCTAATTTATTTATGTGATTAGATTATCTATTTAATTGGTTTTAAAGTTAAAGTAGAATATATTTTTACTATTTAATCCAATGGTGGTCATTGGAATTAATTTCACTTTGATATTGGACTTAAACTAGTGTCAATCTTTTGATACTTATTGTTTCATAAAAACACACTATTTGTCGTGACAACAGGAATTAATTATTAAATTAATTAATGTAACTTATATGATTTGAATTTTTTATAATATACATCATTTTTGAATTCAGAATATCAAATATAGCATAGGTTGATGTTTTTGTATTTTTCTGAAAAACTTCAATTTTTTATGAATAGTGAAACCACTAAGTTGTAGTGAAAGAAATTGATTTTTCATTTAAATGAAACATTTCCACTTCTGTGATTTTATTTTCAAAAATCCGACATACATGGTTGTCATTAAGAAGAAAAATGTGGTTTAATGAGATTAAAATAATTTTTTGGTGAATAGTAACTTTGCAGTTCTTAATCGCGATTAGTGGTAATTAGTGTAGTTTAAGGTAAAAATAATGTTTTAATAATATTATATGAGCTTGAAACATGCGCTAACCTCATTGGATGTGTCATGGACTACCAAGAAAATCCATGGGTCAACTTGGGGACCCCATTGAGCCACTTTTGTTGGGAAATTACATAAATAACTTTTTATTTAATTTTAAATTAAAAATGACACAAACATGAGATGTTTTACTAAAAAAAATTTACAGGTGGTTATACAAGTCATTTTTTTAGTATAAATATTTATTAGAAAGATAAAAACATTTCCTACATCATGATAATTTTTTTTTATAATTTTTAGACATTATATATATTAAATTATTTATGACATCATTATGATGCAGCGATTACCTCATTAATAATGGATTTAAATAAAATGAAACAATAATGTAAATATATATGATCTAAACATGTCCAAAAACTATTGGATGGGTATATTTAGAACCCACATCACCTTAACCTATAATTATATCAATGTGGGACCTCTTAAATCCGATTATCATTTTAAAATAAAGTAACTTTTCTTTACTTTCTAAGAGTGCCCCTCCTCTCCTCTTATAAAAGGCCCCCACCTCTACCTCCTTACCCACACTTCCAAAGCCTTTGTGTCGGCCAACCCCTGCCCATTTTGTCTCTCCACATCCCTCTCTTACTCCTTGAGGCATAAAATTGGGAATAAGTGTCTCCAAGGAAGCCTTTGAACTCAAACCAAAGGGAGTTACCCGATTTTAAGGTAATGTCTTCACTTGAGTCCTTCTGTTTTATTTTGCTTCTCCAACCCCCTAAACTCTTTTTATTCATTTATTTTGTAGCAAATCCTGTATATAAAATATAATAGGATGTTTTTATAAGAATTATTCTAGCTAAACTTACACACACCTACATCTAATGGTTAAAGAACATACTATTTCCGTGGATGGTGAATTTATGCCTCCTGAAACGATGATTGTTCAACATTATTTTAACACCTTCAAAGGTGGAAATTAAGATGAAACTATATCTATATATGATATATAATATGATTATGTAGTCCTCAAGCTTCAATATTTTTCATTTTGGGCATACCATTATGGTTTCCATTATGGGTAAACGCGATATCTTCATTTAAGGAAGTGCAGACTACCGCCCCCTCAAAGTGAATTGATTCGTTAAATACCATATGTGGGACATATAAAGGATGGAGTTATGATATTATATATGATATTACACTGGAATTATAATATACCTTTATATCATTATGATTCAATTCTATAAAATACGAAATAGAAATGAAAGTAGAGTTCATGCGTACGTACGGCTTACCGTCTCCATGAACGGTGCATTTCATTTCTTACCTCTAGAAGATTATGTAATATTATAAATGCATGTATATACTAGATATATATGATATATACATCATGATTATAACTCTGGATATAATGGATACATGAACAACTTGTAATTATAAAGAGCATATTTGTGGCTCAAGTACAAATGATCGTTAAAATGACCGTTAATAACTTAAATAATTACATAGTTTTCATGACATGGTAATAAGTGATATAAAAAGAATAATTAACTTGAAAAAGGTTCTTAAGAAAGTAAAAATTAACTCGATTTTTTTATTCAGGACATTAAATAATGATCAAGTCAAGTCAGACCCGAGGTATGTGACTTCATCTCAATCTCCTTTCTTTGATGCATATTTTGTTTTATACAAAACCTTCTTTTATATGGTGTATAAACCCCTTTGACTTTTAAGTTTATTAAAAAGGAATATTTTTTATACGAAGTGTTTACTAAATGACAATATAGAATGTTTTTGTCGTACGTATGCGGCGACAACAACTTCTCCACCGCCGTGACCATTATTTGAGTTTCGGCTTCCATTTAAAGCCATACAGTTTTTTTAATGAAAAATAAATACCCTGTTTTAATTTTCTTTTATTTTGGTATTGAAAATGGTTTTCATAAGGTTTTTATTATAACAATGTGTTTTATTAATAACTTTTGATTGAAATGTGGAAATGTTATCTTTCCTTTATGTATGTTTTATGTAATACGATTATGTTATGGTTCTTGGGCATTGTTATGAAGACGGGTGGTTCCATGATAAACTAAGGGCGGGTGAGCCCGATATAGCTCTCCAATTCATTGGGTAACGCGAAGGAGTGAAACATTAAGGTCGCTCAGAAGATATTTAGGTAATATACTGTGATGGGTATTCCAAATTTAACCAAGAGGGTTAATCCCTACGTAAGAATGTTATGAATTCCTCAAGTTACCTTTATGTCTTATGATTTCTATGATTTATTCATGATTAGAAGAGGAATGTTAAAGTGCTTATGTTTTATGGGTAAAGTATGAT
The DNA here is from genome assembly GCA_963277665.1 of Viscum album. Taxonomy (NCBI): domain Eukaryota; kingdom Viridiplantae; phylum Streptophyta; class Magnoliopsida; order Santalales; family Viscaceae; genus Viscum; species Viscum album. Next base: position 1,423,810,566 of record OY728148.1, on the reverse strand, counting down.
TTCATTCTTATGTATATATGAACTCATGTTTCCTTTCCATATTTTTATATCCCATACTGAGATTTTTATGCTCATCCCATGTTTTTTTTGAAATGTTTTTCATAAGTCAAGGGAAATGTACATTATATGATGATAGTTTCAAGGAAGTGTCAACAGAGAATCCATGTTTTATTTTAAATATGTTTCCATTGATGGGAAAAATGAATACTATCTTTTATGTAACCACATTGTTTAAATGTGGAATGTAATGCATGTTTTATGATCTAATTCTCTAAAACTCTAAACCTGAAAAGATCCTCAAGGTGTAATCTTGTAATAACTCAAGATTAAGTAAGGGTTAAGGCTGGGGCCTTATAGTTGGTATCAAAGTTCGGTTTAGATAACTTTAGGAGTTAGAATTATATTAAATGATTATCCAAAAATATTTTTTGAAATGATATAGAATTTGATGATTACCATGTTGCTTCATCTAAGACATGTATTTTCAGAATGGTTTTCCACAGTGGAAACAGGGAACCAGTGATAGGAAGGAATACAGAAGGAAATAACCTTCCAAATCAGCATGCTGAGATGGTCGGAATTGGAACTGAATAGTTTTTTGCAGTAATGGCATAGTTAACTCAGGCGATAAATGGTTGCCGTATCCATGCACGAGATCAGCCAGATCAACCGCAGAGGAACATGTCAGCGGTGGAACATTTCATGAGGCAACACCCCCTATCATTTAGAGGATCATCTGACCCTATTCTAGCTGAATGGTTGATTAAAGCACTGGAGATGATTTTCGATGTCATGGGGTGTTCAGAAAATCAAAAGGTTAGTCTTGCTATTTACTGTTTGGAGGGTGAAGCAGATCAGTGGTGTTCGATGGTTAAAAATATCAGGGACACTGTTGAGATTGATGCTCTCGACTGGGATGAATTTGAAGGTATGTTTCTTGAGAAGTATTTTCCTATGGCTGTTCGACTTAGGATGGAAAAGCAATTCTTTGAATTGAGGCAATAAGATGACTCAGTGGCTACCTATGAAGACAGGTTCACTCGATTGGCAAGGTATGCTCCAAATTTTATCCGAGACCTTGATAGTAAAATCAATCATTTTTACTCAGGGATAAAGCCAAAATATCGAAGGGCATTGGATTCTCGTGAGTTCAAATGTTATGAAAATCTTGTTTGATGTGCTGAGAAGGTGGAAATGGAATTTTATGATAATCAAGTGTTCTATACCAACCAATAGAAGAAGAGACCGAAGTGGTAGGAGAAAGGAAAAAATTTGTCAAAAAAGTCTGATGGTAAGAAAACTAAGTTTCCAGTTTGTGATAAATGTGGTAAAAGGCATGTTGGGGAATGTCTTCTGAATTCTGGAAAGTGCTAACGATGTGGTAAGATGGGACATAAGGCTCGTGATTGCACTGAAAAAGATCAAGGTTAAGGTAAGACCAAATTTGATTTATAGTTAATGAAATGTTTTAAGTTCAATGAGATGGGTCACTATGCATACGAGTGTCCGAAAAAGAGCTTGAGTGATGGGAAGCAGTTATACTACAAGCAGAAAGGGGTGGTGAAATCCTTTGCAACTACTATAGCAGATGTCGGTCCATCAAATGAAGTTGTATCAGCTCCAGGGAGCTTAGTATTTTTCAAAGATTGACTTGAGATCCGGGTACCATTAGCTGAAGGTAAATGAAGCAGATGTTCCGAAGACTGCGTTTCGGACAGGATATGGCCATTATGAATTTGTAGTAATTCCTTTTGGGGTAACCAATGAACCTGCTGTATTCATGGACTTAATGAATAGAATTTTCCATGAGTTCTTGGATATGTTTATGGTGATTGTCATTGATAATATTTTGGTGTTTTCTAAAAGTAAAGAGGAGTATGAAAGACAATTAAGGGTTATTTTGCAAACCTTAAAAGAAAATAAATTGTATGGGAAATTCAGCAAGTGTGAGTTATGGTTGCAAAAAATTTCTTTCCTTGGTCACATTGTTTCTAAAGATGGGATAATTGTTCATCCTGCATAAACAAAGGTTGTTTAAGAATGGCCAAGACCCACAAATGAAACTGAGATTCGTAGCTTCCTTGGTTTGGAAGGCTATTACCAAAGTTTTGTTAGAAATTTTTCATGGTTATCTAGTCCTATTATGAAGCTAACTAGGAAGGGTGTTAAGTTTATCTAGACAAAATAATGCGATGATTGTTTTCACGAATTGAAAAGAAGATTGGTGAATCCTCCAGGTTTGGCACTTCCTTCTAGGAATGGTGATTATTTTATCTACAGTGATGCTTCATTGAAAGGACTTGGTTGTGTCCTAATGAAGAATGATTAGGTAATTGCTTATGCTTCACGACAGTTGAAAACTAATGAGGTAAATTACCATACACATGATTTAGAATTAGCTGCTATTTTTTTCGCTTTAAAAATATGGAGGAATCATTTGTATGGAGTAAAGTGTGAAATATATACCGATCACAAAAGATTAAAGTATATATTCACTCAGAAAGAGTTAAACATGAGACAAAGGAGATGGATAGAATTAATCAAGGATTATGATTGTACAATTAATTACCATCCGGGAAATGAAATTAAAGTGGATGATGCTTTGAGTCGAAAAAGTAATGCTTCATTATCAATGTTGCATTTGTAATGTGATCCTTTGGTTAAGGATTTGATGAAATATGTCATATAAGTTGTTGGTGTAGGATGTTCTTCCTTTCTGTTTCAGGAATCAATGAAATCATCTCTATCAGACAGAATCAAGAAAGCACAGAAGCAAGACAGTGAGTTGTAGAAAAAGGTAAAGCTGGTTCAGAAGGGTATGTTTCCTGAATTCAACATTGATAATGAATGTGTTTTGAGATTTGGGAAGAGATTGTGCGTGCCTTGTGATTCACAGTTGAAGAGAGAGTTGTTATGTGATGCTCATAGTTCTCCATTTTCAGTTCATCCTATAAGTACTAAGATGTACAGAGTTCTACGGGATTATTACTGGTGGGATGGAATGAAAAGAGATATTGATGATTTTAAAGTGAAGTGTTTAACATGTCAACAGTTTAAAGGAGAGCGGCAGTTACTGAAAGGGATGCTTCAGCCTTTACCAGTACCAGAATGGAAATGAGAGAATATATCTATGGACTTCATTGCGTGATTTCCGAAGACACCTCGAGGTAATAATGCAATCTGGTTTATTGTTGATCGCTTGACTAAATCTGCTCATTTCCTTGCTATACGAGATAATTTTTCCCTAGATCAACTTTCCCGTTTGTATCTTAAAGATATAGTCAGGTTACATGGAGTTCCTCTCTCCATTGTATCTAATCGTGATCCCAGGTTCAATTCTAACTTTTGGAAGGGCCTTCAGAAGTCGTTGGGTACTGAATTAAATTTTAGTACAACATTTCATCCTAAATCAGATGGGAAGCCAGAATGAACAATTCAGACTTTGGAAGATATGCTACGTGCTTGTTTGATGGATTATCAGGGATGTTGGGACCAACATCTTTCTTTGGTTGAGTTTTCTTATAATAACAGTTTTGATTCCAGTATACAGATGGCACCATTTGAGGTGTTATATGGGAAGCAGTGTCTAACTCCAACTTTTTGGGATGAAGTGGGTGAAAGGAAGCTAATGGGACCAGAATTGGTAGAAGAGATGGCAGAAAAAGTTCAGCTGATACAGAAACACATGAGAACAGCTCAGAATAGGCAGAAGAGTTATGCGAACAACAGGAGGAAGGATCTCTCTTTTGAGGTAGGTGATCATGTTTTTCTCAAAGTCTCACCATGGAAAAGTGTGATGCGATTTGGTAAGAAAGGAAAGCTGAGTCCAAGGTTCATTGGACCATATGAAATTCTGGAGAGAGTTGGATCAGTTGCATACCGATTGGCTTTACCTCCGAGTTTATCTCAGGTACACAATGTTTTTCATGTTCTGATGCTGAGAAAGTACATGCCAGATCCATCTCATGTTTTGAGTCCAGAGGTAGTTCAGCTGGAAGAGAACCTATCTTATGAGGAACAACCGGTCCAAATTCTAGACCACAGGGATCAAGTTCTACGGAATAAGGTTATTCATCAGGTAAATGTTTTGTGGAAAAACCACAAGATTGAAGAGGAAACATGGGAATCTGAAAATGCAATGAGGGATAAATACCCCCACTTATTCGATAAGTAAATAAATTGCAGGGACGCAATTTTCTAAAGGGTGGAAGGATGTAACATCCCAAGTATGTAATGAATAATAGATATTTTTATCTATGCCTAATAATGAATTAGATAGTGTTTTAGAGGCTTAAAATGAAAAAAAACCCAATCTTAAGAATAGAATACACTAATATTTTTAAAAGATGTTTTTGCTGCCTTTTAATGGAAAACCATTTTTAAATCTATATTTTTCCAATTTTATAAGCTATGTTTGTCAAAATAAACTTATTCTTTCTGATTGGGACATCAAAATTGACTTTGAGGGAATTTTTGGTATTTTTCTGATAAAGTTCATTTTTTAATGAATAGTGAAAAATGTTGTATTTTAATTCAAAACCTCTTTTTAATCTAATTTATTTATGTGATTAGATTATCTTTTGAATTGGGTTTAAAGTGAAAGTAGAATATATTGTTTCCATTAAATCCAATGGTGGTCGTTGGAATTAATTTCACTTTGAAATTGGACTTAAACTAGTGTCAATGTTTTGATACTTATTGTTTCATAAAAACACGCTATTTGTCATGAAAACGGGAATTAATTATTAAATAAATTAATTTAAATTATATGATTTGAATTTATTAATATAGACATCATTTTTGAATTCATAATATCAAATATATCTTAGTTTGATGTTTTGGTATTTTTCTGAAAAACATCAATTTTTTATGAATAGTGAAACCACTAAGTTGTAGTTAATGCAATTGATTTTTTGTTTAAATGAAACTTTTCCACTTCTGTGAATTGATTTTCAAAAATCCGACATATATGGTTTTCATTAAGAAGTAAAATGTGGTTTAATGAGATTAAAAGAATTTTTTGGTGAATAGTAACTTTTAAGTTCTTAATCGCGATAAGTGGTAATTAGTGCAGTTTAAGGTAAAAATAATGTTTTAATAATATGAGATGAGATTGACACATGTCCTACCCTCATTTGACGTGTCATGGCTGACCTAGAAAATCCATGGGTCAACTTGGGGACCCCATGGAGCAACTTTTGTTGGGAAATGACATAAATAACATTTTATTTAATGTTAAAGTAAAAATGACACAAACATGAGGTTTTTACTAAAACAATATTTACATGGGGTTATACAGGTCATATTTTTTACTATAAATATTAATTAGAAATATAAAAAGATTTCCTACATCATTATTGTTTTTTAATATTTTTAGACATTATATATATTAAATTATTTATGACATCATGATGATGCATCGATTACCTCATTAATAAAGGATTTAAATAAAATGAAAAGATAATGTAAAATCTATGATCTACACATGTCCAAAACCTATTGGATGGGTATATTTCTAACCCTTATAACCTTATCCTCGAATTATATCAATGTGGGACCTCTTAAATCTGAATCTCATTTTAAAATAATGTATCTTTTCTATACTTTCCAAGAGTGCCCCTCCACTCCTCTTATAAAAGGCCCCCACCTCTACCTCCTTACCCACACTTACAAAGCCTTTGGCTCGGCCAAAACCTGACCATTTTTTCTCTTCACATCCCTCTCTTACTCCTTGAAGCCTCACATTGGGAATAGGTCTTCCAAATGAAGCCTTTGAGCTCAAACCAAAGGGAGTTGCCAGATTTTAAGGTAATGTCTTCACTTGAGTCCTTTTGATTTATTTTGCTTCTCCAAACCCCTAAAATCTTTTTATTAATTTATTTTGTAACAAATCCAGTATCTTCAATATACTAGGATTTTTATATAAGAAGGATTCGAGCTACACTTACACACACCAACATCTAATGGTTAAAGAACATACTGTTTCCGTGGATGGTGAATTTATGCCTCCCGAAACGATGATTGTTTAACATTCTTTTAACACCTTCAAAGGTGGCCATTAAGACGACACTATATTTATATATGATATATAATATGTTTATGTTTTCCCCAAGGTTCATTATTTTTCATTTTGGGCATACCTTTATGGTTTCCATTATGGGTAAACGCTATATCTTCGTTTAAGGAAGTGCGGACTACCGCCCCCTCAAAGTGATTTGATTCGTTAAATACCATATGTGGGATGTATAAAGGATGGATTTATGATATTATATATGATATTACACTGTAATTATAATATACCTTTTTATCATTATCATTCCATTCTATAAAATACAAAATAGAAATGAAATTAGCGTTCATGCGTACGTACGGCTTACCATCTCCATGAACAGTGCATTTCATTTGTTACCTCTAAATGATTATGTAATATTATAAATGCATCTATATAATGGATATATATGATATATACATCATGATTATAACTCTGGATATAATGGACACATGAACAACTTGTAATTATAAATAGCAAATTTGTGACTCAAGTACCAATGATCGTTAAAACGACCGTTAATAACTTAAATAATTACATAGTGTTCATGACATGGTAATAAGTGATATAAAAGGAATAATGAACTTGAAAAAGGATCTGAAGCAAGTACAAATTAACTCGTGTTTATTATTCAGGACATTAATGAACGATCGAGTCAAGTTGGACCCGAGGTATGGGACTTCGTCTCAATCTCCTTTCATTGAGGCATATTTTGTTTTATACAAAACCTTCTATTATACGGTGTATAAACCCCTTTGACGTTTATGTTTATTAAAAAGGAATCTTTTTTTATACGAATTGTTTACTAACCGATAAAAGGGAATTTTTCTGTCGTATGTATGCGGCGACAATGACATATCCGCCACCGTGACCATTATTTGGGTTTCGGCTTCCTCTACAAGCCATACCGTTTTTTAAAGAAAAATAAATACCTTGTTATACTTTTCGTTTATTTTGGTATTGAAAATGGTTTTCATAATTGTTTTGTTATATCAATGTGTTTTATTGATATCTTGTGATTGAAATGTGTAAATTTTATGTTTCCTTTATGTATGTTTTATGTGATACGATTATGTTATGGTTCTTGAGCATTGTTATGAAGACGGGTGGTTCCTTGATAAACTAAGGGCAGGTGAGCCCGATATAGCTCTCCAATTCATTGGGTAACACGAAGGAGTGAAATGTTATGGTTTCTCCGAAGAGATTTAGGGAATATACTTTGATGGGTATTCCAAATCTAACTAAGAGGGTTAATCCCTACGTATGAATGTTTTGAATGCCTCAAGTTACCTTTATGTCTTATGATTTCTAGGATTTATTCATTATTAAATGAAGTATGTTAAAGTGCTTATGTTTTATGGGTAGAGTATGATTTCATTCTTATGTATATATTAACTCGTGTTTCCTTTCCATATTTTTATATCCCATACTGAGCTTTTTATGCTCATCCCAAGTTTTTTTGAAACATTTTTCACATGTCAAGGGAAAGGTACATGATATGATGATAGTGTCAAGGAAGTGTCAACAAAGAATCCATGTTTTATTTTAAATATATTTCCGTTGATGGGAAAAATAAATACTATCTTTTATGTAAACACATTGTTTAAATGTGGAATGTAATGCATGTTTTATGATCTAATTCTAAAAAACTCTAAACCTGAAAAGATCCTCAATGTGTAATCTTGTAATAACTCAAGATTAAGTATGGTTTAAGGATGGGGCCTTATAAAAACTCTTCTTTGGGGTTCATATACTGTTGTATGTCTTACAATGAAGGGAATGGAAATTCCCTACAGTTTGGTGGTGTCGTTTTATGTTAGATCAGTTGTGTATCTGATTTTGAGATTGTGGGAGGTAATCCACGTCATCACATGGAAAATCTAATTGGTTTTCATCCTTTGTGGTAAAACATGTCTCTTTGAGTTTTTCTGATTTTATAGTTATTTGATTCTATTTTCTTTATTATATTTATGGAATATATCCGGTAGATTTTCATTGAATCTTCTTGATACTTGAATTCATAAATTCAATGGGTTTTTTTCTGGTTGGAAGAAATCATTCCCTTTTTTCATGATGATGGGAAAAATTTCAGGATGCATTAGTCATATTAAACTCTTCAGTCCAGATATGACTATTCCATGTTATGATCAGGGATCATCAGCTCCAAAGTCTATTATGGTTCAATCAATAGCATTAAAGGCTATATTGCTTCAGCCCTAGGCCTCAAGTGTTAAGAACTCTCACACAACATATTAGTGTCCAGAAGTACTGCATACAGATCCGAAAATAGTAATATGTACTATCCTTATTGCATCATTAGTATAAATATTTTATATTATAACTAGTTCCCTTCCCATGTTTATATCATCATGTTTTGTTGATGTTCCTAAATATCCAATAGAACATATCTCATTTGTAAAGGGTTGAGTGACAACTATTGGTAAGAGTAACGGTTTGATGTTTTATTTCCTTTCTTGTTCATTAACAATCACTAATATAGAGTAGGTCATGGATTTTCTCATACTTGATGTGTATCTGTTTGACATCATTATTGGTATAAATTGAAATGACGCTCATTGAGTTGAGTTTTATTATTATCATTATCATTATTCATTTACTACTATATATGGGAGATATAATGTGTTTTAGGGAGAGTGGTACATGAAATTTGGCTTTGCTGCACATTCTCCACCCGAGCTTATGAGTTTGTTATCATTAATTATAAGTGAGCCTGATGATGTTTCTTCTATTGTAGATCTTCACATTTTTATTCTTTACTTTTCAAACCTTTTCCCAGATTACATATCTAGAATTCCTATAGATATTGACTAGTAGAGTTTATGATTTTCCTTGATCTAGGTACATAGCTGATATTGATACCTTCTTATTATATGGAACTAGTAGAGATAAATGATCTCAAAATTCAGTTCGATGACTTAGTTGAAAATGACTAAACTTTCCATATAATTTTTTCTAAGGTATCCCCTATTCTCCTTTCCAATATGGAAGATGTTTAAATTTGGTTGTTTATAGACTATCATATATGAATTAGGTTATAGTTAACATATAATATGATTTTCATCATATGGATGAGTAGTCTAATATGTCAAATGGGGAAAGTTGGTTTTCAAATATTGATCTTCAGTAGGGTAATCATCAGCTTATAGTTTTGGAGTTTGATATAATGAAATCATATTTGAGTGTTATGTATGACCAATATGAATATCTTGTAATTTAATTTGGATAGACTAACACTCATACAATTTTTTTGGCTTTGTTGAATCAGATATTGCATCAATATAGTCAATGTTTTTTGGAAGTGTTTGTGGTTCATTTTCTGGTGTATTCAAAATTTGAGCATGAGCTTGACCTCCACCTATGTTTGGTTCAGAGAGTTTTTAGAATTCAATATTTTTATGGAAATATTTTCATATTTTGTTTTGGATTCATGAAGTGTACATCTCAGAGTACATGATTTCTAAACATAGCATATCAGTTTATCTTGAGAAGGTAAAGGATTCCTATTCATTAAAGGAACCATAAAATGTCTTTGAGATAAGGATATGACTTGGTCATAATGTAAATTTCCATGTATTTTTTAAGGATTTATCTCTGTAGAAATCAACATTGATTTCTCTTACTAGGAAGGTAGTGAAGTTCATAGGGGATTCAATGTGTTTGTCTTCTATTTATGAAATGATAAAAATTATGACATAAGCTCTTATTAAAATCATAACAAATCCTGGTAAGGTGAATGTGATGTTCAATGATGATTTTGGGGATGGTTAAGGATTCATGCTTAGGCAATATGACCATTTCGTAGCTTATGGATCTTGTTTGCTTTTAATGAATGAGAATAATTACCCCACTCACAATTTAGAACATTTTGTATCTATAAATGTACATAAATGATGGTTGTAATATTTTTTTGAGAGTGTTTCATAGTATAATATGATCATTATAGATTGAGTTATAACATTTATAAAAAAACTTAAATCTCATATATTTAAGAGAGTTATAATTCTATCATATATTTGAATTTGATATGACCTACACCTCCAGTAAGGGAAATATTTTTTTGCAGACACTATTAGTAGTAAATTTCCACAAGAGAGTTCGATAGAATTAAAGGAGGAGTGGAACCTTATGGGACTTTTCACATAGTATCACATGGATGCTCAATAGGATGATTTAGAAATGTTTCTAATTAGTGTCCAGTTTTCATCATCTATACTGGAATCTAGTTTTCAAAGTCACTAGTTGGATATTGAATTTAGTAATGCTTGATAAAGGCTTTATGGTTGGGATATTGTTTCTGGTTAGTTTCTTTCTTTAGATTGTATCATCCACTACAGGATGTTTGGTTTCATCGCTTTATATGTGAGGGGTTTGGAATAGCATGGGCTCCCACAAGTAGGAATGTTATCTATGCAGTTATTGATCAGTTGAAAATGTCTCCTCACTTTATTTCTTTCAAGGATACCACTAATGAAGAATATTTGGGTAAGCAATATGTGAAGAAGATTGTGAGGTTACATGGGTTTATTTATGTCATTGATTCATATAGGGATCCTAGTTTTACATTGAGTATTTAGAGGTTTCTAAAAGAGTCAAAAGAAACTTAATGAAATTTGAGCTCAACTAACCATCCATAGACAAACGGTCATATAGAGCATTTATTTCAGATCCTAGAAGATATTATTTTGTTCCTATGTATTAGACATAGGTGGATCATGGGATAGTCATATAGTTCTAGCCATGTTTGATTACAATAATAGTGATCACTAACAGATAAGAATGTCTCCCTTTTTGGGATTGTATATTCTCCTATTCAGATCACCTCTATGTTGGAATGAGGTCGGTGAAATAGCTATGATTGGACAATTGTTTTAGAATACATCCTCAAAGATTCATGATATACTTCAACATCAAGTTATAGCCTAAAGTACACATAAATTGTATGCAGATTAGAGACGTAATACTTTGGAGTTTTTCACTGGTGAATGAGTTTTTGTTAATGATTCTTTTCAGTTGGGTCACTTTGGACATATAAAATATGAAACGTTGGCTCCTAGATATGTTGGACTATATGATGTCATTGAGTTCCTTGTACCAGTTTCATATCCATCGGTAATATTGGTTCTATTGTTTGTTATTTAGTGATTATTTCCACATGCCTCATTTTAGGAAGTTCCCCATTGATACCACTCATATTCGGAGTAGGCATGAAATTGAGTTGGAGCAATATGTTTCTGTTTTGGAAAAACTAGTTGATATCATTGAATCTAAAGTGAAATTATTTTGTGGGAAGTGAGTACATATGGTTAGGGTACAATTAATAAATGTATCAGAATCTCATGAATGTTGGGAACATTACTCGTTGATGAAGTAGAAATGAAATCATCTTTTTCAAGGGATTACATAATCCAGATGAATTTTTGGGGAAGGAATGTTTTTATGGTGGAGAGTATGTAACATCTAGTTATTGATATTTCTGGAATGTCATTAATCACATTTTGGTTTTCAGGTTCTCTTTTTCTATATAAGGCCGATACAGAAACTAGTGTGATAACTATAAGGGTGATGTCACATATTTGTTGGACACTAAGATTTAAACAGCGTTTTCTATGGGTTGCATGAGGATTTCACAAAATGTAAGAATTTTTGGGCGAAATCTATGAATAGATTCACACTATTAAGAGTAAAACGATGGGAAGAGTTGTTACACATCATCAATTATTTAATCAATGGATTTTTAATTCCAGGTGAATGATTTATCTGTGTTCTTTAACACTATGGACATAGTGATGTGTAAACGAGTTACAAGTCATGTAATTTCCTAATAAGGGAAGTTTAATTACACCAATCTATTTTGGGGTTCCCATTCAATTGCCTATAATCCTTTTATCTCGAACTGAATATCCAGTATGGAAATTTTTGGAGACACATTTCCATATAGATCGATCCATTCAACATTATATAAATTTTTGGGTTGCAATGTATCTCTTCGGTTGAGATATCTTTCTACTTCATCAATTCCATAGATCAAGGTAACACCATTGGGTTGCATCATTACATACATTGATCTAAATTGTTACTTATTATTTTCTCCATCTAATATCTTTTGTGTGATCTCGTTTTAGATGTTGTTCCTTTTTAGGTCATGGTGAGATGAATGTTTTTCCTTGAGGTATGTTGTATTTCCTCTTCTCATCCGAATCTCTCTCTCTCACACCAGAGCCAATATTATGACAGGTGGACTTGATTCTAGGGCCTATGCTAACATAAATTTGTTTTCATTATTGGTGGATCCTATTTCAGGATTGTGCGACTTGGGTTTGAGGTAGGTTATTATTCTACAGACTATGTTTGATGAATCGTGTTTTTTCATTCTTATAAATTTGTTTAAAAATATATTATTAGGAAATTTTCATGACTCTTTGTGTGTCTTGGAAATAGTTTTTGATAAAACCAGTTTTCCATGGTTTCTTATAAATTGAAATAAAATGTTTATTTTCAAAGAATGGAAATGGGTTTTATGAAATGGTTATGAAAATTTTTTGGAAACATTAAATTGGCTGTGAAAATGAGCGCCTAGGTTACCATGGGTACTAGGTGGAAGGTTTATCTTGAGGCGATAATCTATTTGGGCGGTTCTTGTTATAGGTTGTTTATATTGTCCTAGAGAGTATATTATTGGCTCTAAGTACATATATGATGTTCGGGGTTCACATTATATGGTGTCTCCCTATTCCTAAAATATAGATAATTTTATTTAGGTACCATAATGAATTTTTCATTTATTTTTGGGTATGAGTAGTCTTGTGACTGACCTATTGTATTCTTTGGTGTTGGGATGCATGTACTATTACTATTGTTTTATATTTCATGTCATTGTACTGCAATATCATTGATGTTCAGGTTGATTCATTCTCAAGTTGATATGGAAAATATTCTTTGAAATTAATGTACCATTTTTTATAACATTTATAAGGAGACAATTTTAACATTGTTTTTTATAAAACTACATTTACTATTATCATACAATGTTTTATTTAAAATTAGTATAATTGAACTATTATATGAAGAATTTTTATCGAACAACTAGGTTGTATCATGTTTTCCCTGTTACATCACACCCTACACACCTATTCGATGGTGCGTAAACAATTTTATGACTTCTATATAAGGGGAAGGAAAGGATCCATATTAATGTTGTGATAATTCTTGTTAGTTGAGTTGGGATACTGGTTTTGAGATGGTGGGAATTATTTCATTCCATCACATGGGGTAGCTTTTTGGTTTAATTCTTTTTTAGTTGAACTTTTCTCATAATGTTATGGATACTTTTACACTGGTTGGGTTCCTATATCATTCTAATACTGATTGAATGATTTTTTGGAATATCACTATTTCTTCTTTATTTGTTTATATATTCCATTTTTTGGTCAGGTTTTGTGAAATTGTTCCTATGGGATTTTTATTTCATGACTGGGTGATTTTCCCCAGCCCAGGTTGATTGTGAACACCCTTCGAGTATGTAATGATTTAGGTAGGGTGCCAGGTTTGAGAGTAACATAGACCAGTTCGTTATATTGTTAAAACAAATTGATAAAAATTGCTACACACTACTACTTATATTTGTATCTGTGAAATAATTTCAATAGTTTCTAAGACATTTTTTTAGATTAATTCCATGTGATCCAATATTTATGGATGAAATAATATTATGTCAACGGATTACACTACCACACATTCTTTTCTACTTAATGTTTTCTACATACTAAATCATTTATTAAATAATTCTTATAATGTTTTCATATTCCATATACCACTATAAATCCATGATTAGTGAATAATGGGTAACTTTTGATATAACCATTAGTCCATGACATCTTCTTGTATCATCTATTACACACTAGACAAATACACTTTCATTTATCTGTATTGTCTGATATAATAATATTGACTAAATATCTTCATAATATCTATTGGATATTATTTCTAAATCTTCTACATTGTCTACTACTAACCAAACATGTTCATAGAACTATCATTCACATACAATCAATGTTTATACATCTTATTTACTAACACTAAGGATGGAAAATTATTTTCATAACTAAAGATAATAGGGAATTCCATTAACATGGATGAGATATTGATTTTTTGATTTTTTAATGGCCGTTTTATAATCCATGACTCGTCAATATTTTTATATAATTGTTTTTTCTCATGAATATATAACATACTTAAGCCATTAATTTTTATTTTCAAAAAGTAATGTATAAAATTAATTCTCGTGTACTATAATTTATGATATGAAAAATGTAGGACCTCCTTTAAAAAATGTACTTTTTTAATAATTATCTGTTAATAATGATGTGATATAATCATGTTCGGGGTTATATAAATATAACATTTAGTTTTTCATTTCTAAATATATATCAAATTAGTTAGTCATAAAAGTTGTTCAAAAACAAATGAATGATTTTAAAGAATATTATTGTGTACAAATATATTAAAAAAATATGAAAATTCAAGCTATAAGGTATACCAATAGATGAAATTATAAACTAGAATTAAAAATAAACAAGTAAAGAATAATTTATTATTAATGTTAAGTCCTACAAAAAGGGAATTTTATTTACACAGTGAGTACTAACCAATTTATTCCTTCATATAATGGTATCCATCTACCACTAGAATTACAAAACATTTCAGCAGGAATCATCCTCCTTCAAAGGTTCGTTATGTCATTCTCTATAATTGTAAATGAATAGAAGTACCTGAGATATGTCTTTTCTAAGTGAATAATATAAATTATCTATTTAAATTTGGTTCATAAACTCATTATACTGAAATTATATATCTAATAAGGTATTAAATGTGACAGTAAATATCATATACATTTTTAAATTTCCAATCCTTGAATTTCAATATATATGACAATTAGAATGGACCTTAATTTTGTAATTTATTAAATTCATTATTTTTTGATAAATTATCATTACTCAATTAATAACTATTCATAAGAAAAAATAAAAAATACATCTATTGTAATATAATATTTTAAATAGTTCTCTGTATTATTTTTCATAAACCCCATATCATGGTTTTATGAAAAATTATATGACACAATCCATGAAATTATTTCTCTTACCACATCATGCTTTATATTTTTATAAAAATTTCAATATCTACAT
Organism: Viscum album; assembly: GCA_963277665.1. Classification (NCBI taxonomy): domain Eukaryota; kingdom Viridiplantae; phylum Streptophyta; class Magnoliopsida; order Santalales; family Viscaceae; genus Viscum; species Viscum album. The sequence goes on along the minus strand of OY728148.1, from coordinate 1,423,795,311 downwards.
TGTGAATTTCTATTATATAGGGAATATAAATGATTTATTGAAATATAATGATTCATATTATTATATAAAAGCCCCATAAAAATGTTCTATTTGTTTTTCATTATTCATAGTAATAAAATTCATTGGTTAATTAACAATTTAACATGAGAATAATTATCTTTTCATTTTTGAAGATGTGTGTATTTTTTATAAAAGTATGGTTTCAATTTTATTTTGATGAAGCAACAATTATAAAGATATTATATCAAAAGTTATGATTACTAAACTGACCTTGTGTGAACAAAAATGAAATAAATATTTACCAAAATAATTTAGATCATTAATGAAAATTTTATATATAGATTGGATAGCACATCATTATGGTGAAAGTGGGGAATCCATTTTTCAAATTAATTCATGTTATCACCAATGGTATGTTAAAAAATAATTTAAAACAAACACTATTTTGGGTAAAATTTTATATGAGTGTACATAATTTTACGGTTTTCCCACATTATAAAAATTTTAATGGTTTGAATGACACCCTTCTTTCTATGTGTTTGAGTTTTCATAATAGGTTTTCATGTTTTGATTATTATGTGGGGTACCTTGTGGGTATTTAGTTAAATGTGGATAATATTTATGAACACTAAAGGAGTAGGAATACAATATGATAATATAATTTAAATGGTGGTACTAGTTTATATACAATAAATAAATAAATGGAATATATTCAAGGGTATGAAATAACTATCAATTATGACACATTGAACTTATTGAATGTTTTTAGAATAAACATTGTTTAATTTAACATCTTTGAACCCACCGATTCTTCTTAAATTAACCATGAAACATTTAGACATATATTTGATAAATTATATTTCCAAATCAATTTAGATCTAATAAATATAATTATAATAATGAATATTGAAATATGTAAAAATTTATGGAATACGAGAAGAGGATAACATTGGAACATTTCTAAGAGTTATCGTACCACATTGATATCTAATGACAGAGAATGGTTTTTATATTTATTTAAAATTCATGACATTTAATAAAACTATCATATTGTAAAAGTTGAGTAAAATTGAACAAATATGATTTTTACCTATTAGAGTTTGAATAAGAAAAACATATAAGGAGAGATTTTACAATTTTTCATTATATTTTTAAAACCATAGTTTAATGGTTTTGAACACATGATGTAAAAGAAAAATTATGAATTAAATATCTTGATAAAAGTTCATTTATCTTGTTTTTTTTTGGAAAACCATATTTAAATTTACTCTAATTAATTATTTTTTATTGAATGGAACACATAATACAATAATGTAATATTATGAGGCTCAATGTATTTGGAAAATTAGGTACATAGAATAATAACTTGAGAGATTTTTATAATAATATATTTTTATACTCTACGACATGCCCTTCAAATTAAATTACTCTTCTAAAAATGCATGGGATTACCTAGGTATATACAATAGAAAGTGGAGTGCTACAGATTCTAGTAATGGAATAAATAATTATTTGTATTAGGAAAATAATTACATGTGATTCTATAGGTATATCAAGTAAACACAATTGTTGTGATAATTTTAAACACGACCATCAATGTATAGTATGTGATAGTAATATTAAGGAATGGTGGGAATGTTTCTAAACAAAAAAATGAAATATTAAATATGAGTCGAGGGTAAAAAAATAAAATATTAATTATTGTGTTTAGGAATATATCACATGTAACAAACATGGTATCCCAAGAGATTAAAAAATTACCAAATGCATTGAAGGGCTATTTAATTTTTTGTAGAAATTATCAAATTCATATCATGTATGTGTATAATTGTGCAACATATATCATTCTATGTGAGGATAAAATTAATCACAATAAATATAATGATTAAAGATTATGTGTTATGTGTTATATATATGTAATTATCCAACTGATGATTTATAGTTACATTTAGTGGAATCTCCATGAGTGGAAATTGTGATGTGTATGCACGACACAATATTTTTGCATGCGATGTTGCACGAAAATTTATGGAGAATTACCAGGGTACATAAAGATTCGCCTATGGTTTTAATGAGAGGGGAATGGTAATATAATTACATGGAAATCATAATTTAATTGAGATGTGTGTCTAAAAAAAGTATCCCAAAATGAATAAATGGAAATCCAAAGGCATACTATAAAGATTTCTTTTGAATAAAGGGGAGATTTTAAAGATCATTTTCCCTCAACATGCTCATATTAATGAATTATTGGATATTATTGTGAGCTATAGGGAACATTGGAAGGTATATTGTGAGTGGAAAAAAGATTAAATTCTATCTTTATAGGTGATGAGTGAATAGGAATGGGAGGGTGGGTGGGATTTTATTAAAAGAGAGGGGAATTAATTTTAAATTTCTAAACATATGTTTAGAATTTTGTAAGACAAAATATTCAAGACCTAACAACAGTCCCATGTTTTCCCAAGATTTGTACTAAATATTAGTGGATATAAATATTTTATATGAATCAAAATGAAATGAATTAAAATAATCCCCTTCATGATGTATATATCACTCATTTTCATAAATAATTAATTTTAAAATTGTAAATTATAATTTAGGTTTTGGAGGATTTATTAAGGGTTTATAATATTAATTGAATTAAATTTAATCACATCACTATAACAGGGAATCATAATTTTTTTGATGGATTTTATCTTAAGGATTAATTACATAATTTTTGGTATATAATGGTTCATTATACATAAAATATAATTTTACATTATTTAATTTTTTATGTAATATTATTATATCCCTTAAACATATTAAAATTTCACTATTTGCTAATTTTGATAGGTTGATGTCAAAAATTATATTTATATTATCAACACAACTCATTAAATAAAAAAATTTATTATAAAAATATATGCTTTTGATGATAAAAGTTTTCTTATACTTATAAAAACAAAATTTAGATTTATAGAATTATATTATCTATTTTATATAATTAAATATTATTTCATAAAAATATTTTATATAATAAATTATTTCAAAAATCATGAATATGTTAAAAATAGATTCTTAATTGAAACTATCTATTTACAAGAAATAAAATCTATGTCACATCATGTAATCATATAATTTATTTTCAAACAAGTTATTTTCTCATTTAAAAATAAATAATAAATAATTATTTAAATAATAAATAATTTATTAATAATGAAAATATCTAAATTCTATATATCTATCTCAAGATATGTAACTATTTATTACACTAGTGTATTCTTTAATAGTTATCTATCGGTGATGACACTTTCTTAATCTGGTTTGGAAAACATGGTTTGGTTTCGTATCACAATATGCTAGAAATTATCCCATCAATTGTTTAACTCATGATTTACATACTAAATATTTTAATGGTAATGGTGATGTGATAATTTCAATAATTCCACCTCTGTATAATGATATGATAAATGATCTTTACATTGTATGATCCTATTGTCCAATGCCATTGCTTCTTTTCTCTATATTAAATTTTTTTATCATAAAGATTTATATAAACTACCCATAATGATCACTATAAAATGACTATATTTTCCATTATAGTGATTATAAACACCCTCTTAAATTTTACATGATTGAACTTATAATGGTCCATAATAATCAGCTTTATGCATGTGTTTTCTAAAATTTCATTTCATAATAAGGTATTGATTAGATTGAAAAATAGAATTTCATTTGAAAAAAAATTAGTCCATTAAACTCATCACTCACCCATGTATTTATCCTTTTAAATTTAATTTAATACTCTAATAAATATAAGGGTACATATATATCATTTTATCATCTAGTTCAAATGTTCATTCCACAAACATTTGGTTCCACCAAATCACAATGACCAACTTAGTTGTCTTGTTTCATAGGAAATTTTATCTATGAACAAAAAACATCAATAGTTTCTCATAATGATTGATCATTATCTGAATATTCCACTTATGGTTATTTTTTTTTTGATTTATGGTGTTTACTTACTCAAGAGTGATATATAAAACACATAACATACATGAGATTGTTTTGGGGGAACTTCTAGTTGATATGCCATTGCTATAATGGAATCATTGATTTCAATGGGGTGAGAGAAAAATAGAATAAGAATTCCATTCTTTTGAATCCACATGACATTCTTCTATGGAGATATTGAATAAATAAACTATCTACAAATTCAAACTCTAGATTATATCGATGAATGTTTCAATAACTTTTTGTTCATCATTGTGAGAATTTAAAATTAATTAAAATTCTTTGAACATTTTTCCTTTTTAGGGACAAGAGAAGGTCAAATTAGACTCAACCGTACAACATTATCCCATCATGTTTTAGTCAAACACCACTTCCCTTATAAATCCTAATAATATTTCATTTTTAATCAAGAATAGAAAGTATTGTCATATGATAACTACCTTAGGTAATTTCATTCTACCAACATACTTGGAAATCTGTTGAACACAATATCACCATATCCCCCAGAGTGTGAATGTTTCAATTATACTAAATAACAATCTATGCATGATATCATTTACTGAAACTCATCACTATATCCATTTAATTTTGAAGGATTCTCCATGAAATTAAAGTAAATTTTTAATCTTGACCAAATTCAATTATGACTGTCACTATTTATAGTCATAACAGTTATATTAGGTATATCTACATGAGTTTGTTGAGACTAATATATTATATAACTCAAATTATATTATATAAAATTTTTAAAACTATCCACCATAACCCAGATAGAATAATTTCATTTTGATATTCTAGGTAATCCTGTGAAGAAATCCATATATATTTTTTCCTATTTCTATAAAAGTATAGGAAATGTCTACATCACATTGTTAGTCTTTTTTTATACTAGACTTATTGCCATAAAATTTTCCAAGATATAAAATCTTAAATATCCATCTTCATGTTATCCGACTAAATATTTTTCTTTAGATTTATATACATCCTTTTTCTTCCTGAATTATTAGAGGTAGTGAATCTATGGGAATCATCTAAATGTTCCCTTTTTATCATTGTATTTTATGAGAAATATTTGAGAGTTACAAACCTTATAATTCAATATTAATCATATATGCAATGTAGAATTTTTTATACCTTTTTAAGTAGCACTTCATCATTATTTTGGACTTTGTTTATCCTCTCAAGAATAGTTGGTTGAGTAGTAACTTGATAAATCATAGATGAATATCCTTTTATTATTCCTATTAACATTATTTCAATGTATAATATGATTGGATACCATTAAATCCTTATCATGTATTGGGTTCCAAAATTCTTTCTACTCAAATGATATTTCACTTTATTCACCTTCCCATGATGGTAATAGATTAAACAATCATAATCTTTAACAATTTATAACCACCTCCATTGGTGAATGTTAATCTCATTTTTTATTATATACATTATGTTTGTAGAATTCGTATTTGTGTCACACTTTTAATTTTATAGTTGAAGTAATAAAATCATCCATTTCATTATCGGTACAACAAATTATTGATCCTGGGATGGTAGTAATTATCATGAACCATTATATGATGGAAATTATAGTCTACCACATTTTTATATTTCAATAGTAAAGAACCAAAGAACTTTTTAGATGCATATATTTTGATGAAAAATATATTTTAGTTGGGGAGTAATATGAATACAGGTGAAGTTATTTTCATGTTATTTAACTTCGTAAATCTATCCTCACATTAATCAATCATGATAATTTTAGATCCCATATATTATAACACATTTATTGGTATTGAAAGTCTTGAGTTGTTTCTCACATGTAATCTATGGATTTTCCCACTAAGATTATATTGTTTTATCCTTAAATTTAATTAATACTAATGTATCCCCACTTATCATTTTCTTGGTGATAAATTTTCCTCGTTATGTGACATTATCCATCAAAAACTCCCATTTTATATTCAAAGAATTTAGATTTTTGTTTTGGAATGTATTCAATAATGCATTCCAATAATCCAAATTATTAACCTTGATATTAGTGCCGATAAGAATATAATATATAAACTATATTTAAAATTGGAGATGAAATCCGAAAAGAATATTTTAATTAGTTCCATGAAGATATCTAGAGAATTAGTGTGTTCTGAAGGGATCACTATGTCCTTGTAGTGCCCATAACGTATACGAAAATAAGCATAGGGAAAATCCTCATTTTATACCATGACATTACAATATCTTGACTGAATATCCACCTTTCAAAAGTATTGGCATCGACCAAAGAGAACGAAAAAATCATCAATCCAGGGAAGGGGATTCATCTGAATAATAATAATATTGTGCCGCTCATCATGATTAATGTGTCTGAATAATGTAACATCCTTATTAATATGAAAAATCAGTTGTACAACACTGGGTGAATCCCATGTGATTATAACCCATTTTCAAGACTCTTATACAGTTTCATATTCATCTCAAGAAGTTCAACGATGATAACATTACCTGGAGTATTTGTTGTTGGGAATGATTTGGGTATATTTTTGATTGAGAACTCAACCTGTCGAATTGGAGGAATTTTATGAAATTAATAAAGTAACACATTATAAAATTAAATTAAAATAGTAATGAAATCAAAGATGATAATTTCCATAGTATAAGTCATTTTATGTCGATACACTTTCTCACTATGTAATAATATCTATTATTGAGATGATGATACTAAGGGGAATTCATCCTTGTCCTTAAAATGTATGAAATCAGATCGTGGTTTGTGTTGGATCGGGTGATTTCCTTCTATTAGTAATTTATATTTTCTATTTTCAAGGAAAGAGTATCCGTGAAATTAGTAGAATAAAATTACACTTAATTGAGTATCATAGGGTTTATTAGTATATTCCACCTATAAATTTTGATAGGGTTAGAGTTATATTCTTGGGATAAAATAATTTTGTAATTTTGCAAGTTCTCTAACAGACTGATTTCCATGTTTTGATGTGTTGTTTGAATAAATCTTATATATATATGAGATATGAAAATATTAATATAGTAGAACCAAATAGTTTGTTATATATCATTTAATAAAAATCTAGAATACTTATCATAACTATTTTTATGATTCACCTCAATTGTTTTTTATCGAATAATATCTCATTTCCTATCTCATCCTAAAACATTGTTATGTTATGTTATCATCAAAAACACTTATAATGCTGAATTGATATGAATAGTATCATTATTCCATGTTGTTGATATAATGAAAAATTAGTCTAGGGAGGATGTTTTATTCCTTTATTTCATGAAATTTTACTATTACATCATTCAAAAATCACTAGACTTGCGAAATTACTTATCACACATAAATAATTTCCTTGTCCCGATTTGGTAATTTTTGGGATTTCCCTTCCCACTTTTTTGATTAGTTGTATAATAGTATTTTTTACCCAATAAGAAATCTCCATTGAACAAATATAATTAAAATTCATTGTACTATTCCTATTTGCAATCTCATCAAATCCTTAACGTTACCTAATCAATATTTTGACTATGAGGGATCATTAGAAAATTTCCTCATAGATAGAAAATTCATTAGTCACTAAATTTTTTTTTACTCAACATTAGTCCACCAAAAAAGAGCTCAATATTTATTTTATGTTCAATGAAATTCACAATAGTGAATCTTGCAACTCATCTAAAGCATTGCTCATATAGACTGGTGGATTCATCATCATTTTTTTGAGGGCATGGAAATCCATTCTATTTTATTTTGGATAGTCTAAAGGAAATATTTATAAAAAACACATTTTTTGGAAACATTTCCACTCCATCACATTGATCCCTTCCTTTGGGTTCATAATTTTTATCAATCTCCATATTATATCATGTTCTCCCACTATATGATAAGGAGCTACAAAGACCTTCACTTTTACGAGAAATAAATGATAAGGAATGCTATTTCAATGTAGTTTGTCTGTGTTTTTTTATTCTGATACTAGAATGTGAAATGATATATAGAGTACATTTTCTTATAACTGTTTCAATAACCACTTTTACTTTATGGGGGGGGGGGGGGGCGTGGTGGTTTTAGTTGATTTAGGATTCAATAAAAAATATTTTAATTGAAAATTTACTGTTATGATGTTCCATAAGCCATCTCCAATCGGGTCTAGAATATCATTTGGGAAGTAATGAGATTTTTCAAAAACTTTGGTTATTGACCTTATCTCTCCCATTTACATCCATTGAATAAATAATGGATAATTTGGGATGATAATTTATTAACTACAAAAAAAATTAGAAAACATTAAAATTAATGAGATAACCCATAAATTACCTATAATCCATAATATATTATTTTTTTGGTTTCAATCTAAAACATACAAGATCAATTTCCCAAAATTAATGTTTATAGGAATTCTGTTCCCTTAATATTGGTTCTTATGCAGCTTATAAATCTACACAAGCATATCCCACATGTGTTCCAAACCCTACGAGTAGCATGGCCAAGTTTTCATATAATAGGGTATGATCGAGTCAATCCCAATGAACCATATCTAGGGTTACTACCTCGTGGTATAAATATAAAAGAGAACTATCAACTTATTGAATATAGAATGCGGTGAATATTCATTGATGTATCTTACTCTATAAATTACAAAAATATAGGTATTTTTTCATATTTTTAATATGATCTTGAAGGCATCCAATAGTGTTTTCTAATCCTAATCCCCTAAAATAACTATAAATTTCTTAGATTCAAACTATGAAACCCCACATTATAATAAACCATCAATAATGGTGTATTATATAGAGGTACACGTAATAAAATACAAGAAGGTCATGATGGTCATTATCATTTTCAAATAAGGTAAAAAATATTATAAAATTATATATTGGTACAACAAAATTATTTTTAGAACTCTTCAACATTCCCAAAATATATTTTTTCTTTTCTAGTTATAAATGAGATAACCTAGGGACATATATAATAAATGGTTTATCTATAAATCATAGTAATATAATATTCAAAGAATAACATAATGTAAATCTGTATATCTTAGTCAAGAAGCATTTCAATGTAGAACTGAATGGGTGAGAGTCACAAACATGAATACCAAATTGTGATATAATATATTAACTTTAATGAATCATTAGAAATTGGTAAAAATAGAAAAAATTTCATTTGAAACATATACAATATATTACCACCCAGAAAACATTACATAACATGAATATGATAACCCACCATGATCCCTATATGGTAAATTATTTGATAATAACATTTACCAATTCATTGGTGGTATATATAATTCTATGCCCTTCCATCACAATCATATATGTACATGTATAAGTGTCCTACATAGATCATAAAAAATAATGATGAATTTCATAAATATTTGATCACATAAATTTAGAGTTAGGGTCACGTATATGGATGTAAAAATTAAAATAATTACAGGTATATTTATGTTAATAACATTTAATAAAACTGGGGGTGGTTATTCACTATAAAATGTTTTTGAATGGAAACTCATGGGATGACCTATACAAAATAAAGATGGTGCATAAAAACTTATAGATGGGTTTAAATGGAGATAAAAGGGTCTATAACATGTATTATATAAAATAAAAATTTATAGGGGTGTAAAAGTTTTCCCAAAATCAACAATTATAAATAAAAATGAATAAAATAATGAATGTTCTTGAATAAAGTGGAGAGTGACATAACCACATACCTTGATAGGGTGCTTCAAAAATCATGGATGATTGTTCTTATATTATTTGGGGAAATACGGGTGGGAAATATAGAGGGAAAGGAAGAGTAAATTTATGACAAATAGGATTTTAGTGAATAATAATGGGAGGATGAGTGTTTTTTATTATAAAAGTGTATGGAATTATTTATTAATTTCTAAAAATAGGATTTGGATTTAATATGATTGAGTAATCATTAAAATTCAATCCATATAATGTTTTTAACAAATTTTTCATTCCATTAATAGTGGTTATAAATATTGTATAATGATAATCTAAAAACATTAAAATAGAAACTATGGGGATTTGGAAGTGTTTCATGTTCATAAGTAATTATTTTTTATATTTTATAATATAATATATGTTATGGAGGATTTAATAAGTGACTATAATATTAATAAAATAACATTAAAACATATTATTTTAATAGGTAAACATAATTTTTGACATTTATACTTTTTGTAGTATTTATTATAACACTTTTTGTTTTTATGATGTCATAATATGTACCATATATTTATTACATATTAAAATTTTACCATAAAATATATCTATCTATGAAAATTTTTAGCAAATTCACCATTGAATTTTTTTTACAATATAATTTAAAAGATTAAAATTTTATTCTCAAAATAGTTTTCTAAATAATATACTTTGGTCCTTTAAATATTAAACCAAAATTTATTTTAAAAATTATAGTTTTTTACAATAATTTTTTTACACATATAAAATTTAATTTTGGATTTACAAATTAATATTATCATTCATTTTAAAATATATACTCTTTAAAATGATTATTTTATAATATATTATTTTTATAAAAAATTGATGAATTAATCAAGAATAATTTCATGTTCAAAACTATATATTTCCCAAAAATAAAATTTTTGTTCCATGTTATCAAAATCTATTTCTTATCAAACTAATTATTTAAGCATTTATATATTAATAAAAAAATATATATGTAACTATTATTTCACTAAAAATAAATATATAAAAATTTAAATTGTACGCTTCTTGATACATGAACACTTATTACAACAATCTATGCCATTTATTTTGGGTGAATGATGGTAACATTTTTTAGGGTGTTTTGATGAACATAGTTTAGGTTATGATCGCAATAAGCATTCACTTCTCATGTAAATAGTTTTCATCGTCCCTTAGTTGTTGAATCTGGTATTTGAAATAGTCTAGGGAAATTCCATATGATTAAATATCCCACACCTGCTCTGATAAATGGGAATTATAGTGTAAAATCCTATAGGTTGAGGGTATCACTTCATTTTTCTATGTCAATTGGATTTATCAAAACTGTTAATATATATATATCATAATTATCACTATAAATGGAAATATTATAAATATTTATGATGTATAATATTATTTTAAATATTGAAGGATATAATATATAATGACCCATGATAACGAATGCAGTGTATATGTTTTCTATAATTTCATTTCATAATATGGCATTTATTCCTTTGAAAATAGGAATTTAATTTATAAAATATGGGGTCCTTAAATCATTAATAAGTAGGAGGGTGTTAGTTATATTACTCCTTGTTATTTTTAATTTTTAATGATGTTTTTTAAAACTCATAGGAATCCTTGAATTCAAAGAAAACTACATTGTAGTGATAATGAAAATGTAAGGGAACTAATGGTAGGTTAATTCGCGGAAAATATTTCATTTAACCAATACATTTGGGATGTAATGAGTTGAAAAAGAGGTATTTATAGATATTTTATCTTTTATTGGGATAATATAAAAAATTTAATAGGGTTGATGGTTTTTTCATTAAAATGGTCTGTAATGTTATTTTCCTTAAACATTTAGATTGAAAAAATGGTTTATCAATGATACATTTAAAAAAATATCATGGTTAGTATTAACATTATTTTATTAATATGAAATAACAAATCATCAAAATGGATTTAACATAAGATAGAGGGGAAATTGATATTTCATTCCATGTATTTTATATTTGGTTATTGAAAAATAAAACCACATGATAGAAAATACTAATTTTATGTTATTTTTTGTAAATGAATATAAAAAATGATCATTTATATTCATTTAAACATTAGAATGTTTTTTAGATATATGGTATTGGTAATTTGAGATTTATGGATATTTCTAACTAACATTTAATTTTTTGGATACATAGAAAATCAAATTTGGATTATGGATGATACCATTAATCCATTAAATGTTTGAAGATACATTAATTCATATGTGATAAAATTATTGGAGTGAATATGATGATATAAATAAGATTATGTGTTACAAAATTTGATATTAGTGACTAATTACACTATCAAATATTAAATTAATGATCTTGTAAAAACAATTCAATATACATGATTTTTATAAAAAGCAGGATTTGAATTGAAACTCTGTTATTTACTTATCCATAATCATATATTACCTTATCATTTTAATAGAATATATGATATATAATTTTATTTTTTTTTCTCAATGAATTGTTTTATTAGATATTAATAGAGAGTGATCCTTTATTTTAGTATTGAATTAATTAATAAAACATAACAATAAAAAATAGTATATATCTATTTTTTGGTACACAGATACATCACCAGGTATTTCTTTCCTTAGACATGAAACATTCAATAAATAAAGTAACCTAATTATATTAATTTATTTTTTACATTATTAATTTTTTTTTGATTAATTGGTTTGATTCATGATTAATTTTTCCAAATAACATGGGAACAAAATCCAAATGAAGTCATTCAATGAAAAAATCCAATCTTGATTGACACCCAGTTTGGATGTTTTGGGACAATAATTAATGAAATAAAAAACATCATTGATGTATCGGGAGTTAAAAACCCCACATTTTCAATTATTAATGAAATAAGATAATTAATTTTAAATTTTAATGCATGATTTCATTTATTTTTTTCCTACCATTATAAAAATTTCAACAACTTATTTTGTGTCGAAATAATCTCAATGCTCACCATTATATTTTGAACATTTTACATAAGACAGAAATATTTAATATCTTTATTTTTTGGGAATACCAAAATAAGATGTTTAGTGGATTATCTATACATTGATTATGAAATCCAATTATTAGTGAGAATAACCTAAAATATTCATCCAATTCTATATGTTTTTATGTTATCCCAAACATCTTTATTCATTATTTTATACCAACTACTCACACAACTTATGGATTTTAAATCCTACTATGATTTTATTATAACATTTCTAACATATATTCATGATTTCTAACAAACATGTTTATCCAAAAATTGATTTAGTGTCATAAAAATAATCATATGTGAATAGAAGAAACCCATTTAATTTATTTATTTAATAATAATCCCATTATATTATTATCATTGATGAATAAAAAATATTTCATTACATCCATGTGACTCTTTGATATTCATTTAAAATGTATAATATGATGTATATATATATATATAAATTGTTTAAGTATAATTGAAAATTAATTTGAATTTTTATTTTATCTAATAAATTTTTTAATAAATATCTCACCAATTTTCATGGAGTTATAAACCTCTAAAATATTATTGTCAAAATATAATGAAAATTTATTACTTTTTTTCTCTTAAAATTAATATATATTGTTTAATTACTCCAACATATTTAATCTAATAAAGAATTTTTTTAACCTTGAGATATATCTCTAAATTCTTTTACATTAATTCTAAAATACTCTCTCTCTCTCTCTCTCACACACACATATATATAGAATTATTCTATACTATAATAGTCATGTGATCAACCTAAAATATTTTGTTTGATATTTTCAGGTCACCTATTCAACATAATTATTGTTGTAAAAAATTTATTTCATGATATGAATTTTCATTATAATGTTATGTATTTTTGAATATGATGCTCTTACTGCTTCCATTATACCATATAGTTCCTCTTATAATGTGATCAATTTTCGAAAAAAACTATCAAGAATAAAAATTTCAAATATCCCAACGTACTAATTTTATTATAGATTAACATTCAATGATTTTTATTTGAAATACATTTAATATATCTACTAATAGTCATTATCTTTTACATGTCAAAAAATATATTTAAATCAGTAAAATAAAAAATTAAAAATGTATCATCATATTCAATTTTCTCAACCTAATATATTTAATTTAACAATAATATAAAATTATTTAATAAACATTAACCATTTTTATCTGTTTATTTTGAAATAATCACTTGGATAAAATAATAATTATAACATTGAATTAGATAATTTAGCTAAAATATCATTATTTTAATATGATTCAATTATTAAAAACTATAATATAAAAACTCCATATTTTTTATAGCCTTACCAAATGAGAATGAATAATTTTTATATAATAAAGTGTATGGATTAAAAATTTCAGTGCCCTTCTTGTTTTTAGTACAACATTTTTATTTTAAGTAATATTTTATTAATAAATAGTATTTTCATATTTTTATAACATTACATTATGATTCCACATTACTTATCATCGTAACCAATACATAATAAATTTAATTTGCAAAATAATTTATTTTAAAAAATACATATTTAAAAGAAAATATACAAATCATTCTATTCTAAATTGTTTTCATCAATATAACTTTTTTACTCTCACACTGAGATTTTTTCAATTATATTCACATTATACTAGTTACTAATTTATTTTAACCTTTTATTCATAAATCTATTTATTATCTTCAATATTTTATATAGAAAAATTGACATAATTTCATCAATATTTTGATATGAATTTAGGATATAGTTTTTTATTTTATTCACATAGGTTTAACCAAAAAAATTCATATACTTAACTAGGTACCACATATGAAACCACATATCATAATAATTCTTATTTAAATATGGTATAAGAAAAAAAATATTTGAATATGGAGAAATGTTTAAGAGTTATATATGAAAATTTATTTTAAAATTTTATACTCAAATAATCGAACTCTTCCTATTTCAATAATGGATATAAATTTTGTCTCAACTACCCAACCAATTTATATAGTTTATATAGATTTATATTTATGATTTATAGTATTATTTATATCATAATCGTTACCAAACACAGATGAAAATTATTTTCAGTTATTTTGTTAATGATCAATAATTGATTTGTCTAATAATTTGCAATATATATTTTTTGTCAATTCTTAATCCTTTCAATGGATTCATAATTATTCTATATATTGATTAAATTAATTATTATTATTATCTTTTTAATGAATATGATGAAATACATGTATCTTTTTATAGATTAATTCCTCATTACACAAAAAATTCTTGAATATATTAATCATAATGGACCCTTTGATTGTATATCCTTTCTGTTGTGATTTTATTAAGTAATATTTTATTTTTCACATAGATCAAATAAAATGTTCCATTTTTTACATAGGATTATTATGAAAAATATTTTCATTGATAATTATTCTAAAACTCCTCTGTTTAGGGTTGTTGAAAGGAAAAAATAAATATTTAGTCATTCCAAAATGAAATAAAATAAGAATGATATGTAAAATTTAATCTTTTATTATGGTCATCGATATACCTGTAATTCATATATACTATGTTCCCATAATACATATTTCAAATTAAAATCACATGTATTTTTTGGATACCCCAAAAATTATAAACAATATAATATAATAGAGATAAACTATATATGAAATGATATATTTATAAATAATTAATTAATATATCTTATCTTTTATTTGAAACTATTAATCATTCCATTTATTGATTCTCGCTTATTAATTAATGATATTTGAAATGGGATCTCTTTTTAATATTCTTAGGGTTTTTCACATTATCTCATTAACTGACCTACTAATTCAATTTTTTTATATTTATTACATATGATGATGTATTTGATATAATCAATAAATGATATTTATTTACAGGTAAATTAATTTTAATCCATTAATTCATTTTTTCTACATTTTTAAATATAAAAAATATCATAATTATTTTATTGGTCAAACAAATTCCCCTATTTTTCATCAAAAATAATATTCTTTATTATTTTTCACATCACATTTTTTATTAGTGGGATGTATCTTAAGAGAAAATTTATTATTATTATGAATTTATTTATTAGTGAAGTGACATATAACTATTTTAAAACTAATTTAAGGATACAAAAAAATTATATAAGATTAATTATTCCATCAATACAATGGCCCGAAGGCCTTCAAAAATTTTATTATTATAGACCGGCTTATTAAGGGAATAAGGGGAAATCCAAAATGACATTATGAACATAAGGAAAACCATGGCCCATATGTCATATAGAGATGCATCAGACTGACATCATGAAACTACCCCATCCTAGCAGGTGATCCTGATGACTCTCTCCACCATTGAAAGGTTGTTCAACAAGAAAGTGTCCTATGTCAAAGAAAAGCCATGATCTGATGGCTGACTCCATACCCCCTGCAACATCCAAATCTTCATCATCTAGAAGCATGAGTCACCATATCTATATTCTATTCTGGGGTATGTACCACGTGGTCAAGTTCAAAAAATTGGTATCACCATAAAACCATTTACTGTCACCCCATAATCACCAATGGAAAACAAATCACCACTGATGATTGAATCTTAGATGCCTAGCAACACCCAAATGTGGCCTGATGCTATGATCCCACTAGCCACTCTTTAACTCCATATCATCAAGAAACATTAATACACATGTTCTCCAAGATGTGATTTGTTGGGATAGCAAGACATTGAGATGGAAGTACAAGAAAAATCACATGAGGAGTTCTGTTAGGGAGGTGAACCAAGTTGACGATGAAAAAAAGTGAATCTATAGACTGATACCAGGTAGATCCGGATAGAAGAAGAACCCACACTAGTTGCTAAGTCAAATGAACTCTTGAATGCATGGGTGAGGGAAAGAATCATGATCCATGATCAGGTTCATAAGAGCAATGTTGATACCACAAGATCAATCACAGGAAACCATAATCAAATCATTGAAACCTAGAATCCAATGAGAACAAACCTATAGTTGAAAACATCACCAAAAATGTCAAACTGGAGTACCTATACCCTCTAGGCCATTCTAGAGATTATTTTGAACCCCTTTGGATGACATTGTGGTCGTCGCTGAGCCACTCCACCCCCAGGAATACCATGAACTAGAAAGATCGTATTCCAGGACATCGTTATATGTGGTGTAATAGTAGTGAATCTAGTCACATGAAGCTACAAGAAAAAATCCATTACTGATGTAATTTTTTTTTCATTTGACTATTTAAATTAATATTTTGAGCCTCATAGTGGATATAAAAATCCATAGTATATTTCACAGTATGTTATTGTTGATAATCGTTTTTCAAAAATATTTACAGATTTTTTAAAACATTTCAGGATGATGAATCTAAATCCACTACAATAATTTAATTACTATTTTTTTAAAATTTCATTTTTATAATAACTGTAGAGTGATTTTAAATTTTATATTTTTTTAGTGGTGGTTATGTATTTGAATTTTATTCCATCAAAATTATCATCAAATTTAACTACCACTAACTTATAAGCATCTTTAAATCAATGAGATAATATGATTTCATTGCATAACTATTGTGTTAACCATTATAAATAAATTATCTATTTTTTCTTTATTATAGAGTAATATAAAGCATTGGTATTTAATCTAAATTTTTAAAATATTTATTTTGGTTACTAGATACTCATCCACCTACAATACAGAATCCTTGAACAATTAATTAAATTATATATAAAAAGAAAGGGGAATAACTGATACCCCTATTCTTGTTTATAAATATATAAATATATATATATATATATATATATATCAAATTACGTTTTAGTAAGACATTGTAAATATTTTATAATAGTTTTAGCAAAAAAATATAACCATGTGGAATGACGATCACCCATAATTTCCAATGATGCATAGGATACCCCTCGATGAAGCACATTACACATAATCTTGCTCTTTATTTTCAGTTCATCAACTAACTTCAGCTTCCTAAAATTAATATAAGTTATTAATTGATTTATTTCTATTTTATTATAGATAATATTAATTATAGTCAAATTATTTTCATAATAATATAAATATAGTTGAAGGAATTTAATAGTTTCAATAACATTGATGTATTTTGAATGAAGAATATATTCATTGGAATTATAATTTCAATTAACTACAAGACACTCTCTGATGAAATGCTCACCCCAACAAACTAATCAAAGGGTGAAAAAAATTCTTCACTAATGTAAAAATTTATGTTTTAGCTTCAATATTCTATATTTTTAATAAATATAATTTGTAATAATTATACTAGGAATCAAAAAATAATGTGGTGTAGTGAAATAATATATTACTATCCCAAAGTCCTATGATAGGGAAACTAAAAAACTCGTTTTCCACTTAACAATATGTTCCCTACTCAAAATTTGGGCAATACCATCACCAAAGGGACTGATTAAAACTACAAGTGATTTATATCCCATACCACTTTAATTTTATGATTCAAATTAAGAATAATTAGAAAAATATTTTCATAATAAAATTAAGATTAAAATTTTTCTATCACACTTTAAGGTATCTAGTTGATCCATTTATGTAATTTCTGTTTATATTCTTGTAGATTTTTCACCACGTCCCATCTTGACCAAACACAATTTCTGATATAATTAAGAGAACAAAATTTATACTATTTTAAATCCTTACGATGTAAGAAATTCATATATAATAATTTTTAAAATACTTTATTTTTTATTTACATCTTGAAAACCATTATATACTACTTTTGTTTCTAATTACTTGTTTCTTACTGCATTATATGTTTATTCATGGATATTCAACAAAATAAAAAATTAAAAAAATTAAAATATTTTTTCAAATAATATATGTGAATATATATAAGCTATATCTACAAAAACCATCCATTGATCTCATGGTATCCTTTTATTTTTCCTTTTATATTACTGAAAAATTGATAGATAAGATCCCTTGAACTCACTCTACATTTTTTTACATAATTTCTATGAATTTGTTCTTAATATTTTCAAAATAAAATCACAAAAAATTACTTCATTAATAGAAAATGTAATACCATTTAAAATTAGATACTCCAATACAATTTGATATGTAAATTATATAAGAAGATTTATTAAATTAATTTATTAATATTTAATCCAAATTACCTTCTTATGTTCGTAAAATATTTTGAATTTTTAATCAATGGGAATTTTTCTACAATAATAATATGTGATGGGAATAAAACCTATATCACATGTCATCTAACCGAATATTTGACCTTGTATTCCTCTAATGTCATTAGTAAAAACCCTATAGACAATAAATTAAGATGATATAGTTACAATATTCAACCTATGATCACAAGCTATTTTAATTATCATTTATAGTAACTTATAATCTTTATTTTATAAAACAAATTAGTGAAATATATATTAATAGATGTAATATATTATTTTTCACTTTAATAAGAATGTAACAGTAATATTCACCCTTAAATTTCATCATAATGGTAATGATGCCCCCACATTCATAGAAGATTCCTTCAAATCTCATGTCCAATAAAATATCCCGTATTTATATCTGCTGTCAACCTTTGTGATAAAGGGGGAATAATAATAGTAAGAATAAAATATAATCAACATGATATTATATTAGATGTAACTACTGTAATTATATGTGGTATACTAATTTCACAGGGTAAACTAGATAAACGTGGGAGAATATTGGACGGGTCATCTGAAAAGTGTTGTAGTAGAAATATAATATGATTAGATAATTTTTACATCAACATTACTACATGAAAAATCAATATAATATTTGTAATGACATGTTATACGGTAAAAATCAACTAATAGTTATAAAAAAGGTTAATTAGATTAACGAAACTATTGTATTTTAATTGTTTAATAATTTTTATTTTCAAATAATTTAAAGGATGATTACTGAATAAATTAATATAAATTTTATAAATATATAATTTAAAAACTCTTAAAATAAACAATATAAAAAATTTGATTAATAAACACTATGAACAAGTATCCTTTTAATGACTAATAGATATTGGAAAAATTATTTTAATCTCAATTCATTATAACATAAATATAAATTTATGAAAAACAATTAATTAGTTGATAATATAAAAATAAGTTATAAAATTAAAAGGATTTGTATATCATTAAAAAATATAATAAATATTTAATTATTTATTATAATTATAGTTAATGAAACTATATTACAAAATATTAGTTGATCTTCTTTTGAAAACCACATGGAAACAAAAGTTTGACATTTTATTGTAATATTTAAAAGTATAAAATATATAAGATTAATTATTAATATAAAATAAAAAAAAGTATAATACTATAGAATCCATTTTATCAAATTTATCATCTTATGAACCAATAAAAATAATTTTCTTCTTATAAATTTGGGATTATTTATATTTATTATAAAAAAATCCATTTTGATTAATTTTAATATAATAGGGATGATGAGGTTTTTTCATAGTCAATCTCAATATCATTGTTTTCAATGATATTTATATTTTAAGGAAACTCTATGTACCATTATAAATACTAATAGAAATATAAAGAAACCTATTAAGTTAGTCGTTACAGGTAATAATGTATTATAATCGTATTTAAAAATTCTAAATTATTCTTTTTTGATTGTATACGTTGTTCATTAAGCCTGTGTTAAGCATTAAGATAAATGTATTTTTTTAACATAGTATATAAAAAATATATAGTTATAGAATATGGTAATGTAATGATCTTTTGTTTTGAAAGGGTTTGGCCCCTATAAGATATCATAATCCTTAATATACTCATTACTTATTTGTCACATATTTTCCACTATAAATATTATAAGAAAATTATGCTGGATTAGTTAAATTGAAATCATTCTCTCTCTATACAAGATGAAATTTTTTATTATTCATTAAATTATAGTAGTGAACTAGCTCTCAATCCTACTACCCATTGTTATAGTGGTATCTTACCATTGTTTATCAACTTTCACCATTATCGAAGTATATCACCAAACCCATCTATGGAAATACCGATATCCAATAACTTATATGTTTCTTTTCAACACCTCCTCATAATTATTTTTAAATATTTAACAAAATTTCATTTATAATAGACACTATTTTTGTATAGAATTCAATTATTCTATAAAATCTATTATCTAATCACTCAAAAAACAATCACTAGGGTCTCGAAATACAGATATATTCTTTACAAAATTATTTTACACATACATTCTCACTCTTTCAGAAACATTGTTTGAAAAATATTAATGGGTGAGTAAATACTAAAAGTATTTACAATATTCCCTCTCACTACATGTTGGAAAATTAATGTATAATTCGTTATCCCCCTTCTTCCAAAACATCTAATAAAATATGTTTAACATGGACTTGTATGAAAACCATCTATCTCCATCATATTATTCTAAATATTCTATGATAACTTCTCCTAAAAAATTATAAAAAACTTCTAATACTACTTATATTCTTAAAAATATAAAATGTATACAACTTCAGAACATAATCAAAACTCTTTCTCTAAATTCATTTAAGGGAATAATTATCTCCCAAAGCATACGTTGTTATTATTATTTTCACACCCAGTTTTATAAATATCCCTCTTTTATTTCTCTTCTCTATTTTTGATACACATCATTAAATGAATCAAAATTTACTCTCTATGGTTATTTCAATGTTACAAAAAATTAAATATCATAATACACAAATGTAAATAATATTATTTTCCAATGTCATATAAAACTTTCCTTCCATCATGATCTTTATGATATTTTTTGCAATAATTTTAATATGGTTGTATCTAATATTATAGTGAATATAAATTTTTATTATTACATGACGTTTTTATTTCATTTTCCTTGAAATGAAAATAACATTTGATTCCCAAATAGTATTGAAATTTAAAATAAAAAATTCACCACAGATATCCACAAAAAATCATTTCTTTATAAATGTATAAATATCTACAGTTACAGTAGTTACAATGTTTTATTTCATATTGTATAGTGAGGGTTTCCATGAAACCATTAAATATTTGAGGTTATATATCTTAAAAAAACTAAATTTTAAAATAGACAACTTTATTTGGTGATTTTTCGTGAATCAAAAAATATTTTAAAAAATTAAATTACTACTGTTCAAAAAAATCAACAATTATTATATTTTACTCAAAATATAAAGATATATTTATACATATATTGATTCATAAAAAATCATCTATATTTAATATCATTTCTTTAAATTGTAATGAAAAGTTTTTATTAAATATTTAAATTTAATGTCAAAAAAAATTAAATTATTTTGGTGTTTAAAATACTGAATAATAGATTATGGATCACTATAAACCATGTCATCTTTATAATATTAAATTCTCCAAAATTAATAGTCATATGAATGATTTTTTAAAATTTATCTATTCGTTTATCATTACTCTTCTCCGTATACATTGTGATGTGTTATCCTATGGTTCATTATAGCTATTAATGTGTTTTTTTCTTTATGAAGGAACTAATAGAACCATGCATCACCTTATTATCTTTATATAAACCATATGATTAGTTACCATCATCCATATAAGGGCTACATTTACATTTTGAAAATAGTGTATCAACAGGAAATGGTTATATATAAACCTCCTAGGGACATGTCTCAACCATAAACTCTTGTTATATTATCATTAAACGCATGGAATAAACATTATGGAGATACGTTTATTACATAAGTGTTGTCTCTCTAAAAAATACATACTGGTTTTCTCATCATTATAAGGAACTGGACTTCAATAAAAAAATGTTGTCTAACCGTAATATAATCCAGATACATATCCAATTATTATACTTTATAATGCAGTTTTAATCAATAATTTCAATATCATTCAATGTAGGTAATCCATGTATGGATTATTCAACACAATTTTGATTTTTTCTACCTCATAGAAGAGATAGTTAGTCTCCCCAATGACTACTACCGCAAATATCTGGTATATTTTTATAAATACCCCATCATCATGAGTACAAGTCACTAAATTGAAGAAAAACTGAACTATAATTTTATTCTATTTCATCCATTGATCATCTAGATCTTCAAATTATTTTTCATTATAATAAAATTAATCCTTTTAATGTTAAATGGATTCATCTTTTAAATCATTAAAACAATTTTAAATTTATTTATATCATCAAAAAAATATAATCACATATTCACAAATCCATGGGGAACATTATTTTTTCCCATTATATTTTATTTCAATAAAACTTATTCTTAAAGTTATGGACCTTAGAAGAAAATTACATATAATTTATGAAAACATGGAAATGTTATTCTACTTCATATCAGTGCTATAATGAAGGATTAAATCTATACCTGGAATTTGTTAGGGAAGTATAATATCATATTATATTAACATCTTATCAACTTTTTGTCCCTTTTCATGGTCCACTACCTTTATTTAAATTTTCATGAAATTTATATCAATTAAGGGAAGCCTCAAATATCTCTGGAAATAAAAATAATCTAATTAACTCTACGTATACAAGGGATAACATAATTTCGAAAAATTGAGGGAGTAATAGTTAATATAACACTCTCTATAACTATTCCTCTATATAATACAAACTCCGAAAGAAACAATATATAGGTTAATAATATAGTTTAGAAAGAATTTTATGATTCCATTTTTAACATGCAAAAATGAATAAAAAATCAAGTGAAATGTTTTTTCTACAAATATTTTATATATTTACCCCTTAATAATGATAATGATTATCAGTTAAAATGGCTACAGAAGAATGAAAATAATTCAATAATTATTTTTCCCTTAATGCTATCTTGATATCCAAATTTAGAAGAATGTGGTGATTCTTTAGATTCCTTGACTTCTTTAATAGCTTTTCCAAAAGGTATTATATCATAATATTAGTATGGATAATTAAAATAATGGAATATATTAGTCACAATATTATACATATTTTTATATGAATACTAATAGAGATATTCTATGATGGATAATCATTCATGTTGTCTAGAAGTTAAAATTTTCATTATTTCAAGTGTTTTACACTTCACATTCAATTTCATTATACATGATGCAGAACTACTAGCATGGTATTAGAATAGACTGGAATTTCATCTTCTATTTAATGTGGGAATATATATGAGACTTGTTTCTCAAAACATAAACTCAGTTTTTAAATATTTATAGTGTTTGATACTTTTCAATAATTGTTCCATAAAATAATTATAAATCTATTTATTTTTTGAAATCATGGATTTCATTAAAAAAAATTCATTCCTCATGGCTAAAATGGATATTCCAAAATTAAAATTTAAGGAAATTTATTTTTATTAATATTTAACAAACAATTTTGAATTTTCTAAATGATTTAACCATATAGTCAAGACCACATAGTCTATGTGATCAATATAATATTTAGTATAATCTTCTATCATCATTTTTGAATCATTAATACTCATTGTTATAGATGATCTCACATTGTGGTTTATTTATTTAATTAAAATATTCATATATTTGATAAGTATTTGGCATGCCTAAATGCACCATAAAATGACATATTTAGTATCATTTTGGGATCATTTCATTGAAAAAATCACAATAAATTTTTATTCCTCATTTATAGTTTCAAAAAACATAATCATTCATATATACCTTTCTTAGATTGATTCCATTATTTGTTCTAGCATCCTCCATATATTATATTTATTATCATTTTAAAATGGTCTATTATGTGGCTAGTTAAATCACAATATGAGAATCATTACTTCTCTAACATGACATTATTCTCATCCTTCATAATTGACTACTCCGGTGTTCATCGTTATATAAAAACACAAATCAAATAATCTAGAGTCAGTAGTTTTTATAATACATTATGACATGATATAATAAATCATTTACTTAAGGATAAAATTATTTATTAGTTCTTGGAGACTAATTATTGATATTATTCTCAGATAAAAATAGTATAAATAAAATACAACATAATGTTATAGTGAAAACAATATCATTTCACCGAGTATAGCACTTAAACCATTCATAAATCATTTTATAATAACATTGTGAAATGAAAACATAGTAATGTTTGAGTGTAGATGTATAGTGGTTGAGTGATGAAAATATAAGTTATCATAAGATAAATAACACATGAAAAATATTAAATAGATAAAAAATATTAAAATATTCCATTTAAAAATCATAATATAATGGGGAATTTATTAATGGATGAAATAAAAATAAATAATCAAATAGACAAAAATCATTAATTTCAATGTCTCATAAATCATAATTCTAGACATAATAATCATTACATCAAGACCTTGGGTGTAAAAAATGAACATTGGTCATATATTCAGGCCACATGAAAAATATAATAATGTAATATTGGAAAAATTGAATAATAGAAACTAGTAATGAATATAAGAAAAATAGGCATACTAAAATATTACAATGATAGAATAGAAAATATACTATATTTATATCTTATACAAGAAAAAACTAGATAAACCAAAAAGTATGACAAATCACTATGTGACCAAAATTACCTACAGAATATCCAAAACCGAAGGTAGTAACAACATGAGAGGGTAGCATGATACAAGATCCTCTTCCCATTACATGAATACTATAACACAAGAACTAAAAATATAAAAATCATAATTAGGGTGTGTGTAAAATCTTAGTAAGATTCCTCCAAATGCAAAAATTCTACTAAAATAAAACATAAAACATTTACAAAAAAATTTCAAAAATAAATTATTATTGTAAATAATTTTCCGGTTGGTTTTAATAAAATCATTTCATGTTATCAAAGAATAAATTTGATAAGTATTTGTGATAAAATCGTAAACAATATCCATACATCAAGAGGTAAATAGTTAAATAAATTTCAATAAAACAAGATTTGTTATTAAACATCATATAAAAACACATAAGCCACCATCCATGACAAAAATGATCAGGTGATAAATAACCATAAATGAAAAATCATGTCATATATTGGGCTATGTACTATGGGACACTACGTACTACAAACTAAAAATATAAAATAGTGAAAATGATGGCTAAAACCGATATTGAGTCCCTCTAGTTGATATCACAAAAGGATACCTTCTCATGGTTCCGTACAAACACTAAGGCTACCATTTTATCTTTATCAACACACTCAAGATTCCAAATGTGATGTTTTTAAATTACATTCAATACTATGATAGCAATATCTTATAAAAATTTCAATACTAAGATGATATGATACAATGTTTGAAAACTCATTTCCAAATCATGAAAATCCATTTTCAAATAAATCCCTTTTAAAAAACCTTTTCATTTTTATAAAATAATTTAAAAACACATATAACTAAAATTCATTGATAAATTCAAATGATATTTACAATAAAAATATTCAATTAATGAAATTAATCCATAATATAGAAACACCAACCTTAACAAGGTAGAAATTGAGCTTCCATAGACAATGGTGGCAAGAAACCAATAGAGAAACCTTCAAAAGAGTGATAAATCCAAGGAACTGAAAAAGATCTATAAAAACACTATTTGATCATAAATTGAAATGAAATTGTAAAAAAAAATACATTTGTAACCAAATCTAGAGATGAACCACAAAAATTATGTACCCAGAGAGAAGCAATCCAAAAAAATTGATAAATCATTGAAATAAGTGACCTTAATGGGATAAAATCAAATCAAATTTCTTAGGAAGACAGTCTAGGATATAATTGTGGAATTTGATAATTAATAAAATTAGAAACCATTCATGAAGAACCCTAAATTAAATGTTCATCACTGTTACATGATTTTTAATCCACTTACACATTTTTAGATCCCTGAAGAACTTTGATACTAAAAATCCCATCAATATTTATTAAAAAACACAATATTTTAGATTAAAACATAAAACATTTATAGGGCATGTAAATGTATCAATACATTTATCTATTTTAGTACTTCTTAATGTTGGAAATTATAAATAGTTTACTCCCATTTTATGTAGTGTAATCTCCCATAGAATATATAAACAACTCCATGAAATCCTTAAAATCATCATTCCAAGTATCCTTCCATTTTCTTTTTTAATAGTTCACATCTAGTGGAAAAGGAATCCAAATGAAAATGGAAAAGAATACCGGATATTATGGTAATAGGGTATTACAATCACCCCACCGTAAATTAATTCTTCCAAAGAAACCCATCAAAATATTGGGTTCAATTAAAGAGAAGGCCACAGCCTTCTCATCAATGACTCCAAATCCCATGTCTCAAGGCTATTCTGTCTTGTCTTATAAAGTACTCAGACCATGGGGGTAAATTTTACACTAGAATACCCTATCATTGGTATCCATAATCTGAAATAGATTCTATATTAAATTGTTATTATGTTCAAGACCATCATACTCCCATACGATCACATGGGTAGGATCTTACACATACCTCCTCAAATGTGAGACATACAACATATCATCTGTAGTATTAGATTAAAATACCATGCCAAATAGATGGGACAACATCCCTAGTCATAAAATGATTTCGAAGATACTTATAAACCATAGTGTCATCTTACCATGATTACCCAACTGACAATGTACCAATCGAGCTGAAACATTAATAAATACCTGATCATAAACATCAAAATCCAATATAAAATGATGATGGTACACATATGGTTTTCAAAAAATCTCTTCATTGATAAATTTCCTCATGATAAATAGAAACATATCTGTCATCTCTAGAATAACACTCATCCCTACCAATGACTTCTTTCCAAAATCTTCTTATCACAATAGAGATATACAGGATAACCCATTCAAATTCACAAAGGGAACCATCGTTATTGACATATTATCAATATTTTAAAACTAAAATTTACCGAAATGTAGATTCCTTTCCTATAATTCTATGTAATCAAGAAAACAATCTTGGATTATATCCACTATAATTTGGATAGTCCTCATTGTCATCCCATATATCTATGGATGTCATGTGAATCTCAATTTGATTTGCAAAAAAATCAACTCCTCCAACCAATTATATATCCTAGATGTGAACCTAAGGTACATATAATATTCAACAGAATATGGAACCCTATGGGGTCTCAAAATATCATGATCCTATATGTCCCTTAGGTATTTAACTTTTATTATCTCTTCAATAGGTGTGTTGATTTCATGGGATAATAAAACATTGCCCAATTTGAATCCAACCCACATGGAGCCAGTGGTAATCCAATAATGAAATTACATGAAATATCATCCAAAATACATTATGGATATGGTAAGGGTTGTAACAACACTTCAGGTCTCTTGCATTAAAATTTCATTATCTAATAAGTAACTCATTGAGATATAAAATCTGATATTGATAATCTCATTGCCTACACCCAATACTAAATTCCAAAATCATGGTACATCCTTATATTACCTAGGTTCATGAAAAAAAGGAATGGTTAACACTATCCCAAAACTCCTACCATAGATAGAGAAGAATATCCAACCTACTACAGAACCATAAAACCCAACTGGTAGAACAAGTCCACTAACTTGAGGTCTCCCAACCATAAAGTCCATTGCACAATAATAATCTCTTTGTGACTATCAATAGCTTGATCTATTCGCACAGATGAAATTATGAGTTTGATTTTGAAGAACCCATGAATACCAGTATACCAACCACTTCCACTTCCATGCTCTACTCAATGAAAAGACCCACCAGATACCACTCCTCACCTGATTCATTCATCTATTGTATTCGTAATTTTTGGATCAACCCATTGGAACCACATTCCCTATCAAAGGGGTATATGATATATCAAAATCAAAATTCATATGATACACTACCTATTATCTCATCAAAAATTCTAATATATTAGTTGAAAAATATACTTCAGGATAATATAATAATAATATAATATCAACATGTCCTTAAATAGGTAGTTATTACATATTTTGAGTTCATACAAAACCACTTGTAACTTAAAATCTTGGTTAGGGTAGTTCATTTCATGAAGGTGTATGTGGACAGTGACATATGCCAAAACTTGTTTCCCCTACATCAGGACACTTCACAAACCTATACTAGAAGCACGAAAGAAAACATCATAACCTAATCATGATTTTAGAGTTATACTAATTGAATTTAAAGTTAGAATCACCATTATCTCAACAATATCTCTCAGATAATTTTCATTCCATTAAAACATTCACCCTTATGAGTTACAGATATCATCAAAGATGTTCTATTGGATATATCCTGAACAATCCATCTATAGTCGACACAAAAACCCAAAAAATCATGATTTCAAACAAATTTATAGGGTTATCCTTGGAAATATCTTCCTATACCATTTCAAGATTTATTGAGATGCCCCTCTGAGATATCACATAACCTATAAACATCAATTTCAATATCCAAAACTCACATTTATATAGATTACAATACATAAGATGATCCATTAATGATCTAAGAATGATATTCCAAGGGTCCATATGAACCTTCGTTAACATGGATTTCACTAATATATCATTGAAATAAAAAACCAAAATAGATTCCCAAAACTGAAGAATTATCCATTTCATCATATCGATATCCACTGTAGGATAATTTTCTATACTGAATGGCATAACAAAAAACTCAAAATTACTATATTCAATTACAAAGAATTTAATAGATATATAATCTTCTCAAAATCCAAATTACTGGTCCCCTAACCATAGTTCAATCAAATAAAACCAAAAATTAACTCTAAGTACATCAAATAGATAATCATTTCTTGGAAAATGATATTTTTTCTTAACAGTCTCTAGATTCAACCTGAGAGAATCAATACAATGTATAAGGATCTCATCAGCCATCATATAAAAGAGTAGTGTTCAAGACATGGGTGACATACTATGAAAAATAAATCCTTTAGTATCTTAGTCATCAATCGAAAACGTAATTTCCATCATTTCATAATTTTCCACTTCATATGATAGCACATAAATGGGAATAGTTCAATGGAGAATGTTTATAGTGAACTCATCCTTTATATGAGTATGTAAACCCAAAAAAAAGAATATTTAAATACCTCAGGGTATCCACACACTGTTGAAGGAATTTGACCACCCAAAAAAGGTTCAAGAGAGTCTTCAAACATCCATACAAACTGGCATGGTATTACCTTAGTATAAAGAACAAAAATCCCTTCCATGAAAGATTAAGATTCCTACTCACCCTAGAAACCATGAGAGACTCCATCAGTAGATATGTAATAAACATGATGATGATAATATCCTACATGGTCCTTCAAACTAATCATAAAATCCATGATGATAATCTTGTCAATGATGTCATGATCAAGCACTAAATAATCCCACTCCACCTCAAAGATGGTTATCATCACTTGACACACATGACATCTAAAACCTTTTCCAAACCTATTTCCCAAAGACATGGAAGCATACATCCTTATTTAGATAGGTTCTAAATGAAAACAACATATTTCCACAATATTTGAGGATATAAAATAAGGATTAACACCTATATCATACAAAGATAACATCATAGAAATGAGATAATAACTGTACAAATACATGAAGGTAGGCTTGATTTTGATTCCACTATTGTATAATTATATGCATAATGTCATTTAGTCCAACCCAAATGAAAATCTACCATGTCATAAGAATTAGGTCCAAATCCCATGGAAATATTACAATGATCTAACAAAACAATGGTTGTAGTGTATCCTTCCCTTCTTCCCAGATATATCATCAAAAAAATGTTTTTGATGGATACGATATCCACAATTATGATATGTATTATATGAATCCACATAGTTAGTCTCGATATTACCTTTACTCCAATATTAGTATTATAAAATATACTAGTGCTCTATCAATGCCCCTAAAATTTGTTATAGTGAAAAATGAACACACTTATGCTTCAGTTTCTATCTAGAAGACACACCTTTTCTAACCACTGAACCTATTTATGATCCACCCAAACCTATATTCACCACTATTGCTACATCACCCAAAGATACATTTTTTACTACCTCCACAAAAGGTTATAAGGCACAAATTAATCAACATCAACTAAATATCATGCCTCGGTCCAAAGTCAATCCCAATATCATTCAGTTAGTTATTAGTAACAAGATATGGCACTAGTATACACCATGAATAAAATAATAGGAAGAATACGCCAAAATGGTATGATCCATATACTCTATGGGTAGAAACTATTAAGAAATATCAAAAAAAAATTCCTAGAGTAAAATTTCTTGTTAAATATATTTAAAAATATGGCTCGGTTATAATTCTATTATAATTTATCTTACTGAATATAATCCCACGATCTCCTTCCCAGTACCTTGAGTTTATAAATGGAATAATATAGCTCAGATACCTCAAGAGTATTCAAGAAGATAAATTCTCTGTCTACCCTTTCACGACACTCTTAGGATTCTAATGTACTTTTTCTCCAATAATGACAAGTGGATGCTTCTATGTAAATTCATATCCATGATCCACCATGCATCATAGGTTCCCAATACCCACATGAATAAGAATTTCAATAGTTGGGATAAGTAATTATACTAATGTAGGGTCCACTGGATAGTCCTCATAATAAACCATTCTTGTAGATTTATATCTAAATCTATTAAGAGATCCTTTAATATAAATTGTATTCCAAAATAAATAAACCCAATCACTCATAAGAAACATCATTAATATTTATAAATAAATTCATGTATTGATATCAAATTTTCCAAACAATAATAATTTAAAGAAACCATGATAGAAATTCCTTTAAATAGAAAAATTATATTTAAATAAACAACCCATATAGATTATTTAAATGTCCTCAAAATATATTTATATCATTTGGTAAAATTCCAATACCAACCACAATACCATGGTTTTATTTACGGAAGTGGGATAGAAAGGTCCATTTTCCACACATACCATTTTAATTTTAATGGTCATAACTGTAACACCCCAGGTAAATAAATAATATGATATTTTCAAATTTATCCATATTTGTGAATAAAATATTAATATAACATTAAAGGGGATGCTACGCTCTATGGCGTACCTAATACGCAATAATGAGTTTCTTGGGAATCTTATGTTGTACTCTAATAATAAAATAATATTATTTTAAATTGTAGTTAACGCCTAGCTGTTGTAATAGCGGGAATGAACTGAACTAACTACAAAATTATTATATATGTTTGTCAAATATTTTTACTTTTTACAATAAATGTTAGAGGATTAAAAATGTGAATGAATCCAATTTTAAGCATAAACATTCTAATATTCTTTAAAAGGTCGATTAACCGCCTTTTGATGACGAACCTCTTTTAAATCAACGTTTTTAAAAATTTATGTGTTATATTTGACAAAAAAAATTCTTCTTTATAATCGGGACATCAAAATTTACTTTGTGTAAATTTTTGGTATTTTTCCAATGATGTTCATTTTTTAATAAATAGTGAAAAATGTTGTATTTTAATTCAAAACATCTTTTTAATCTAATTTCTTTATATGATTATATTATCATTTGAATTTGTTTTAAAGTTAAATTAGAATATATTTTTTACCATTTAATCCAATAGTGGTCGTTGGAAATAATTTCATCTTGAAATTGGACTTAAACTAGTGTCAATATTTTGATACTTATTATTTCATAAAAACACGATATTTCCTCTAACAGAGGGAATTATTTATTAAATTAATAAATGAAACTTATATGATTTTATTTTTTAAAAATGGACATCATTTTTGAATTCGGAATATCAAATATAGCTTATGGTGAATTTTTGGTAATTTTCTGAAAAACATCAATTTTTGATGAATAGTGAAACCACTAAGTGGTTGTTAAAGAAACTGATTTTTCGTTTAAATGAAACATTACCACTTCTGTGATTTGAATTTCAAAAATCCGACATACATGGTTGAAATTAAGAATTGAAATGGGGTTCAGTGCGATTAAAATAATTTTTTGCTGAATAGTAACTTTTAAGTTTATTAATCGCGATTAGAGGTAATTAGTGTTGTTTAAGGTAAAAATAATGTTTTAATGATATGAAATGACCTAGAAACATTTCCTACCCTTATTGGATGTGTCATGGCCGACCAGGAAAATCCATGGGTCAACTTGGGGACCCCATGGAGCCACTTTGGTAGGAAAATGACATTAATTCCTTTTTATTTGAAGATAAAATTAAAATGTCACAAACATGTGTTGTTTTACTAAAACAATTTTTAGATGGGGTAATACAAGTCATATTTTTGACTATAAATATTCATTAGAAAGATAAAAATATTTCCTACATCATGATATTTGTGTTATAATTTTTAGACATTATATAAATTAAATTATTTATGACACCATGATGATGTAGCGATTACCTCATTATTTAACGATTTAAATAAAATGAAACAATAATGTAAAATATAAGACCTAAACTTGTCAAAAACCTATTGGATGGGATTATTTCGAACCGTTATCACCTTATCCTCTATTGTTATAATTGTGGGACCTTTTAATCCGAAAATAATTTTATAATAAAGTATCTTTTTGTTAAGTTTCCATGAGTGCCCCTCCTTTTCTCTTATAAAAGGCCCCCACCTCTACCACCTTACCCACACCTCTCAAGCCTCTGGCTCGGCCAACCCCTGCCCATTTCATCTCTCCACATCCATATATTCATCATTTAAGCCTCACCCTTGGGTAGAATCCTTCCCAAGGAAGCCTTTGAACTCAAATCAACAAGAGTTAGCCGATTTTAAGGTAATGTCTTCACTTGTGTTCGTTTGTTTTATTTTTCTTCTCCAACCCTCTAAACTGTTTTTTTAATTTATTTTGTAAAACAAACAGTATATTAAATATACTAGGATGTTTTTATGTGATTTATTTGAGTTACACTTACACACACCTTCGTCTAATGGTTAAAAAACATACTGTTTCTGTGGTTGGCGAATTTCTGCCACACGAAACGATGATCGTTCAATCTACTTTTAACACCTTTAATGGTTTCCATTATGATGTCAGTATATTTTATATGGTATTTATGTTTTCTATATTCTTATTATTTTTATAATTAAAACATTCCTTTATGCTTTTCATGTTCTGAAAATGCGATAATTTCATACGAGGAAGTGTGGACTACCACCCCCTCAAGTGATGTGACTCGTTCATGAAATACATGGAATGTATAAAGAATTAAATTAATGAACATATGTGAACTATATAACATATATATTATACTGGAATTATAATATATATATATATATCAATTATTTTTAATACCATTAATATGACAAAGAAATGAAAGTAGCGTTCATGCGTACGTACGGCCTACCGTCTCCATGAACGGTGCATTTCGTTTATTTTTATCTCCAAATGTTATGGAGTAGTATAAAATGAAAATGTACTGGATATATATGATATTTAAATCATTAATACTATTCTGGATATGATTTAATTATAACTACATGGACAATCATTTTCAAACAAGTTCATTTTTGACTCATGTACCAAACATCGACAAAAATGTCTAATATGAATTCACATTATTAACCAACTATTATAACATTATAATATGTGATTGAAACAGAATAATAATATTTAAAAGATGTCCTAAAGCAATTATAAATTGACCAATGTTTATTATTCAGGAATATAAAGAAACGAACAAGACAAGTCAGACTTGAGGTAAGGGATCCTACTCCTCTCTTTCTTTTTTAAGTACACTCTTTTATGTCATTCATTTTAAGAGGACCTTTCTTATGATTGTGATGTTATTTTATATTACTCCTACTGTAATTTTTATGTTCATATGATGAGAGACCCTATTTTCTCTCATAA
This sequence comes from Viscum album, assembly GCA_963277665.1. Taxonomy (NCBI): domain Eukaryota; kingdom Viridiplantae; phylum Streptophyta; class Magnoliopsida; order Santalales; family Viscaceae; genus Viscum; species Viscum album. The sequence goes on along the minus strand of OY728148.1, from coordinate 1,423,760,590 downwards.
ATCCATTTTGTATGTTTAGAGTGGCGCCGTTAGGCTGCCGAATTTTCGTAAAAGATCTAACCTCTCTCTTTCTTTTCTAAGTACTCTCCTTTATGTTACATATTTTAAGCTCCTATTTGTTATTATGGGGGTTGTTATTTTATATTCCTCATTCTTTACATTTTATTTTAATATTATTATAGAATCTATTTGATCTCATCAATCTATTTTTGGATGTTTTATGAGGCGTCGTTAGGCTGCCGAGTTTTCGTAAGAGATTGTTCATCTCACTTTTAGTCCCATGAGATTTATGCAACATTTACCACCATTTCCTTTTAGTGGTGTATGTACTTCCAATTATTATACTCTTTGTGTAATATAATTTCATTTATGGGTATTTACATATTCATTGTATGACCCTTCTTTAATGGGGTGTACGTTTGGAAAGTAAACCAAGTCGGTAAGGGAACCTTTCACACTCCTCTTTTTAAAAGACTTATTTTGTTATGCCTTTTCATTCACAAACTATTATTTTGGGATAAGTTATTATATATCCTTATTGATGTAAATTTTATGTACAAGTGATGAGATACCATTTTTATCTCTCATCAACTCATTTTCTGAATTTTCAAGTGACGTCGTTAGGCTATCGAATTTCTGTAAGGGAACTTCTTAACCCACTTTCAATTCATTGAGTTAAACCTCTACTTCTTCATTTTATTATTCCAAGATTATGTGTGGAATCTATATTTTGTAGTTTCCACAAACCATTGTGTGGATATACTATTTATACACATAATCCTCTCATTGTTAAATTCTTATGTCATTTAGACGAACTTGTATCGGAAATCATAACCCAACCTCATTTCATTGAGTTAAATATCTATTTCGTTGGTTCTTTTTTTCCACGATTATGTGTGAATGTCCTCTGATTGTTTTACACAAAATATCCACTTATATTTTGTGTATTCATATTTTTCACACATAATCATGTAATTGATTTATCCTTAATCTATGGATACCGACTTTGTAAGGGACATCGTCTCAATCTCCTTTCATTGAGGCATATTACATTTTATACACAACTATCTTTTATACGGTGTTTAAACCCCTTTGACATTTACTTTTAAACAAAAGGAATCTTTTTCTACGAAGCGTTTTACTAAACTACAAAAAGGAATGTTTATTTTAATGTATGCGGTGACAACAACCTTTTCTCCCGCCGCGAGTATTATTTGGTCTTTGGCTACCTCAACATGCGGTAATGTTTTTTTAAAAAGAACTAAATACCATATACTCTTTTATGTATTTTTGTATTGAAAATGGTTTTTATAATGGATTTTTTATGTCAATATATTTAAGTGATATATTGTGATCGAAGTGTGGAAATGGTTTCTTTCCATTATATTTTTTTTGTCTTATGATTTTATAATGGTACTTGGATATTTGACGGGTGGTTACATGATAAACAATATGACGGGTGGTTCTTTGAATACCGGGATGGGTGGTTACGTTATAACCTACAATGCATTGGGTAAGGAAGTCATTTGTATGGCTATTACATTAAGTATGTGTGGATGTCGACCGTATGGTTATTACATTTAAGTAAGTTTATGTCCCATGTTACCTTTATATGTTATGTGTTCTTTATATGGGTTTTATGGTAATCTTTTGGTCAGAAAAGGGTAAGTAATGATCTTTTATTCATTGAAGAGTTATTTTACTACATGATAAAGGTGAAAAGTATTACTTTGATATAGTATACATGGTTTACTTGTTGGTTTGAAAACTAACAGTTTTCATTCTTTGTGTATCCCTTACTGAGCTTTTTATGCTCACCCCAAGTTTTTTTGAAATGTTTTTTACATGACTTAATGTGAAATAGGGTCACGGATGGGATCAATGGAAAGTCATTCTATCAAGAACATGTAACTAGACATGTTTCTTTTTAAGAGTTTTTATTTTATGGAAACATAGTAGAGGTGTCTACTTTGTAGTCTTTTGAGATGTAATAGTTATGTCAAAATTATATACAAATCTAAACCATGAAAAGATCTTCAATGTGAATTATTCATTTAATTCAATATTAATTAAGGTTTAAAGCTGGGGCCTTATAGTTGGTATCAAAGGAAGGTTTTGGAAACTTTAGGGATTATGAGTTTTTTTAGACACATGTTTAGTCCCGATATCTATTATTTCATTTAAATCCTTGTTTTATAATTTTTTTCAGGGAAAGTAAAGTAAGTTATGAATGGAAGGAGAAGGATCTCAAACGAAATTCCAATCTCTTCCTGATTATATGCTTGAAATAATTATTGCCAAATCATGTTCAGATGGTTGTGTATCTTTTTCTAGCATTCAACTCACTTGCAAGCAGTTGTTTGAGATATCAAACACCTCCACTATACCTCGTTATCATCATGGATCAGGGGTTGTATTTAGAAAAATACTATTTTCACAATATTCTCATATTTTCAAGAAAGGTAAATATTATCAAGGTATTTTCAAAAATTTCACCTTATCACAAGAATTTGAAGAATATTATGATTTTAAAAATGGTGCTGAGGAAGGATACCCTTGCGCAGCCTATTTCTATTTGCTTTTAAAATATAGTCTCTCAGTACATACTTATGGTATGATAAAAGGACCAACAATATAATGTTTCAAATCAAATTCTGTTCGACTATTTTATCCAAATCATGTTTTAGCAGATGTTTTGGAATTATATGTCATACATGATTATTTTCCAAAAATGTTTTTCTGTGACCACCCATATGACCCATGTTGTACAAGGTGTATTTGGATGGAGGAAGAAAATGATTTTAAAGGATCTCTAAATCTTTTTTGTAATGAATGGGACTTCTACCTATGTGAACAAGATGACGATGAAACCGAGAGGACACTATGATCAAGGTATGATGTTATTCATTTTGGGAATCTTTTTATTTTATATTATGGTGGTGAAATAAGACTTTAAGAATTAAGATGTTGAGATCGTAAAGAATTTGAATTAAAATGAGAGGAATAAGGAAACTATTGAGGTTAAATCGTGTCAGGGTTATTTTTGGAGTTTTATAAAAAGTACAACACGCAGACCGTGTGACAACCTGTCGCGTCGGACAAAGCTGCGGGAATCGAACCCACAACAAAAGTGTGACTGGTATTTATCGCCTACCACTTGACAACGTGAAGTCCCTTGATAGTTTTACTAATTATTTTTAGTTATATGATTTTATGAATTAAGAGAAATTTGATTTTGTGTTATATATGGAAATTATTAACCTATCATGGAGGATATTTGATTAGGTTAATTACTTTTCAATATGAGACTTTTAGAGCAACTGATGTTATTTGGAGATAAGTGTCATTTTGTACCTTGGAAGACTATGTGATTAAATCCTTCAAATATATGGGTTTTAATCATAGTTTTTTTTACTTTGAAGAATTTTATTGACAAATTGTTTATCGAATGGTCTTCGTTGAACTTTGGGTTTTCTTGGACAAATTTTGGAGATTAAGAATAGATTTTCTTTTTATAAAGGGTTAACCTTTTCTGGATTATCTGATCTTATACGAACCTTTTTGGTTTTGGTTTTGGTTAAAGTCTAAAGACATGGGAAGTATATAGTTCTATTTTTGGATTAGGTTATTCTCAAGATGTTGATTATAGTACTCTTAATGCGATAAAGTCTTCCTAACCACTCGCCTTTTAGAGAAAATATGAGTTTGATTAAGGAATCTAATAAAAGTTGAAAGTCAACGTGACAAGTAAGTATGTTTCATTATGATTTAGTTAAGCTCAAAAATAAATTCCTCAATGAAGAGTAACTTAAAACAAAAATTTTTTCTGTTAACATTTCCTACTGGGGAATCGAATACCGTTTAACCCATCAGAAGTTTGTGATTTTCTTATGGTTAACTTTCTCCTAGACATGGTTACTATCACTCTCCCTCAGAACATGACGCTTTGTTTTCCCCCATATCCATGTTTTCCTACATGGAATCCTAGTATGGGATTACTCGGGGGACCTTTGTACTTCTCTTTCATTATTTTAATGTGATTGTTTTACTGACTCCTGTTCCTATATGGGATTTTCAATGAAGATTCCAAGCCCAATTTTAAAAATACGAGGACGCAATTCCCAAAAGGGGGGAAGGATGTAACACCCTAGGTAAATAAATAATATGAAATTTTCACATTTATCCATAATTCTGAATAAAATATTAATATAACTTTAAAGGGGACACTATGCTCGATGGCATACCCAATACGCAACAACGAGTTTCTTGGGAATCTTACGTTGCACTCTAATAATAAAATAATATTATTTTATATTGTAGTTAACACCTATCTGTTGTAATAGATGGAATGAACAGAACTAACTAATAAATGATTATATATGTTTGTCAAATATTTTTACTTTTTACAATTATTTTAGAGCATTAAAAATGCGAATGAATCAAATTTTATGCGTAAACATTCTAATATTCTTTAAAAGGTCGATTAACCGCCTTTTGATGACGAACCTGTTTTAAATCCACTTTTTGAAAATTTTATGTGTTATATTTGACAAAATAAAATTCTTCTTTAGAATCAGGACATCAAAATTTACATTGTGTAATGTTTTGGTATTTTTCTGAAAAAGTGCATTTTTTAATGAATAATGAAAAATGTTGTAATTTAATTCATAACCTCTTTTTAATCTAATTTATTTATATGATTAGATTATATTTTGAATTGGTTTAATAGATAAATTAGAATATATTATTACCATTTAATCCAATAGTGGTTGTTGTAATTAATTTCATCTTGAAATTGGACTTAAACTAGAGTCAATCTTTTGATACTTATTGTTTCATAAAAACACGGGATTTGCTTTGGTGAATAGTAACTTTTAAGTTTATTAATCGCGATTAGAGGTAATTAGTGTAGTTTAAGGTAAAAATAATGTTTTAATGATATGAAATGACCTAGACACATGTCCTAAAATTATTGGATGTGTCATGGACGACCATTACAATCCATGGGTCAACTTGGGGACCCCATGGAGCCACTTTGGTAGGAAAATGACATTAATACCTTTTTATTTAAAGTTAAAATTAAAATGTCACAAACATGTGTTGTTTTACTAAAACAGTTTTTAGATGGGGTTATAAAAGTCATATTTTTTACTATAAATATTCATTATAAAGCTAAAAAGATTTCCTACATCATGATATTTGTTTTATAATTTTTAGACATTAAATAAATTAAATTATTTATGACACCATGATGATTCAGCGTTTACCTCATTATTTAACGATTTAAATAAAATGAAACAATAATGTAAAATATAAGAACTAAACTTGTCAAAAACATATTGGATGGGTGGATTTCGAACCCTTATCACCATATCCTCTATATTTAAAATTGTGGGACCTTTTTATCCTAAAATCATTTTATAATAAAGTATCATTTCTTTACTTTCCAAGAGTGCCCCTCCTTATCACTTATAAAAGTCCCCCACCTCTACCACCTTATCCACACCTCTCAAGACTTTGGCTCGGACAAAACCTGCCCATTTAATCTCTACACATCTCTATATTCATCATTTTAGCCTCACATTTGGGAATAATCCTTCCCAAGGAAGCCTTTGAGCTCAAATCAAGAAGAGTTTCCCGATTTTAAGGTAATGTCTTCACTTGTGTTATTTTGTTTTATTTTGCTTCTCTAACCCTCTAAACTCTTATTATTCCTTTCTTTTGTAACAAAACCAGTATCTTACATATACTTGGATGTTTTTATGTGAAGGATTCTAGCTACACTTATACACACCTTCATGTAATGGTTAAAGAACAGACTGTTTCTATGGTTGGTGAATTTCTGCCTCACAAAACGATGATTGTTCAATCTTCTTTTAACACCATTAATGGTGTCCATTGTGATGTCACTATATTTTATATGGTATTTGTGTTTTCTATATTCTTCTTAATTTTATAATTAAAACATTCCTTTATGCTTTTCATGTTGTGCAAATGCGATAATTTCATACGAGGAAATGTGGACAACCATCCCCTCAAGTGATGTGACTCGTTCATGCAATACATGGAATGTATAATGAATGAAATTAATGAACATATGTGACCTTTATAACATATATATTATAATGGAATTATAATATATATATATCTCAATTATTTTTAATTCCATTAATATGACAAAGAAATGAAAGTAGCATTCATGCGTATGTACGACCTACCGTCTCCATGAATGGTGCATTTCGTTTCTTTTTATCTCCAAATGTTATGGAGTAGTATAAAATGAAAATTTAATGGATATATATGATATTTAAATAAATAATACTATTCTGGAGATGATTTACTTATAACTACATGGACAATCATTTTCAATCAAGTTCATTTTTGACTCATGTACCAAACATCTACAAAAACATCTAATATGAACTCACATTATTAACCAATTATTATAACATTATAATATGTGATTTAAACTGAATAATAATCTTTAAAAGAGGTCCTTATGCAATTATAATTTGACCAAATTTTATTAGTCAAGAATATAAATAAACGAACAAGACAAGTCAGACTTGAGGTAAGGACTCCTACTCCACTCTTTCTTTTTAAGTACACTCCTTTTTGTCATTCCTTTTAAGCTAATATTTCTTATGATTGGGATGTTCTTTTATATTACTACTACTGTAATTTTTATGTTCATATGATGAGATACCCTATTTTCTCTCATAAATCCATTTTGGATGTTTTGAGTGGCGCCGTTAGGCTGCCGAATTTTCGTAAGAGATCTAACCTCTCTCTTTCTTTTTTAAGTACTCTCATTTATGTCACATATTTTAAGCTCCAATTTTTTATGATGGGGGGTATTATTTTTTATTACTCTTTCTGTACATTTAATTGTAATATTATGAGAGAATCTATTTGATCTCATCAATCCATTTTTGGAAGTTTAATATGGCGCCGTTAGGGTGCCGAGTTTTCGTAAGAGATTGTTCATCTCACTTTTAGTCCCGTGAGATTTATGCTACATTTTCCACCATTTCCTTTGAGTGGTGTATTTACGTCCCATTATTATACTCTTTGTGTAATATAATTTCATTTATTGTTATTTACATATTCATTGTATGACCCTTCTTCAATGGGGTGTACGTTTCGAAAGTTACCCAAATCGGTAAGGGAACCTTTCACCCTCCTCTTTTGAAAAGAATTATTTTGTTATGTATTTTAATTCACATACTATTATGTTGGGATATGATCTTCTATTTCCTTATTGATGTAAATTTTATGTCCAAGTGATGAGATACCATTTTTATCTCTCATCAACTCATTTTCTAAATTTTTAAGTGACGTCGTTAGGCTGTCGAATTTCTGTAAGGGAACTTCTTAACCCACGTTCAATTCTTTGGGTTAAACATCTACTTGTTGATTTTATTATTCCAAGATTATGTGTGGAATCTATATGTTGTAGTTAACAAAAACCTTTATGTGGATATAATATTTCTACACATAATCATCTCAGTGATAAATTCTTATGTCATTTAGACGAACTTGTATCAGAAATCATAACTCAATGTCATTTCATTGAGTTAAATATCTATGTCATTGGTTTTGTTTTTACACGATTATGTGTGAATGACCTATGATTTTTTACACTCAATATCCACTTATATAATGTGTATTCATATTTTTCACACATAATCATGTAATTGATTTATCTTTAATCTAAGGATACCGACTTTGTAAGGGACTTCATCTCAATCTCCTTTCATTGAGGCATATTTCATTTTATACACAACTATAATTTATACGTTGTATAAACCCCTTTGACTTTTACTTTTATACAAAATGAATCTTTTTTTACGAAGCATTTTACTAAATAACAAAAAGTAATGTTTCTTTTAATGTACATGGTGACAACGACCTTTTCCACTGCCGCGAGTATTATTTGGTCTTTTTCTTTCTCAACAAGCGGTATAGTTTTTTTTAAAATGAAATCAGTACCATATAATCTTTTATGTATTTTTGTATTGGAAATAGTTTTTATAATGGATTTGTTATGTCAATATATTTATGTGATATATTGTGATCGGAGTGTGGAAATGGTTTCTTTGCATTATATTTGTTTTATGTCTTATGATTTTATAATGGTATTTGGAAATTTGACGAGTGGTTACGTGATAAACCATATGACGGGTGGTGCCGTGAATACCAGGATGGGTGGTTACGTTATAACCTCCAATGCATTTGGTATGGAAGTCGGCCGTATGGCTATTCCATTAAGTATGTGTAGAAGTCGACCGTATGGTTATTCCGTTTAAGTATGTTTATGTCCCAAGTTACCTTTATATGTTATGTGTTCTTTATATGGGTTTTATGGTAATCTTTTGGTTACAAAAGGGTAAATAATGATCTTTTATTCAGTGAAGAGTTTTTTTACTACTTTATAAAGGTGAAAAGTATTACTTTGATGAATTATACATGGTTTACTTGTTGTTTTGAAAAACTAACAGTTTTCATTATTTGTGTATCCCTTACTGAGCTTTTTATGCTAAACCCATATTTTTTTGAAATGTTTTTCACAAGACTTAATGTGGAATAGGGTCAAGGATGGGATAATGGGAAAGTAAAGCTATCTAAAACATGGAACTATATATGTTTCTTTTTAATTGCTTTTATTTTATGGAAACTTAGTATAAGTGTCTACTTTGTAATCTTTTGAGATGTAATAGTTATGTCCTAATTCTCTAAAAATCTAAACCATGAAAAGATCATCAATGTGATTTATTCATTTAATTCAATATTTAGAAAGGTTTAAGGATGGGGCATTATAATAACTAATATCATCTCAAAACACATTAACGAACTCATGAAATATTAACACAATTTTGGATGATAATCCCTCTAAAACCAAATCGTACTGAACCAACCTAGGTCAACTAGACTAAAAACCCAAACTGGAACATCATATAATATTGGTAAAAGAGTATAATAGAAACTAGACCTGAATATTAGAAAATTATTACATAAAACTAGATTTCAAATTATAAAATTATGAGATACCACAAAGAAATACAATCTTAATTAAATTAGCTCCTACAAAAAAATTAAATCAAATACCCATGTGACCATCAATCACATAAAACCAATCTGAATTTAAGGTTGTAAAAATAGGATAATCTAAAATATTATAATATGATCTTCACATTACTTTAACCCTATTACGCAATATCTACAAAAACCAAAATTAAAATTTACAGTGTGATCCAAAGCCCTGTATGATTCCACCATGGTTTATATACAAGGTCTATTATCAACAATGAATCAATTCTAGCATTTAAAACAAAAAATGTACCAATAATTATGATTAAATAAATGGAGCTATAAATAATATTTCCATTTTTTTCTTAAAAGAAATTCATATTCTCAAAATAGAATTATTAAAATTAGTTGTGATAATGTAAGAAATAATATCCATAAAACAAGATGTAAATGGGTAATAATATATCCATTAAATTACCAATCATGTGAAGAAAAGTGATGAAATCTCATATTAATACATCTGAGAAAAAATACATGATAAAAATTGTCATTTCATAAATAACCATAACTGAAAATTCACATAACATATTTGGATCCAGAATATGGTACACAATGTACAAGAAACTAAGAATCATAAATATGCATAATGTTCAATCCCACCAACATTGAGTCCTTCCTATGGAAACTAGAAAATGATACCTCCTTGTGGTGATACATACACACTAAGGAGGCATGTGTTTAATTCACAATTCTCCCAAGTTCCAAATGTTTGTTAAATCAATTTCATTTAAAAATAATTCTAACTATTTTATTAAAAAAATAAAAGGAAATATGATCTACATTGGAAATAAATAAAATCCATTTTAATGGAAAAACCCCTTCCGTAAAATTTATATCATTAAACAAATCAATTGAAACCACTTATCACCCCAATAAAATGAAAAACCAATGGAGTTTTTCAAAAATAACATGAAAGAAGTCAAATTAACCCAATTTATAGAATCATAAAACTAAATATTTTTTTAACCATGTTTCATGACACAAAAATGATTAGAAATCAAGGGAACATCCTTCAACATTTATGGCACACAATGAAAATAAAAATTAATGATAAAAACACTATCCAATCCCAAATCATAATAGAAACATAGCAAAAACTGGAGCTATAACCGAACCCAATGAAATATTATAAGTATTTCATACATGGAGATAAGAATTCCTACCACAATGGTGATTACTCATAGAATGGTGAGACAGAAATAGGATAAAATCACCCAAAACGACCAATTTAGGACCCCTAGGTTGAGAAAAAATAATCATGAAATTAATGAAATTAGAAATAGCTCACGAATAACCATAAAATCCCTCTTCAATAGTATTACATGGCATACAATCCCCTTACATTTCTTTTATGCCCCAAATATCCTAAACATCTGGAAACTCGTTTCATTTTTATTAAAAAAAATGATATTTTCCAATATATGATGTGGACCCTTGACATGGCATGTAAACATCTCATGTTGTGTATCTGTTTCAAAATCCATTCTAAAAATAAACCACAAAACTTTTACTCCCATTAATATTTTTGTAAATTATCTAGTACATATCCCAAAATACAGGTTCATGTGGAAAATTTCTATGAAATCCATGACTTCACCATTACAGGTATCTTTTCAATATTATTTATATCTATACACATCCAAGGAAAAAATAATCCAAAAGAAATGGTTAAATCATACCTGATAGAAAGGTAATAGGGAGTTTCATTGTTTCATCTCATTAATAAACACTATCAAGACCTCATTCCAAGACACCATTAACATACATTAAATGCCTCATTCTAAGACGTTATAAATAATGGGGTAGGAATACACCATATATCTAGGATTTTCTTTCTTATGACACCAATAGATACATCGAGGGGATATAATGTTCCCCACCCATCAAATACTATTTCCAATTCATACATTCTATGAAAGTAGTTAATAATCAATATAGTACATAATCACCTAATATATCTATACATGAAAAACAAGTTATAAAATGTTTATATTTTAACTAGTTTATAACTAATTATTTTTTATCATAACACATGTAGAAAAATATGGCGAATGGTATATTTATATAATATCTCTATTAATGAATATGATTCACGATATATTTTGAAAAATGAAAATTCTTATAAAAGATAACAAGAACATTTTTTTGATGTAAATAACAATTTTAATTTAATATAACTTTTTTTGTAAAAAAATCAAAGATATTATGAAAAAAAGACTTCGAAATGAAATTTGGAATCCTATAATGGAATATTAATTGAAAATAATATTTATGATTCTATGAAAAGAATTAAATTCATTGAATATTAAAATAACTATTTTGTTCACACCTTTAGTAAAAAGTATTTTATTATCAAAATGACTAGAATATCTCTTATATGATTTTGAATACATTTTAAAAATGGGTATAATTTTACATAATATTCCATTGAATAATTATAAAATATTTTTCTAAAACATTTTAAAAAATAGACATTCAAGAAAAAATTCCTGACTGAATTAAATAATATAGATAGTTTCACTAAACAATATTAATTTCAAATTTTGTATTTCCAATGATATTAATAATGGAAATAATACATGAAATACCCAAAATAACTATGATTGAATAGAAATTATGGTATTTATCATTAAAATATCATATAATTTTTCTAATATGCACTCAAACATTTAGAGTTATTAATAATGATGAGATTATGAAATATTCCATTAAAGTCATTGGTAAAATTTGAATCACAATCCTCATGAATGGGATAAAAAATTGAAACATTAATTTCCCTTATTATAATTTAATTCATAATAAAAAAATATAACAAATTAATTGTATACAAAACATGAATGGAATAATTAGTGAACTTGGAATATTTATGACGAAAAAAGATTCTTGATAAACACTTACATCAATTTCTACATTACTAACAAGTACCTATAGAATCTTTTCTAAATATTTGAACATCATTATAAATATATACCAGAATGATATATATACATATTATAACATATTTGACGCACTTATAGAATTTTCAATCCCATTTATAAATAAATCGATATTAAAATCATCCTTTACGAGTGTTAAATATTTCATTTTGAAAAAAGGTTTCAAAATGTTCATTTCAGTACATTCATATTGATCATTGTTTTGGGGGCTCCATAACCATAATCATTTAACAAATTTCATATTTCAATGCAATATACCCTTTTATGAACATTCATTTAAAGATTTAATTAATAATAAATTAATTCAATATGTGGTAATACTAGTCTCTACACACACAAAAGTGACCTTTAAACTTTTTGAAGAATGAAATGAAAGATTGGTAAATAAAATTGTTTTTTTAAAAAACATTTTTATAAAATTAATATGAAAAATATTTAATAATTATTACCCTATTACTTACCGTTTATAGAGGAAATTATAAATGAATAACATAACATTATCGATCTAGTCATATGTATAAACATATAATTATTTTTGTCCTTTCCCAACACATGGGATGTTAATAATGTAGAAGAAATATTATAATTTCATAGGTATAATTATATCATTTATATGGAATATAACTAACTATTCCATTATAAAAAACCAAAACAATGAAATATGATGATGGGATGTGAATCATATGACCACATGTAGAAGGTAATCCATATGCCCGCATCGACGATACATTCATTTAACTTTTTATGGGAAGGATATGTCAAATTATTGTACCATAACCATATAAAATATAATTTTTTTATGATATTGGTTTATTTATGTAAGTTTTCTGAAAAGATATTTTCAGTTTGTAGAAGATGAAAAAACATTCAGACAATCAGGTAAGACAATTACATCTTCTTTGAGAGACCTCCTTTAGATAACAACATAAGCCCTATTTTGATGGTATTTTGGTTGTACTGGAAGAAAAAGTTAATTGGAATGTATCAACGTATGTATTTGGGTCCGGATCAACTAATCTATAATTTTCAAACATTGATACCAGTTCTGGAGTGGAGGTTTCCTATTATAATTGTGGAATGGACACACATGGAATTACAATATGATGTATTTAAAATTAATTCCTTTCTCATGTGAAATGATTCCAAAGGAATGTTTCATTCAAGGAAAAAGTGGTTATGGAAGAAATATAATTAGTCAATAAAATATTGATATGTTTGGGATTCATTTTAAACATTGTATATTGGTTTGTCACCTTCATTAATAATTTTGATCTTTAGTAGTTCTAGGACATTATTAACATTTAATGGTTAAACATTTACTTCTATGTTGAATAATTTTTCACAAAGGTTACATTAATGAAATTGTATTCCATTCACTATTCATTAGGTCCAATTGAATGAAATTTAATTTTAAAATTATTTATTGAAATTTTCTTTTATCATAAAATATAATTATAGTCATTTTTGGTACAATTTATTTAATCTGACATTGAAGTTACAATGATAATAATGGATTTCTATTCTTGTACATTTTACAATCAAGTAAAAATTATTATTAACAATATTATGAATCTAATACCTTAAATAATCCTAATAATATATCCTTTAATGTTTTTAAAATCATTTACATGTCATTCCCCTTTTCATGAACATACACTGTGTCAGTATTGCATAACCATTAAATACAATTACTTTTGAGGATGACAAAAAATAAAGGGGAACTATTTACCAAATATTATTTCATTTATAAAACACCATTAAATAACCTTAAAAAATTTAGATTCTAATTTCAAGATTCATATTAATTTATAAAAATACTATATTTAAAATATATTTGAAAATATAAATTATGTATGTGAAAAAAATATAAAACAGACAATTTTTAATGAAAAAATCAGTTGAATTTATAGAAAAAAATACTATTTATTTATTAATAATAATTAAATATATTTTATTTGTCTAAAAAATTATATTTTTTTATAGTGCTTTTATTCATATTCATAACAAACTTTTGTCATGATTTGTTATAATGGTCATATTTATGAAATTAAATTATTATAGTATATTATATTTTTCTTAATTCCTTGTTTTGTGTGTCAATTAATCTATTAAGAACATTACTATATTAAACTAAATTACTACGGTGTTAAGTTCTCACCACCATTAAATATATTGCATCTTCAAAGTTTTTGTTGTCATAAAAAGGGTTCAAATATTTTAAAATACCATTTCATATAACCCACATCATTTAAATGTAAAATAAAATATCCATTTATAAGAAGATGTGGTAATCATAAAGGTTTCCTAATAATAAAACATAATTAGGTTCCCATATAAGGTTAAAATTATTGTTAAGATAAAATATGGATATAGAGGATAATGATAATGTCCAAAAAATAATAAAAACTGGTAGTGAATATGGTCATGCTAATGTTAATTAATAAAAATCAATAAATATTTAATGAATAAAGACAACGACAAATTATTTTGATATGAAGGTGTTATAATTGATTTAATATTTGTTAACCATTTTCTTAATGTGTATGGATTATTTTATGATCATGACATATAACAAGAGAAAATATACTTACTTGATTTATTTCTATTTCATTATCACAATATGATCAATTATTTTAGATTATATCCATTTCTACTTATATATAATCTATTACTCTAAAAAAAATATTTAAGATGAACTATTCTTTCTAAAAGAACCAAAACTAACTTTTTATTAATTATAATATCCACTAAAGGATAATATGTTTTTTAGCATATTTTGAATGAAAAAATGGATATCACATATTGGGAAAATATCCAATATCATAAAACCTTTATATAAACAAATTATATATTAATATCTAAAGCCTTAATAATAACACCAAATGTTCAACTTAAATCATCATATAAGTAAATAACCATAATAATATTCAAATATGGTATAAAAATATTAGATTAATTTGATCAAATTTTCATCCATCATTTACTGAAAATTAATCTATAAATTTTTTTAATTACTGATATAAATATAAATATAAAATTCCCAAATCATAAAATATCTAAAATACAGTAATTGATTCTATAAATATATTGAATCGCCAAAAATAAAAAAATTAAAATTTATGTTTCAAATAGACTAGTTAACCTTTCTCTATCAAATAAACCCCCATCGTTATAAAAATATTTCATTTTACCTTTATTGAATATAAAAATATTTACTCATTCATGAATCAAATATGGTTCCCAATATAGTTAAAATCATTATAAATAACACGAATCACGTAGTCACCATATCATTTCTCAATCCCATGGATATCTATATGATAAAAATATGATCTATAAAGGAAATAATAAATTTTTTAATTATTAACCATATTAACATAATGTATAATATCAAACACAAACGTTTTAAATCCCTTGAAAATTTTGTTAAAAAATAAAAAAAATATATACATTAAATAACATTTTAACAAAAAATACTAAAATAATGTTTTTTATTCCCATAATTGTATATGAAAATATAATTAATCATCATATATATCAATTAAATAAAATATCAAAATGGTTATAAGTGCCTTTAAATGTATTATCACCCTTATTCTTATAAACCCATGAAACATTATGATTATCCTATATCACTAGGGTATATCATATGTTTCAATATGTTCTATACTCTCCTTCATCATATTAGTTTATAAAAAAAATAGATAATATATTAAATTTTCCTTGTAGTTTCAAGTCATGTGTAAAATGTTTTCCCAACGCATAGTTCCCCAATAATGACAGTGAAAATACCCATTCCAGACATTTGAATGTTGTTACCCAGAAGTGGATTAGTACAAAAAATTCATCCACATTCAAGTATGTAGATATGTATTTATTCTTCATGAAAACCAGATAATCTTTAATAAATAAATGATTAATGATACTACAATATATTTTTAAACATATATGGAGTTTATCAAAGGGTTTTCACTATAATCATTATTTACCTAAATCATGTTTCCAAGGGTCCAACCAATATTCCTTTAATACCAACAATAACACCCCAACTCTAGTAACATAGAGCCAATGATTATTTTAATAAGTAGAAAAAGACACAAGTGACAACATCACAGAGGATCAGACAGTTTATTAGACTTGAGATGTTTTATACATACATTATTTAAAATTACATATGAAAATATATAATAAAACTAAATATTTTATTGATAACATTATCTTTTCATATACTATATCACAAAAAAAATTCATAAATAAATTTTAGTTCTCATATGGGAATTTAAAACATAATAATGTCTAATATCGGATTCCCAGAAAGTTAAATAATACAAGAATATATATCAAATGATAAATAGAGAATATATAATATAATATAGATAATAAATTTTAAATTTTAAAAATGACATATATTATTTATGGTGGTATATATCCATGGATGAAATACAAACATAATTATTAATCTACAAAAAAATAACTAATTTCGTTATGGTATAATGAAAAATTACAAGAATCATAATTTTATATTCATGTAATTCTACCAATACATCATTAACATTCCATCATGGCCTCAATCCAATACATCATAACCATACCATCGACGATTTCAACAAATAATTATTTAATAATTGGTTGGATATACTCAATATTCCTTTGTTAGTTTGTCCCGTGAGACAAATCAATCAATCTAGGAACTATGACCTTCCCGAACCATCAATTAAAAATTACGTTTCTTTCATCATATGAAATGGGAGAATAATCAATGAAATACATAATCAATATTGGTATCAATTTTTTAAAAACTATCATAGGAAATGATAGTATTATTCCTATACAAACAATAGAGAATCATCATTAAAATCTATATGAGATAATATACTGAATTGTATAATTAAACATTATTGATAGTAAACTATTATATTAATAAAATTATTTTAATACAAATTATAATTATTTTAATAGATTAGTGAAACATTTTTCAAGGAAAATAGGTTTTTTTGAAAAGACATTTTTTCATATTATCCAATATATTAGTAAAAATCATTTCAAAGAACATTGAACACTTTAAATGTAATATTCAATTAAAATAATTGTTCAAACAATTAGATAATACATTTGTGTGGTAAATGATAAGAACACATATTCTATTCTTAACATGAGTAAACAGTATAATTGTTAGATGTGATAGGAATTCTTCTTTAAAACATTTTAGAAATTTGAAAATATGTAAAAATAAATGTTAAAAATATTATTGAATATTAAAAACATTCATTATAACATTTATAATAATATATATACAAAAAAATATTCTTAAATGAATTGATAACAAAATAACGTTTTATATGATAAAACATTAATTTGGAACATTATCGGAGTGATGGGAATAATTAAAAACCCAAAAAATATTCAAAGCACAATAAAATATATTTATTTTATTGTATAAATATCATATAATTCCATCATTGTGATCATATGCATAAACAACATTTAATAAGGATGAAATTGTGGAATAAACCCTCAAAATATTGGTAACCATTGACTCCCAACACCATGACACAAATATATTGAAATTAATATTTAATTACATTGAATATTAATAGATTCAAGAGAAAATATTTTTAATGGAATGTAATTCCCACCAATAAAAAAATAATCTATGAATATAAAATATGTCACTTAGAAATAAAAATTACATAATAATCCATTACATCATATTATAATTTCCTAGTAATTTCATCTATCCTCATGTGTAATGAAATAATTTTTAATATAAATACATATCATAAAAATATAAATACATTTAATTTATCATATTTTAATCTTATAAAAAATTCAAACTATTTTATTATTAATTATTCATTAAAATAACTGTATCTGATTGTTATGTATTTTAATTTTCATTTATGTTTCAATTTGTTAGATTTGATACATGATTATTCATAATGGTTTCATTATTGATAAAACATAAATAATCTCAAAATTGTATTATATATTTATTTAATAAATTTTATAACCATTCATTTTATGTTGATATTAAAAACTATATTACACCACTTCATTGATATGGTAGTTTGTGTATATGCTCATGTAATTTTTTGACATTCTTATTTATTAAATAAAAGAATGGTAAACAATAAATCACCATTATTGAATAATTAATATATAATAATTATCATATATATTCAATAAATATATATTTATTAACAAATAAAATGTAGAAATAAAAAATGATTCATATCTCTTTGTAGATGTGGTAGTCCACAATTACAAAATAAATACATTATCATTTCTCAATGTATGATCTAGAAATAATGTAGATAATAAATTTTAATTATATATTTATAATTATATCACAAATTTCATATATATTTATTAAATTCATCCCAATAACAAAATAATAATTATAGTTATGGAAAAGGAATCATGTCAATATCTGGAGGTAGTAGTCCAGGACATCAAATGAGTCATACATTCATTTCACATTTGATGGAATAAAGGAAGAAAAAGATTTTAACATAACAATAATAACATCTAGAAATATTTATGAAACATGATCAAATATTTTCGGATTTATATAATATATTTAGTAGGTGTATAAGAATAAATAAACTTTGAATGGGTTTGGTAATATGATAACCTCTTCTTTGTAAGACCTCCATTGTCTTACACCTTAATACTCTATATGATGTTCTTAAAATAATATAAAAATATACCTAGGATGAAGAGAATGGATATATGAAGTAATTAGGGTTTTTTTGATTCAATATATAAGGCTAATTTTTTTGAATAAGGGTGAAAAATGTGTTCTATTTTATAAGTGTAGTGGGGAAACACCTGAAATTACATGAACAATTTAAATTTCATTAATGTATTTATAAATTAAAAAAACTAAAAGAGCCATATATTAAAATAATAATTGGAATGGTTGAAATTCCAACATCAAATCACGTTTTTAAATGTTTTATAATCATTTTGACGTTATATTTTTGTTTCACGCCTCTGTTAGTCAATATAAACATTAACTATGGTGAAATTGTTTTTAGACTATACGGTTCATAAAATTACTTATAAGATTCCAGGTTCCAAAAAAAATTCATTGATTAAATTTTTGACCATATAAGATTTCATATTAACTCGTTAACTATTATTTTTTAATTATAAATCATTTTATAAAATATTATTTAACATAACACGTAATTAATTTCAATTTGGGACTATTCATTAAAATTTAATTTCAATCCGTCAAAATAAATCTTTTTATAAAACCCCTAAGATTAAACCTATGATAATATTGACATGAAAATTTAAAAAATTATATTAATTTATTAAAATAAATTATTTATATATTTTAGAGATTAATTATAATATTTATAATAAAAGAAAATAGTAACTATATTTTAGGAAAACATATTGTTGATGGATAATGTAATAGTAATTATTAATGAGTACTTATTTTTGGTGATTGTTCAATATGTTTTCATTAAATAAAACTTATATATTTTTTTATAATTTTTGTATACTTATTAGTACAAAAAATTTAATTACTAGGTAATAATGGTAACATTTAAATAACTATATTTTCAATGTATATTGTGTCTCTTGTAAATATTAGTTTTCTATGTTTTTAATATATCTTTCTTATTTTTTAAAAAAATAAATATTTAGAATGTAATAAATTCACTATCCCTCTTCTCTATTTTTTTCAAAGACATTCTTTTTAATCCATTTATATTTTTTCTTATTTTATTAGTGTAATAAATGTTGTTCTTTATATATATAGATGTACTCATCATAAATGCAACTGTACATTTTTTAAAAAATCATAAACATTTTCAAGAACTGAAAAATGTTCTTAAATGAAAAAGTATACCTTGTTGGTGAAATATTTATCAAACCAGTAGGGTTCCCATTATCATTATATTTTTACACAATAATCAATACTTTTAAAACGTCAATATGATATAATTTTCCATTAATCATTGGAAATATGTGTAAAATATTTATATGACCAACAAAACCTAGAAAATTTCATTACATTTTGAGTTCATCTAGTCTTGATATATATTATAATATTTTTAAATTTAGGTAAGAAACCCCAAATCATTGGGATATAATTAGAGAGATTATTATCCTATATAATGATAGATTTATTAATACATTTTGTTAAATTTAGTTTCATTTTCAAATTCCATATAATTATAATTTTCAGATGAAATATTTACACTTAGTGAAAATATATTTACTAGATAAATATTTATTTTCGTTATAGGATGCATTTTTTATGATTCAGTTGTGGATTGATCATTAGATGATTCCAAACTATTTTTTATAACATTATGGTCCATATTTATATCATTAAACCCTTTAATATCATTCAAAGATCATTTATATTGTGTGGATGATTAAGTATTAAAGACATTATGACTTATTATTTCGATCTCTAGATCAAGAAATGTTTAGGATATGAAATTATTCAGGATTTAATTTTTTATTATTAAGACATACCATAATTTATTTAGTTACTTACATTGATCCTCATTCATCCTATTATTCTATTCTTAATAGTGTTCAAGCACTTTTATATTATTCATATTTCTTTAGAATTGAGAAATTATTTAATCTATTTATAATGTCTTTTCATTTCAAATTCATAAATCATATCGAAATAAATTCCTAAGTCCACTTTCACATAATAAAAACATATAAATTATTCATTAATATTAAAATAATTACTTTGAATAATACATGTATTCATTAATATATTTCACAATTTTTATGTGGGTTGGATGGAAATTCAACATTATGGGCAACATTTCATCTATTGAATCAGTTTCCCATTATCGTTATTTATTTTCATCAATTATACCCAAAATATATTAAAATAGATTTTCAATAAATTCAATATATTGTTTCTTCAAAAGATCATTTACTTTAAAATATATATAACACAATGATTACTCAAATCATCATCTTCACAACAAGTACAGAAATTGTTAGGGAATAATTATAAATAAATCTATCATTATACATATCATTTAGATTACATTCATGCAATGTGTGTTACTCTATCATATTTTTTCTCATATATTTATCATCTATTATCTTATTAGATTACATTTTATTGAAAAAATAGCTCAATTAGAACTGATAGGAATGGATACAGATTCATCCATTCATGTACCATCTATTAAAAAAATTCACTTATATATTAATGTAAGAATAAATTACCATTGAATTTATTAGATTCAATTAATTGGATCATTTGATATGATGTCAATTTTAATTCCCAATGGACAGGTAAAGATACATGAGAGTTGGGTGAATTAGGATTCTATGATATTTTTAGGGAATTCAAAATTATCAATTATATTGTTTTCCATTTGTTCTTTGAATCACTGATTACAGTTATGAAAATATATATTTTCTTATTTAACATAGAATATTTAACATTATTTAATTTGAAATAAATGAAATCAAGGAATATGTTTATTTATATGGTTTGACCCCTTTTACGAATCCTACTCATTATTATGTTCGAGTTATATGAGTTACATATTTTACACTACATATTGTATAAGAAATTTACAATCTATTAAGGATGTAATAATCCAACACCATTTATCCATACAACACATAGAAGTATTTCACTATATTAAATAATTTAATGAGTACATAATCCCACTATATTTCATTATACTAGATTTCCACTTGTTATTCAATGCTTTTAAAATGATAAATGTAGATCACATTATCCTATAAGAGAATTATCAATTTACTATAATTAATATTATTACTTTTAACATAGTCACTATATGCCTATCATACTCAAGAAAACTTACTAAAACCCATTAAATATTTTCAAAATTACTTTCAATTATTATTTAGAATATATTATACAGGAACACTCAACCCAATCTCACAGTTCTTTGATGACATTAAATATTCTATATAAAATAATTATACACAAGCTTTCTCACCAGTATTTAATAAATATAGATGTAATAATATTACCTAGTGAGTAAACATTCAATGTTATATTCATTATCATAATATGTGCATCCTCAAATATCTTTTACATATTTCTCATTCATCTAAAATATCCAAACACTATAGTGTATTAGTGAATGGTTTGTCGATTGACTTTATTATTATTCTTTATTATCTTATTATGTTCTTCAATAAAAATATACAATATATCTACATCACTAGCTCAGTCCAATTTTTCTGATTTTATGGGAGGACTATATATCTCCCCCTCTATTTCTCTTTTGTCACTCTTCAATAGATTTTTTTCACCAAATTTTGTCATAATATATTCATATAAAATTTTATTTTTATCATTTTGATACACACCAGTACATTTAGTTTCACCTTTTCTTTTGGGTCATTTCAAATTTCCATAATTATAAATATCTCATTACATGAAATAATTTAAAAATTCATTCACCTAGAACACCCCATATTCATTATACCATGATCTCCATGTTTTTTTTTATTTTTAACATATTATTATGTTGATTTCTATTATAGTATTATAGAAATATAATTCCCTTCATACACATCAATTTAATTCTATTTTCCATATCCATATTTAATATTCCAATTTGATCCTCAAGTAGGATCAATAATTTTTCTAAAAGGAAAAAATATATATGTTTAAAAATACATTTCCATAATGTTTTGAAAATATATAAAGAAGAATAATTTAAGGTGTCTCAACCTATATTAAAATAAAGTATTTTCTAGGAAAAAATTATAGATTTGAGTTTTAATATGTTGAATGCATATTTTATCTTATAAAAATAAATTATCACTAAAATAAATTATCTTTGATATTAACATATTTTATGATATTTATATAATTTATGTTTAGTATAGGAATATTGAAAATAATATTCCGTAGAATATAACATTTTATAAATGTCACCATTAAAAAAATAGACCATTCATTGATCACCTTCTCCATCACATTAAATATCACATATACTTATTTATTTAAATTTTATTACATTCCCTTTTTGTTTTTTATGATTTATAGATCAATAAACAATAAATTATTTATCATCCTAAATCATTTATTCTTCGGATTTAGAAAATTTTAAACATAGTTTTCTCAAAGAATATTTTTCAATAGTTAAAGATGTACTGAATATAACGATGCTCCATGTACCTAATAAAGTGTCATCATAGGGATTATTTTAACATAAAATTTCTTCTAGTAACTTATGATGGTACATAACTAACCATACAAATTAATATTAAACTGATCTCAACCATGTGATGTTTTCATATCAATCATAAGATGGAATTTATTAACCTTAACATTAAAATTTATATCCCAATGATGAAATTTCCAACCATCAAAAGTACTATCCTCATCATAATGTACGGGATTTTAATACCTTATTAAGAAACAATTAAATTAAGGAATATATGTGAGCACAATATTAGGTTCCTTTTTGTAGAATCCTATAATTTTATAGAATAACCCTCAGACCCATACTCCCCAATCCATTGCGAAAAACATAGATGTCACATCAATGGGTTTCATAAAAAAGCATGATTGAATATTTTCCATCTAAAACATACAACATCAAAAAGAAATTTTAGATCACTTATATTGAAAAATACATTGTTATTCTTAGAGATTAATAGAATTATTAAAAAATCATTAAAAATATTAATGTCTTCAACATGGTATTTGTCCCACTAAAGATGCATATTATAATTTTAATATTGGTCATCATCATCAACCATAAGAAGACTTTTTATAGATAATTAAAAATAGATAATTCATGAGTACATGGGGAAAAGTAATCATTGTATGTGTGATAAAATTATATGGAAAATTAAACAGAAGAATTATTAATTGAATATTCTTTGTGACCATAAAAAGATAAAAATTCAGTGATGATAGAATTCAATTACATGAGAAAAATGTAATAATAGTCATACCCATAAATACAGGTATCATAAAACAGTAATAGTGGAATATTGATTTATCAAAGTGAAGAGTCAAATGAATCAATAATAATTATACATTTTATTTCCATCTTTATCAAGGAATCATTAACAACACATATAAATCATAAATAAACTATGTCGATATCATATAACATAATGATAATAAACAATTTTAAACCAGTGTTTTAAATATCTCTAACCTAGATAAATATATTAGAGAACCCCTTCGGTTACCCCATCATTTAATCATATAATGAAAGGAACATTAACCGATGCATTAAAAATACTACAGCCTAACAGAGAAGGACATTACATAACATTAACAGAATACTGAGACATTATGCAAAAAGACACCAAAATACCATACTAGTTATGTGCCATTAGAAACTAAAAAACATAAAAAAAACATGGTTCATAAAACATCTACATAGTCTCTTGTTATATAATACTTATATTGAACCCCATTTGACATATTTTACATAATACCCTTCTTTAAATCCTGGGTAAATGAAACATAATATGAGGTGATCTCAAATTCTTTGTAAGGGTAAAAAATGTTTTCTGTAAACATAAACAAGATAATAAATTGTATGATAATGTGATACTAACAATAGAATATCAGGCACTCCATGAAAAACTAAATCACGAATCATATAGAAAATTGTAAAAAACATACTATATAATATCATAACTATTATAGAACACATGAAATGTGTCATACACATATTCTTATAACATTGTGAACATCTATAAATAGTTAAATAATTAAACATTAAATTATGGAAATGAAATAATTCCCTATAATAAACATATAGACATGGAAATATGGTTCAATCATATAATTCTTGACATGAAAATTAGATCCATGCATAGAATTGTGAACATGAAATCTGGTTCTCGCATAACATACATTCCACATGAGTTTCGTATCATTATTGAATGCACTGGAGGGAGATATAGGTCCCACAAAAATCATAATTAAATCATATAAATGTGTTCCATAAAAAATATTCATTCTACATATCATAAGACAATAAATAAAAAACTATTTATTAATCATAATTATATCATATCATAATCCATGAAAAAAAGATATTTCATAAATAGAATTCCATTATAAACATACTCTAATCATAAGAATAATAGGGGTCATATAATTTTAAAATTTTCATTAATCTTATATGGAAAATAATTTTTATAAAATAGTTATAGTTAATTCATGGGAAAAATATCCTTTCTTCTTAAAATATAATATTTTTTCTCAAAATTCTACATTATTTTTAAAGAAATAAATTTAATATAAAATAAACATGAAATTTGAAAAAGGAATCATCATGGAAATAAGTAATTATAAATATGTAAAAAGATGATCATGATGTATGAGTTAAAAAACATTCTGCTCATACTTTTTTAAGAAATGTCAAAAAGTTCCTCGTATGGTAAATGAATGAAATATTCCTTCCAAACCATGTAGTAAAATTTGCTAAAGGGTAAAAGTGACATTAAGAATATATAGAAGAATAATAAACATATTATGTATAAATTTTAGTATACATGGACATGTATGGTATATATACCCCCATTAAATAATAAAGTATAAACAATATTAGATAAAAATGGAATTACTATATTATTCCACTGTAATTATAATCAGTTGAATCATAAGACTCATAAAATGAAGAAAATTATATGAATATTATGAAATATTATATTATTAATAATAAAAATTGTAAAATAATCATGGGAAGGATAAACAACTCACACCAAAATACGTGATGTATAAAGACTATGTCCCATAAAAAATTATGTAAGACAAAATAATTTTGTATCTTTGTTCTTATGTGCTTTGTATGTATCCTAACATCCTGCATAATGATTTAAATAATTTTATTGAATTTATTTAGAATAAAATTTTTTTTTGTAATATCATATATAATCATATTATCATCCTTTTGTTTGTAATATATCATTGTTACTCGTTATTCTTGTATTAGCTTCTTAGTGTTATTATGAATACTTTTTCAGATAAGATCATATTCAAATTTTAATGTTATTTTCATATCATTTACAAAATGATATTAGTATATTAAATATAATATTTATTAATTAATTTTTTGCATATGATCATGGTTTAATAAAGACCATGTATAATGAATTGCATTGCATCATGGAGACGGTAGGACGTATGTACGCACGGGTGATTATATCATTCACATAATGGAAAAATAGTATGGAATTGGATTCTATATTAATTATACAAAATAATTATCATGTTATATAAATTATTTAAATCCATTATACTCATCATTATACACATCCAAATAAAGTATTGTTCAATAAAAATTACACCATTGTTTAGAGATGATATGTCGTATATATACACACATGGTGATATTATTATCTGTAGGATAGATAATAGGAGTTATATAGTTTTTTATAAAATTATAATAAAATATAATCATGTATAAGAAAATGGATTTATTTCATTAGTATTGAAACAACATAATAATAAGATATAGAAGAATAAATGAATTTTGAAAGGGGTGATAAAATAATTACCTCTTTTTCAAGAATCTCCTTTTGATTATCGAAAATGTCTCCCAAGGATGGATTTATGCCCTAGGTGTGTCCTCTAAAATTACATTAAGGAAGATGGGAGAGTAAATTGGTAGGGTTTGGATGTGGAAAAAATGTTTTGAGGTGCGATCAAAAGAGAAGCAGATGTTGTTTTTTATATGAGGGGTGAGGGGCACTTTAAAAATGTTTTGAAATATTAATTTATTATAAATTTATTTTCGGTTTATAAGATTAAAAAAATCATTTATTACAAATATAATGTTATTTTTTTTGAAATAAAATCATCCAATAATTTTTATTCATGTTATGAATATTTTTTAGTCCTTTTCTTTTGGGTTTAATACTAATTTTACCCTTTTTAATCTTACCTTGAAATTTAATTATATACACATGTTGGGTTATTCTAATTACCATAAAATATAATAATGACAAAAAAATACATTTTTTATATATATGGACTAATCATAGACCATTTTTTCTAATATTATATTTTTAGGAATTTTATATCATTTAATAAACAATTTTCTTTTTAAAAATATCAATAGTATAAATTTTGAAACTATTTATTTGTTTACATTCTAAAAATATCATATGAGAAAGATAATTTCGAACTGAATTTTTTTAAAAATCCATAGGATGTATTATTAGTCCAAAAAAAAAATTATTACATCAATTATCTTATATTTTTTATTCAAATATTTTTAATATCATTTTTAGAAATTACATTTAATAATGTTATTATTGTATAAATATTGTGTCATTATTTGTAGTATTTAATTGACCTTCATAAAATCAATTTAAAAAAACATGATGTTGATAATTCCATTTTCTTTTCTAGAAACTAATTATTTTATTATTTTCATCAAGTTTATCCCTAAATTAAAATTATTATATGTATAAGAGATAAAAGGGTGACATGTTGTCACATTCTTTTGTTTTAAAAATAATTATATCACATTCAAGGAAAAAAGACAATTATATGGATCAATTATGACCCCTAGGGGATATGAGTTGAGTTTTATTCATCTAATCGGATTTTCACAGGTGTTAGGATAATTTTTTGACCTTATCATAATGTATATTACTCTAATTACATGATTTACCTTTAAAAGTGGTAAATACAAATTATCGTTGTTATTATTCATACAATAAATGTAAAGTTACCTATTAACATGATATTTACCCATTTATCACAAATATTTAATAATTAATTCACATTTAAAAATAAAAAATTTGCTAAAAATAATTTAAAATTATTTCATGTTGCTAAAATGTGAAAGCATGTTTTTAATAGTAATAACCATCAATAGATTGGTATAATTTTATATGTAATTTCAATGTTAAAATACTACTAATGACTATAATTTGATTAAATGATAAAATATTTATCTAATACTTCATTATAAATAATAAAAACTATTATGATACTATATAAATAAATTATACAAAAAATAGTTTTGAATTAAAATGCAGTATTTTTCCATAATGATTAAAAAATGAATTTTATTAGAAAAATTTTCAAATTTTACCCAAAAAATATTTTTATATCATAGTTCCAAGGAAGAAGATTATTTTTCTAAATTTATCTTATAATAGTGTAAAAAACTAGATTTAATACTGGTATTCCATCAAAAGGATACAAAACGTCATTTGTATAAAAAAATACTACTTCTATCAAAAAAATAATTTGTTCTTATATAATGTTAAGTTAACATATAAAATTAATTTTAAACATGATATTTTAAATATTAAATTTATTTTACATGAAAAAAATCCATTATTTTTGATATTTTGATTGTATAAACTCACTTAAATTTCTTTCCGTGAAATAAATTCTATCAATAGAACATGAAATTGTGTGTAACATAAGACAAGAATATGGTCGTGTATACCAAAATCTATGATGAGGTGGTGTATTTAGAAACCATATCTGGGTTTAGCGTACAACACAACGAATAAAAAAATAAAAAATTTATTTTATATAAATCTTTGGGTGTTAAATTATACCACACTTATAATGAATTTCTCCAACGAAATTTGTCTGGATAATAAATGGATAGAAACCTGCTACGTAAAATCTAAAATTTCCTTTTAAAATAATAGTTGTTAAATTACATTTACCAAACATAAATAAAAATTAAGTGTCTACATAGTGAGAATTGGTGAATATTGGATATGGAGGAGAAGTATAAATAATCATAGATATTGATGAATATAACCAATAATAAGAAAGATAATAATACAATGACTATTAACAATCACAAAACCATTTAATAATGAAATGTGAAAGACATCCTTAATAACATAAAAAATAACGATAATAAAAACTCTTTTACTTCATGATCACTTTACCTAATCTTTTAGAATTTTAATGAGAATATATACATAATTGATTTCAGTACAATCTCCCAGATGGTCATGCCTTGATCGATTTTTTACTTAATTTCTTATTCAAAAGAATACAATTGAATTTTGTATTCTTAAATGGTATGTATAACATGAGATTTCGAAAGGGAATGATAGGAGAGTCCCTCTATCTCAACAAAAAGGTTAACAAATATTATCAAATCTGCAAAAGTCCACCAGTAGTGAGGTAATAAATTAATATTACAAACATCAAATAGAGTATAAAATATACAATCCATAAATATATAACCATACAATCTATCCAAAAACATAACATTTATAACTTTAGTAAGAAGTGAACTAAATTGGGATATCATTTTTCCCCAATATCTCATTATAAATTTATTGGTAGTCACATTCCGAACATGTGAATTCCTTAATCATGTATTCATTATAGTCATGGTAACAACAAAAATTATCAAATATTCATATTGAATAATTTCATGTTTTCTTATTTCAAAAGATATTGGATATATTTCTAGTCCCAAAAATTTGTATACATTATCCACGATACAAATACCATATTGTCAACAACTCCATAACTAGTTCCCAATAAACTAGAATCATATAATTTACTTATTCGACTCCAAAATTTATTTTTCCAAACAATATTATCTTAACATAAGTAAAATATTAAGTTGCATCTTTCACTTAATAATATGTTCTCCATTTATATCACCTTACCCTTAAATAAAATTTTGGCTCCCTAGAACTATTCAACGTATCCATTCAAATTATTCAGGAAAAACGTATCTTGAAAACACTTATATATATCATGATTCATATAACATAATGAATTAATTTAGAATCATACAAACCTCAAGAAGAAAAAATTTTTCATAAACAATTACATAGGATCCATCAGCTTCATATTTCCATAAATATGAATCACGTCTTAAGGTTTCTGAACCTCAATTTTCATATAATTTTGGTAAACAATATTTGAATACCATCACCTATCATTCACATGATTTTTATAATCTATTTATCCTCATAGTCCAAATTCTCATCACAATATTACCACTTAGAAAATCTATCATTATAATTCACATAATTTTCACATTTGAAACAGTCAATGGTAAAATTTGTTCTATGTTGTTCTAGATATTGACAAAGACCAAAAAACAAATGATAAAATAAATATATGATATTATAAACATATAAGTAATGTAAATTACATATAATATTTCAATATCTGATAACTTTGCATCAACCCTATGTTATTTATGATTGTAAGAAAAACTACATGATTCAATCATATACATATACATATCTTTAGGAAATCCAAATAAATATCTCTAGAGATCATAGTAATGTTTCTGCATTCTTGTTTCCAAAGGATACCTAATACGTCACTCTGATACCAACTATAAAGAAACAATATTGACAAAGAAGGGAATTATATAAAGTTTTATGAATAAATATTCATTTGAGAAAAATAATCCCAATGTGAATATTATTTTAGTACCTTTATAAACTAGAAAACAAAAATAGCTAGTTTATAAAACATCTAAATCACCTTATGATTTATCCTATTTAACTAGAAATAATTTTGACACATTTTACTTAATATCCTTCTTTAAATACTGGGGAAAAGAAACATAAAAATGGGTGAGATTAAATGGTATGTATTATAAAACAAATGTGATAAGTAAACATAAACAGAAAATTGATGATAATGAGAATATGAACATAACATTAGAAGATCATGCCACACATATAAAGTGAAAACATGATTCATAAGGAAAATCAAGGAACATAACATATAATATCACATCTTTAACATAAGACAAGAAATTATTTCATAAACATAATATTATATCTTGGTTAATATGTATACATAAAAAGAGTTTCACTCATTAAATTATGGATATGACAGAAATCCCTTTCATAAACATATGAAAATAGAAACCAAGTACACTAATAGAATTATGGACATGAAAACCAGGTCCACACAATGAGTTGTGAACCTGAAATTAGTTTTCCATGTAACATACTTACCTGAAGAGTTTTCCATATTTACCCAATCCACTAGAGGGAGATATAGGTACCACCCATCTCATAACTAAATCATAAATATGTATTCCAAAAAAATAGAAATTATTCAACATTGATTAATATAATGAATAAAAATAGGTTTCTTAAACAACATTCAATCATAACATAATCCATTTAAAACAAATATATTTCATATATATAATTCCATTAAAAATATAAGAGAACTATATAGATAACAATGGTAGTATACATGAAATATATCCATAACCATATGTGGAAAATAATTTTGATAAATCAATTAAAATAATTCTCAATAAAATATCCTTTATTCTTAAAAAACATTTTATTTTTTAATAATTAAATGAAATTTTAAAATAATATATTTTTTTGAAAATAAAAATGAAATATTGTAATGGAATATCTATATAAATAAGGTGTTCTAATGAAGTAATAAGCCGATCATTCTATGTAAGTTAAAAAACATTCACCTTGTACATTTCCCAGAACCGTAAAAAGTATATATTATGGTAAACGAGTGATTGATTCATTCCAAACCACATAGTAAAAGTGGAAAATGTGTAAAATCACATTAAACATTATGATAAGAATAATATGTATTTTATTTAAAAATTTTTACCAAAATAGACATTGATGAAAAATATACTACCCCCCCCCCAGAATACACATATATATAAACAATATCATATAAAAATGAGATTTCAAAATTATACCTTACAAATTATAATCAGTCGAATCATATGCCTCATAAAATAATAAAAATTATATTAATATTTAAATATCATTTCCTTTAGAATAATAATCATAAAACATTAATTAGAATCATAAACACTACACAATATCAGTAAGTGGTGTATAACACATATGTCCCACATAATTAATATTGAGTCAAAATAATCTCTTACCTTCAGTCTGAAATACACAGTATATATCCAATCCTATGGTATAAGTACTTAAATAATGTTATTGATTTTTTATTCAAAATCATATTAATTTTTATGATATACTATATTATCATATTATCATATGTTTTTAGGAACATCTCATCATTGCTCATTTTTCGGGCATTAACTTATTTATGATCTTATGTATGTTAATTTTCAATTAATTTAATCTTACACATATTTCATTATAGTTATATCATTTGAATAATGATATTTTTATAATATATATCAAATTTTTCAATTCCATTCGTCTATAGAATCAGGGTTTAATGATGATCATTTAGAATCTTTCGCATTGTGTTGTGGAGATGGTAGGGCGTACATAAAAACAAGCGATGATATCATTCAATTAATAGTAAAATGATATAGAATTGGATGGTATATTAATTATATAAAATAATTATAATGTTATATTCATTACTTAAATACATTATAAAATATCATTATATCCATCAAAATAAATTATTGTTGAATAAAAAATTACACCAAAGCGTGGAGACGTAAGTTTTATGTATGCACACATAGTGATATTATAATTCATAGTTTGGATAATATTATATATAATGTTTTCCCATATTTAGGATAATAAATAAGCAATATATGATACTAGATTAATTAATTTATTATGAAAATCACATAAATAGATGATGTAGAAGTAGATAAGAATTTTGAAAGTGGTGATAAAACAATTATCTCTTTTTCTAGTATCCCTTTTTGATGTGATAAAAGGTCTCCATATGATAGATTTATTCCAAAATTGTGACCTCTATGTTGAATTGAGTGAACTTTGATGAGAAAATGGAATGGATTTGTCTGGGAATAAGGCCTTTAGAGGTGTGATAAAAAGAGAAGGAGAAGTTGCATTTTATTAGAGAGGTGAGGGGTACTTTTGGAAAGTATTAAAATATAAATTTACTATAAATTTATATTAGTTTTCTAGTGGTCTAAATATAATTTATTGAGAATATAGGATGTTTTTGGGTTGAAATATGTTAATCAAATAAAATATAGACAATTTTGGACTATTTTTGAACTTTATCATTTTTGTTTAACCATTTTGAACCCTTTTTAATATTACCGTGATAATATATTATTTACACTATGTTGGATAATTTAATTACCATAAAATGCCAAAGGACCAAAAAAGTGACAAGTATGAAATATATGGACATATCCTAACCATTTGAGAAAATCATGGATTTAAGTAATTTATGAACATCTAATAAACTATTTCATATGTAAAAATACCAATAGTGTCAATTTCAACACTATTAAATTGTTATCATTGTAAAAATATCATAACAGAAATACAAGTTTTAAAAAATCCATAAATAATCAGTTGCATTCCTGATTAATCCCTAAAAATCATTTAATATATCAATTCTATCTAATTAATTTTATGTTAGTTTTTATAATATCAATATTTGATATTTTTTTTAATAAAATAATTTATATATCACTATTGTGGCAATATTTATGATAATTATTTTACCTCTAAAAATTATGTATAAATTAAAATTTATTTGATAATTTTATTATATAATTTGAGACAGCTTATGTTCATAGTTTCATCAAGCCTATCAATACTTTAAAATTATTATAGTTATAAGAGATAAAAGGGTGACATGTTGTCACTTCCTTTTGTTTTGATAATAAATATACATATTTCATAGAAAACTATCCATTAAATGAGTCGATTAATACCTTTAGATGATATGATTCTTATTTTATTCATAAAATTTTATTTTTGTAAGTGATATGATAATTTCGTTGTCCTTATCATATCGTTAGTTACCATAATTAAACGATTTATCATTAACAGTGGTAAATATAAATTACTAGAGTTAAAATTAATAATAAAAAATAAACATAACCTATTAACATAATTAGGATAGTTTAAAATTAATTCTCATTGTCAAAACAAGAAAGTATGATTTTTAAAATTAAAAACAATCAAAAGATTGGTGTGTTTTTATATCAAATATTAATGTAGAAATACTTACAATGACTTTAATTGGATTAAATGATAGTATATTAATCTAAATTTACATTCAATGAAATTAAACTTATAATATTATTATATTAATGAATAATACAAAAAAGCTATTTTGAATTAATATGCTGCATTTTTTAAAATTCATTAAAAAATTAATTGTATTTGGAAAATACCAAAATTTTGACCTAATACATTTTGATGTCCCGATTACAAATAATAAGTTTATTTTTACAAATGTAACTTATAAAAGTGTCAAGACTAGATTTAATATTGTTGTGTCATTAAAATGTGACAAAACTACATTTCTTGAAAAATACATCTTTGATCCGAAAAACTGAATTTGTTTTTATACCAATGATACCGAACATATAACATGATCTAAAAACTTATATTGAATATATGACAAATATATTAAATTAATTAACTCCATCCAGAGTGATCCTACTATTTTATAAACACTATTAAACATAGTATTTTCTAAAATTAATTATATCAAAACAACTTGAAATTGTGTGATACACAAGCCAAAAAAATGGTCATGTATACCGCAAGATAATCCAATGTTTTGTAATGCATAATAATTTATTATTTGAGTGTAAAACACAAGGAAGAAAAGAAACTAAAAAACCAGTTTAATAAAAATATCAGGGTGTTACATAAATTGTAGTGATATATTTGAACACCCATTGAAAGTCCAATATTAAGATCACCCAATACTATATAAATAAAATCATCATATATGATATATAGGAATAAGATAACTCTATTTAGGCACCCACATCAAATAATATATATCAGGCTCACTCAAAGCTATAATGGGGCTCCACCCATCATATTAGAAAAATATAACTCACTCATACATCATAAATAATTTAAAGTTTCCCGTCATGAATAACACATTTTGAGACTGCCAATATTATATTAGAACAATATTCAATGTTATTTCATATCATTGTTAAACCTTATAAATTAAACTTCTTTAATGAAAACCCCATAATACATATATATAATGAATAATGATGGTATCAAAACAAGATATCCTCATTTTAGTGTAAGTAAAATAGATGGTATTAATTTTAATGAATAGAAATACCGTTAATAAATTATTAAATGATTCTTGAGAAAAATAACCATTTTTATTTGAATAACATGAAAGGATTTTATATTATATGGAAATATTTTGAACGATTATTTGGTGCAATTCTTGATGAAAATATCCATTAAATTTTGAAAACCCATATTTAAAAGCAAAATAATTTTAAAAAATTAAATAAATAATTTTCATTAAAAATAACCATTAATACATTATAAAGAATCTTTAAAAATGTATTTGAGAAATATGATGGTAAATTCTATTCATGTTGTAAATATTAAAATTAATCATTTTCGGATCATTTTGTAAAGGGAGTTAAAGAGACCCATTTGTAAAATGTTAAGAAATTATATTTAAAAAAAATTAAATAGAGGTAAAATATAATGAAAACAAGATTTATTAACTCTATTATATTTCTAAAATAACACTTTCGAAAAATTAATATACCTTCATATTGAATGAAAGCATTATTGATGTAAAATAATTTACAAGATAAGTTTTACTTCCATATAAAATTTTTCATTTTCATAAATAAATAAGGGAAGAAATTTAAATTAAAAACCTCAAAATAATTCATCACATTAAGTGAAGAAAATATATTTCGTTCAAGAAAATATTAGTATATGATTTCACTAATGAATCATTTGACATAAAAGTTATTCAAAGTAAAATATATTGTAATGAAAATATTTTTCCCCGTTGTTATCGCTTTAATCAAAATTACTATGAAATAATAACATAAATGAAATCATTGAAGAAAATGTATATAAATATATTCATAATATAATATATAAATATTTGTTTTATATAAAACTCATAAAAAAAGATATTTATATATCATTAATATATCCCAAAAAGATAATTTGATATAAGAAATTCTTATGACATTAGCAATGTTGGAATGAGTATTAATAAGTGAATGGATTATTTATGGGAAATATATATATCCTAAAATAATTCATAAATATAGAATTATAATATAAAAATTCATTATACACATAATATTATAATTTCAATTTCATTAAATAAGTAATAAGTCCCAATGTTATTAAATTTAGTTTCGAAATTATTTACTACTTGGTAACAATCATATTAATCCCACATGAATGAAATAAAATACAATTGAATAATATATTTCAATGATGTATTAATTATTAATGTTATTAAAATTAAAAGGTTAATTATATCTTAAAAATAAAATAATTTATCTATATAACAAAAAATTATGCCTCAATGAATGAAAATGTCGAAGAAGTCCCCTAGTTCTTTGAAAATACATAAATAAAAATATATTTAATGGGAGAACCCCATATTTATTTTTAAATCATAATAAAATTATTGAAAATAATTATAACATAAATTGAAGGGTATTTTATACAACACAAAATATTTCTTTGGAATATAGTATATGCTTTAGATAAATAATAAATGAGATGAGAAACTCTTACCTTAAGTCTGACTCAACATATAAATTCTTTAACATCAAAAATAATATGAATATTCCATATATATACATTTTTAAGAATATTTCTGTGGGTTTTTATACAATTTATTTATCTTTTTAAAATTTAATTCTCAATTAATTAATCATTTCACTTTAAGCCTCATGTTTTGATAATATTCAACTTTTGTTCCCAAAATGAATTTGGTTCATTTACTGTTGAAAATGATGTAATTGTTTAATCCTATATATATATATATTTACAATCATGAAATATTTATCATTTTTATGAATAAACTATTATATCAAAACCAATCATGAAATATTGTTATGAAAATTGTACTACATTATGATCATAAATACTGTTGGTTGTACTTAAGCATGAGTAATGTTTCAATATTTCAATGATAATTATGGATGAAGGTAAGTAATATTTTATCTTTTTTTAAAGGCTGTGGCTGAATCCTCATTTTATTATTAAAGGAAATCAAAGACCTCTTTTAACAGCGTACTAGGAGACCTGTTATATATCCCGAAGGCCTAGTGGGCCTGTAGTCCATTACAAAGCTTGTAGGCCCAATTGTTTGGCCTAATTGGCATACTGTGAATAGAAACCCGGCTACTACAGTACTACCGCTGCTATAGTTCCCTTCCGCCGCTATAGTACCCACTAATCTACAGTACCACTGCGGCAACAGTACCACTATAGTACTACTACAGCACCTTTCCCCCAATGGGTTTTTATCCCCCATTTATCATGTAGGATTACGATGAGCTTACCACTAAGACAAAACCCAAATAGAAGTAATATTTTATCATTCATGAATTATAACATTATAATAAATATTATACTATTTCATTAAATATATCAATATATTTATCATCACTGTGATATAGTAATAAAAAATAACA
The DNA here is from genome assembly GCA_963277665.1 of Viscum album. Taxonomy (NCBI): domain Eukaryota; kingdom Viridiplantae; phylum Streptophyta; class Magnoliopsida; order Santalales; family Viscaceae; genus Viscum; species Viscum album. The sequence goes on along the minus strand of OY728148.1, from coordinate 1,423,723,218 downwards.
TCACTTTCTTGGTAGAAGTAGTCCCCAAATACGAACAAACGTTGTTATAATTTATTAGTTTATTAATGAAAATGAGATGTTATCTATTTAAAATGGTAAATATGTACTTCATATAATTATAGCTTCATATATATCCCATTTATTAATTAATATAATCAATATTAATATTCATGTAAAACCTCAATGAAAACTGACTCACATAACTTTTCAAAGAAGTGGTCTATTTTACACATGATAAAAGTAATAATACACCCCACAAAATAGAAATTAAGAAGGTTTATTTTATATAATTACTTAATATGTAAAAATAAGTTACATATATCGTATATATAATTTTTTCAAATCACTCCATCATGTCGTAATAGTTGATGATGCAAAATTAATGACATTGGTTTGCGAGGCAGTAGTCCCCCATTCACATGAAGGATGATTTACTATTTCCTTTCATAGAAATGAAAATAGATATATGTTATAACGTTAAATAAATAATATTTCGTTATTTATAATATATTTATTATTAAATAATCATATTTGGAAAATATTTTAAGTGTGTGTAATAATATATAAAATAAAAACACACTCATATGAATGATGCCTCTTTTTCAGAAAACCCCCCTATATAAGAACCATAATCATTTTGAGAATGAGATTTTTTAATCAAAATAATGGATCTATATTGTTTTTAGTGAATATGGGAATCTATTTCGGTGGTATTTGTTGGATAAAAAAGGGTTGTTTTGGTCTTAATAAGATATGATACACTGTGGCCTTTCATAATTGTGGTTAGTGGAATACATGTATTGTTTGAAAATTAAAATCCACATGTATGTTTATCAGATTCTAAAAGGATCAAAAACATACAATTAAGGATCATAATACATGATAATGTCAAAATAATTCTATAAACTCTATTTTAGGAATTTTTTTAACCATTTTAACCCTTTCCTTTTTAATTCAAGTCACCAGAGAAACTGTTTTTACCTTAACCAATGTTATTCATTTTTACTTTTTGATAAATTAAAAAAGTTACAAAATAATTTTTAACAAATTAGATAAAATAGATTATTCCAATTCAAAATAATTTTTTTCCATTTCACTAAATTCAATTCATAGAAGTGGAAAATTGTAATATTAAGTAAAACATCTGATATGAAGAAAAATTTAGTTTCCAAGAAAAGTATATCGAATGATTTTTTTTTTACTCTATGACCAGCACAAATAATTAAAAGAATTAAATTTAATATTTTGATATATATAATTTAATATTTTCATTTAAATATCTCATTATTATGGTTTTTAAATTAATCGACATAAATAATCTGTATCCACATTAAAACATTTATATAAAAATGAATTTCTAAAACAAAAAAATAAATATACAAAAATATAATAAAAATTTGATTATTAGTAAATTTATCAGGATAAAATTACTAATTAATTAGTATATTAATATAAATGATTTTTAAAAGATAATGATTTTCATATAGAGATTATGGTAGTTTTCTAGATCATTTTGGAAGCTCAAAACAAATCTAGAGGATGATTTAGGCAGTATGCCATTTTTTATAGGTGAAGGCATATCTACTAGTATGGGTGAATGCGCCATTCATAAAAAGTGAATCTCATTCCATTTTCACAAATTCTTTATACCACTAATCTTCTTTTAGCATGCCTTTAGGTGTGGTAGTCATGAAAGGTGGGTTAAATGGAAGTCACCCAGCCTGGGATTAAAATTTAATTTCCTTGGTTCCTTCTTGGATAGAGATATGATAGATGGAGTACATGTTAAGGATAACATGGGTTCTATGATCATGGCATTCAGTTCTTTCTTTGGTGATTGTAATTACATCATTTTATATTCTAGATATCTAGAAACATGTATCACCCCATGGAGGTGCTTTAGTCTTTAAATTTCTAAAGATGAAACTGAATTCACTATCCTGGTTAACCTTGTTCAGAAGTAGGTTGAGGAACCCTAACAACTATCTTACAAAATAATGTATTGCTGATGGATTTATATAAGAAAAATTGTGTCATAAAAATAGGTAGAGAAGGAAACAATTTGTTTGATGAGATATAAAGGAATGTAAGCCTTAGAGAAAGGATAATTATTTACAATAGTTTAGCGTCAAAAACCAATGATTGTAAGCTTGTTATTAGGAACAACTAGCTTGGTCTTCATTAAATTCTTCATAAATGATTTCAGGTATTGTTCTTGATTGTATTATTTCAGTTTTCTTTCTAAACATGAAGTTAATTTTGTGTATTTTTCACTAATCACCGAAAAGCCAATAATTTTCAAAAAAATACAAATATTTAAACATTATAAATTTGTTACAATATTATTTTAAAAATGATTTCATTTTTATAAATTAATTTTTATATAATTTCTCAAAATTATTAATAAAGTATGTATGCAAAGTGATATGAATCAACCCTTTAGAAAAAAATTATTTTTTGAGATTATTTTTTGTTTTTTTCATATTATTCTTCATTTATATTATAATGAATATATAAACATATAATTTATGTTATAAATATGTAAACCTTATAATTTTAATATTTTTGATAGTCATTTTCGTAACCTCCAATTTAATGGAAAAGTTATTACAGTAGACTATAATATGATACATTAATACATGGGAATGCCTGTCAAATATTCTATCGAATATAGCTCCAAAATATTTTATATCCTTGGATGTTACATTCTCACCCATTTAATAAATATTTTCCTATAAATATGAGTATGTACTCTATAATTTTTTGTTTGACATTTCCAAATTAATTTTGTGGAAATAAAATATCATAAAAATGTTAATAAAATACTTGATTTTAGGAATAATTTCAAATAATTCAGGAATTAATTTACCATCAATAAACAAATATATATATATTATGATTACAATTACATCCATTAATCAATTTCCACAAAAAACAAATCTTCTTCACCAGAAGGTGAGAATTGATGATGAATTTTTTAATACCTGGTGAACAAAATATTATATATTAGATGATCATAATAATATAAATGGGGAAAAATATACTTGTGATATGATGAAAATTTAGCAAATAATATATAATTATCAGATGGTAATATAATTCCAAAAATTAATAACCCTTCATATTATGAAATAATACATTAATATAAAAAATTCAATAGTAATACCCAATTTTAAAAATATATAATTTACTATATAAATTACATAATAGCTCAATTAACTAAAATATTAATGAGTTATTTAACTTATAATGATATGATATACCTTTATAATTAAAATATCTAAAATATGGTGAAGCACATATGAAAAAAAATTAATCACTTATTCAATGAATTAATTTTCATTCCCTTGTTTATCTATCTGATAAAAGATATATTCCTATAATTATGTGAATAACCAAGGTCATGTAAACCATAATGGTTTCAAATCCATAATCTTTTTTCCCAAATAAATTTAATGTCATATATCACATTAAACAAAATATTTATATATAATTTAACTTAATAAAGAATATCTTCAAATTTAATTAATCACATTATGATCACATCAATTAAAACATAACAAGTGATTTTTTATGGATTTTTAACATAGGATAAACATTAATCTAGTAATTTTATTAGGTTATCCATAAATATCAAGATAGTTTCACATGAAGACTTCATAATCTCCAAATTTATTTGAACCCTTTATAGAAAGAAACTATAAGAAACCCCAAACCCACACTCAATAATCAAGCACTAAATATATAAACATTTCATTAATGGATTTGATACTGATAAAAGTAAACCAATTTTTTCCATCGAAAACATAAATATATAAAAGAAATATATCTTTACTTACATACCAAGAGTCCTTTTAGGTTTAGAGATTCATTGATTTAGGATAAAATATCACACCAAAAACCCAAGTAATCATGATTGTATTTATACCCATAAACCAATATTTTATTAATTACCAATGAGTCATCATAATCAAAAAATATTAAATAATTTAATAAATAATCCAATAAACAGTATTCTTGATATGGTAGGGGAAAGATAACATAATAACTTTTAGCATAAATTGTAAATAAATAAAAACCAAAGTATTCATAATTTAATATCATTAATGAGAAGAATAAGATCATAGTGGCATTATAAAGTAATCAATTTGAATGATCATAACATTAAAATATTCATAAATATCCATACTAGGGTAATCAATAATTAAATATGGAATAAATATTTATCAAAGTCGATAGTTATAAGAAACCACAATCATGATCCATGTTATTTCAATATTTATTAAGAAACCACTCAAAACCCAATTCCATAGTATTGAATTTTTTTTATTATGATGTAAATTTATCTTCATAATATATTTGAATCATATTTTTTATAAATAACTAGGTACCATTAGATCCACTAGATTTCCCCTCCAATAACTCCACACTAATTTCCTCAAAAAACATTGAACATTACCCAATGTATAGAAGCACTATATGCGTGAACCCATCATATAATCTATATTAATATCACCATTTTAAATACAGGTTGAGACATTTTATAATCTATATTGTGATCCACTAGTTCTTTCTGGGTGAACTCATTATAGAAGCTATACCAAACATGCCTATGATCTATAATGGGGATCAACTATTCACGTAAGTTGTATTAGGATCACATGCTCATAATTTCAATGTAATATTGATGAATTATAAATTTCTAGGGATTCAAAATTCAATCATAACTATAATAAATGTACTTCTATAGAACTATTAACACATAGAAAACAAACAATTTCTATGAAAATCTCATAATCCATCTAAAAAAGAATAATTGTGGTATCAACATAATATATCACAAGTGTTGTGCAATTAACATCAATGGTTGTTGATGATAATTATTGTAAATAACATTTAATGATAATTATCTTAAATCTTTAGGGAATTGAACATTCCACTTTAAGAAGCATTAAATTGTGTCATCCTATATGGAAAATTAATATGAAAGAAAACTTTGAACATTTTTGGAGGAAAATAACTTTCCATTTTGAAAAATATATAGTCTAAAACATTTTCAAAATTAGTGAAATAATTTTGTATAAAAATATCCTTTAATATAAAAAAATTAATCTTTAAAATATTGATTGATCATGATGGTGTAAAAATAAATTCTTAATGTAAATATAAAAAATAAACAATTTTTCCAAACATTGTGTAAAGAGAGTCAATGTTACCTATATAGAAAAAGTAAATAAAATTATATTATTAAAACATTTTTAAAGAGGTTAATAAACCATAGGAAATATATTTTAAAAATAAATTATTATTATAAATGAAAAATTTTGAAAACATTTTATAAATTAAGGATTTGGAATGGAATCATTCTCAATATAATAGAAGATACAAGATCTACAACACATACAATATAATACTGATGTTTTTATATTCAATAATGGAGGAAAATAAAGTATAACATTTCAAAAACATTCAATATAATAATTTATGAACATAAATGATGATTAGAAAATATGATCATATGATTTTCCCCAATGGATCTATGAACATTAAAAATCTAAAAAATAATGAAGATTGTAACATAAAGCCATTTCCACTTGGATAACTCTTCCATAATAAGATCCATTAAATAATCAAATAATCTGAAACATTAAATACCATTAATTTTATTATATTTGTTACATAATATATGAAAATATGTTTTATATAGACCTCATGAAATAAGATAGGTGTATAAAAAGATATTTTTCTAAAAAATGATAGTTTGGGATGAGAAACCCTTACAATAATAATAATATTTGAGTAAATATTAAAAAATATGAATTGATTATGTGTATCAAATATAAATCCAAATAAATAATGATGAAATAAAACTTAAAATAATATAAACCTATTTCTAACATATTCATAGAATTTGAAGGGCATTGAATAAGTAGTTTAACCTATTGAATGGAAATTAAGCTATGAATGTTTTTAACACATGGTAACATTCAATTCAAATAACCTCAAGGAAAAAATTTAAAATAGATACATTAACTACCATGATAAATAATGTATGCATAATATTATATAAATAAATATATGTATATACACTATATAAAATAGATTATGAAAATAAAATTAAATTATTCCACAATGAAGGAATCTTCAGATGATGTTACTCATGAAACAGAGAACCTCATATAGAATTCAGAATCCAAATAATTATTAATACTATAATCATAAATTAAATTCATTGTAAATATATACACCACACAATTAATACATGTTTTAAATATGGAACATGAATCACTGAGTAAAAAGTTTGACGAGAAATCCATACCTTGAGTCTATCACAAACACTATTTATCTTCATAAATAATTACCTTATAATAATTATTTACATTATTAAAAAAATTTATTTTTATTATTTAATTTATTTTACTTAATACATTTTTATTTAAAAAACATCATTAATTATGATTAGGCCACTTGTTGTGATGATATTTAGCGTATCTATACAAAATGACAACTATAAGTTGAGTATGGAAAACGATGTTATATTTCAACATATCCATAAAAATAATCTTGAAATAATTATAATTTATATATATAAATTATAATTTTAAAGACAATTGTGAATGCTGGTTAAGAAAAATGAACTACGTTATGATCATGGAGATGATAGGTTATACATAAGCACGAGTAACGTATAAATTTTACAATGATCATTATGGAAACAAGGATGGTATTATTTTATTTTTCCTGAGTAATTATCATATCATAAATACCATATTAGTTAGTTATATATAAATATAGATATATTCAATATGATTTTTTTAGAAGAGTCACATTGCTTTATGGGGGTGGTAGTCCCCATTTACGAATGAACGATGTTATTATTTTACAGCATTAGGTAAAAAATTATATATTATTTTCTTCTGAATAAAAATATTTTCCTCTATGTAATAATGATATCATTTATTTAACATATACTCATTAACATTAACCCTAAGTGTATAGAGTTATGAAACAGAAAATGAGGTTGTTTTTCAAGGTAGTAGTCTTCCGTAAACTTTACTAATGTTTTCATATAACCCACAAGATATAATGTAAGATGTTGTACATGATATCATAACTTGAATAGTATAAATATGTAATAAATATCATTTATAAATTTTAAACTCAAAATTATAAAAATACTTTATAGCATATAATAGAATAAAAATTATATCGGTCTATATGATGGTAGTCAACCGTACACATGATTAATGATTTCAAATCCAATTGGATGTAATATGAGATAGATTTTGGTTATTTAATTAATAAAATGAAATCTAATTATATGGGGGATACATGTGCACAAGAGACAAACCCAGTTGTTGAGGATGCAACAAGTGCATACAATAGTCATGAGTTCAAAACTGAGTGGAGACATATTTCTGGGTTACTGTAGTAGTACTTTTTTAGGCACTGTAGCATCTATTGTACTGGACACTGTTCTGTACTATAGCAGCTGAAGCTATTCATATTTTTTGGATTTCGGGCCACGGGTTTTGGCCGTAGGTCGTTTAACCCCATTAGGCCTCCCAATGACTTTGGTCTAGTAAGGATTTCATGCCACCTCATGGCCTCTGGGTCACCTCAAGGAGTTCGGAACACCACAAGGCCTTCGGGCCACCTATAATTGTGCCCAAATGATCAGAGAGACTCTACAAGTAAAATATTCCAAATGGGGATTTAGACCACTCATATTCACTCGTGAATAATATAAACAGATTTGTCCGAAATATATGGTATGGAATTTCCATTGGGACTACCCTATGCTTGTACGAGAAGCAAAGCCAAACAGACTTGCTATGGTGGAGAGAAGATATGACGATGAAGAATCATGGAGGAGGAGTTCCATGTATATTATTTATATATTATAAGACCTACATGTCATGTAATAAATAATTCTATGGGCCTTGTATGGGTTCCCCTTCATTCCTTGAATGGGAGGTTATGAAAAATCAATAAACCAATGCAGGCCTTCGGGCTATTCGGGTTATGGGAGATACTGGTGTTATTGTATAATCATAATTTGAAACTAGTTTAATGTGGATTGATATGAAATAAAATAAAAACCCTTCGGTAATAATGAGTCATATTCATTCTAAAACCCCATAATGTATCAACCAACATCCTTAGGAGGGTGGATTAATGATAAAAATAATGGCTCCAGGTTTTGATTGAAGATTATAGATGTTTTTTGTAGTTATAGGATGATTCAAAGATTCTTTATGGATTGAATATTAGATAAGTGGGGTGGAATTATATGGGTTAGGTGACTAACACAGTAGTAATTTTTTAAAATAAAATGTGTTAACCATGTTTTTTCACATGACAAATGTGTCCAAAATGATCCATTATCACACATTAGATATTATAAGGTAGATATATGGTCATTAAAACGATTTTAGAAATTATTTTATGTAACTATATCTCTAATATTTTGTGATTAATACTTGGTAGATCCATATTTACCCTATTTCACAACCCCCTCCAAACAAAGTGTACCCCTCTTGGGCTGGCAATGTGATAATGGAGATGATAACCCCCGAATCCTGCCTCATGTTGGCCCCGAGTTAGAGACAATCACCGAGGGTATAGTAAAAAATAGATGGGAGGCATTACATTTTAGAGAAAACATGTCATAGAAAGATAAGATAGACACCAACCAAATCCATCTCATACTGCATTATAAAAAACCCCATGGGAACATAAGTAAGGTCATCAAGAACTATTAAAACTAAATGTGGAAATCTACAAGTACCCAAAAGAATGTGAAAAAAACAATAACCATGAAGCCCAAACATCTCATGCCACCCCAGGCTAGTAGACACTAGAATGACCTCCCACATTCTCCATGTGATCTGAAAAATAGTATATATATGCATAGGGTGATTATAACAACATACTATATTGTATACTCCCTAGAGCATCTCGTGAAAAAGTAAAGAATGTGCACTAAGTAATAGTGAACAAACAGTGAAATAAACTCATCATGTTAACAAGTATTCTATGTTCCTAACCTCACCATGGATACTCTCACAATGTAACACATACAATAGTATATAATATATTAAATAATATCAAGGGTAACCTGATACTACTATCCCCCTATTTTTCTACTTTTCCCCAATATCACACATCCTAAGCATCTCTATACCAAAGGGTTTTACCACAAACACCTTGGTGATGCAGCACAACATGTGCCTAATTCAACAAAACCACCACATCCACACTATAAAAGTAAGCAAGTGGTTTTTGGCAGCCACCACAACATGCATAACATGTTTCATACATCATGCATTATACCTCAAGTCGTTACATCCGAAATACCGTATATTAATCCTCAAGCTTTCAAAGCCTATACACATTACGCCCATAAAATTCTATATAAAACTATATCAAGAATATTTATTTGGGTATAACTGCAAGCCATTATAGCCATCAACACACATATATGGAGAAAATTAACAGATATTACTACCATAAAAAGAAACATCAGAGAAAAAAGAGTGGGTCTAGAGGGGGCAGTTAGCCATCCATACATTCACCAGAATGTTGTGGAAAACACCATCCAGGGCTCAGAATCTCTAGGGTGCCATTTTCCCTAATTTATGTGGTGGAGTAGCATATAGAATCAGAAAATGTACAGAATATATTATATCTCACAACCACACTATGGGAAAAACCATGTCATAGACTCAACTATAGTGAACGTCTCTCGGACTCCTGGATGCCACTTCTAAGAATAAGTTTCTTATATTAACATAACCAATTAAAGAGCCTTAATACAATACATCATTTACTTTTTATCATTTGCAGTTTTCATTAATTAATTAATTAACAATCAATAATTTCCACCTTATATTTCATTAGCATCACACCTAATGTTCATTGTTCCTTCAAATTACTACCTCATCATTTGTGCCCCTATATGCCCGAACCTCATTTTTTAACATCATTTGTTCAATTATTTATTTACAAACATAATTTCCCATATTCCAAGGAATTATAGAAAAACATTCTTTGATACTAAACAATAGGGGGATCAACACGTTGAGTAAATGAACTACCTGTTGAGACATTTAATCCTAAATCATGAGAATAGACACATAATCCCTTGAAAAGGTAATCAAAGAATGAACGTGGAATACCCCATATATCTTTTTCCCTTTTAATAGAAGGGTAAGCAATACCAGTATCCTTGAATAGTGGGAAATGTAAAGATGATATGTAACCAACAGGAATCCTCGAGAATCAAAACATTCACATCCAACGTGTTTCATCATCCCAGGTGTCCTTCCCAAAACCCATATGAATAAAATGACGCATCTCACCACTCGAGGAGTCAGCTTCTACCACAACCAATAGGCCTCACTGCCCCCATATATCGTAACATCCTTCCAGGATCACATCATAACAGAAACAGTAGTAAAACAACCTTCATTTCAATTTGGTTCTTGACCCATGAACAAGGAAGAGGGTTACTTAGAACCATATAAGAAATTATCCATTATCAATAAATTAGTTCTTTAGTCCATATTCAATTAATCGATTTATTATTCATATGTTACAACTTCATGAAGCCTAAAAAATAAGCTATCACAAATTGATTAATCATGCTTACAACATCAATTTTATTAATATCAAATTATAGCTACAACAGTTAGATTTGTTCAGATTCCTCTTTATCTTTAGCCAAAAATTAATGAATTAATTCTAGATTTATGTTGATTTCCAATTTCCATCAATAAAGAAAAGCTAAACAAATAATTCTTGGATATCACGCTATATAGAAAAATAAGAGGAAATAGCATATGAACGGTATCAATTTATTTATCTTGTTCAAATATTTTTTATTATATTTCTATTGTGATTCAAAGAATAAAACATGGTAACTCTATAGTTTCATATAAAATAAAAGAGAAGAAATGAATACCCTTCCTTAAATGGTTCTTGATGATCTATATAGGAGAACGAGCCACACAACAGGTTACAATCTGCTCCCCCCATGACTACTGTATCCAACTGAAGAGGCAGAGACACCCGCACACTGGTCAACAACCAATAAAATCTCATTAGAAACATGGAGATAAAATTCCATAAATAGTGAATGAGATGTAGAAGGATATGAAACCAAAAGAATGATAATATATCACACCTTATATCAAATATTGATCAATACTGCTTGGTTGCATTGAAATAGAGGGAAAAATCCATGTAAGGATGATTGATTACAGAACTCCTACGTGATGGTTTGAAAGGTTAAAGCATCTCACAGCTGATAACAATGAGGAAGAACTATGAATGAAGATATCTCATCCCATTAGAATATTTAACATAGTAGTGGTTTAAGATATGTTGGATTTTCTATTAAATGCGGATCACAATAAACCATTTGCTGTGACCAAGTAAATGCATCCCGAGACATTAGAAAAATTAATATAGGATATCTGGCCTTTGAATCTTCTTTATTGAGATTAAAATGAGGCTTTAAATGCATTTTATATCAATGTAAATGTCGATGGGGAGAAACTATAAGAAGCTGAAAAAACTATTCATGAGAACAAAATTTGGAAAAATAAATATTGGATACGGTTGGAACTCACCTTTCTAGAAACATTATTCCTGAACTAGAAATTTTCAAAAGGAAAGAGGCTACTTTTGGAACCTCACCATTCAAGAAACATTGCTCATGAACTCCAAATTTTTTAATAGAATGAGTCTACAGTTGGATACTCACCATTATGGAAACACTGTTCATGAACTCAAAATATGGCAAAGGAAAGTGGATATAATTGGAACCTCGCCATTCTAGAAATACCATTCATGAACTCAAAATTTGGTTATGGAAAAAGGAAACCGTCCAAACCTCACCGTTCTAGAAACACAGTTAATGATCTCATAATTTTTCAAAGGAAACTGGATATTGTTGGAACCTCGCCGTTTGGTAAACAATTTTCATGAACTCAAATTTTGGAAAAGGAAAGAGGCTACCGTTAGAACCTTACCATTATAGAAGCACTATTCATGAACTCCAAAACTAACAAAGGAAAGGGGATACTATTGGAACCTCACCTTTCTGGTAACACAATTCATGAACTCAATATTTGGTAAAGGAAAAAGGCTACTGTTGACATTGTTCACATAAGGTTACCGTTCCACTATTCCCATAATTCTTCCGACAACATTGATCACATAAGGTTACCGTTGCACTATTTACATAAGGCTACCAATGACATTGGTCACATAAGGATACCATTTCACTATTCACATAAGGCAACTGATGACACTATACACATAAGGTAACCGTTGCACTATTCAAATAAGGCTATCGATGAAACTATTGTGACAAAGTTACCATTGTACTATTCACATAAGAATGATGATTAAACTGTTCACATAACGTTACCATTTCATTGTTCACATAAGACTACATATTACACTGTTCACATAAGGTTACCGTTTCACTATAAATATAAGGATACTGATGACACTATTCACATAAGTTTATAGTTTCACTTTTCACATAAGGCAACCAATGACACACTTAACATAAGGATACCATTACACTTTTCATATAAGGCTACTGATATCACTGTTCACATAAGGTCACCGTTTCATTTTTAACATAAGCGTACTGATGAAACTATTTACAAAAGACTATCGTTGCAATATTCACAGAACTGAGAATTTGGAAATGTGTTGGGGATAAGTCACCCTGACCTCCTAGAATACCCAGACACCAGATTTTTGCAATGGATTGGAATAGAGAGGTCCAAGACATGACATCAGATACCTCTCAAAATATTCTCATCATTGATAATTCAAATCCAACCTAAAAAGGAACATAAAATATTTTTGAACAACCACCGATAAAGATACCTCTCAAAAGAGAGAAAGAAACAAGAAACAAAATATAAAATACATCTCATAAACACTGAGGATCTATAACCACAAAGGGAACAACGTTACATGAAAATAGTTAAACATCAATCAATAGTGGTTACTTAGCATATATCTTTTCTCACGTAGCTAGGTATACACCTCCATGCCACCATGTTTCCACAATACATGAACCAAGGGGATCGAATGAACACGAAACACCTTCTATTTGTGGTCATGGATCTCAAAAGGTCAATCCTTAAAGGTTGTATCATCATCAACATCGAACACTCTCCAATTGATGATGTGAGAGTAATCATGAAGATAACAATGAAGCTGTCACAGATGAAAACATAATTTATTCAACTCATATGAATGGAATGTTCTACTCGATACGCCACAACTCCAAAATTAGCTAACACCTCAAAATGACCAAAAACTAGGGAGAAATCTTACTCCCAAGACCAAAACATCCTTTCGCATGTTAGGGTGTCACCTTCAGAAACACGTGATTCCAAAAATCAAACTCTAGGGGTATCTTATTCCGACCGGCATATTATTATTGAAGATCATGCACTGTCTTCATACACTCACAAATCAAAATAGCCATCTTATTTGTATTCTTCCGATGTTCCTGTCTGAGAATCGATGACTATGTGATCCCAGTCTAGCAGAACGGAGAACAACAAGGTCAACCAATCATCGCATCAAACTGTGTCATACCGATTGTAGAGTGAAAAAATATTGTTGTATGAAAACTCTACTATGGGTAAGTTCCTCATCCATGATCCTCGAAAATCTAGGACACTAGAGCGTATAAGGTCTTCAAGAGTCTTGATGGTCCACTCTGTTTTACCATCCATCTAATGATGGAAAGTAATGATAAGGCATATTTGTGAACCAAAACATGTCGGAGACCTCTCTACACCATTGAGTTAAAATGAGGATCTCAATACGATGATATCAACCTTGGGAATCCATGTTGTCTAACCTTATTTTCTAGATACTTCCCCGAATAAAATTACATAGATCATGACTCCTTGATTTATATAAAGTTGGTTGATTTTGTTAAATGATCCACTGCCACCCATATATAATCATGTACTCCCTATGATCATGGTAAACAAGTTAAAATGACCAATGATATTTCCACCCACTTCCATTGAGGAACATCTAACCCCTGGATCATACCACTTGGAACACAGTTCTCAGCCTTCACCTCTGGGCGGACCAAACATCAACATGCAAACTCCTCAACTGCACACTTCATCCCAGGCATCCAAAATAGACTCTTCATTGTTTGATTAATATTTGTCACTCTAGGATGCACCTATAATTGAATACTATTAAATTAACTGAGGTTTGTATCATGCATCATCAAAGGAACAAATATACTTTTATGATACAACAGTCTATATTGTTCATCCTCAAACCAACCATCAAGGGCCTCGCCACATGCAACTCAGTCTCTCCAGACCATCACCTCCAGATCCCTCAATTGGGACACTTCCACCTGATGCACAAGTGATGACTGCACTATCATCTTAAAAAGACAACCACTTCCCTCAAATTCTCCCATATAATGAATTAATGCTTAAAATTCTTCTATTACTCCATATGAGTCACCAGATTCACACACCGCATCACTACATGACTTCCGACTCAGCGCAGTAGCTACAAAATCCCCCTTTCCAGGTGTATATTATATTTCAAAGTCTAATTGTTATAAGTAATCCATCCACCGAAATTGTCACAAGTTTAAGTCGCATTTGGTGAAAACATATTTCAATCTCTTATGATCAGTGAAATCCAAAATGCACTCTTCAATGAGGTAATGCCTCTGAAACATTAGAGAAAATGCCTCAGATAACCACTCATTATCTTGGGTGGAATATTTATATTCATTGGGATACAACAACAATGACCCATAAGAAAAAAATGAACTTTTCTGTATCAAAACACAACCTAAACACATATGCGAAGCATTGCAGAAAACATCAAACTAAACTCCCTATGATGGATGAAGAATAACATGAGCACTTACTAACATCTCATATAGATACTCAAACGTAGCTAGACACTGATCAATCTATATGATTATAGGATCCTTCCTAGTCAATGAAGTCATTGGAGTCGCAAATTGAGATAAATCGGTTACGAACCCCCTATAAAATCCTATGAGACCATTCAATATTCACTCCTATAACACTATCTAGGGAGCTTCCCAAGACATAAATTATTATATATTCTATGGATCCATAGCTACTCCCTGATAGGACATAACAGTCCCCATGAAATGTACTTCTTGATCCGAAAAATCATAGTCAGACAACGTCCCAAACAGGTGATGTTTACGAAGAACTCCCCAAACGGCGTGTAGATAATCTGCATACTCCTCCTTAGACATGGATTACACAATTATTTATTTGATGAAAACCACCTTGATTATGTCGAGGAACTCGTGGAATAAAGAGTTCCTCAATCTCATGAACATTATTGGAGTATTTTTCATGCCAAATGAAATTAAAATGAACTCATTTTGTTCATAACGACAACAGAAAGCAGTCTTCGGCATACCATCATCATTTACACGCATCTGATGATATCCTGAACACAATCCGATCATTTATAACCAATATGTACAATTTAATTGATCAATACATCATCAATCCATATATGAGGATTTCAATTCATCACTCTCAGTTTTTTAAAGTGATTATAATTGACACACAATAGAAAACTGCCCTCAACCATTTTCATGAACAAAAATCATTCACCCCACAGTGATACGCTTGACCGAACAAATCCACACTATTTCTGACCAGAAAGAAATATATGTAGCTCTCGTAACATAGAACGAGTTATCCTATATGGATACGTAGAGATAAGAATCGCTCCTAGTTGTAGCTCGATCCAAAACTCAATCTATTGTCAAAGGGGTAATGCTACAACCTCTTCTAGAATGACATCAGTGTACTCTTCTATGACCCTAGGAAACACCATCTGGTGATCCTCTGAAGAACACACCATTATCTCATCCACCCTGGATGATAAAAAAATAACACACCTCTAACCCATCTGAGGGTCTCACTCACCAATGAACACTGCTGGCTCTCCATATGCATCAAAGAACACAACCTGACTTTTAAAGCAATCCACAATATCTAACACTGAATAAAACCAATCCATGATGTGGATGACATCATATTTTTGTATTTTAAAACTTAGGAAATCACCCCAAGAGCGTTGATTCACTATCACTAGCTCACAGTCTCTACATACGTCAAAAAAGTCATCTCATCCTCCAACTGGATAAGGGTAGGTCATATGAACTAGTGTGTATCTACTAAGTCAAACAAGGAATATACCAATGTTCAAAACAATCATAGTTTACCTTGAATGATTTCTAGCTCACCTGGAGGTGGAAACGCTAAATCATGAAGCCTACCATCACTCCTCGATGACCTTGATGACCCTGATGACAAACAAAAACCTGGTTTCACTCTCCTCTCTGAGGATGGGGAGCATCATTGGGCTATCATCTACTAACCCCATCTACCTTATGCTGATCTAATGAGGGTGAAACTTTCTGTTGCTGCCTCAACTAGAACTACCTCAATGGAGGAACCTAGAGAGGAACACCTGGTGCACAATAACTGATCTAAAATATAGGTAATTCACACTGCCGATGACCTTGAAAACCACAAGAAAAACAAGCTCATGATCCCTTAGCATAGGCCTGAGAACTCGTGCCCCTAGAAAAACGAGATGCAAACGACTAGGGCCTAACCCCGACTGAAAGGAAACTCTTCTGTCCTAAAAACTGGGAACCCCATACCACTGCTCTCCTTCACGAGGAATCATGAAAACTCCACGATAGTAATGATCAGGTTATGTCCAATGTCCCCTTGATACCTCTACCCATTCCCACACCACATTATTTGACTTCCTCATAAATTGGGTGACATGGAACTGGATATCTGGACACACAGCCTCCCCAAAATGCCTCGACCTGGCCTCCTCATCTGGATTTAGGTTAGAAGCATACTAAAAAAGTTTCATGAAACAGATTCCAAACACATTCTATCTAGATCTCCCATGTATTAGGGTAATAATCTTCTCGTGAATGGATGTCTTTGTGGTCGATGAAAGAAAATCGACACTAAACGTGTCTCCAAACACCTCTCATTAGATCACTAACTCCTCGAAATACCTGAGGAACAAGAACCACCACTGGCTCGCTGCTCCACACAGCATCGTCACATCCATGGACACCTAGTGCTCCTTCCGATCTCGGATCAAATTGAAGCTTATCTAGACCTCCCCTACCTGTCTTCTGTTACAGCCTCTTATACAGATCCCTCGTACACTTGTATACTCTAGCACTGAAAGTTTCACTATGTCCCCCTCCAAGTGTTGTTGTCGTCATCCTCTACCCTACAGTGAGTTTCTGGCATAACCTGCTGGAAATCTTCTATGTTATATTTGCTAGGACTTCGACCTACAACAATAAATTTAAAATAAAAAATATGATATGCTCCTAAATCGAGAAGAAAGAATACTAAACATTAATTAAATAATTTTTTATTTTTTTTCATTTTAGGTTAATTGATCCCAAGGTCTACCAATTCAAACACAGGCAAAATGAATAATAAAGAATGATCCTTTTCAAGGACTCTACCAAGAAACTAGTATCTCCTCATTTAGTATCCATTGTTAACATAATGGTATGTGCATCAGATCATAGGAGGCCCTAAATGTATATGTCTTAGCTAGCCTCTAGTGTTTACATCACTTGCTAAACATGATTTACCCTGTTTCCCAACCAACCAATGCAACCTCACCTGTGAATAACACAAAACTCCTTCCTATCCCACATACAGACCACTGATCCTCTATGTCACAATCCCCTACCTAAAATGTTTATCCCTCCGGGGTGGCAATGTGAGAATGGATATAATGACCCCCAGTCCTGCTTTCAGTAGGCCCCGAGTTGGCTACTAGCACCTAGGTTATAGTAAACACATAGATGGGAGTCATTACACTCTAAGAGAACACATGAAAAAAAGAGTGATAAGATAGAAACCAACCAACTACAACTCAATATGAAATATAAAATAAATTACATGTTCACATATGTAATTTCATGAAAAAACTACAACAGAAATGGAAAATCTCAAAGTGCCCAAATGAAAGTGAAAACAATAGTTACCATGAAACACAAATAGCTCCTCCCCCCCCAATCTTGTAGAAGACATCTTCATCTCCAACCTACTCAAAGTGTCTTGAAAATAGATTATATATACATTAGGTGAGTATAATAGTATACTCAGTAGGATCCTCCTCGGAGCCTCTTCTAAAAAATTAAAGAAAGCATGCTATAGAACAGTAAAAAACAAGTTATAATAACTTGTCACCTAAACAGGTATTATAAGTTCTCACCCTCACCACATCTAATCTCATCGAGTAATGTATAAAAGTGTATATAATATAATAAATAATATCATGGGTACCGTGCAACTGCTTCCCCCTTGGTTTGCTTCTTTTACCCAACATCGCACATCCTATGCATCTTTCTTCAAAATGCTTGCTCATAGGCACCTGGGAAAATTACCACAATATGAAACTCTTTCAACAAAACCACCACTTCCATGAATTAAAAATAACTAGTTAGTTTCTGGGATCCACCATAGCTCTCATATCGTGTATCATACATCAAAAATTATACCTCAAGCAATTACAGCCCACTCATCGAGTTAGAGTCCTCAAGCAGTCATAACCTTTAAAAATTATCCCTATTGTTGTTAATATAAATATTTATCCATAATTTAGGCGTCTGAATAACCAAAATCCAATATAGACATCTACAGACATATATTGGGGAAAAATAACAGATGTGCCTAAGAACAAAATTAACTACCCAGAGAAGAGAGCGGGGCCAAAGGGGGGTAGTCAGCAATTCATCCTCCTACCAGAATGTTGTGGAAAACACCCCCACCCCCAATCATAGAATCCATGGGTTCTCAATGTCCCTAACTAACTGGGTGGTGTAGTGTATTGAATCACAAAAATTACAGAAGATATTATTCCTCACAGCCGCACTATGGGAATACCATAGTCTTAGACTCAACTATAGCTACCATTTCTTGGAAACTCAGTTTCCACTTCATAGACATGGTATCCTATTAGAACACAACCATTTAAAGATATTTAATACATTTATTCATTACCTTATTTTTGATTCACTTTAAATTAATGAATTAATTAAACATCAATTATTTTTCCATTATATTTCATTAGCATCACACACAATGTTCACTGTTCCTTAAATTACAAGATCAGCATTGTGCCCCAACAAACTCCAACACCAGGGGTTAACATCATTTATTCAATTATTTATTTACTACATTACATTCCCATTTTCATTGGAATTCTAGAAGAACATTCTATCCTACTAAACACACTGGGGCACAACCTATTCAGTAGAAGAACTTCATGTAGAGACATCGCTGCCTATTATAAGATCATAGACCATTCCTCCATTTAGATGATAAACACATAAATCATGTGGCTTACCCCACACATCATCGCCCCTTTCAGAAGAAAGGTAAGAAAGACCAGCTGGCTTGATCGGTGGGGAATGTAAAGTTGTTAATCAACCAACAAGAATCAGTAAGAATCCAAAAATTCACATCAATTCCTTTTAACATCCCAATTATCCTACCTGATACCCACATGGATAAAACGATGCATCTCACCACTCTAGAGGTCTATTGCTTCCACAACCAATTGGCCTCCCTAACCCCACATATCACAATAGACATCCAGGCTCACATAAAAAGACATGAAGTAGGAAAACAACAATTATATCAACTGGGATATTGGCCCTTAAACAAAAAAGAGTGTAACTCAGAACCTAATAAGGAATTATATTTGATCAAACAAATAGTTCTTTAATCCATATTGACTTAATAAATTTATTATTCATAGTTTACAACATTACGAAACCTAAAAAAAGCTACCAAAAATTGACTAAACATGCTAAATGTATCAATTTGATTAAATTCAAATTACATCAACAACAATCAGATTCATTAACATGCCACTTTATCTTTATCCAAATAATTATCAATTAATCACAGATTTTTTTCATTTCCGATTTCCATCAAGAATGAAAAGACACACAAAAAATCATAGATATCACATTATCTTGAAAAAAAAGAGGCCATAACATAAGACCAGTACCAATTTATTTATCCTGTTAAAATATTTTTTATTCCCTTTCCATTGTGATCCTGTTGGAAAAAACATTAAAATTCTACAGTTTCATATAATAGAAAATAGAAGAAAGGAATCCCCTACCTCAAACAGTCATTGGTGTTCTTTATACAAGAACGAGAAAAAAATGTTGCGATCACCTCCCCATGTGACAATTGTATATACCCGAGGATGTTGTGACTCCACCACACCAATCAATGCCCAAGAAAAGCCAATTAGGAATATTGAGATAGATTTCCATAAAAGGGAAAGGATAATAAAAAGTGGATTAACCCAAAATAATGAATATAGATCATAACTTATATCGATGATTGTTCGATACTGCTTGGTTACATCAAAAGAGAGGGGAACCAATCCAAGGAGGAATGTTTTAATGAAAAACTCCTATAGGATTGAATGGAAGGTTCAAGCATCTCATGGATGAGAACAAGGAGGACGAACTAGGGAGTAATATTTATCGTCCCTTTAGAAGATTTAACCATGTTGCAGTTTAAGATACTCTAGATTTTCCATTAAAAGTTGATGACATTAAACCATGTGGTTTGACCAAGTAAAAGAATCCCGGGCCTTATGAAAAATTAATATAGGAGTAATGGCCATTGAATCATCTTTATATTCTTTAAAGTGATGCTTTTAAATTCATTTGACATCAATGGAAACATCACAGGGGAGAAACTGTAGGATGTTCGAAACACTGTTCACAAACATGAAATTTTGAAAAGGAAATAGAGGATATTGTTAGACATCACAATTCTAGAAACATTGTTCATGAACCTGAAATTTAGAAAAGGAAAGAGGCTACTATTGGAACCCCAATATTATAGAAACTATTTTCATGGAAAGATAATTTGGAAAACAAAAGAGGATACCATTAGAACTTCACCATTCTCGAAACATTGTTCATGAACTCAAAATATGGACAATGAAAGAATGTTTCATTAGAACCCATCCATTAAGGAAACACTGTTCACAGACTCAACATTTTGAAAAGGAAAGAGGCTACCGTTGGAACCTCACCGTTCGGGAAACACTATTCAGAACTAAAAATTTAGAAAGGGAAAGAGGCTACAGTTGGAAGCTCATTATTCTAGAAACACTGTTCATGAACTCAAAATTTGAAAAAGGAAAGAGGCTACTGTTGGAACCCCACTATTATGGAAACAATGTTCTTGAAATCAATATTTGTAAAATGGTAAAGGATACCATTTGACACTGTTCACATAAGGATACCGGTGCACTGTTCAAA
The DNA here is from genome assembly GCA_963277665.1 of Viscum album. Taxonomy (NCBI): domain Eukaryota; kingdom Viridiplantae; phylum Streptophyta; class Magnoliopsida; order Santalales; family Viscaceae; genus Viscum; species Viscum album. Next base: position 1,423,701,782 of record OY728148.1, on the reverse strand, counting down.
TAAGGCTACCGATGACACTATTCACATAAGGATACCATTGCACTGTTGACATAATGCTATAGATGACACTGTTCACATAAGGTTATCATTTCACTATTCACATATGGCTACCGATGAAATTGTTCACATACGGTTACTGTTGCACTACTCAAATAAGGATATTGATGGCCCTGTTCACATATGGTTGTCATTGTACTATTCACATTAGCCTACCGACGACACTATTCACATATGGATACTGTTGCACAGTTCACATAAGGCTACTGATGAAACTGTTCACATAAGGTTACCATTGCACAGTTCATATAAGGCTACCGATGACACTATTCACATATGGTTACCGGTGAACTAATCATATAAGGCTAAAGATGACGTTGTTAACATATGGTCACCACATCACAGTTCACATAAGGCTACTAATGAAACTATTCACATAACAGTATCATTTCACAATTCATATAATCTTACAGATGACATTGTTCAGATAAGGCTACAGTTTCACTATTCAACAAACTGGAAATTTGGAAAAGTGTTGGGGATAAGTCTTCATGACCTCCCAGAACACCTCAGACACCAGATTTTTGCAATGAAATTGACTTGAGAGGTCCGAGAAATTACACCCTAAATATGAAATTTAAATTTAATATTTTTATAATTAATTATAATTGTAATTAATTAGAAATTAATATATATTTTAAATTATTATGGTTTCAAATGTGGAATCTATTTCCCAAAAATCAATTTACATAACATGATATTTTTTATTGAAACTAAACCTGCTTTCCTTATGAATATGTGGGTTTTCTAAAAGAGTATTTTTCATGCAAAATATGATTTTATATTGACTTTATTACTAGTAACAGTAATTATATGAATTTTAATTAATATTTGATATAATTGTTTTAAATATCTTTTCAATTTTGGTTTTTATTTAAATATAATGGAAAAAAATTTGGGGGTTAAAAAAATTTATTATAAATATTTTTTAAACCAAAAAACTAAAAATATAATAACATAAATTATATATTTTATTTAAAATAAATTAAATGGGAAGAATATAAATATAGAATACTTATTTTATTCAAATTAGATTTAATTCTGTGATTTTATACCCTAACTCAGGATTCACTTCCATTCCACCCCTACAACCCTTATTATGTGATTGGATGAACCAAGCTTCCCTATTACTATTCTACTTAAATTATTGGTTGTTGTTTGTGGATCAACACCATGTGTATGTCTAATTCTCCTCTAACTTCACTTTTATGGATTAATGTTTGTAGTTTGTTTTATCTCCTTACGAAGACCAAAAACCCTACTTTTCTTGTGAAATATAGGTAAGGGATTATTGTGGTGTTTGAATACGGATCCAGGGACATGATTAAGAGTGATCTCATCATTGGATTTAAGTAAGGTGGTCAATGAGTATTACCCCATAGTTTTATTTAAGATTTGTGCATGAATGTTTGCATTCTCCTTTTTCCAAATTGTGTTATTGGTTTTTTAATATATTTTATTAAAAATTGTTGTCTATCTGAGCAATTTAAACCCTCGTGATGCTCATGGGATCCGTAGATAATGACTTGAAAATTTTAGAGCCACCCTAGGGAGTTTCCAGAAATTCCAGACCATGATAGTGTTAGGGTTTAATGAAGGATTGATGAGTAAAGTGTAAATCCTCTGTAGAACATGTTTTAATGATTTATTATGTTGTAAATTGAATTTTGATAGATATTACTAGGGTGATAAGGGAATATGTGGTTGTAGAAATTAAATGATAATTGTCAATTTGGTTGAAATATATTATTTCATTTTTTTTAAGAATTTAGGATAGAAATTCCTAAAAGGATTTGTGCACATTAAATGGAGAACAAGAATCCAGGTAATGGAAAGAGAAATTTTTAATATGTTCATTTAATGTAATAAGGTAATGGATGAATATTTTGAGTGGTATATTAAATTGAAAGTATGTGGTAAACCAAAATGGTTAAATATAATAAGTTATTCTGTTAGGAATTTGAGAAATGTGTGTGAAATGATGAGTGGGTAAATGATTGTAAAATAATTGAAGGGCTAAATGGGTTAATGTATGGTCATTGATGTATATTTTCTATGTTATAGAGGTCATTAAATATACATAAAGGGTTATGTCATGATAAAGGGAATTTGGATAAATGGTTATGAATTCTAATTTGTAAATTTATTAATGTGTAATGGAAATGTATTGATTTCCATGTTATTTGTTATGTATTGTGATCTCCAATGGAATTGATATAATTGGTTGTGTTATGGTATGGTTATGGTTACTTGAAAAATAATAATGTGGGCATGGCTTGGTAGAGTGGGGTATTAACATGAGGTTCTACAACTATAGGGTGAGTCAGATTGTGGCTCCAAACTCCACCCCACAGCTACATGTATTAGGATAGGGGACATAGTATCTATTCCCCTAGAGGTTCCCTTCCACTCCAACAAAGGCATTGAGGTGAGGATAATGTGTTTATGAGATATTTTTAGCCATTGTGAGATATGAAATTGACTTATTTCACCTATTTATAGTGAATAATTTCCTTTGACCCATTTTGAGATTATGTATTTGCCTAATCACAAGAATATGTCCTTAAAATGGAATATGTAGTAAAATTGGTATAATAAATGGAATTGGAATAAATACTAGTCATAAATTAAATGAACCGTTTTATCTAAGGTCAGCTAAACTGTCCCTTGTCTACTTACCATTTATTTTTTACATTCATGAACTATCTATTAGATTGGATATTTTGTAAACACCGTTGGGGGTTTCCTATGGAGTTTTGTACTAAAACCCTTCTCAGGCCGTTGTTGGGTACCCGAGCATATTCATTGGTCATAGGTTAGTACAATGGAAAAGGCCATTCACTATTATTTTGAGTTGTGCTCAAAATGTACATGGATAATGATCCGAATGTATTGTCGAGACCCATTTGGGTATTTAGCTGTTTTTCCAATTTTGATTTTTGTTCACTTTTCACTACCAGTATGTCATGACCTTTTTAATTTTTAATTATGGTTTAAACCTAGTTACGAGATGTTTGATATGTACGTTATATGAATTTTGTACTATTCTTCTATTTATATTATGTTATTTTAAGGATTACTCTAGTAAAGTTCTTATAGTATCCCCACATGACTCATTATACTATTACCTCTAGTCAGCAACCACTGGTGTATTGGGAGGTGTGCTTGATGTCATGTGACGACTTTGATTGGGACACTAGTTTAGTGGAATCCAGGTTTGGGACAATACAATGGTGGAGGTGTTGAACGTTTTTCAATATATTTAGTATTAATCTTTTTTATGTTTCTTTAATGAAATATAATTTTAAAAAAAAAATAAAAAATTAAAAAACAAGAAAAGGTCACACACACATTATATCTATGAAACAAATTGATTTTTTATATCAGAAATCTCTATGTAAGCATGTTAAATGTCAGTATGTTTTTAACCTTGGTGGATTATTTTTTGTTTAAATGGTGTTTTTTCAATTTAATGTTTGACTATATGTTTCTGAAAACATTGGTATTTTGAAACTATTCATTGTGTGATGTTTTTTGAAAATTATGTCATTTAATTTCTCCACTCAACTTTGCACAAAATATGTTATTTTGAATTTTTCATACCCAATTGATGGCATATTCAATTCATGGAATTTTCCTAAAAAATGATATAGTCTTTCCAAACATTATCTCTATTTTTATAAATTTCAAAACATCACCAGATTTACCTAAGTGTGTGTACCTTATGTCTAACTATTTTATGACTTTAGAAATATCAAAATTGAAACAAAAACAAATTAATAGGGGGTGATGAATTTTTTAAAAAATGGTATATCTATGTTGGTGCTATACGGTTAAATTTATGATAATTCTTCAATCAGTGGTTTATTGAATGTGATTGAAAATGTTTTTGAATATTTTTATTAAAATTAAATTAATTATGAAAAATAAATACTTACTTATGCTTAATATTTTTTACTATTAGTGTAGGTGAAAGATTAAAATTATAAAAGAACACACACGTGGGGGATTTATGTCATAGTGGACTCAAAAGTTGTTTTAATATAAATACTATCATTTCTCTCCAAATATATAATTTTGATAAATTTTATGAAAGAAAAAAATTATTTTTTGAAATTTTATTTTATGCTCATATTACAATAGTGGTTCATAAAATTTCAATATGAATCATTTCAAATATTACATGATATAAGATTTTTCTTGAGGGTAGAAAAGGGTAAGTGTGGGGGTGGTTGATAAATCCAGATTTTAATTAAAATTATTTATTCATATAGAATTGGGAAATTGAATATTAATGATTTTTTCTAAAAATTTGGATATATTTATAATTTATACATTTAATTTTGATTTCAATAATTGGAAGATGGGAAATGAACATTCAAGTAGTGATGAGATGGATTTTATAAATTGTCCCCAACCTCACAATTATGATCATAAGAGTGTCATCCAAATGTGGAATGAGTAAGATATATAGAGATGTTTTTGAAAAAAAATATGTTTAATTAATTCATTTATCAAGATATATAGTTCTTGATGGAACAAAATTAAAAATACAACTATAGGTATAATAAATATTTGATGCAGAATTCCATGTGTTCCCTTAATTAAATTTAAATGATTTTCCTTAAAACTCTATTTATTTTAGTATTTCACTCTGGGAAAGGGTGGTTCAAGGTATTTTAAATGGTTTGTATTAATCATGTGGTTCCATTTCACTCTCTATCCTTTTGACATAATGAATACTTTTATAACGGATATATTTCTAGAAGTCATTCTTATCCCATAAATAATTTGGGTTTCAATGTTTATATGCTAAAATAAGTGTTTTTATTCAATAAAATATAAATATTCTTTTATTTCTTATTTTCATTATTTAGTAATGGAATATTATATTGGTAATGATATTTAATTTTAACCATTCCATCATTTTTATTTTTATATTATCTCGATAATGGAAAATATTTCCCTACGAGCATAATTTTTTTAGGATTTATCAAACATATAGAACTTCATTAATAATTTATTATACATGTACTAAAATTATTTGTTAATATAAAAATGAATTAATTTAGAATCTAATGTATCTATCACTTGAGTGATTCACACTTGAAAAAAAAGGTCGATCAAGTAGAATTTGTGGTAGACAAACTATAGCCATCAATGATAATCACGTTGTGATCAACTCGTAGGGTTAGATTATCTTCAAAAACCTCAATAAATTATAATTTATATAATTAAAGAGTTTTAAAAAATAATAAATAATTATATTATTTCATTTTGAATACATGAAATGTAGTGTTAAACAATTGAAAATCCCAAATATTGGTTATGATATGTGGTCTTATTTTCATCTAGAGGATTTAGGGTTAACAATTTATAGTACAATAATTTAATATAATTTATCATAATAAATTATTTTTAATGATTTATTTAGTGTTTGGTTGGATTTATCAAAATAACACATTTTTTTAATTTCAATTATTTTTTTCTCAAATAGTTTCTCTGTCTTGAAATGTTTTCCATGGTTATTTTGGGTAAATATCCAAAAAATTACAACCGAATTTTTCAATAAAAATATACTTATTTTCATTTATTTTTCAAAATTATTTTGTAATTATTAACTCACTCTAGTGACATGATAACTACCTTGGTCAGTCGATGTACAAAACATAATAAATATCAAAAATATTTTGATAGATATTGAATAAAAACATCATATTTAAAATCTTCGTTCCCGTAAAAACCATAAGATCCAAAAATTTATTTCTTAAAAATTATGTGGTTTATAAGAATGAATAAAATTTATCTATTTGTTTTAAATTATCTACTATTTTAAACAAATGAATGGTAACATTACAAGGACAATAATAACTTTTGATAAGACTCACTAAATCATCATCAAATATATATATAATCAAATATTAAATTTGTTTATCCTTATAATATTATATTTTTGATTTATTTTTCAATTTCTACCAAAAAAGGAAATTTTTATCACTCTTCAATGTTACCCTCTTTTGATCAACATTTATTCCATCATTTATGACTACAATAACTTAGGATCTTGAATTCTCACATAGGGCTTTTTGAAAATCATAAGTTACTTCAACAATTTCACATAATCTAGTTTTAAAAAAAATATAATTAAATATGTATCATTTATACTCTTTGTTTTCGTTAAACTATGTATAATTATATTGATTGAGAAATATTTCTATTCCTTTACGTAAATATTAATCACTAATAATTTATAATTTTCTTTGACGCTCTTATATTCATAATTCCATATATTTTCCCATGTATTTAATATCATCTTGAATAATGACACAATATTAATCACATTAAAAAATATATATATTTCCCCTGGAATTTGAGACTTCATTGGATATATTTACATGTCAAGATAACATATTACTTTGAACTTATTAACTATCTTAAAAATGTTCACAAATTTCTATAATTTTATTCAAACATTAAATATATAACTCAGAATAACATTTTAAACTATAAATTAAATATTCATTATAAACATTAAATAAACATAGGGTTATGGGACACACAATACCTCATTATTCATCGGTAGGTGGTTTAAAAATTAAATTCATCCAATTTTTCTCAAATTTTTTTTACAAATTTGATTTGTAATATGATTTTTATTTATTCAATGTAATGTAATCCTAATTAAGAGATATATATTCTACAATTTCATTAATAAAATTATATTGTATCTCTATTAAATTCAAAAATTAATGTTGTTTTATATTCTTTATTAGACCTATTGAACATTTTTTGTCACTGAATATATCCATAAAAATTTTAATTTCTTCACCAAAATATTTTACCTATTTATTCATTACATTATGTTGAGTAAATTATATTATTTCCAAAATATACCATTTTTATATGTTTCTAAGAGAAGTGAAATTTTTTATAATGGAACACACTAGTTTTTTCACTAAAAAAATTCTTATCCACATTTGACTTTTTAATAAGATGTCAATTCTAATTTGTATATAAAAAAATAATAATAATATTTCCCTTTAATATAATATATATAAATCCTTTATTATGAGAACCTTGATCATAATTGATTATTCAATTAAATTAAATATTGTAAAAGTCCCTCAGTTTTATGTGAATGTTTTGTTTCTGAAATAAATTCTAAAAATATCTAACATATTTTAAATTATTTAAATAATGTTTATAGTCATTATCTTATCCAAATTCATATATAATTCCTTCACAATTTCATAATTCATGATAATTGTTTCAATAGTGGTACCCGGTGAAACCAATGTGAAAGGATTCGTGATAATCTTTTTCAATATATTCAATTCATCTATTATTCAGAAATAACTATATACCCACATTCATTAATAAAATGAATAAAGGGAAAACAAGTGATTTTACCAATCATTGACTCTTAGAACACTAATAATATCATGATCGAAAGCACTTTAACTTATTTATTATTTCCACACAATATTATATCATGAATTTATATGAGTATAATTTTTATATTATATTTAGGATATAAGCAACACTAAGTATCTTAAATTTGAGAATCAATATTTATGAATATCAACTATGATATTAATCAGGTGGGTCCTACTTCAAACCATATCAATCATCATTCAAATGAAATCCATTTCCATTACATCACTAAGTTAAAATACTGATAATTATTCAACATAAATTTTCTCTTTGTTTACACTAATGATATTTTTAAATTGGTAGTGTATGATAAAGCATTTATAAATTAAATATTCTACTAAAATAAATTCATCATAAGTATTGTAAATATTGAAATAGTATCCCCAACAAATATTATATTAGTTTTAGAATTGACTTCATAATTTATAACATTTTATTCTTAAACAACCATTTAATTCTAATGATATTATTATAATTATAAAAAATTATTCTCTCTTATGTTTGATTATTCATTGTTTGATCTAGTTCCACAATATTATCATCAAACCATGATTCATATTCATTCATTTCATAAAATTGTGTTGGATCCTCTTGTGATAATAATATTGGGAAACCTACACTCATCATTCAGGAAGGATTTATTAGAGTAATATTTCTTTTAAACATATTAGTTCAATTCCCTTTATTTAGTGGTTTACTCTATTCCATAGAGATTTATTTAATTTGACTAAAATGATATGTATTTCTTATGTTATATGTATTTAGTTTATTATATTCACATAAAAAAAATCACATTTTTTAATAATATAGTAAATATATCAATTTCCAGGTTTATTTTTATATTTTTTTTTTCAAAACAATTAATAATATTTCTGAAAATTCTATTTCAATTTTTCATGTTAAAACCATTGTATTCCTTACACAATGTAATCTAACAACTAAATACAACTTTTTTCGCTATATATATATATAGTAATTTAGTATATTCCTTAAATAAAATAAAATATTTTCTAAGTAATAGTATTAAATGTTTTATTACTAGATTATTTCTCTTTCAGATCTCTTATTTTTTTGACTTCACTTTTTGTCATAAAAAATTCCTTTTTGTGTGTAAAAAACTATTTTCACTATCGATTTTCAATAGTTCCTCTAAATAAAACTACTATTGAGTAGGGTAATTTTTAGAATGGTAAAAATTTAATTTCTATTTTTAATAATTCTATTTTGTTTTCAATTTTCATCAAAAAATATTTTTCTTCAATTCTGTTATTATTCAATTAGTTCTCAACATCAATATTTAAGGAATTTTCAATATTTTAAAAAAAATAATTTTATTGTACATCCCTTTACATTTCATGATTATGACAAATAAATTTAAATTTATTCATTTAATTATTTTCCAATTCGAATGAATTTCATAAGTACCATCCTATTTTAAAAATATAAAAAAAGATAAAATAAATTCATCCTACAGTTATTTAATGTGTGATGGGGCCATAAAAATTTTTGGACCAATATTTTGAATGTGAATAAATATTTTATTCATTTTTTGACAAGTACTTCACATGAAATACCCTCTTATTAAAGAATCATATATCTCTACCCTATCTCAATTCACATTGGGAATATCAAAAAAATATTTTAGCTTAAAACTATTTTTATTAATTATTTAAAAAAAATTTAATCTATTTGATACCACATGATATTCTCCCTTATAATATCTGAAAAAAGAATTATCATTTATTACACCTAACAATGAGTATTATTTTTTCCACAATCCTTGAATGAATAAATGACTCCATATTAATTTTATTAGAGAAGATGCCTATATAAATTTTACAAGATGTATCAACCTATAGTTTTCACCCACTATAAATATTTTATATTGATGAAAATGTCAAAAATGTATTACTATTATTTAACACATATCTAACTAGCATCATTTTTCTACTACAATTTTTTTCAATGCAACATGGCTTCTAAAGATATCTATTTCATTTAATAAATTGATAACATTATTCAAAAATAAAATATTTTTTGTCACATGGATAAAAAATATTCAATAAATGATCAATATAATATTATTATTTAATGAAATGGGTGTAATTTATACTATTAAGACTTGTCCTTCATCTAATTTATCTATGAGTGATTTTATGTTGAGTTGAGAAAATGTATAAACCTCATCCCTTTCAACATATACAATAATGAAATATTTTTCCATTTTTGATGATGAAATATCACTATTTTTTACATGATTTATAGATCATTTTATAAAATTGAATACTTTTTTGTATCTATATATGAGATCTTAATTTCTTAAGGAAGGTTCTGCGAGTGTTGGGGATTCTTTAGATCCCAAACCAATGAGTTATGGAGAAAATAGTATAACATCATAGCTTGTAAACTGATTCTTCCAACCATTCACTTAAAACAGTTAATCCATATTTATTTTAAATGTGGATTGTGTAATCTAGGTGAGGAAGGATTTTTCCTAACAAGGCGGAGGGTAAGTGTACGCATAGGCTATTCATGGTTTTTCTAACCATTCACTATAGGTTGGTTGGGGTATGATATGTATGCAATAAATTGCACATGATTGGTGCATGGTTTTTCCAACCATGTGGCCAAATCATGCGACCCCATAAAAGTCTAATATTTCAATTTTATCCCTATTTCTATTTAACTTACTCATCCATTATTTTTCTCTCTACCCACACAACATCCCACTCTTTTTCGTTAAGACCTATCTTAGACATAGAGATGGTATTTGAATCTATTTCTCTATATTAAATCCCACATAGAAAGATAATTGATCTATTTACATCCATTTAGTATCTCATAGTATTTCATACTTTTATGGGGTGAGATCTTATGCCCTATTTTCTGGTTGATTTGCAGTTCTTTTATTTCCATGTAATATGGATCAATCTGAGAGTTGATAATAGAAAATTTTTCTACCATGGGAAGAAGTTATGTGGTTTATAGATTATCCCTAATGTTCTATTTTATATTTTAATATATTTCTATTAAAACACATTGGAACTTTTAATAATTACATATAAATTTTTTGATAGTCCACAAATTAATTACATGTTCTACTCTTGAGCACCCATGTAGAACCAATTAATTGTTTACAAGTTTCTACCCTTACATGAGCAACCCATGTGGTGTGTTCTTTTATGGGACTATCACTAAACTACCCATTTTGGTGTGTAAGATCTCCATCATCATAGTGGTATCCTCCATGAATTAAATGATATAATTTGATAGGGTTATTCATATTTTTCCATGTTATAAAATTCTATTAAAATAATTAAATTATAGATTATATAATTATTTATTGTCGGTTATAGACCCAAACATAGACCTCATCGTAATATTACTATTACTTTCATGACGTTATACATCCTTGAATGGCACAAAATATCTTATAATTTTATGGAGCCTGTTACAGTTATGGTATCACATTGACTTTGGAATATATTTATTGAACCTAGAACACCTTTGTGTGATTATTAACTATATAGAACCCAATATGGGATATTGATATCGATCTAATGTCACCTAGGAATGATAATTTAAAATTTGTAACTAATTGAGAGGATCGAGGTGTGGTACAAATGACTCTGATATACATTCACATCACCCGATATAGGTTTTCAGGGTTATATTCCATGTAACAAGGCCCCTATAAGTCTATTACTCTTATCCCATGTTCATATGATGAGATGGTTAATACCTTCTATTGATAGTTTATACATATTTATATTGATTCTCATCTATCACACCCACTTCTTCTTCTACTAGATCCATAGAGTTGTTATATTTTTTTACATTACTTCTTACCTATTATACATACACATGGTAACAAATTATATTCACATAGTCATTTTTATATACCCCATTGGTGGTGACCCATAGAGTATATCTAACACCACACCTGGGCCATTGATGGTACCTAGGAGGAATATATATATGCAGGTGGGGACTAAGGAAAACACCCAGTTCCTGATTTCTGATTGATTAAATCACGAGATTCTAGAATAAAATGTTAGCTATATGTCATATGAAACTATTTGGAGATATTCCATTGTTATTTGTGGTTATTTTTATATACATGTATTTAGGTTTATGTAATTCATTATTTTTTATTCCATTTTTAGAGGGAAATAATCCCATAATTTTGAATTTTGTGATGGATATTTTTTTTGAGGGCATCATTAATATTATCAGCAGGATGTTTTTACTTATTTCAATAAATCATATTATGATTCCATTGTTTATGCATTCATTTATTATACCACTGAGTTACTCTAATTATGAAAGACCAATCTCCCCACCATACCAAATTGGACCCTCACTTCTAGTCGATAGCCTATGGTATTTTTGGAAGCACACTTAAGGACATATGACCCACCAGGTTGGGTAATAATTTTTTGGCACCGGGGTCAGGATATTAAAATTTTGAATTAGAGAATTAATTTATCTTATATAATATTTTTGGATGGAATAAATGGAACTATGATGTGTCAATTTTTTTTAATTGGATTTTTCATAGGAGAATCTTCACAACCTATGAGGAAAATATTAATCACATTTGATAGGATATGATGTACATGCTTATAAATATTATAGTTGATTTTCTTCCATCATTTGGAGATGAAAATGATATGTGTTGTGATTTATATTATGAAATTCAATTACAAAATTTTCTTATCCCAATATAGAAAATAATAATTGATCCGACATAATTTTATGAACCTTATTAGGAAATTATGGAATGCATTACAATATCCCATAAAAATGAATATACATAATAACCTAATATTTGTTGTATTGAGAATTAATGATATATCTATGATCCAACTATGATTTTATAAGAATAATGATATTATATAATGGGTTATTGAGAAGTATATGTCTACCTATGTGGTGTTTTCCAATATAGTTTTATAGTGGAACCACAACTAACTAATTATCACATGATTTATATAATGTATTCAAGGGTACAGATATTAAAACGTTAGTTGATTTGAAACTAATGAATGAAATTTGTAATTTAAATAGTGAATGTACCTATATAAATTGGGAATGATGATTCATTTTTTCAAATCATCTTATTGAACTTGTTATATTTTTCTATAAAATATAATGTTTAGATATCATTATATGAAATGTCAACATAAATTTAAATGAATGTACTTATATATGTTGGTAATTGTCTTTCATATAAACATTCTTTAATGTAAATTATAAAATAGATAAATTTTTATTACTAAAATGGTCCCAATTAAATGAAAAGATAAATTTTAACATAATGTTTTTATCCATTAAAATATTTATTTGAATGTCCATATGTCGTGACCCTTATAATGAAGTAGAGAACATGACCAAAACCCTACTATTGTAATGGGTAATATGAAGTGTCTCTTGTTTTCATAACAATCATTCTTCTCACCTAATGATATATTTAAGGGAATGAAGTGTTGTCTAGTTATTTTTAGGAAGACTTGGGAACCACTTATTCTTATGTTCATAACAATAATATTATTATCTCCTATTTGATGAATTTTCTAGAAATTTTCATAGCAATGGCATCACAAATCTACATGTTGTGCAGGAGGAGGGTAGTGATGACCATTTTCCAGAGTCTGTGTAGCCTGAAAAATCATTTTACTTATAGTAATCCCAACTTTGAAGCCTCCTATGATCCACGATAAGGGAAATGATTCCTACATCAAAGGAATTTTACGGGTCATACATAGAGTATATTGGGATCTTTGTGTCCTTACACTTCTATGGTATAGTAGATGAGATATTTTCAACCGCATCATCCACTCATATTTGTTTGACGGCAGTCCTCAGGAAATAGATTTATGGCTCGAGGCCATACTGGCTATGTGTAAGTACCATTATAATCCTCCTTCTAGGAGAGTTAATTAAAATACATATATTATTTTATATTCTTCCAAGAAATTGATAGATGTAACCATTCAAGGAGATCATCATCAATGTATGGCTTAGGCTAATATTCTAATATAAATCTATGATAAAGTTTCCCATAATACATTAATTGGAGATCATATCAAGGAGTTCATGATCCAATAGTTGTGTTCTTATCTTTTAAATATTTCTCATCTCGTTTTACAAATCATAAACACTTTACCACTACCTATAATCTTGAATATCCATATATAGTGGTATTTTTGTAGAATGATATAGGAAAACCTATTAATTATTAGCTAAATTTTTCTGGTTGACTATTATGCCTAATATAGTAAACCAGGTCTTTATTATTCCATGTAACCTAAAAAGAGATGGACAATTCGATATAATTGGGCCATCTTTTTGAAAATGTTTGGTAGAATATAGTGGTAGTAATATTTTCTTCAAGACTACTCATGAGGTAATCCCCAATGAAAATACAGATACTAGTGGATTCACTGTCCCTCATTATCATGGGAAGTATGGAAACATGTAAACTCAGTGTTAGAGAGCCATATTTGTATATTGATCATGAGAAGGGATGGAAAATTTACAATAGTTTTGTAGAATATTCCCTCAAGTTAATAATTACAATGGATTAACACAAACTCTAGGTTTTGGTGTAAGATCAGAATCTCCAAATCAAGCCGGAGTCAGAGTGCTACTGGATGGGAATGCCAAGAATGTAGTCATGGATGATGGATTCTAACCCAATTTGACTAGTATTAGGAGATAAGAAATGATAAGAGTGATAATATCATTTACTTGGCTTTTAGAGTAGGTCAGTATTATTCATTGCAACATACCATATGATAGAAGATTCATACACCATCTACAATTCAATGTAATATTATAATATAACCTACCTTGGTATTTCTTTTTATTTATATGTGAAAATAAAAATATTTTATTTCTTTGGATATAGTGGAAGTCGTCTCACTCAAGGGACAATAATTTATAAGGGTGATGAACTTTGACAAACATTTGGGAACATGTTCTGATAGTGTATGTTGAGGTTGGGAATATCACTTCAGATATGTAGCAATCCATTTCTATAAAACATCTTTGTCCATAAGATGTTTTATACATTATTGTTGCGTTAGACTAGTGAATTTATTATGATTTTTATATGGATTTACATCACCAAAGGGTGTCATGTGAATCATTATATGGATGTAATTATATTCAATAGGGTGAGTATGATGTATGTGCATGTATAGCTAGATAAGAGCATCATGGGTTGAGTGGCTGGACATCCTAGATTGATAAAAATTATATGGATGATCAGAGAGCAAATCAGGCAGAAGTACCTCTTAAAGTAGACTTTTTAGGTATTTTTACCTTGTTGAATTTTATGGTTTTCTTTAATACTGATAGCTTTCATTCTATATTGATATGCTTCTAGGAGCTTCACCAATGTTTATTCCTCCTTAAAAGATGTCCAATAATGAGTTTCTCGAGCTCTAGAGATAGTCATAGGATATAGAATATAAAGGATTTAAATGTCCCAAAATGTCTCCATGGGGTTCACTGTTTGTTTTTTGAAGTATCCCCTAGATATTTTTTGGATTATAGGAAGTTGAATCATATAAATATGATGAACCGATCTCCCTTACCTCAAATATATGACATATCCAATCATCTCCAAGTAGTGTGGGTCTTATCAGAGATTGAATTGAAGATAGGATATTACTCGGTATGTGTTAGAGCTGTGTAAAATACTCAGAAAACATTATATAGTAGGAATGATATTTATGAGAATATATTTATTTGGTTTATTATCAAAAAACACAAACTCTTTTAATGGCTTTGATGAGTAAATATTTCCCCCATTCCTGGATTCATTTTTGTTAGTCTTCATAGATGAAATAATTTTTTTATTAAAATGCTCAAAAAAGTCATGTCAAACATCATCAGATCATTCTAATATTATAGTATAGCAACAACTATATTATACACTCAAAAAATTAAAATTTTTTAATGATAATTGCACTTATTGTGTTACCTTAACACAGAGGTAGGAGTATTCATCAATCTAATGATGATGAGAGATGTTTTTAGATAGAATCATCTTCATCATGATCTATATATGTATAGTTTCATGGGGATGGAATATAATATCATGTCCTTTTCTACTAATGTCTCGAGTGAATTTATAGGTACTATTTTTCTTTGTATTTTATATATCATGATTGGCTTATTACCTGGAGATTTTATGGGTCAAATTGGGGGGTTTGGAAGGTAGATGGGTAGTGGTTGATTAGTGCATGTTTTCCCCAAATTGTGCCCCATCCTATAAATCCATTTGATCCTCGATGAAATGGATTTGAATGGGATGGATATGGTTTTTAAAAATGTGAACCCTCTAACAAGTAAGAGTGTACCCCCAATCCACCCTATAATAGGTTCATGGTTAAAGTGCATGGTTTAGGAAATCATGTGCCCCCCCTAGACACTGTGTGATTGGTTTTTTAAAATTATAAAAATTAGTTCCTAATTTCCAGAACTCCCTGTAGTTCACCCTATTTCATCCCAAATCAGCCCTAAATGATTTTCTCATTTTTAGGCTCACAGAAGAATTCAAAGGCCTTATGACATAGTCCCATGGAGAATCGAAGACTAAAATGAAGATGTATACCTCTCCAAGAAAGAGATTCACATCCAATATGGTTTCCTTCCACTATCAGATTCATTAATCATCCTTTTAATAGATTCATTCCACAATTTTGGATGTATCTAGATCAATGGTTATTGGATATTGATTCATTCAATCTTTGGTGTAGGTTTTATCTCTAGATATCAATTTTCATCAGGACCACATTTTTCCACTTCAACAGGGGATTTAAAGTGGCATGATTTTTCTATCAATCTTGATTCTGGTGGTCTAAATTTAAAAATATAGGGTCTTGATTTAAATACATGTTTTTAATTTTTATTTTATAAATATCCATGTTTGGATAATTGAATTTACGAATAAATTATATTAATTTATATTTCCACACAATAAGGGTCTAGGTTAGATAGGGAAAATTATAATTGTGGGGTTGTATTAATTATTTCTATAATTAATTAATGGAATCATGGGACAGTTAAATAGATATAAAAGTATGATTATGAAATTTTTCGATTAATGTGATATGAATTAATTTAAAATTTCATTATAATATGAATGACATGACCAAAATGGGATAAAGGGTTATATGAATTGAATATTGGAAAAAGGTTTAATGTTGAACTTCCAATATTATTTGATATGATTAATGTTTTCAATAATGAGTTGTTGTGTTAAATTATGATGGTACCATGAAGTTAAATATTTGAAAAAGGGGTAATTCAGATTAATCATGTTTATTTGGTATATGTAAATTTTTAAATTGATTATGTTATTTGTGTGGGACATGAACATCGTCTTTATAACAGAATAGTGATAAATTTATATATTGGAGTGGGACATGGTTTGTTGATTCTAAATCCTACATTGATAAATGAGTTTGGGACAAGGGACACAGCTTCAAAATCCCACTTTTGTGTTTTTTTGATAAATTATTAGTGGGTTACAAACTAATTAATCGAATACACATAAGACCCTAGGAATGTAGATTATGGCCCAAAATGATGAAATTGAACTATGGTTCAAATAGGAATAATATTAATTGAAATTAAATAATAATTTATAACAATTGTATTATATTATGTGATATCCTTTTGGGATTCTTCAGAGGCTGGCATTAGGTGAAGCACATATTTTGGTTCTGGTTTCCTTAGGATCATAACAGTTTTTGTGGTTAAATAAATATTTATTTAATATAGGTAAATTATTTACATTATTTCTTGTTTTTTATTCTATATAAAACAACTTGATATGTTGTTTATAATATATATTTTTTTAAATTTTGTTGTTGGTTGGATACTGAGTTGTACTCACACCATTCTCAGGTGACCATATCGGTATGTGGATAGACATATTGTTTGTAATATTAGATAAGGGAAAGAGTTCTATGTTAGAGGGTTCATTTGGTTGGATCATAGATGAGAGAAACAAACATGATTAGGGACACACCATATAATTTTCATTGTCTTTATTTATTTTAGGATTTTTTTGTATTAACACATGAAATGTATTTCGCATGACATATCTCATGTTTAGTTTGGGATATTTCATTGTCATCATGTGATAATAGTTTTTTTAGTTATTGGTTATTGCATTTGGATATTATTATTTATTTCTATGGTTTTACTAATTTGATAAAGATGGTATAGTCTCCCCATGATCTACATTAGACCATTTCTTTTAATGTTAAGCCTCTTTCATATGAGGTGGCATGCATGAATTCATGTGTCCTGTCGGATCAGAGCACCTGTGTGTAGAAACATGGTTGAGATGTTACAAAATAACATGAGATGAGTTTTCCATTCATTACATTTGGATTACTATTTGGGAAAGTTATACATGAGAATAAAATGATTCATACCTTGATTAAGAGCTTCTATATGTGAGTCAATATCCCATGTGTGAGGATAAAATCTAACTACACATGATGGGATTAATGTAATTGGTGTGTGTTGTTATTGTTGCTGTTATTTCACCTCAAGTGATACACATGTTGTGTGATGTGTTTTTTATTTCTTTGTTTTTGAGATATAAATTTTGGTATAAATATGTATATTGTTTTATTATACATGAATTATTATAGGAACTCGCAATAATTTTGTGACATTCATCATTTTCAGTATCCATGAAAAAGATCAGGTTATTTGTAAGTTTTTGAAATGGAACTGTTTTTACTTTCTTGTGTAGTTGAACTAATAATAACATGTAATATTTAATTTAGAATGGTATATTGATTAAATATGTGAATAAATGGGTGTCTAATGAGGCTTCAATATTGACAAAGTTTATACTTTTTTTACCATTACCTATATATATGATTGTTAAGGGTAGTGATAATGCCTAAATTTTAACGATGTGGCAGAGTAAAAGGGGGAATGACTTTTTATGTATTTTTAGAAAGCCTATTATTAAATGTGTTAATGTTGTTTTATATTTACTGATGTTGTTTTTTTAATTTTAGATAAATTACACCACAATGACCCATGTTTGGTGGAAGATAGAAGGACATGGTTGGAAATGATCCTCTAGCAGTGAAACTAGATTCACATACAGTGCAGAGTAATGAAGTTGAAGAGTTGTTATGAGAGAAAATTTATCATTTAATAAACATCATGGAATGAGACTCTGGGAGGGTTATGAAAACTATGTATGACCTGATATGGGAGTTTTAGTGGCATCACTAACTTTTTTTTGGGAGGGTTGACCTAATCTAGATGAGTTCAAGATTGAGCCAACGCAAAAAATATATATCCACTTAGAGAATCCTTATTATAAAATATTTAAATTTTATTACTACATGTTGTGTGGTTATGAAAATCATTTTTGGGACATCCATTCACTTGATGGATGGCTGTAGAATTTGGTGTGGAAGAACATTCAGAAGAAGTTCTTGGAATAATTTTACCCTCAGATTCTCAGGCAAGAGATATTAGTAGCATTTATGATGTCTAATCAAGGGATTATGTTCATTATAAAATCATATAGCTTTTTAAATATTTTCAGTGATTTCATAAATAATGGTTATGAGATGGGGTGATCGTGGAAAATTAGTTTCCATATGGGATTAATTGAGAAATGACATCCCTAATGAATATCTAATGGTTGATGAATTTTTCAGAGGTTGTCAACTAAGATCTCATTTTTTTAGTGGAAGAAAAAGGGGGATTTCAATGGATGAATGTTGGTTTCTATAGGATGGTCAGCAGATATAAATTTCAATATTAGGAAATGTCCTTAGAAAAATATTAACCATAGTAATGGAATGAAGAGTGCCCTTGGGGATAAATTAGTAACACATGATCTTACCCAAGTTATTTTTCACAAAGGTGGGAGGATGAGTATCTTTTTTAGACCATACCCCCAAAACACTAATATATTATTGATCTTGATGTAGAATGGGACATCTAAAAAGGTTCTGTATGAACCCACAAAATATGAGTAATGATAGAGAAACTAAGGTGAATTAGAGTGTGGGAAGGGGATCTTCTACAACTTGTTAGTCTTGAAACTGGTGTTCAACTATACATGAAAAAATATGAACATTAAAATGTGTTTGTAGTAAATATCAACCATAATAGAAGAGTGGTTCATCTTAAGGGAGTCAGACTACATCCCAATAAATCGTGTCTGAAAATTTGCATGTTGTTTTTCTTATAACGGTGGATAGCATGGTGGGGCCATCAAAATTGAGAGGTAATATTCTTGTAGGATCTATAATATCTAGTTCTTTATTGCATATTTGTTCCTCTCATTCTATTATATCATCAGATATCATGAATAGTTTTTTGTTTGTATGTGGATTTTATTAAAGAGGGTGTGACAATTGATAAGACATTTAGAGTCCAGGGGAGGGTCATTTTTTATAAAAGTGGTGTTCTCATAATGATCAGGACTATCATTTTCTTAAGGATCAATATATACATGAAATGTTTTTATTTAAACTAATTATTTTTATGTAGTGGAATATACATTTTTTAGCCCAAATTTATTGTTACCTATATGGATAATAATAGTTACTTCTCTTAAGGGTAAAAAATATATTCACTATAGAGTGATATATATATTTTCAGGTAGGTCATACAGGGCCAATTCATATGCAACTATTATATATTACTGACCATGTTTCTAATATTTTTCATGATTATGGATGTGTAAAAAAGAATATTTTTGCAATGAATGTGGAAATTTTATTGGAATTTTTTATTTATGACTTATCAGGGATTCTATCCTAGAGAGATTTGGAATTTACAACTGTGCTCATCCCATGGAATAAACTAGTGTCTATTATACTATATAGAATTGAACTAATAAGGTTGCAAGAGATGAAGATTCAACAAGAAGAGTTGATGGATAATGGTATTCTATGTCATAGTATATATCCTTAGGGTACTTCTATTTATTTCTAATAAGGATGGTAAGACTCTATGCGTATGTTTTGATTATTGCAAGTTAAACTGGATGACTACAATGATAAAATATCATATTCTATGTTTTTAGGATCTATTTGACTAGTTGATGGGAGATTTAATTTTATTCAAGATCAACATGAGATTGTCGTATCATCAATACAGTGTTTGAAATTTTGATATAACATATACTACTTTCAGAAGAAGATATGAAATTTATTATTTTTCATTGATTCCATTGGGGATTAAGGTCACTAACATTGTTTATGGTCATGCTGAATTGAATATTTCACCTCTACCCATATTAATATGTAGTAGTGTTTGTGAATGAAACATCGGTTTACTCCATGAATCTGGAAGATCATGCCCAACATTGTGAAATCATCTTGAGTACACTGAGAGGGCCCAACATATACTATAATCTATCTATGTGTCAATTATGGATTGATCATATATACTTCTTCAGTCAAATCATCTTAGAGGAAACTGATTCAAAGGGCTAGGAGAAGTTACATGAACTAGTTTCTTGGGATCTACTAAATAATGGTTTCTATATTTGTAGCTTCTTGGGGGTTGGAATGATATTATAAGGTGTTCATTAATGAAATTTCCCATTTGAAGCACCACTATCGGGCTTGACCACAAATAGGGTAATGTTATAATTGTATGGAGTTTTGTCGAATCCCCTCATCGATATGAAGAAGTGTTTCACAATGGAATCAATCTTGATCATACCTGAGTAAGATGAAGAGTGTATGGTGTTTTTTGATGCTTTTGTAATAAAATATTGAGGGGTGTAGATATAGTGAGATTGACTTGTGTTATATGGGTCATGGTAGTTGAGACATGATGAATAGAATTACATTATACATAACCTTCTGTTAGAAAAAATAGGTTATTGTTTTATTTATTATCGGCATTATATTTTTGGAAAAAATAATTACTTTATATGCTTGTCACAATAGCTTAAATAATATATTTTCATATTGGGATTTGAAACTTGGGTAGGGAACTTGGTTTGAGTATCTTCAATCATTTTATTTTGACTTAGAATTATTGATCGGGAAAGGAAATATTTTTTCTCACACTTTATGAATAGAGACACAAAATCAGAGAGTTTGGGATTCTACATCCTATTGAAATATTATTAACATACTAGCTAAGATGCATCTTGTGGTTTGAGAGAGAAAAGATTAGTTCAATATCATAAATGTTTTAGTAGACTCTAAACTTTTGATCCAGATTTGAGACAGGGAGTATCAAGATATAAAATATTTCCCTTTAACTAAATACTTGGTGGTGGGGAGTCACCTTCTGGAGTAGACTATAGTTGAGGATGATTTCATCTATTTCAAGATTCATCTTATTATGTATAAGAGAATGTAGGGGGAGATGATACATGAATTTACTTACTCAAATTGGGTGTAATATTTAGGATTGTCCAAAATTTACTATGAACTTCGAAGACAGTATTTGTGGTAGAGCAAAAAAAATTATATAGTAGGGTTTGTGGCATAATACAACAGTTATCAATAAGTGAAGGTCAATAATCAAGGACATAGAGGATTACCATAGCCATTGACCATTCTATAATGGATGTGAGATAATTTTTATATCGACATTTGTGTGGGTCTCCCCATTTTCCCTAAGATGAACGATTTTATTAAGGTTGTTGTGGATCATATGATTAATGTAGAACATTTATTCCTAATACATAAGACTTTCTCAGTAGACCTGTTGGGAGACTTGTCTGTGTGGGATGTAGTTCATCTGCCTAGGGTTAAATGGAATATTCATTCATACTGTGACTCACACATTACATTGAGCTTCTAGAATGTTTTGAATAAAGAACATGGTATATAGGTTTTGTGGACTACCACATTCCACTAACAGACAGATGGGAAGTTGTAGGAAACTATACATGTACGTAGGGAAATTTTTTGAGTGTGTGTTCTTAAATTAGGTCGGAATTTGGAGAAGTCACTTCATTAGGAGGAGTTTTTCTATAAAAAAGTGTTACTAGGATACTGTTCAGAAGGAATCTTATAATTCTCTCTATGGTAGGCCATGAACATTACATATATGCAGGATGGAGGTTGGTCAGTTAGAGTTTTTGGGACTGTGTTTTGTACAAGATACATTGTAACATGATTAGTGTATTTTAAATCATATGGTTAAAACTTCTAGTAGATAAATGTTTTATTCTGATAAAGATCAACATCCGCTAGAGTTCATATAAATTGATCATTTAATCCACTGGGTGTTACATAGAATTGATAAACATGGGATATAGTGATAGTTATATTTAGTGCATAGATTTTAATGACAATTTTAGGGTGTAGGGAGAATTAGGTAGGGGAATACCAATTTGATCATCCAAAGATGTACAGCTCCATCAGTGATGTTTTTCATGTGCCACGACATCAATCATATCACCCACAACCTTATCACATGATCGAAGTGGATTGTTATGAGATTGATAATGCTTATTCTTATGAGGATCGTCTCATACATATGTTGGATCCCCATGAGAAAATGTTTTAGGGAAGACTATACTGATAGTTCATGTGTTGGGGAAACACCAGCATGCTTAAGAATAATACTGTGAGAGAAAAGAGGATGTTTGGGCTCAGTGGTTTGATATTTATGTCATAAAATATTAGAGGTTGTTGGGAGTATAGATCAAGGATGATCCTCTATATGGTTAAGAGATTGTATGATGCTAAATTTCTTTATAGTTTCCTCGAGTGTGTTTATATATACACTTTTCAATATATTTTTTGTATAATGATTGGGTTTTTTGGGTGTTTCGTAGTTAAATTAATGAATTTTGGAAGGAATAGAAGGAATTCCTGACTAAAAATGGTTTACCAAAACTGTGTTTCAAGCCCAAAAAACATGTAAACTGAAAAAGAGGGTATTTTCCTAGATTATGCATGGTTTTCAATCCATCTGTCCTCTTAGAATTAACTATGACCCCCCATAAATGGCATGGGATTAATTTTCATTATTTGTTAAATCTTACACCCCTTCCCAAAGAAACCATGAAAACTATTTTTAATATTTGGAATATTGTTTTTTAAAATATCAAACACCTCATACGTCACCCTATTTTGATCCAACTCAAGCATATATAATATCTCTCATTTTGATATGCTCCTAGATGGATTCCAAGTCCTCCGACCTAAATTCATTGAAAACCACTTCCTGGATTAATAAACTAAACACATCTTAGTAAGGGATTGTCAAACCATATGGTTTTCATCCATTGTCAGATCTTTCTATCATCCTATGATGGAATGCTTTACTCTATTTTTGACGGATCTTGATTAAGGTTCATTTGATTTTTTTTTCTAATCATGGATCAATTTTTTAGTCTAAATATCATTCTTCATGTTGATCGTGGGTGTTCCACTTCAATTGGGGATTTTTGTGGGCCAACATTTTTCCACAATATGATGGTAGATTTTCTAAATTGAAAATCCCATATAATAAATTTAATTATATTTATTAAATTTTGAGTTTTGAAATTTCCATGACAATTAATTTTCATTATTGATTAAATTTATTAAATCATAATTCCAGGTAGTAATAAAATGTGTTAAATTGGTAAAATTGAAATTATGATTTTCAATTAATTATTTGATTAATTAATAAAAGAAATATTGTTATAGGGAAAATGATGGAAAATTAGGATATAAAATTTGGCTAATTTATATGATATAATTTAATTTAATATGGGATTATAATATGGTTCAATTGACCGAAATGGGTTAATGGATAATATGATTTTAATATTACAATATGGTTTAACATCTAATTGCGCATATTATTTCATGTGATTACTGTTTTGAATCATAAATTTTTGTGATAAAATTTTATGGTACGGTGATATTAAAAGATGAAAAAAGGATTAATGTTGATTAATATTTTTGATGAGAAATATGTGAATTATGTGATTGATTTCTATATGTGTGTGGAATAAGGATATCTTATTCAAAACAGAATAATGATAAACTGATATATATGTGTGTAATATAGAATGATTCATTAGAAGACCACCATGATTGGGGATCTTATGACATGGAACACTACTTTATAAGACAACTTTTGTGATAGTTTGATAAATGAGTTGTGAGTCACAGACAACTACCTCAATAACTCATGGGGTCCTAGGAATGGATATCTAGGTAAATAATGTTATCATCGGACTATTGTTTTAAATGGATGTAATATGAATTAAAAATTAAATTATAACTGCTAACTATTTTATTTTGTTATGTGATTTACCTTAGGGATACATATGTCTATGTCGTTGGTCGATGAAGTTATTTTTGTTTGGTTGTCCTAATGATCCTAAAGTTAATGTTTTTAATTTATAAATAATTGAATACTTATAAACTACTTACATTATTTATTATATTTATTTATTTAAAAAACCACATACACTATTATAGACTGGATATTAATTTATATTCTCTCAGTGGTGGCCTACTATGTTGTACTCATACCCTACTTGGGCTACTTGATCGGTACACGAAAGGACATCATGTTTTCCTGATAATATTCGGGATATAGTCTTATGATCGAGGGTTATTTAGGATATATAATGTTTGAGGTAACAACACGTGATTCTGGATCCACTTCTAAGTTGTTAGTGTGGTTATTTATTTTGGGTTCTTTTATATTGAAACATGACATGTATCTCACAAGATATATCTACTCTTCATTCTAGGATATTGTCTTCCAATTTTTTCATCATGTAATACTTTTAGGGTTTGGTTATTGGTTATATCATTTTATTATTATTATTTTCCACTACTATGGTACTTTGATAAAGAAGGTATATTATCCCCATGATCAATATTAGACCCTAACTACTAGTTAGAAGCCTCTATCATACAAGGTGGTGTGATTGAGGTTATGTGACAAACCAGATCAGGGAACCAGTTTGTGGACAAAATGTTGAGATGTTACATTGAAGGATACTACCGACACTTTATAAAGTGAAATACATTCCTAAAAAAACACTTTTGGGCTTCAATAAAAAAGGTGTGTTGTTTATATGGTCAGAAAACTTGGATAAATCCTTTCATAATCGTCATTGGAGAGTGCCTTTAGTGTCTATCATGACTCTTCCAGTGTTGATTAGAAGCTATATAGTCAATAATGATAAATATTGTATCTATAAATAAGAGGTTTTGATGCAAGATGATCGATTATTATTGTAAATGTATCTTCATTTGAGACCACATGAGTGGAAATTAATAATAAAGTACCTTCATATACAATCCATATGGGAGGCCATAAATTTCTAGAGACTATATTTTTTTGAAGAATTTTTTTTGTTGTTTATAGTCGAAAATATTCTACATTATATTCACAATCAACGTGAATTCAGTATTACGGAGAAATGGTGGGTTTAATTTTTAAAATACCCCAAATTTATATTATCTATGTGTCTTGAAAAGGAAATTTTGTAGATGATTCTCTAATTTATATTACTCAAACATGACCATTTAGATAGCCTAGAGATGAGTGGAAGCTTATAGTGCAGTTTTCAAATATAAACTCAGAGGTTGAAGACCATCTGGAATTTTCTATAATTGGGTAATTATTATGGCCCTGTTCTCTTTTAGAGAGAGTGAATATGATTTTGTTGTTCAATCCTGAAGAATTTTTTCTATGAGTGAGTATTTCATGAGATAAACAACCTCTATGTTGTATATAGATTCAGATAATGTCATACACATCCATGGAAGCGTCTGGGTTCCTACTAATATCCATGAAGAGTTGACATGAGATTCATATAACTACTACAAATATAGCCCTTATCAGTGTTAGAAAAGGGCATTAATGGGGCTAGAAAAGTACTGTTATTCAAGGAAAATATTAGGGGGTCCCTTTAATCAGCACTAAAAAAAGTGCTTATAAAATGGTCCTTTTATCAGAGCGTTTTGTTTAGATATGATAAAAGATCCCTTTTATCAGCACATTTTTTACACTGATAAATGTTTAATGAAATTTAAAAAAATATAATAAATACTATTCAGGAAGGGCATTAACAACCCCCTTCCCCACTTTAACAGTGCCCTGACCCCACCCCAGCCAGCATGCCCCAGACACGCCACCAAAACCTTTAACAGTGGCCCCATCCCCTTTAACAGTGTTATCCACTATTCCCCACAAGCATGTGCAACCTACCTCCCCTTGATTCGAAATCTGGACATCTTACAAGCGCGCTTAAGTCTTTACCACTCCACTATATTTCTTTCCACTTTATTTATTAATATATATATATTTATATTTATATATACTCATATATTAATATATATTATTATTAACATATATATATATATATATTTTATAACATATAAATATTTATATAAATATAAATATATATTTATAATATTTATAGATATATTAATATAGATATATTTAGTAATATTAATATATATATATATATACTAATGTTGAAATATATATATATATATACTGGCATATATATATTAAGTTATATAAATATATATATGTGTGTGTGTGTGTATTAATATATATATATATATTAATTTATATTAATATATATATATATTAATTTATATTAATATATGTCGTTATATTTATATATTCATATATTTATTCATATGTTAATATATATTTATAATATCAGTTTTAAATAAATTTATAAAATAGGATTTTAGTGTGTGTTTATAAATAAATAAATGCAAATATACAACACACACACACATGCACACATTTTATATGTTAATTTTATGTATAATTATACATATTTATACATATTTACAAATATTATATATTAATATGTATATACATATCTTTTGAATATATAGATAATATATATCTGTTTGTCAACACATATACACACAAATATATACGCACCGACACACATAAAAACATCATATAGTTATACAAGTACAAATATATTTTTATATTAAATAAAATGGGTATTATTTTTTTAGATAACCCATATATTTTATTAAAAAAACATTATATTTAAATGTAATTAATTATTTATTTATAAAATTTTACGTATATGGGTGAATATATAAAACATATATATATAATGTTATTTAATTTATAATAAGTAAAATTACATTGTGGAAAATTGATAAAATTTAAAAGTCACAATATCATTATAAATGTAACCCCTAGGAATAAATTTAGTCCCTAGTGAGAAAGGTCAAAACAATGCCTAAAACGAGACTAAAAATCCATCAAATGTTAATAAATTTGGGTATCCAGACAAAAAAACATAGTTTAGGATGCCTTGTGGGCCATATTTTGCCACAAAAAATATGACCTAATATTCCCTTGTGGTATTGCACATAGATCTTGTCACAAGCTACGATTTGACATGCGGTAGAGCTCAAACAGACACTCAGATCAAAATTTATTGTTGTTTGAAGTTTGATTAACATTTTCAACTTATTTTAGAACTTTTAATAGTTTTTTTTATTTTTTTTGTATTAAAATATTATTAAATAATTATTGGTCAATTATAAATAGGTAATTACTAATTAAAAAAATTTTCAAAAAAAATTAATGGTATTTTAATTAAATTTATTAAATATTTAATGTAATAATCTATTTATCCTTAAATAAAACATATTATAAAAATATATATTATATTTTTATCAATATATGTATACATATATATCAATATATTATTTTTTCATAAAAATATATTATTTTTGAAATATATACATTATCATCATTAGAAAAAATCACTAATAAAGGGTGGCACTTAGGAAACCCTATTTTGAGGTAGTGCATGCTTCTACTTGGGTGGTACACCCAAGGATTACAAATATGTATAGTGACCAATGTCTACAACACTAGTAGCATGTGATGAAAATGGGGTTTTTTGATTATTTTACTAGGTGTTATACCTACCATTACATGTTAGTTGGTGCACGAGTAGACAACATGGAATCTATATTCGTTTCCCTTCCTGAGTGGAAATGGGATAATTTTATGATATATTTTGTGACTATATTAGTAATATCTTATAATGGTTGTGACATGTATTGGTTAATCAGTGACAATCTCATAAATGTTTCTCATTTCATACCCATTAGAGAGGCCATATCTGTTGATGTGGTTGGGAGACTATATTTTTGAGAGATTATATGCCTACATGGGGTCCAATGCACTATCATTTCGGATAGGGATGATCATTATTCATCATTATTTTATTAGAGGTTATCTGTATAATTGGGTGTGTATGTACTCTTGAGCATTTACATTTAAACATAGACAAATGTACACTCAGAACAAATGTTAAAGGTACTAGAGGACATGATCTGACCATGTTTCCTTTATTTTGGGGGTTTTTGGGAGAATCATATATATATTTTCACATATTTCTATAAAAAATATATATCATGCTTTTATTAGAATTACTCTCTATAAGGATTTATATAGTATTCCATATAATTCCGCATTTTCCAATTTAGGGGAAGGCGAGGCATATTTACTTGATCCTCATCTTATTTTTGAGACTTCATAGTAGGATGAGTTAATACAGAAACATCTAGATATGGCTCGTTCTCGGAATAATTTTCATGGCAATTATCCTCTTCCACCACTAGATTTCAAGGACAAGGATTAAGTACTTTTACAAATTTTTACTATACTAGGTAATTATGTTTACAAAAGACAAGATAATCTATAACCTCTACTCATTAAAACTTTTAAAGATATTGAGAGAGTCAGTTCTATAGCCTATTGTTTGTATTATCCGTAGAGGTATTTATTTATTCATGAAATCTTCCATATTTTAAAACATATCAAGTACTATCTAGATTAATCTCATATCATCCAATCCAATGAGTTTTCCCTTGATGTATATGCATCCATTGAATTGCATCATATCCATATCATATTTTATGAAACAAAGACTATCAGAGGAAGTACATTTCCTCTAATATTGGTATTATGGAACTACGACCACATACATGTTGTGACATTAGAGAATAAAGACAACATATATGATTAGGGGCTGAATTTATAATAAGATGATGGTTTACCACCTTATGAAGTGAATATTAAAGAATTGATTATTTAAGGGAGACATACTGAAAGATCATAAATTTTTATTGAGGTATTAAACCTTTAGTTTTTAGATGAACCTTATTCTTATCTTTACAAGAGCGCCCAATTTCAAAAGAAAGGATTTAGGAGTTTCTAAGGCATGTTAAGTCCCCAGAGTTCAATGTTATGAACATAAATGTATAGAATCACTATAAGTGCATGGTTAGGGATAACAATTGAACTCAAATATTGTACCATATAACGATGACACATGGTTTCATTAAACCATGAGAGTCTATATTTGGTTATTCAAGGATGAGATAGAGGGTGTTCATGGATTTTTCATGGGTTTCCTCACCCTATTATATAGGATTGGTGTGGTGTTCTCCTTATGTAGTGGGGTATGCACAGCTAGCACAAGGGTTGGAAAACCATTCAAACAAACCATCAGACCACCCATAAGTTGAAAATTTCCCTCTTTCACATCTTTATTTTTAACTCATGTTCTTCTTTAATATTCTCTCCATGGCCACAACATCTCTCTATTTTTCTTTACATCTATACAATGCCTAGATCTAGGATTTTATGATTTTTATTTTTCCAATGCCTAATTAACCCACTCTTCATCTCATTAGATCCCTCAAGGAATGAGATTTGATCTGATTAATTCAATTATTGGTCTATATTTCTATATTTGGTGCTATTTTTATCCAATATCATTTTCCATATTTTGGAAAAATTTGTTTACTTTTTTATATTTCTTCAATCTAGATCAGTTATAAGGCTAATAATGGATTATTGTTCTACCATATGAATAAAGAAGGAATTTTCTACAATCATTGTATAATTAAATTTTCAATGTTATTTTCACTATCATTATTCATGACACAACTTAAGACCATTACATTTAAATGATTGATAATAGATAAATAATTACATAATCTAAAATGGGTCTCCCTTATTGAAACTAATAATGGTTTGATATTTTCATCCTCAACCTGATCCACCATTGCGATGTGTTATATAATATTCCTTTTTTTAAGCCACCCATTTATATGTGGGGTCTCTTTATCCGGGTTGTGGGAGCTCCTATTAATAAAATTGGAGAGATAATAAGGATTATACTACCATTCACATGTAATTAAATGCTAAAAAAATGATTAAATAGTTGATTGATTGATAATTTTTATATGGGTATGTACAAATAAATAGACCCTATCATTTCATTAGTGTTACATTATACATTTTGGATATCTTGGTATTTCACCAACGTTACTATGATGTTAGGTAACCTACTGCATTGACGCTATGGAAAAGACTTGGGAATCTAGGAATGGAACCTACGACCCAAGTGTATGATTACTGATGGTTAGGAACAGAATAGGAGATCGACGTATGTGACTATTGGCCCATAGGTATGATTATTTTTGGTATGACAGGTACAAGGAGGATTAAGGTATGTATCATGTGACTCTTATCTACATTCATCTAACCAGATATAGGTTTCCCTCATTATATACCCTTAGACACGATCCTTAACGGTCTATTAATCTTTTCTCAAGGGGATTATGTAAATCACAATACTAAATGATATTGAAACATTACAAACAGACACACAAACACACATACACATATATATATATATATATATTGATTCTCATTTTTCACATCCATATGCTTTTACTTCTTTTTTGATAAACTGGTTATATTTTTGACACATTAATTCTTACCTAATATATCAATACACAGAATAATTTTATCATCATAAAATGGATATTCAATGGGAACCATAGGTGTTTCCTCATTCTGTTTATCTAAAACCCAATCTAGGCCTCTAATGATGGTAGGTAAGATTATATGGATGAAGGTAGGGACAGTGGAATGCACCCTATTGTTGATGCTTGATTGATTGTAGCATTGGAGTGGGGGAGCATAGAACCAATCTATAGTCCATGATGCATTCTAAGGGTAATTGTTTTAGAAATTTTGTTTCTTCTAATATTGCTATATGTATTTTTTCATTATTCCATGTTTTTATATTTTTTTAGAGTCATGAAATAACTTCATTTTCTACATAGTATGGGATATCTATTTTTATGTTTTGTATATTATTATAATCTAGATGTTTTTCTTTATTTTATTAGTTTATATTATGATTTGATTTTATATAAATCCTTTTATTATACCATTGAAGTACTCAAATTATTACATTATATTCTCCCCACTATACCAACATGGTCCCTCACTGATGGTCAATAGCCTCAAGCATACAGGGGGAACCTAAGGACATATCACCCACAGGATTAGAGCAGGGTATAGTAGCGCCTTTTGTGGTATGTTATAGATGAGGATGACCCTATTGCCTAATTTGGAATAATTAATTTATTATATATTTAATTTCTTTGAGGATCTATATGTTTTACTTTAAAATCATCCATTCCCATAATAATAATCCTTGTACAAAAAATTATTTAATCAAAAAAAAATTCATAAAAAAATATTATTTTATTACGTAATATGATATTTACTAAAATTTATTTGTTGGTTTCTTGGTTCCTCTCCTTAAAAATAAATCCTCGCTTTATTACAATAGTTCACTATGTGAGATAATTAACCACATAATTATGAATCATTTCAGGTATATATTTTCATTTTCCTTCTTCTTGTTTAGTAAATTTGTGTACTACTTTTTTCTATGAGTAACCTACGGTGATTGGGTTCTTGATGTATCTTTAACCATTTTCTTCACATAATTTTGTTTATTTAACTATCACTATTTTAAAAGATAATACCTTAAATCATATTTTATGCTATGATAATTTCCCAAAAATTTTTAGTTCTTTATAATATGTTTATCAATTTTTTTAGTTACTTATTAAAAACAACCAAAAA
Source organism: Viscum album (assembly GCA_963277665.1). Taxonomy (NCBI): domain Eukaryota; kingdom Viridiplantae; phylum Streptophyta; class Magnoliopsida; order Santalales; family Viscaceae; genus Viscum; species Viscum album. The sequence goes on along the minus strand of OY728148.1, from coordinate 1,423,669,340 downwards.
TTAATATTTTTCCTGAAACACAAACACACACACACTTATATATATATATATCTGTGTGTGTGTGTGTGAATTTAAATTTTGTTTTTGTATCATTATTTACTGTAAATACCAAAAATTTAAGTGATTGAATATTCACACCACTCTCCTTAATAAAAAATTATGATCATTTATTACAATTTCTATCTCTAATGTTATAATTAATTGCTAATAACATCTATAAATTTATCTCAAATAAACATATGGCCTTCTATAAAAATTTCTAGATAAATGATTTTCGATAAATATATGTATGAATACTATAAATACTCTTAAAAAGTACTTATTTGATTTCAATTCATTGGATATTCAGTTTTTCAAGCTCACCTTCATAATAAATATTTTGGTTAGTTAATAATTATAGTTTGTTAAATTCATTGTATTTTGTTATTATTATTTTTCATTCATCGCCATCATAACAACTTATGAGGATAATATAAATTAAATTTTATCATCTTGAAATATAATATTATTGTGCTCTTCTAATAGAAGTAATTTAATCTTTGCCTAAATTATATATTAACCATGTCATTGAAATATTAAATCTCACAAACAGTTTCATAACATGAAGATTGATAGTTTTAATGACTTCATAATTTTCTGCATAAATATATTATTTACAATAATTGAAACCTTGTATCCCTAATATTTCTCCTTGAGACCCTTTATAATCATCTTACATGTCACAATAATCTACCCAAAGTGTTGACTACAAATTTAATAATGGGTTCAACTGTAACCCATTTTATGGGAAAATAGATATCCTAAAGTATTTTATAATTAATAGAATAGATAATATAGGAAATATAAAAATAACATAATAAAATATCTAAATAACATGTATAATAGTCATAAAATAAAAAACTAAAAAATATGATTAAAATAATAAAATTAAGGTTTCATAAAAAATGACTATCATATAAATAAATATAAAAAAGAATAAGGCAAGTAGGCATGATAAGATAGAGTCGAATACATTATAAATAAGGAATAATCATGAATGGATTATATATAAATAAAAAAAATTGGCATAATATAAACATTCTATTTTATATCCTTATGAACATGGATACATGGCAACATATTGATTCATAAAATTCATAGTATTTCATAACACCTTCATACTCACCCTTTTTGAACCTAGTGACTTTATAAATTGTTCTCATGGAATTTTGTTGTTGAAGTTAATGACTTCACTCTTACGCTTTGTAAAATTAGTGACTTTGTAATATATTTATAGGTAATATTTTGAGTAGTTTATAGTGTGATCACACTAACCCTTTTTAATTAGAGTGAAATTCTGTCCTATTCACATATAAGAATGCGAGTAGATCCAAAAACCATCATTCAAACCATTTATGAACCTAGTGACATGCTACCATATTAAAATAATTTTTATATATCTTGATATATAATCCTATACTAAATTATCTATATTGATGGAAAGGACCCACCAATCATATAATCCATAAATATTTTCTGTTGAAATAAAACACTCATAAACAAATAAAGAATTCATGGAAAGATAATGGGTTACATAAAAATTCAAAAACATCACATAATATTAACATAAGAAATAATATAATAAACAATTATTATATTTAAAATAAAAAAATAACATAATATTATATAAATGGTGATCAAAATAGAACATTATGAATAATGAAATGTGGAATGTAAATATAATGAAAAATAATAAAAACTCACAAAACCTTTTGAAAACATTGATTTGATTTTTTTAATATAAATTTTTGTTATGGGAAATATAAGAATTCTAATGGCCTTAATATAGTGATTTTCAAATAAAACATCCATTAAAATATTTAATGGTTATAAAAAATACTTGAAAATTCATAGAAAACATTTACATTTATTAAAAATCATCAGTAATTAAACCTTTAAAGTTGCATTATTTTTTTTTTGAATTGAAATTTAAAAAACGTAGAAAACTAATAATATTGACATGAATGTTTAATTATATAATCTATTAATTTTTAAATATTTTTTAAAAAGTGAAGTGAATATTATTTGAAAAATAATAAATTTAAAAATTCTAATGAATAATGTTAAATTGATAAAAGGCAAAAACATTTCAATATAAAACCTGGAGGGTATAAAAAAGTTGTTATTTATAATATTTTAAAAAAATATACATTTTAAAATAAATTTTTTAATGTGATATCCTTAAAAGGATGGTGAATCATTCATTTAAAAATTAATAATGGGGAATAAAATGATCATTATAAATAATAATAAACTGATTTTACAATAGTTAATGGAGGAAATTTAAAGGTAATTAAAAACATATATATTAGTGAAAAACAAATAAATTATTGGGGGTACTTTAAAAATAAATCTATTTTATGAAAACAAAAAATTATTAAATGAATAGGAAATTTGTGTCAATTATTATTTCGACAAAAATTGTTTTAATTTAAAAAAGTTCATAATAGTTTTATAAAATTTTAATATTGAATTAATATAGTAAAAAGATGGATTATGTCCTAGGGAGTAGATGTGAGTAAAAAAACCAATTTCATCATTCATAACATTTTAATCAAAATTCCATGAGTTTAATAAACATAAAAAAATATTTAATATCATAAAGCATAATATAATACCGATAAAAAATGAAAACATTGTATCAATTTAAACATTGAAATGTAAACATGGTCTACATAATAAAAATTTTAAATGGATTCTAATTTCAGACAACCGAACGCTTACAATTTGATTAATGAATGGATTGAAAAAACATATATGGGAGATTGTGAAATAATAATTTGTATCTCCTCAAAATGATTAAATTAATATAAAATCATTTTTTAGGGATGTAGCTATAAAACATAATATAGAAATTATCACAAAATAGACAATCATTCCTTATTGTTGGTGAAAATGGCACAATATACCCTTAACTTGTTTCCATGATTAGTTGATCACACTCTATCCTACTGTAAAAAACATATATTCCTTAGTATAATATTTTTGAACCTTAGTATGGAATATTATACTTTTAAAAAAATTATTCATAATTATTTATTATATATAAAAAATTGATTACAGAATATTTTAGCCATCAGGTGTGAATAACGTTAACTAATGTATTGCATATTTAAAAATTTTGATATCATTTATCATCATTTGATAAAATTTTAATTTTTATTATATCATTTATAATTTTATATAATATAAAAAATATTAATTAATATTTTTTTCATTCCATATGTGTTTTGGTTATGTGTTTTGAAAATAGAATTTATAATAGGTTATATGGGAAATTTTAGTGAACAAAATGGTTTCACTAATAATACCTTATATAATTAATATATCATTTAAAAACATATAATACTCTATATTATAATAATATATTATAATAATATAATATTTCATGCTCAAATATACACAAAAATTTTCATTTAAATAATTATTCTCATGGGTCTTTAAATAGACCCAATCCTCAAAACACAGAAACATGATTAGCGATTATGGTTAAAGAGGTATTTCATTAAACATAATATAATTATAATTTTTTATTAATGATATTATTTTGAAGGTTTTATGATGGTGAACCATATTAAATGTTTTTATATAATTCATGTAAATCAAAATGATAAATCAAAATGTATCATCATGGATCCAGTAATCCTCGTGTTTTGACAATTAGCATTTCTATTTGATACCACGTGAGATGGGTGAAGTTGAATTTTAAATTAATATATAAGAATAATATTTTTATTTCATATATTATATTAATTAACACTTGACACTTCTAAAATTATCCCATTAATTATATAATGAAACAAATATGGCCTTTCTTGGTTAATGCAATGGTCATTGGAACACAATTAAATGATCTTTTTTTTCTAGGTAAACCGAAATATATAATTAAGAGTTGTAAAAATAATATATGAAAATATAATAATACTAATGAAATTTATTTCATAATATTATTATGGGGATAATATATTTTTAATATTAATATTATGATGAAATGAAAATAAATGATACAACTCTTATGTTTGAGTCTTGATTTCCCCTTTAGAAATTCCCTTGAAATTTAAGGGATTAAAATAAATTTTATTAACCAGTGGATATTTCTTATAGGGTAGGGTCATATAGAGATTACATGTAAATTGATTCAAGGATTAATTAGAAGTTTATGTTTATAATTTAGGGGTTTTAGTTGTATTCATTTATAAGTAAAGAAATAGGGCGGTTTTGGTAACAGTCATCAATATTCAATAATTACATGACACTATTACATGGTTAATGGATCCAAATATTAGAAAATAATTGAATGTGAGGTTTGAATAAGTTTTTAAGTGAAAAAATATTTTAACGAATATGTTTTAAGCAATTTTTATGGTTTTTACAATTATGTCCTCACATTTTAGTATTTTCAATTTTCATAAGGTAACTAGTTTTCAAAATTTCATTTTTAGGTTTTATGATGAATTTAAGGTAACCCAAGTAAAAAAAATTTTGTTGGATGGAATTAAATTTAACAAATATTTAATCCAATTAAATTTAAAAATATTATAAAATTATTAATTAAAATAAAGTATTGAATGTCTGTAAAAAAAATTTAGTATAAAAAATGACATTATGTCCCATATGGATTTTAAATGTTATTTAGAATATATATCTAATTAGATGTGTGTTAATAGATTTATTTATGGGTTTATTAGCAACATTTCATTTATTATTTATCATTTTTCCTTTTAAATTATTCTATAGATTTAATTGATACTTATAAAACATTAATTTTAAAAAAATTCTGTCACAATTAAAAAGGTAATTAAATTTATCATAATAATCAAAAATTTCTAGATAAAAATGTAATTAAACAAAATAAATCATAATAAAAATAAAACCCATAATAATTTATATTAACTATTAACTTATCTTTATAATTGTTTGGATATTAATCATAATATTATTGTTTTTCATGTGTAAAACCAGATTTCTTTTGAAAAAAGTTTATTTTTATAAAAGAATGTATTTATTTAGAATAAAATTATATATTCCAATGAATAAATGGAATTAAAAATATTTTTTATTGTTAAAATATTATTTATTTGAAAATACAATAAATGAATAAATTATTTAATCATGTCATAATAAATGAAAATATAGTAATACACAGTTTTTATTTAAACGCTAAATAAGTTTTTAAATAATACTTTTCATGGGTTTATAAATTAAACCTATAATTTTAATAATTTTTATTATAATCTATAACATATATTTTTTATTTTTAAAATTCATTAAAAATAAATTTTATATAGAACTATAAATATTTAAAACAACTATTATTCATTATTAACCTAAAAATATATTATTTTAGAAAATAATAAAAAAATATATCCAAGGATATATTTATTAAAAGTAGATAAACACTGTATTTTAATTTATCAAATTAAATATTAAAAAATAAATAAATTTTTTTAAGTTAAAAATATATAATATAACAAAATTAATTTTGTTAATAACATTGTAAATGTTTACTCCTATTAATTGTTTTTATTTTTATGGTAATAAATATTCATTTCTTACTATAACATATTCTATTACGGGTTTATGAAAAATTTCATCTAAATCTGTGGTTGTTTTTTCATTTCAGGTGTGCTATGTGACACCAATTACAAAACATAGTTCGTATTTTAAAAGATCTACAATATCAGGATGTTATATTCTACACCCTTCAAAAAATATTTCTCCTCAGAAGTTTAACTAGTACCCATAGATTAATGTTGGAGGGGGTATTCATAACATATTGTTGTTATTCCAGATTTAACTTTCAATATGACATTAACCTTGCTATATTAATCTAGAACATCAAATTTATCATTTCATAAATTTTTCTGATTCTATATAATATAACCATGTGTTATTTAGTGAATTCCTTCTCCAAAACTACATTAGTCTCCAAGTCATAATACTATATTTAAATTTACTATTATTATAAAACATTATACTACCTTTAATACTCAAATTTTATTATCCAATAGTTTAAAAAATAAAAATTGAGAAAATATATTCCATAATATAAAAATAGGATGAAATTGATTAAAATATAATTACCATCAATTTCCTGGATATTAATATTCTATACATATATTTTAAAAATCACCCAACCATTTATAATCTCAACATAATGAAAATACTAAACCTAAAACATATCCATTACATAAACATGTGTTCATAAATTGTTATCACCAAAACTATAAATTTTCTATAAAATCAATTATCAAGGCCATTAATACCATTTAATACTTGAATTAAAACCATTAATGAAAAAATAATAATGACTAATCTTTATTTTTTTCACTTAACCATCAATTTCTTCTAGAACATAATAAATTATAATCGATACCTTTAACTTTACTTATTAAAATATCTATGAGCATATAGATTTTGTTTCTATTAGAATATCCACCTCATTATATTGTGTAATAATAGAAAGATAATTTTTCAATCATAACATGAATTTTATAATATTAATTTGATTTATTATTCACCCTATATTTATATAACAATTATTGGTTTATGCAGTTCATCCTAGATCACTTGAACTAGTTGAATATCCAATTCACCATATGTCCTTTGGAACTCCTCCCAATATGGAAAATTTTGAGGACTAGAAGCTAGGATATAATTCTGAATGTGGGGATACTAATACATCTTTGTCATATTAAGGAACTAATCGAAAAAAATGAAATTATTAAAAGTAATAAATAGTAACAATTAGGAATCAATGGAAAAAATGCCAAAACTGGGTATGTTCCCACAAACCAATACTGAAAAATTTATATATCATAATAATCCCATCAGTAAAATAAAACCAAATTGAAAGACCCAAATAATAACACAAAAAATTATCCATTATATCAATCCCAATGACATTATATATTATTAATACCTTGTCCAAAATCAACCATCTCACATGGGTCATTTTTAATTAACTATACCTACCACAATGTGATCTACCCAGCTACACAAAAAGGCCTAAGAAGGGTGTGAGTACAACCCTTAAGGCCACAACGAAGGGTGTCTAATGAAATATAAATTCAAAAATTAGTGGATTTAGGTGTATTAGGTAGTGATATACATGTCAATAATAGAATAAAGATTCATAAATAAATAGTATTAAATTTTTCTCATTGGATCTCAAGTTCCATGTAACACTCAATATAATAAAATATTATATGTCCCATGTCTGTAATGTGATCTATAAACCATAGGGGTCAAAAAATTAAATCATGGAGGATAATTACATGTATTCAGACTAAGGATAAATAGTCTAATTCTTTAAATATAAATCAATAATGAGTAGTGTTATGCTAAATATCCAAAACTCAGGATTATACAGGTCACTGACCAACAATATTAATCATTGATGTGGAGCTTCAATTCAAACATACATACCCATGGGTGTGGTGATACATGTACATCAATTATAAAATTTTATAAACAAACAATTTCACAAAAAAACATCTCATATTAATTAAAATATCTTTTCACTGATTATTCTTTTGAAACCATTTAACAATTTAATCTAACATCTTTTTTACAATTTACCATTTCATAATTTTATCTTTTTCTCAACCATTTAATTCCCAATCAATACCTAATATCCCCTTAAGTCATTCCAAAAATTACATAATCAAGATAACCTCATTTAAACACCAAAACCATATATTTAATTATTTACAACACATTCATAAAATTAAAATGTAATTTGAAAACCCAAGGGTGGCCATAGCTCTAGTCTCAATGTCATCATAGACCAAACAAGATTCACGAAGGGTCAGAATAAAAAATTATAAACCCAATATGATTTTATTAAACATTTATTAATAATCTATGGAAACAGGTAACACAACACTTCGAGTATACACATGATGAATAATGATACTATTATAAATAACACATTTACCGCCTACCTTTGTTTTTTTATAAAAACATATCTCTAACGCCAATAATTGATTAAAAATAAAATTATCAAAAACAAAAATAAAAAAATACCCTAGAGAAATAGATCATGTGACTTAGAAGAAGATGAATCAACATGTTTTAAATCATCCTAAAAATAGATGGAAAGAAACTTGTAGAAAAACCTAGGGCTATTAATCCTAATAAATGTAACCTTAATCTCCATATTTTGGAAATATATAATCCTTTGGAATAGGAGAAGAATCATGGTTTATACATCTAGATATGGATTGTGAGATGTCTACGGGAATTGGGCGAGGGAAATATAATATCAAAAACAAATATCAAAAAGTTATTACTTTTAATGAGGTATAATTTTTTCCAAACCATGAATTAACCATGAAACCACTCTATTGATGGATAACTAATGCTTCATAACCACTAATTCCACATGAATGATCTTTAAAAAATATAGGATCCTTTAGAATGACTTTTCCCCAATGAACCACTCTATATTGGAATCCTCAAACGATTTGTAAAATCACAGTTCCCCTAAATCTATGATTCATTATTATGGTGCATTTTTAGTTATAAATATATCCTAACAATTAACCATTCACTATATGCTAAATTTACCATACCTTTAATGAATTATAACCATATTATTATATTAACATCATACCTGCTCTTGAAAATCATTTTAGAGGCTATTTAAAATCATTTTAATAGAAATAAAAATTGAAATGTACCTCATTAGTGGGTCATGATCATAAAATCATTTAAACATATAACAAATCCTCCTCAGGTTTCACTCACCAACCTCAATATGCCTTTAAGGTAAAATGGTTGATCCACTAGTCTCATGTATTATATTTTTGATCCCATGTATCTGTATGAACACAACCATTCTAACACAACACCTGGACCAATAACATGGTATTTCACCAATGAAGTTTTTCACTATGATCAATTTTACTAATCTAAGTCTCCCAAAAGGCCACACTAGACACACACTCAACATCCCTAACATAAATAACATGAAAAGGGATGGGGTAAAAATTATTATACCATTAATCATGAAAATATAAATTCATTGAACCATCATAATTTTTCTCATAAAAATATGCTACCAGACTGATACTCTCTGCAAAATAAAATTACCTAATATACATGGGCTCCAACATAAATTATTACCAAATACAATATTGACACAATGGTGATGATAATACAATGAAAACAAATTCAGAAACTATAGACTCAACACATTCATGAAATTGATCAAAATATGAAATATTTATACTTTGGGAGGTAACCATACATTTTTTGGTCAAATATAATTTCTCGAGCATATTTGGCATGAGAAAAATCCCCAACAATACTAATTAACAATGTTTAGGGTTGAATAAATTTAATCCTACATGAACTACATGAATGTTTCTTCTAGGGTTCCATCTGAATTGTATCTTGAAAATAGTTATTCTATGTTAAATTGCAAAGCACTATTTTTTTATCCTATGTTCCACAAATATATAGGATGCATTCCATCAATAAACATTTTCTTGAAGCATGATATTAAACATAGATCATTATATGAAATTGTAATTATAGGTACCCTGTGTAAACATAATATTATATTTACTTAAATGTCACCCCACATATCGATGGTGAATGTATCTTGAATGAGTAAAAAATGGAATATATTTTCAAATAGATTGACAATCATACATATATTGTTTCACTTCCATGGAGACCTCTATATATCGTTATTGAAATCCCTAGTAATATCAACACACTAATATTTTAGAATGGTAAATGGATGTAGAAGACCATAATGCCCTAAATTATTGCCTTTCTTCTACTAACAAGTATAACATTGGGTAAAATAACTAAAACATCATTCGTATATCCTTTTCACTAGTATAGTCTAAAAATATCATAGTATGTTTTGTTCATACAAGAGTCCCTACCCACATTGATGAATTAATATCAAGAATTATATCCTCCTTAAAAATCCATAAATATATATCCATGAACATGAATTATCTCCTCATCATCAATTTTACAATAAAAAGTTTTCTCTTCACCATCAAATCTCTACCTTAATTCTTGTCACTCAAGATCATCATGATTCCACCTTTGGATTGTGCTTATAAGATATGTAATAATAGATAATTAAATGATGATTATTAGTTCCTTCTCATCCTAATGACATATGTTCATCTCAATAAAAAAATTTATCATCTTTTACCCAGAACATAACTAATGAAATTTCTTATTCCTTGTATTCTAACTCAAATAATGCTGAAAATTATCTCCATTATCCTTTTAATAATCATAATAAATTATTACATATTTCACATACACAAACCACATCTACTTTTTTTAATTTAGAATATTAATAGATAATATATATTTATATATATGGCTCTTATGGTTATTATAAATAATAAATCTCTCACCTTAAAGATAATGTCTCCAATATATTAGAGACAATATTTTATAGGATAAATTAACGAAACATATAAGATATTTATATTCATGATACAACAACTATAGTGTTTTATATGCCACAAATTGATCTATAATCACCAACAATATCCCATGATTAATTCTAGATGAATTAATTCATGGAGTATACTCCCTACCCGATTCATATTAGATAAGAATCTATGTTGCTTTCAAATTCCTATTCAATTTGTAGAATGGATTATCATATGTCTATAACCACTCAAACATTAATCTATTCTTTTTTAGGCTTAGTAGTGGCGCAAGAGATCTATAAAATTCTTCAATTGGCGTTTTGTAGTAACTGACTAAACAGAAAACCTATTGGATGTAAAAAACATTCAATAAAAACACCTAAGGAGAAACAACATAAACCGTCTCAAGGTCCAATAATTTTCGTCATTTTGAAAGTACTTTTCTGAACACTGTCATTTTCAAATAACATTATCTATAATAGAATATCAAACATGCAACATTGAGCTCAAATAAAGTATAATATAAACCATAATATTCTTATACAAACAGGTGTAACTTAACCATTAATTTAATTAATGTGTATGAATAGTATTTAAAACATTATAAAATAAAAATATAATTCCTATATAAATTTATTGAGAAATTATTAATATATATTTAAATTTTAATAAATATATTGTATTATATAAAAAATATTTTTCCTTGAAATATTGATTTTATCTTTTTTGTGGGAAAACAAAACATTAAATTTATGTAACATATATAAATTTAATTTTATAAAATGGGGATAATTTTTGAAATTTCTATTTTAATATTTACTTATGGTTACATTTTTTTGTATTTTTCATAAATTAATGAAGTTTTATCGAATATTGAACAAACTAAATTTAATAAAACTATTTTTTCTTATTAATAAATTTAACAACATAAAAATGCCAATAGCCTTGAAATTGTAATTCTATATATTATAATTATTATTTATTGATATTTAATAAATTTAATTACCAATGTATCATCATTAAATCTTTTTTTAGTATAATTTTATTCTTAGTTGTAAAACCCATTTTTTTAGAACTGTTTAAATGTACATAAGGTTAGTAATTTTAAATTTATTAAAATAAACACTTAAAATAAATTATAAAATTAAATTTTATAAGTTGAAAATATATAAAAATTAATTTATATTAATATATTAAATATTACTAGTCATAGAGTTATGGTATAATAATATTTTCTTTGAAAATTTCATTTTTCAGAAAAAAAAACGTTTTCTTCTATTTATGTGTTTTACATTAAAATTTACTCTTAAAATTTTATGAATTTAATTTGATAAAATTTGTAAAATATTTGTATTCTATTAAATTTTTATTATTTATTAAGGTGAAAAAACATTGGTTATAATGTGTTTTAAAAAAAGTAAAAATACTAATTACTTAGGTGAAACAATTAAAATTATATAATTGATTTACCTTAAAGGTAAATGAGTTACATTTTTTTAAAATTTTTATTTTTAGTGTTTATCATTTTTATACGTATTATAAATCCCTTAATAATTTAGTTTTTTATTTTTTGGCACTTGAAGAGAGAGTGACTTCCCATTATTTAGTAGTTGTTGGTATTTACAAAAAATATGACTCCCCAATAATTATAAAAAGAAACCCCGACCCCTATCTTATTCGTTCACATCAATGCATTATTCATGACCATTAAAACCCATTATCTCCACTAATAATAATATTAAAAATTCTAGAGATTCTGTTATTCCCAAAAATACCATCCTTATGGTAATTTATAAGAGACCGAAAAGTGTTTCCTCTCAGTAATTCGGGAGACCCAAAGCATGAAATACATGGACATTACATTACATTAGCGGAATACATAATACATAACAAAAAAAGACACACAAGGATTGTAATATATTAGTGTCTTTGGAAAATCGGGATATAATCTTCTAATCTTGGTGAAATATCTCCAAAATCTCCCATAAGATCTTCTCCTTTCTTATTTTCTTACCTAAAACCTTTCTTTAAATCTTTGGGAAAAGAAAACATATAAAGGGTGAGCTCAAATGCTCCGTAAGGGTAAGCATGAAAAAAATAAATCAAATCATATACATTTGAACTTCAAAACATGAACATATTATTTAGACATTAGAATCTTGAGTAATGACATAAATCATGGAAGTATGTAAGGCATAGATTATAAAGAAACAATAATAATGATAAAATAGCATGGGAATTAAACATGTAATTGGGTCAAACCATTAAGCACATGATATGATTTCCATAGTAGCCAAGGAATTGCTTCCAAGTCCATCTTAGTGGACAAAGTTTCTTTCTAAATCGAGTTCACTCCTCATTCATGTCCTGTATTACCGAACAAGTTTAACTTTCCGTTCCAACCATGTCTATCACATGTGATATAAATTTTAACCCAATGCATTGGAGGGAGATATAGGTCCCACCCATCTCATAATGAAATCAGTTTTACTTGTGCAACAAAATAAACTTAAAACATTGATCATAACCCAAAGAATAAAATGGGTTTCATAAACATCATCCCATCAATTCATAATCCATTAAAAAATGGACATTTCCTCATAAGAAACGTGAACCATGTAAATCATAGAGACATTAAACTTGAAACATTCAAATATTAAATAATATCATCTTAGATGGAAAATGGTTTTGATAAATCATTTGAAATGAATTACTGAGGAAATATCCTTCTTTCTTCAAAATCATTTTCTTTTCATAAAATGACATGCACTTTTAAAATAATATAATTTTGTTGAAAATAGCCAAAAAATCTTTTCGAGTAATCTTCATGAAAATAAGGATTAATAAAACTGTAAAAATCCTTTCACACCGTATAAGTTAAAAAAACATTCTTCTCATACTTTTGTCGGAAAAGTCAAAAAGTACATCGTAACATAAACAAAAGAAAGATTCCTTAAAAATCCTTTACCTTAGGTCTGATATGCTTAGTACGTATCCAAACCTTATGTATAATGATTTAAATAATGTCATTTACTTATTACAGAATCATATTCATTGTCATGATATCATATATGTTTCACATATGACTTTATATTACCCGTTCTTTCGTAAATTCAATGTTAAAGCAGCGTTTTGGGTAAAATCATTCCATTTATCGTATGTGTTTAGACGTTTAATTCTTGATATTATTACTTATATCCTGATTTACATAATTACAGAATTTAATAAATGATTTATATATAATATATATTCATCATATACATATATATATTATAGATCGATAAAAAGGATGAAATACACCGTTCATGGAGATGGTAGGCCGTACGTACGCATGACGGCTGTTTTCGTTTCCTTATAGAATTGAATGAAACTAAATAGATTACATACATATATATATATACATAAATCCAGTAGCATTATTATTTCATATATTTCCTTATTATTAAATATATAAACTTTATTATCATTCATGTATGGTTAACATGGAGAATGAATCTCATCGCGTCGTGGAGACGGTAGTCCGTACATACACACAAGCGATGCTATCGTTCCAATAATTATTGAATAGAATTGGAGTGGATGGTATAATTTATCAGAATTAGTATGATGTTATAATAACAAGATATAGTTATTCTTTACACCATTATACCCATCCATGTAAAATGTTGGTGGAAAAACATATTTCACCACGGTGTGGAGACGGTATTCCTTACGTACGCATGCGTGGTGATTTCGTTTTCCATAGGATGGATAGATGGTGAAATATGGTTGTTTCATACATATTATAACATATAATTATATGAGTTATACTGATGTTATTACTTCATAATTAAACAACTAAAGAAGAATAAGTGGAAGAAGAAATAGAGTTGAAAGAATCGGTAACGGACATTACCTCTTCTTTGAAGCGCCTCATTGGGAACTCCTCTTAGGGCACTAATATTGGAAATTTAAGAAGACCAGAACCTCTAGGATGTTTCTATGGAAGTGGAAAAGATAATTTGGCAGGGTTTGGCAGAGCGTGAAGGCTTGGAGTGGTGTGAGGAAGTGAGAGAGGAGGTGCCCTTTTATAAGGGAGGAGAGGGGCACCTTTGGAATAACAAAAAATATTATTTTATTATAAAGTCATATTCGGTTTTTAATAGCTCCAAATTGTTTTATTTAGAAGCTAAGGTATGGATGGGTCTAAATATTCTCATACAATAGAATTTAGAAAAATTTAGGTTCCTATTTTAACCTTATCCTTTAGATTTAACTTTAAGTTAAATAATTTTACTTTTACCGTGTTTTCTTGTTTTACTACACTATAAGGTTAATAAAGTTACTATAACAAGACAAAATAACCCCAAGTGGTTCATTATTAATATATATATCCTTATATAAGTCATTTGGCCAATCCTTAAATTTTTAGGAATAAAATAACAATTAATAATATAATATTTTTTTTAAAAACAATTTTATGTCAATTTTGACACTATTTGGTACTTGATTTTTTTGAAAATCGTAACAACATTATTAGTTCGAAAAAAGTTACTTAAATCAATAATATCATGTCATATTAACCTATAACATTAGTGGAATTCATAAAAAGTCACAAATTAGATTTATTTGGGTATTTATAACATTAATTATTGCCTCATCTTTGTGTCATAAATAAATTAAATATTTTAATTTCTAAAAAATATAAATAAATTACCATTATGTAGGAAATCTTTTTATCTTTATGATGAATATTTATAGTTGAATTTATCAAATGTATAACCACATAATAAAAATTATTTACTTATTAAACTTTGATTTTAACTATTTTAACCCTTCTTTAAATAAATTAATATTAAATGTCCTAATCTAATCCAAGTGGGCCTAAATGGTCATATTTTAGTCCTTGATATTAACCGTGTCTCTCGGATTTTTGAAAATAAATTCACAGAAGTGGTAAATTTTAATTAAAAATAGTCAGTTTTTTAACTACCACTAAGTGGTTTCACTATTCATCCAAAATTGAAGTTTTTCAGAAAAATACCAAAAATTCAGCCTAAGAATTATTTGATATTCCAAATTAAAAATTTATTTCTATTTTTCCAAATTCATAACATATAAATTTAATTAATCCAATTTAAATTTAATTCCCGTTATCAAAACAAATAGCGTGTTTTTAAGAAACAAAAACAATCAAAAGATTAATACTTGTTTATATCCAATTTCAAAGTAAAATTAATTCCAATGAACAAAATTGGATTAAATGGTAAAAATATATTCTAATTACACTTTAAATCAAACTAAAAAGATAATCTAACCATATAAATTATTGCGATGAAAAATTTTGTTTTTAATTAAACTATTGCATATTTTACTATTCATTAAAATATGAAAGTTAGCAGAATAATATGAAATTTTTATCTAAAGTAAATTTTTCTATCCTGATTCCAAAATAGAATTTTATTTTTTTCAAATTGAACTTATAGACAAGTCAAAAACAATATTTCAAGTGGGTGCTTCATCAAAAGGCGGCAAAACTACATTTTTTGAAAATTACTTATTTTACTCAAAAAATTGAATTTTTTTGAATACCATGTTATAGAAAATGTGTAAGATGAATAATAATGTTATAAAATTAAAAATGTAGTTGATACAATTTATAATGGGTGGTTTATATAACATATCGTTGTTTGGCGAAACTCAGTATTGCGTACAACACACACTATTGTGGAGAGTCGTGATTGCATGTAATGCAAGCCATATCAGGGATGCGTGTTGTGCAAGATACTTTTGGTGTAGCGTACAACACAAGACATTAATGAAATTAAAAAGAATATTTTTCAAAAAATAATAGGGTGTTACATTCTACCCCCCTTAAAATGAATTTCTCCCTCAAAATTCGTCGGGGTTATAAATGGTTTACTACTCCAAATTCTATTTAATAGAAACCCACATAGTAAAAATGAATATCAAAACATTGCTTTAAAAACTAATGTATGACATGTAACAGTTACCCAAATTAACTCATCATTGGGTTTCCACGTAGGAGAACATAGGTCAAAATATGGATATGGAAGAAAAATCTAACCATCATGTTCTGATGGAGAGTGGTAGAGAACATGGCTATGAAAAATACATCAATCACAAAGCCATAGATTTGTGATGATCTAAGGTACCATCTGATTCATCGATTATAAGGGCACTAGGACAACATTTTTTTTTCAAGATCATTTCCCTAAAGTTGAGGAAATTGGAATTAGAAGAAATACTTTCATGATTTTGGTACAGTCTCACCGTTGGTCGTTCTTTGGAAAATTTCCACTTCATATCTTAAATAAATGAAGTTGAATTTGTCATTCGTGAAGTGTTAGCAGATCATGAGATAGAATTATGGGTCATTCCATCCGTTTCAAACAAAAGGTTATAAAAGTTATCAAAAATACATAAGTCCATCTATAGTGAGATTAATCATATATGGTTCCTAAAATGGACTTATATTTCATATATCATAATGCTTAATATAATAAAAATAGTTTCTATTGAACAAGGACTTCCTGTAGGCCAGTGGTAGGCGATAAAGTCCAGTCGCACTTCGGTTGTGGGTTTGATTTCCACACCCTTGTCCGACGCGATGGGATGTCGCCCGTCCTGCAGGTTGTCCTTTTTCTAAAACTACATTTCAATAACATCCCATCAATAATATCAAAAAAAGTTCTATCCATAATCATTACAAACTTATGTCCAACATAATCCATTCCAATCTTTATTATTTTATAAAATACATCGGTCCAAGATCATAGTATAAAGAATTTGATTACTTGAAATGTCATCAACCAAGCATGTGAATACCATAATTTATCCCCCATATATCTTGTTGGTCACATTCCAATCATGTGAATACCTTAATCATGTATTCTCTTGAAAAATGAATACCCATTAAACCTTAGTGAAAACATGAATGCTGTCAAAAGTTAACTCCTTCCACATACAAAAATACAAAAATTCTATATACTCAAACCATGATATAACTTTCTCCTTATATCATTCATGAGCCCCTGAATACTATAAAACATTTAATTTTCTCCTTATCCCTTCATTATGTGCATATCATCTACTTTCCAAAAATATCTGAATAACCATTCATGGTTACTGGTACCATTAATCATACACTTTCAAAACATAAGGAAAGACAATAGTGTAACAATCCTTAGATTACTCTTTATTACATAGTACCATGAGATTACTTATACAACATTACACTTGATAAACATGTAATCATTCCACTACCTGCATAAACCATTGACCGATCTTCAACAATTCATTCATCTCACATATCATTTGTATTTTATTCATCATCATCATCAACATAAATACTACCCATACGACTTAACTGATTCTCTTCACGAGACTTTCCCTTAGGAAATTCATTTGCATAATTCCCATATATTCAACATTTAAACCATTTACCTATTGCTGATGTCGTAGCAATACCATTATCCTCATCCATGGTGTTAACTGAACCTTTTCCTTTGCACTTACTGGATTTGTGTCCTTCTTTTCCACACCCAAAGCATCATCCAGTCCCTTGGAAACAATCTCCCGGATGCCTCTTTCCACATGATTTACATGAGGGAAATTGAACTTTATTTCCTCTATGATCATCATGAAACTCCATCTTTCTCTTATTATCTAAGTCGGGAAACTTACAAAAGTTGAGATTATTGACCATATTATGAGATTGGTGATTTAGCATAATAACGATGTTTGGACTTCCAAATCCAGTTTCATTTGGTTTATCATGAATAATATCATTCCATTATCCATCATATCCTCCATTATCATGAATCTTCTTGTTTCCAGCCATTTAAAAAAACCCAAAAAGAATAGTGTGTGAGGAAAAAATCATGCTACAGAAAACAACATAGTAAAGGGAGAGCACCCTCAATATCAAACATCTTAGTTTAAATTTTAAGATTGTTACCATAGTTCGAGGACTATATCCTATAGGTATACTTACCCTTAGGGACATCCCTAGTCATACCTTAGAAATATCTCTAGGGATCTCACTAACATTTTTTGCATCCTAGTTTCCAAAGGTTAACTAAACCTTTCCTCTAATACCAACTGTAGAGACATGAATATTGATGTACATGGACATTACATTACTTTAGCGGAATACTTAATACAAAACAAAAATATACAAACAAGTATTGTAATAGTTTAGTGTCTTTGGAAACTCGGAATATAATCCTGTAATCATGGTGAAAGATCTTCAAAATCTCCCAAAAGATGTTCCCCTTATTGTGTTCTTACCTAAAACCTTTATTTAAATCCCAGGGAAAAGAAAACATATAAAGGGTGAGCTCAAATTCTCATTAATGGTAATCATGGATTAAATAAAACAAATCATATACATTTGAACATCAAAACATGAACATAATATTTAAACATCAGAATCTTGAGAAATGACATAAATCATGAATGTAAGTAAGGAATAAATCATGAAGAAAAATTATTCATGATAACATCGCATGGGAATTAAATATGTAATTGTGGAAACACATTATGCACAGGATATGATTTCCATAGTAGCCAAGGCATTGATGCCAATACCATCTTAGTGGACAAAGCCTTTTTCTGAATCGAGTTCACTCCTCATTCCAGTCCTATATTACTGAGCCAGTTTAACTTTCCGTTCCAGCCATGTCTATCTCAGGAGATATAAATCATTACCCAATTCATTGGAGGGAAATATAGGTCCCACCCATTTAATAACAAAATCATTCTTACTAGTGCCACAAAAAAGCATAAAACATTCATCATAACACAAAGAATAAAATGGGTTTCATAAACATCATCCCATCAATTCATAATCCATACAAAACAAATGGACATTTTATCATAAGAAAAGTGAACCATGTAAATCATAGAGTTATTAAACTTGAAGCATACACATATTAAATAATATCATCTTAGATGGAAATTGGTTTTGATAAAACATTTGAAATGAATTCTTGTGGAAAATATCCTTACTTCGTCAAAATCATTTTCTTTTCAAAAAATGCCATGCAATTTTAAAATAAAAGTATTATGTTGAAAATAGTCATAAAGTCTTTTGGAGGAAGCTTCAAGAAAATAAGGCTTAATAAAACTATAAAAATCCATTCACGCCGTATAAGTTAAAAAAACATTCTTCTCGTACTTTTTCAGGAAAAGTCAAAAAGTACCTCGTAACATAAACAAAAGAAAGATTCCTTACATACCATGTAGTAAAAGTAAAAAATGGGTAAAAAGGACTTTAAACATAAATGAAACCATTTTTTGAAAACATGGTCTTGGATGATATAGATAACCCCAGTAAGTACTTACGAATAAACAATCTCGGATAAAAATGTGATTGATAAATTATCCCTTACCTTAGGTCTGATATGCTTGGTACGTATCCGAAACTCCTGTATAATGATTTAAATAATTTAATTGATTTATTAAAGAATAATATTAATTGTTATTATATCATATATGTTTCACTTATGACTTTATAATACCCGTTCTTTTGTAAATTCCATGTTAAAGTAGCGTTTCGGGTAAAATCATTTCATTTATCGTATGTGTTTCGAATTTTCGTTCTTGATATTATTACTTATATCCTGATTTACATAATTCCAGAATGTAAATCATTATATATAATATATATTCCTCATATACATATATATATTATAGATCGATAAAAGGAATGAAATACACCGTTCATGGAGTCGGTAGGCCGTACATACGCATGAACGCTGTTTTCGTTTCCTTATTGAATTGAATGAAACTAAATAGACGACATACATATATATATACATAAATACAGTAGAATTATTATTTCTTAAATTTCATTTTTATTCATTATATGAACTGTATGATCATTCATGTATGGTTAACATGGAGAATGAATCTCATCGCGTCATGGAGACGGTAGTCCGTACGTACGCACGAGTGATGATATCATTCCCATAATTATTGAATAGAATTGGAGTTTATGTTATAATATATCAGAATTCGTTAGATGTTATAATAACCATGTATAGTTATTCTTTACACCATTATACCCATCCATGTAAGCTGTTGGTGGAAAAACAAATTTCACCACGGCGTGGAGACGGTATTCCGTACGTATGCACGCGTGGTGATTTCATTTTCCGTCGGATGGATAGATAATGAAATAGGGTTGTTTCATACTTATTATAACATATCAGTGAATGATTTATACTGATGTTATTACTTCATAATGAAACAACTAAATAAGAAGAAGTGGAAGAAGAAATAGAGTTGAATGAATCTGTAACGGACATTACCTCTTCTTTGAAGCGCCTCTTTGAGACATCCTCTTAGGGCACTAAAATTGGTCATTGAAGAAGACCAGAACCTCTAGGATTTTTCTATGGAAGAGGAGAAGATAATTTGGCTGGGTTTGGCCGAGATTGGGAGATCAATGTTGTGTGAGTAAGAGAGGGAGGAGGTGCAGTTTTATAAGGGAGGAGAGGGGCACCTTTGGAATAACAAAAAATATTATTTTATTATAAAGTCATATTCGGTTTTTAATAGCTCCAAATTGATTTATTTAGAAGATAAGGTGGTTATGGGTCTAAATCCTCTATTCCGATAGAATTTATTCAAGTTTAGGTTCTTATTTTAACCTTATCATTTAGATTTAACTTTAAGTTAAATAATTTTACTTTTACCGTGTCTTCTTGGTTTATTACACTATAAGCTTAATAAACTTACTATAACGAGCCAAACGAACCCCAAGTGGTTCATTATTAATATATATATCTTTATATAAGTCATTTTATGAACCTTATATTTTTAGTAAGAAAATAACAATTAATAATATAATATTTGTTTTAAAAACAATTTTATGTCAATTTTGACACTATTTGGTACTTGATTTTTTTGAAAATTATAACAGCATGATTTGTTCAAAAAAATTACTTAAATAAATAATAACATGTCGTAATAACCTATAAATTAGTGGAATTCATAAAAAGACTCAAATTACATTTATTTTGTTATTTATAACATTAATTATGTCAATATTTTATTAATATGATAATTACTACATCATCTTTGTGTCATAAATAAATTAAATTATTTAATGTCTAATAAATATAAATAAAATACCATTATGTATGAAATCTTTTTATAATTCTAATGAATATTTATAGTCGAATTTATGTTATGTATAAGCAGATATTAAAAATGATTTACATATTAATCATTGATTTTGACTATTTTAACCCTTTTTTAAATAAATTAATATTAAATGTCCTAATCTAATCCAAGTGGGCCTAAATGGTCATATTTTATTCCTAAGGTTTATTTTGGTCGAATTAAACTTATCCAATAGAATTAGGAAATATGTTAGGGTAATAATAATATAATTTTTACCTTTAATTATCCTATTTACTTTTAACCGTGGTAAATAAAAGTAAAAAGTTACTATTCACCAAAAATTGTTTTTATCTCATTAAACCACATTTTAGTCCTTGATATTAACCGTGTATCTCTTATTTTTTAAATTAAATTCATAGAAGTAGTAAAATATAAATAAAAAAAGTCAGTTTTGTAACTACTACTAAGTGGTTTCACTATTCATCCAAAATTGACGTTTTTTAGAAAAATACCAAAAAATCAGCCTAAGCATTATTTGATATTCATAATTAGAAACTGATGTCTATTTTTCAAAATTCATAACATATAAGTGGCAGTAATTAATTTTAAATTTAATTCCCATTATCAAAACAAATATTGTGTTTTTAAGAATAAAAATCAATGAAAAGATTGTTACTTGTTTATAGCCAATTTCAATGTGAAATTAAATCAAACGAACAACATTGAATTAAATGGTAAAAATATATTCTAATTACACTTTAAAATGAATTAAAAAGATAATCTAACCATATAAATTATTGCGAAGAAAAAAGTTGTATTTAATTAAAATATAGTGTGTTTTTACAATTCATTAAAATATTAAAGTTATCAGAATAATATGAAAAATTTATCCAAAGTAAATTTTTGTATACTAATTCCAAAAAAAAATTATTTTGTAAAATTGAACTTATATACAAGTCAACAAAAAGATTTAATGTGGGTGCGCCATTAAAAGGCGACAAAACTACATTTTTTGAAAATTACTTATTTTACTCGAAAAATTGATTTTATTCTCATACCATGTTCTCGAAAATGTGTAAGATGAATAATAATGTTATAAAATTAAAAATTTAGTTGATATTATTCAAAAAGGGTCGTTCATATAACATATCGTTGTTTAGTGAAACACAGTATTGCGTACAACACACGCTATCGTGGGGGGTCGTGATTGCGTGTAATGCAAGCCAAGTCAGGGATGCGTGTTTTGCAAGCTCCTTTTGGTGTAGCATACAACACAAGAAATTAATGAAATTAAAAAGAATATTTTTCATAAAATCTTGGGGTGTTACAATAATTATATTTTTCATCACCAAAATACTTTTTTACTTATTTTTTCCAAATTAAATTATGTATTAAAAATTGAAATGTACAAATAAATATAAATAATATATACTACGATTTTATTATTTTCATAAAATAATATTTATTTATCTCCTACTCTATCAAATATTAACTGAAACAATTATTCATGTGTACAGCAGCCTAACTCCTTGTAAGCCGATGTAATTCATTTTTCACTACCTTATCTTATATATGTTTATATTGATATATTTGATATTTATATATTATATTATTAAAAAAGTAATAATTTTTTAAAATTTTATCATCCTATAATTTCTTATCTAATCATATATAGAAAAATGATAACGACATTCGTTCGTAGAGTGAAATACGTCCTCAGGAAATAATCTGTATATTTTTTTATTACTTTATCACATATATGGTACACGTTACATTATTTAAAGAAAAAATTGAATATTTATGATATTATTATCAATATTTATACGTAAAATAATACATACCAAATTTCCATAATGACGATTGAAAAATTGAAATGTCTCACAAGCATACATATAACCTACCAGTATCATGGTTTAAATGCAGTTCATTTTTAATAACCCTTTTTCATAGTTATTTTTAAATGTATAATTTATTAATATAAATGGTAAATAGTGTATATTATAATAATTATTATGGTGATTAAGGACAATTAACCCATTTTCCACCATCAACAAACTGATCCAATTTTAAAATTTATTGATAGAGTGTCCTCAATACACCGGATAATAGAATACATGATTATGTAATTATATATATAATTAATATAATGTAATTATATTTTCTAGGAAAAAATATATAAACACGAAAAATTATCATAGGAAATATAATAATTTATATATTATTATTAAAGAAGAGATATAGGACAAACAAAACATGTCTAGACTCAATGTAAGGATTCCATCTCAAAACATTCTTTTTTTAGATACATGTTCTTTAATCTACGTAGTTTATTAAATGGTGTGTATACTACCCCTTTACAAATTTTGTAACTAATAATTTATAATCCATTATATTTTATGTTAAAAATCATTTAAATAACATATCGGAGTTATTTTTGATGATGTTTCAATGTGTTAAGGGTTTATGCTTTAATGTTATTTTCGTCGGGATTGTTATACATAAATTTCTACTACTAAACATTAATTTATAATATTCTAATAAAAAAATTATTTTTGTTTTTAATTTATTATCAATTATGTTTTATTTCTATTGTATCATTTTACTCTATGTTTTAATTATAATAGTTTGTAATTTTATTAGTAAAATATTACTTATTTTCCCTCTTCAGTCAAACATGCTTTTGTTCTATTTCCATGATTTCAAAAGTTCATAAATTATATTAAATTTATCCATATGATTTATTATTTAAATTTTTATTCATGTTTTTATTTTTATTAAATTTTTTAAATGAAAATATTCTTATTTTTTTAAATAGGTACATTATAATTATTTATCAACAGTGTGGTTGAATTTTTTTGACTTGTACAATAACTAATGAATTATCCCATGTCATTACCACTGAATTCATTGAAGCATCCATTATATGTTACTGATGATAATTTTATTTAAAAAGGTTTATATAATATTTTGGAAATTTGTTGAGTATGAATAATATTTTCCAAAATGATATTTGTTTTTTTCTCAAAAAATATTCTATTTATTCATTTAAAGACATTTTTATCGTTGATGAAACACATTAATCTTATGGATTTATTAAAAATTACATATATATGTCTCTTACATATTTACCTAGATTATTGTTCCTTAATTTAAATGTTTCATACATCCATAGAGTTCATCACAAAATTTCATTAATTATTAATGTTTTTTTATTATTAAATGAGATAAGATTTGGAAACCCATTTTAAATCCATGGGAAATTCATATATCTATTCAATATTATTTATTAAATTATATTATATGAATAATTATGTAAATGATATGAATATGATTGGAGGGATTGGAATTATATATCCCTCCAAGTAATTTTGTAATATTTTGGTCTCAAGATACATTGATGAGGTATTTTTCACATGGATTGTTAAAGATAAATTTATAACGCATTAAAAAAGAAAACTAAATAAAATTGGGGTCACTCTAAAGGAAACAATGTAGAATTTACCAAAAGTTTCCCCCAAATCATTTTTTTATATTTTGAATGAAGCAAATTAGAACATATTTAAACAAATTTTAAAATCATAGTTGGAGTTACGAAAGAGTGAATGTAATGGAAAAATTAAATCAAAATGGATAAAAATAAAATTGATATGGAACAATGGAGAATAAATTCATTGTTAATAAGACATAATATTGGATGATACACTCTCATAGGCATTTCTTAAAAATTCTATAGAAATTCAAAAACACTTCTCATCACTCAATTCATGATTGATGACTCAAATTATACACCTATATCACCTATAAAATTAATACACGAACCCAAAACATCTTCAGTGTTCGAGTGTTCTTCAATATTGAAAAATAAATTACTGACCAAATTCATTCTGTCTTAGAAGCCTTTCAAGTCAAAATGGTCTTGCTAAGATAATAAGATCAGATCACTAAAATCAAAAACTCATCTAAGATAAATGAGAATTTAAGAGTTAAAGTGGATGAATCATGATAAGAAAAAATGGTTACTATTCCAATGTCCATACTCACATGTTACCAATTTACATTAATAATATTCTTGGGTTAAAAAGTTGATGTGATGATTGTTATAAATCATAGATATATAGTAAATGTTGTGTTTTTAATCCTAGATCAGTCCTTAATGAATAATTCTACATTAATAAATATTCATGATCAAATAATGGAGAATGAATGTTCTATATTTAATTATTTACAATATTGAAATAATAATCATGATATTTACAAGGATAAAAAAATAAAAATAGTAAATCAAAATCTAAAGAAGAAGGTAACGGGGAATAGTTTTGGTCTCTAGGAATATGAGTGGATTCTTCTGTCCTGGGTTATAAGTTATAGGGAAGGATCCTATAATAATTCCATAGAAATAAACTATAAAATGACATACCAAGAGAAAATAGATTAATATTCACTTAATTCATTGATGTGATTTTTAGTGATATTTTAATTGGAAATTAAAATTCCAATGAAAAGATGATTGTATAAAAACATTATTTTAGAAAATGAATTTATTTCTTTAATCCAATTAAAAAGTTCTTTAAAAATAATTGTGTTTAATTACGAAAAATAATATTTTAATTAATGCTTCCATGAATTTATGTTACAATAAAGTAAATAAGAATATTTCAATTATTTTCTAATTAATGATCATATACGTAAAAAATTAATTATTCCATCCAAAGTTATGTTGAAAAGTATGACAACAAGGTCCAAATAAGTTATCACATATAGGGTTAGGGAGTGAACCATATCCATTATAGGAATATTTCAACTATGTTATTTTTTCTAGATATTTAGCCTGGACTTATTTATTTTTCATGTTTTAGGTTTTTAAATTATTTTATTATGATTCATTGATTAATTTTCCATTTTTCATTATGTTTTTCTATCATCTGATTAATCATTAGAGTTAGTTTTTTTGATATCATGTTAATATATTGAATTAAACGTGAGGATTACTTATAATTATTATTCCCTTAATAGGATTTTAATCCCACCCATTTTATTTATATATTTCAGCAGGTTATCCTTTGTAGTATTAGGAGGTCAAAAATATTCTGGACCTCACTATAGACAATAAAAAAATTTATGTTTTAATTTATTTTGATGTTTAATTTACATATTATAAAAAATATATTACTAAACTAAATCATTTTCTTATTGTTGATATTTTATTTTGTCAAAATCCATGTAATAATTAGTGTAAAAAGATTAAGTATCTATATTTTGTTTCAGAATAATTTTTTCTCTAAGATTTGGTAACCACGATGTGAAAAACGTTTTTAGAAACCTCTGGATAAGTATAAGGTTATGTCATGGTATTATAAAATATGTGTGAATTTTCATCAATGATAGATCTACTGGATTCCAAAAAATTATATCCATCTTTATATATATAAGTTGATATGTATCTGTCATAGTTGTAAATTGGGGTAATAACCCCGGAAAGTGAATATTGAGCTTGACTCAATAATTAATTAGTGCATGATAAGTGACCTTTTTTCACACTTTGTTTGAATATATTATGGTACATTCATTATATATTCTGAATTATATTTAAAAAATTATTAAGACCATTTTAAAAATAATTTTGGAAAACCTAATAGGGAACATTATTATGGATAACAAAATTTGAGACCTTAGGACTCATATGTTGTGATACCCATATAATTTATAATTTAATAATTATATGTTTATTAATTTACCTTATTTATGTTAATGAATTGTTATTTGATTCTTTTATTCTATCTTGTTAATGGATGTAAATTGGAGAAAACATGATAATAACCATTTTAATGGGATATGTGTAGAAATTGTTTTCTGAGATACCTAATCTAATGAGAATGGTAGTTAGATATAATTTTATCATTCAAAATTAGCTATCTCAAATTACAATAAACAACTATAATGTAGTTGAATTTAATACAGCTAAAATAAATGAAGGATGGAATCTTGATGAAGATCAATGGTTAAACATGATAGAAAAAATAATATTAAATTTCTAACATGTAAAAAATATGGGAAGAGATTCCATGTAAAATGACTTAATAAAATTAGAGTACAATTTTTTCATGGGATAAGAGGCTACAATATATATAATTTCAAAAAAAAATGAATTGTACCATTATTAAGAAATAAGATAATTATATTCAACCAATGGCGTCACTAAAAATTCAAATTTATAATTTTGGAGAACATAATAATTATATGATTCAATTCCCTTATCTAAAAATAATTCCTATATTCCCATTTTATTAAAATCATTGAAGTGTAATTTATAAGGCCCCAGCCTTAAACCTTACTTAATCTTGAGTTATTACAAGATTACACATTGAGGATCTTTTCGGGTTTAGAGTTTTAGAGAATTAGATCATAAAACTTTCATTACATTCCACATATAAACAAAGTGGTTACATAAAGATAGTATTCTTCATTCCCATCAATTGAAACACATTTAAAATAAAACATGGATTATTTCTTGACACATCCTTGACCATATCATCTTATCATGTACCTTTCCCTTGACCTATGAAAAACATTTCAAAAACTTGGGATGAGAATAAAAACTCAGTATGGGTTATATAAAAAAAACATGGAAAGGATACATGAGTTCATATATACATAAGAATGAAATCATACTTTACCCATAAAACATAGGCACTTTAACATACCTCATAAAATCATGAATAAATCATAGAAATCATAAGACATAAAGGAAACTTGAGGCATTCATAACATTCTTACGTAGGGAGTAACCCTCTTGGTTACGATTGGAATACCCATCACAGTATATTCCCTAAAATCTCTTCGGAGAAACCTTAACGTTTCACTCCTTTGCGTTACCCAATGAATTGGAGAGCTATAACGGGCTCACCCGCCCTTAGTTTATCACGGAACCACCCGTCTTCATAATAATGCCCAAGAACCATAACATAATCATATCACATAAAACATGCATAAAGGAAACATAACATTTCCACATTTCAATCACGAGATATCAATACAACACATTGATATAATAAAAACATTATGAAAACCATTTTCAATAACAAAGTAAAACATGGTATTTATTTTTCGTTTTAAAAAAAAGGTATGGCTTGTAGAGGAAGCCGAAACTCAAATAATGGTCACAACGGAGGAGAAGTCGTTGTCGCCGCATACGTACGACAAAAAACATTCCCTTTTTTCGTTTAGTAAACTCTTCGTATAAAAAAGATTCCTTTTGAATAAACGTAAAAGTCAAAGGGGTTTATAAACCGTATAAAGGAAAGTTGTGTATAAAATAAAATATGCCTCAATGAAAGGAGATTGAGATGAAGTCCCATACCTCGTATCCGACTTGACCCGACCGTTATTTAATATCCTGAATAATAAACTTGAGTTAATATCTACTTTCTTATGAATCTTTTTCAAGTTCATTATTCCTTTTATACCATGTTATGAACATCATGTAATCAGTTAAGTTAATAATGTTCATTTTGTCGGTATTTGGTTCTTAAGTCAAAAATAGACTTCTTACACTTACATGTTGTTAATTTGGTCAAAGGTTCATTATATCCAGAATGGTATTCATGATGTAGATATCATATATGTCATATATATCCAGTACATACATGCATTTATAATATTACATAATCATTTAGAGGTAAAAAATGAAATGCACCGTTCATGGAGACGGTAAGCCGTACGTACGCATGAACGCTACTTTCATTTCTATTTCGTATTTTGTAGAATGGAATCATAATTATATAAAGATATATTATAATTCCAGTATAATATCATATATAATATCATAGTACCATCCTTTATATGTCCCACATATGGTATTTAACGAATCAAATCACTTTGAGGGGGCGGTAGTCCGCACTTCCTAAAATGAAGATATCGTGTTTACCCATAATGGAAACCTTAAAGGTATGCCCAAAATGAAAAAAACAGAAGCTTAAGGAAAACATAAACATATTATATATCATATATAAAAATAGTGACATCATAATGTCCACCTTTGAAGGTGTTAAATGAGTATTGAACAATCATCGTTTCGGGAGGCAGAATTTCTCCATCCACGGAAACCGTATGTTCATTAACCATTTGATGTAGTTGTGTGAGTGTGTAGCTCATATATATCTTATAACAACATCCTAGTATATTTAAGATACTGTTGTTTTTACAAAAGAAGTAAATAAAAAGATTTTAGGGGGTTGGAGAAGCAAAATAAAACAAATGAACATGAGAGAATGAATTACCTTAAAAAGTGTAACTCCTTTTGATTTGAGCCTAAAGGATTTCTTTGAAAGGATTCTGCCCAAAGGGAATCCTCTAGGATGAGGAGAGGGATGTGGATAGAGTAAATGGGCAGGGTTTGGCCGAGCCAAAGGCTTGAGGATTGTGTGAAATGAGGTAGAGGTGGGGGCCTTCTATAAGAGGAGAGGAGGGGCACTTTTGGAAAGTAAAGAAATATTACTTTATTTGAAAATGTGTTTCGGTTTAAAAAGGTCCCACATTGATATAATTCGTGGATACGGTGATAAGGGTTCGAAATCCACTCATCCAATTGGTTTTGGACATGTGTAGTTTATAGATGTTATATTATTGTTCCATTTTATTTAAATCATCAAAAAATGATGTCATCGCTGCATCATTATTATGTCATAAATAATTTAATTTATTTAATATCTAAAAATCATATAAAAAATACTATGATGTAGGAAATCGTTCTACCTTTCCAATGACTATTTATAATCAAATATCTGATCTTTATAACCCCTTGTAAAAATTGTTTTCGTAAAACATATTGTGTTTGTGTCATTTTTACTTTTACATTAAGTAAAAAGTTATTTATGACATTTCCCAACCAAAATGTCTCCATGGGGTCCCCAAGTTGACCCATGGCTTTTCTTGGTCGGCCATGACACAAACAATAAGGTTGGGACATGTGTATAGGTCATTTCATATTATTAAAGCATTATTTATACCTTAAACTACACTAATTACCACTAATCGCGATTAAAAACATAATAAGTTACTATTCCCCAAAAAATTATTTTAATTCCATTGAACCACATTTTACTTCTTAATTACAACCATGTATGTCGGATTTTCAAAATTCAATACACATTAGTGGTAAACTTTCATTTAACTGAAAAATCAGTTTGCTTGATTACCACTTAGTGGTTTCACTATTCATCAAAAATTGATGTTTTTCATAAAATTACCAAAAATTCACCCTAAGCTATATTTGATATTCAGAATTCAAAAATGAAGTCTATTTTAAAAAATTCAAATCATATAAGTCACATTAATTAATTTAATAATTAATTCCCGCTGCCAGAGCAAATAGCGTGTTTTTACAAAACAATAAGTACCAAAAGATTGATACTAGTTTAAGTCCAATTTCAAAGTGAAACTGATTCCAATGACCACCATTGGATAAAATGGTAAAAATATATTCTAATTTCACTTAAAAACCAATTCAAAACATAATCTAATCATATAAATAAATTAGATTAAAAAGCAGTTTTGATGTAAAATGCAGTATTTTTCACTATTCATTAAAAAATGAACATTGTCAGAAAAATATCAAAAATTCACACAAGGTAAATTTTGATGTCCCAATCATAAAGGATAAGTTTATTTTGACAAACATAGTTTATAAAACTGTTAAAATTTGGGTTTAAAATTTGGTTTGCAATCAAAAGGCAGTAAAACAATCTTTTAAGAATATTAGT
This sequence comes from Viscum album, assembly GCA_963277665.1. Lineage (NCBI taxonomy): Eukaryota > Viridiplantae > Streptophyta > Magnoliopsida > Santalales > Viscaceae > Viscum > Viscum album. Next base: position 1,423,637,995 of record OY728148.1, on the reverse strand, counting down.
GTATTCCATGCATAAGATTGTATTTATTTTCATTTTAAGCCTCTATAACACTATCTTAATCATTAATAGACATAGATAAAAATATCTATTATTCATTACTTACATGGGATGTTACATCCTTCCCCCCTTTAGAAAATTGCGTCCCCACAATTTATTTACTTATCAAATAAATGGGGGTACTTATCCCTCATTGCATTTTCAGATTCCCATGTTGCCTCTTCAATCATGCGGTTTTTCCACAAAACCTTTACCTGGTGAATCACCTTATTCCGTAACACTTGCTCCCTGTGGTCAAGAATCTGGACCGGTTGTTCCTCATAAGATAGGTTCTCTTCCAGCTGAACTACCTCTGGAATCAAAACATGAGATGGATCTGGCATATACTTTCTCAACATCGAAACGTGAAAAACATTGTGTACCTGAGATAAACTCGGAGGTAAAGCCACTCGGTATGCAACTGATCCAACTCTCTCCAGAATTTCGAATGGTCCAATGAACCTTGGACTCAACTTTCCTTTCTTACCAAATCTCATCACACTTTTCCAAGGAGAAACCTTGAGAAAACATGATCACCTACCTCGAAAGATAGATCCTTTCTCCGGTTATCCGCATAACTCTTCTACCTACTCTGAGCTGTTCTCATGTGTTTCTGAATCAGCTGAACTTTTTCTGCCATCTCTTCTACCAATTCTAGTCCCATCAACTTTCTTTCACCCACTTCATCCCAGAAAGATGGAGTTCGACACCGCTTCCCATATAATGCCTGAAATGGTGCCATCTGTATACTGGAATGAAAACTGTTATTATATGAAAACTCAACCAAAGAAAGATGTTGGTCCCAACTTCCATGATAATCCATAGAACAAGCTCGTAGCATATCCTCCAATGTCTGAATTGTTCGTTCTGACTGCCCATCTGATTGAGGATGAAAAGCTGTACTAAAATTTAATTTAGTACCCAACGACTTCTGAAGGCCTTTCCAAAAGTAAGATGTAAACCTGGGATCACAATCCGATACAATGGAGAGAGGAACTCCATGTAACCTGACTATCTCTTTAAGATACAAACGAGAAAGTTGATCAAGAGATAAAGTATATCGTATAGCAAGGAAATGAGCAGATTTGGTCAAGCGATCAACAATAACCCAGATTGCATTATTACCTCGAGATGTCTTCGGTAATCCAACAACAAAGTCCATGGATATATTCTCCCATTTCCACTCTGGCACTGGTAAAGGATGAAGCATCCCTTTCGGTAATTGCCTCTCCGCTTTAACCTACTGAGAAGTCAAACACTTAACAGTAAAATCAGCAATATCTCTTTTCATTCCATCCCACCAGTAATACTCCCGCAGATCTCTATACATCTTAGTACTGCCCGGATGAACTGAATACGGAGAACTATGAGCTTCACATAACAACTCTCTCTTCAACTGTGAATCACAAGGCACACACAATCTCTTCCCAAATCTCAAAACACAATCATTATCAATGTTGAATTCAGGAAACATACCTTTCTGAACCAGCTCTACCTTTTTCTACAACTCACTATCTTGCTTCTATGCCTGCTTGATTCTATCTGATAGAGAATATCTCACTGATACCTGAAACAAAACAGAAGGACTTCCTGCACCAACAACTTCTATGCCAAAGTTCATCAAATCATTAACCAAAGGATCACATTCCAAACACAACATTGTTAATGAAGCATTACTTTTTCGACTCAAAGCATCAGCCACTTTATTTGCTTTTCCCGGATGACAATGAATTGTACAATCATAATCCTTGATTAATTCTAGCCATCTCCTTTGTCTCATGTTTAACTCTTTCTGAGTGAATATATACTTTAAACTTTCGTGATCGGTATATATTTTACACTTTACTCCATATAAATGATGCCTCCAAATTTTTAAAGCAAAAACAACAGCAGCTAATTCCAAATCATGTGTAGGGTAATTTACCTCATGAGTTTTCAACTGTCGTGAAGCATAAGCAATTACCTGATCATTCTGCATTAGGATGCAACCAAGTCCTTTCAATGAAGCATCACTGTATATAACAAACTCACCATTCCTGTAAGGTAGTGCCAAAACTGGAGCATTCACCAATCTTCTTTTCAATTCCTGAAAACAATCATCACATTCTTTTGTCCAGATAAACTTAACACCCTTCCGAGTTAGCTTAGTCATTGGACTAGATAACTGTGAAAAATTTCTAACAAACCTTCGGTAATAGCCCGCCAAACCAAGGAAGCTACGAATCTCAGTTACATTTGTGGGTCTTGGCCATTCTTCCACAACTTTTGTTTTTGCAGGATCAACAGTTATTCCATCTTTAGAAACAATGTGACCAAGGAAAGAAATTTGTTGCAACCAAAACTCACACTTGCTAAATTTCCCATACAATTTCTTTTCTTTTAAGGTTTGCAAGATAACCCTTAAATGTTTTTCATGCTCCTCTTTACTTTTAGTAAACACCAAAATATCATCAATGAAAACCACCACAAACTTATCCAAGAACTCATGGAAAATTCTATTCATTAAGTCCATGAATACAGCAGGTGTATTGGTTAGCCCAAAAGGCATTACTACAAATTCATAATGGCCATATCTCGTACGGAACGCGGTCTTCGGAATATCTCCCACCTTAACCTTCAGCTGATGGTACCCCGATCTCAAGTCAATCTTTGAAAAAAACTGAGCTCCCTGGAGCTGATCAAACAAATCATCGATATGAGGAAAAGGATATTTGTTCTTAACAGTGATATTATTCAAGGCTCTATAATCAATGAAAAGTCTCATAGAACCATCTTTCTTTTTAACAAATAAAACAGGAGCACCCCATGGTGATGTGCTAGGTCTAATGAAACCTTTCTCTAATAAATCTTGCAATTTCTCCTTCAACTATATAAGTTTAATTTGTGCCATTCGATAAGGGGGTTTTGAAATTGGCTTAGCATCAGGAACTAAGTCAACAGTAAACTCAACTTCCCCATCTGGTATTATTCCAGGCAACTCATCAGGAAAAACATCAGGATACTCATTTACCACTGGAACATCATTAATCTAAACAGTTCCTTTATTTTCAACGATGTGTGCAAGGTAACATTCATTTCCATCTTTTACAAGTTTCTTGGACTCTTGATATGTTATCAAAAGTAAGGGTTCATTCCTGTAAACAAACTGAAAGTCTTTCTGAAAAGAAACTTCTTTATCTCTACATTCAATCTTAGCATGGTAAATAGAGATCCAATCCATACCCAGGATAACATCAAACTCTACTAGAGGTAGAACAATAAGGATTGCAAGTAGTTTCTTTCCACAGATAAGGATAGGAAGATTCTTATAAATTCTTTTTTCCTCGACACTTCCCCCAGGTGTTTTTACCAAAAGTTCATGTGTCATTTCTTGAGATGGTATTCCCATTTTACTAGAAAAGGTTTCAGAGATGAAAGAATGTGTAGACCCCGAATCAAACAACACACTGGCATAATCTGAAAAAACAAACAAAGTACCTGATACAACTTCATTTGATGGCCCGACATCTGCTGAAGTAGTTGCAAAGGATTTCACCACCCCTTTCTGCTTGTAGTCTAACTGCTTCCCATCACTCAAGCTCCTTGTCGGACACTCGTTTGCATAGTGACCCATCTCATTGCACTTATAACATTTCACTAACTGTAAATCAAATTTGTTCTTACCTTCACCTTGATCCTTTTCAGTGCAATCACGAGCCTTATGTCCCATCTTACCACATCGGTAGCACTTCCCAGAATTCAGAAGACATTCCCCATCATGCCTTTTTCCACATTTATCACAAACTGGAAACTTAGTTCTCTTACCATCAGACTTTTTTGAAGAATTCTTACCTTTCTCCTGCCACCTCGGTCTCTTCTTCTGCTGGTTGTTATAGAAAACTTGGTCATCAGAAAACTCCATTCCCACCTTCTCAGCACATCGAACAAGCTTTTCATAAATTTTAAACTCACAAGAAGCTAATGCCCTTCGATAATTTGTCTTTAATCCTGAGTAGAAACGATTGATTTTACTATCAAGGTCCCGGATAAAATTTGGAGCATACCTTGCCAATCGAGTGAACCTTTCTTCATAGGCAGCCACTGAGTCTTCCTCTTGCCTCAATTCCACGAATTTCTTTTCCATACTAAGTCGAACAGCCTTAGGAAAATACTTCTCAAGAAACATACCTTTGAATTCATCCCAGTCGAGAGCATCAATCTCATCGACGTCCCTGATATTTTTAACCATAGACCACCACTGATCTGCTTCACCCTCCAAATGGTAAAAAGCAAGACTAACCTTTTGATTGTCTGAACACCCCATGACATCAAAAATCTTCTCCAGTGCTTTAATCCACCCTTCAGCTAGCACAGGGTCAGATGATCCTCTGAATAATAGTGGATGTTTCCTCATGAAATGTTCCACCACTGACATGTTCCTCTGCGGTTATTCTGGCTGATCTCGTGCATGGATACCACTGCCATTTATCGCTTGAGTCAACTGCGCCATTACTGCAACAAACTGTTCAGTTCCAATTCCGACCATTTCAGGATGCTGATTCGGAAGGTTATTTCCTTCTGTATGCCTTCCTAGCACTGCTTCCCTGTTTCCTCTGCGGAAAACCATTCTGAACAAACATGTCTTAGATGAAGCAACATGGTAATCTTTAAATGATATATCATTTCAAAAAAAATATTTTTGGATAATCATTTAATAGAATTCTTACTCATAAAGTTATCTAAACCGACCTTTGATACCAACTATACGGCCCCATCCTTAAACCTTACTTAATCTTGAGTTTTTACAAGATTACACATTGAGGATCTTTTCGGGTTTAGAGTTTTAGAGAATTAGATCATAAAACATGCATTATATTCCACATATAAACAAAGTGGTTACATAAAGATAGTATCTTCATTCCCATCAATGGAAACACATTTAAAATAAAACATGGATTATTTCTTGACACATCCTTGACTCTATCATCTTATCATGTACCTTTCCCTTGACCTGTGAAAAACATTTCAAAAACTTGGGATGAGCATAAAAAATCAGTATGGGTTATATAAAAAAAACATGGAAAGGATACATGAGTTCATATATACATAATAATGAAATCATACTTTACCCATAAAACATAGGCACTTTAACATACCTCATAAAATCATGAATAAATCATAGAAATCATAAGACATAAAGGTAACTTGAGGCATTCATAACATTCTTACGTCTGGAGTAACCCTCTTGGTTACGTTTGGAATACCCATCACTGTATATTCCCTAAAATATCTTCGGAGAAACCTTAACGTTTCACTCCTTCGCGTTACCCAATGCATTGGAGAGCTATAACGGGATCACCCGCCCTTATTTTATCACGGAACCACCCGTCTTCATAATAATTCCCAAGAACCATAACATAATCATATCACATAAAACATGCATAAAGGAAACATAACATTTCCACATTTCTATCACGAGATATCAATACAACACATTGATATAATAAAAACATTATGAAAACCATTTTCAATACCAGAGTAAAACATGGTATTTATTTTTCGTTTTAAAAAAAAGGTATGGCTTGTAGAGGAAGTCGAAACTCAAATAACGGTCACGACGGCAGAGAAGTCGTTGTCGCCACATACGTACGACAAAAACATTCCCTTTTGTCGTTTAGTAAACTCTTAGTATAAAAAATATTCCTTTTTAATAAACGTAAAAGTCAAAAGGGTTTATACACCGTATAAAAGAAAATTGTGTATGAAATAAAATATGCCTCAATGAAAGGATATTGAGACGAAGTCCCATACCTCGTATCCGTCATGACCCGACCGTTCATTAATATCCTGAATAATAAACATGAGATAATCTCTACTTGCTTATGAATCTTTTTCAAGTTCATTATTCCTTTTATACCATGTTATGAACATCATGTAATCAGTTAAGTTAATAATGTTCATTTTGTCGGTATTTGGTTCTTAAGTCAAAAATAGACTTCTTACACTTACATGTTGTTAATTTGGTCAAAGTTTTATTATATCCAGAATGGTATTCATGATTTAGATATCATATATGTCATATATATCCAGTACATACATGCATTTATAATATTACATAAACATTTAGAGGTAAGAAATGAAATGCACCATTCATGGAGACGGTAAGCCGTACGTACGCATGAACGCTACTTTCATTTCTATTTCGTATTTTGTAGAATGGAATCATAATTATATAAAGGTATATTATAATTCCAGTATAATATCATATATAATATCATAGTTCCATCCTTTATATGTCCCACATATGGTATTTAACGAATCAAATCACTTTGAGGGGGCGGTAGTCCGCACTTCCTAAAATGAAGATATCGTGTTTACCCATAATGGAAACCTTAAAGGTATGCCCAAAATTAAAAAAACAGAAGCTTAAGGAAAACATAAACATATTATATATCATATATAAAAATAGTGACATCATAATGGCCACCTTTGAAGGTGTTAAATGAGTATTGAACAATCATCGTTTCGGGAGGCAGAATTTCGCCATCCACGGAAACCGTATGTTCTTTAACCATTTGATGTAGTTGTGTGAGTGTGTAGCTCAAATATATCTTATAACAACATCCTAGTATATTGAAGATACTGTTGTTGTTACAAAATAAGTAAATAAAAAGAGTTTAGGGGGTTCGAGAAGCAAAATAAAACAAATGAACATGAGAGAATGAATTACCTTAAAAAGTGTAACTCCTTTTGATTTGAGCCTAAAGGCTTCCTTTGAAAGGATTATGACCAAAGGGAATCCTCTAGGATTAGGAGAGGGATTTGAAGAGAGTAAATGGGCAGGGTTTGGCTGAGCCAAAGGCTTGAGGAGTGTGTGAAATGAGGTAGAGGTGGGGGCCTTTTATAAGAGGAGAGGAGGGTCACTTTTGGAAAGTATAGAAATATTACTTTATTTGAAAATGTGTTTCGGTTTCAAAAGGTCCCACATTGATATAATTCGTGTATGTGGTGATAAGGGTTCGAAATCCACTCATCCAATTGGTTTTGGACATGTGTAGTTCATAGATTTTATATTATCGTTCCATTTTATTTAAATCGTCAAATAATGATTTCATCACTGCATCATTATTATGTCATAAATAATTTAATTTATTTAATGTCTAAAAATCATATAAAAAATAATATGATGTAGGAAATCTTTATAGATTTCCAATTATTATTTATAATCAAATATCTGATCTTTATAACCCCATGTAAAATATGTTTTCGTAAAACATATTATGTTTGTTTCATTTTTACTTTTACATTAAATAAAAGGTTATTTATGTCATTTCCCAACCAAAATGTCTCCATGGGGTCTCCAAGTTTACCCATGGCTTGTCTTGGTCGGCCATGACACAACCAATATAGTTGGGACATGTTTCTAGGTCATTTAATATTATTAAAGCATTATTTATACCTTAAACTACACTAATTACCACTAATCGCGATTAAAAACTTAATAAGTTACTATTCACCAAAAAATTATTTTAATTCCATTGAACCACATTTTACTTCTTAATTACAACCATGAATTTCAGATTTTCAAAATTCAATACACATTAGTGGTAAACATTCATTTAACTGAAAAATCAGTTTGCTTGATTACCACTTAGTGGTTTCACTATTCATCAAAAATTGAAGTTTTTCAGAAAATTACCAAAAATTCACCCTAAGATATATTTGATATTACGAATTTAAAAATGAAGTCTATTTTACAAAATTCAAATCATATAAGTCACATTATTTAATTTAATAATTAATTCCCGCTGCCAGAGCAAATAGCGTGTTTTTACAAAACAATAAGTATCAAAAGATTGATACTAGTTTAAGTCCAATTTCAAAGTGAAATTGATTCCAATGACCACCATTGGATAAAATGGTAAAAATATATTCTAATTTAACTTCAAAACCAATTCAAAACATAATCTAATCATATAAATAAATTAGATAAAAAATCAGTTTTGATGTAAAATGCAGTATTTTTCACTATTCATTAAAAAATGAACATTTTCAGAAAAATACCAAAAATTCACACAAGGTAAATTTTGATGTCCCAATCATAAAGGATAAGTTTATTTTGACAAACATAGTTTATAAAATTTTCAAAATATAGATTAAAAAATGGTTTGCCATCAAAAGGCAGTAAAACAATCTTTTAAGAATATTAGTGTATTCCATGCATAAGATTGTATTTATTTTCATTTTAAGCATCTATAACACTATCTTAATCATTAATAGACATAGATAAAAATATCTATTATTAATTACATACTTGGGATGTTACATAATTACTTTTTATAATGTGTTGGAGCTGAAGAATAATATGTTCTGTGGATTTTATTCAATGGTATTAAAGTTATTTGAATCATGATTAATCATAGGATTTATCTACATATGTTTTTTATTATGGATTTTAAAGAATATTTTGTATGGTAATAAAGACCAAGAGAGGTTATTTAATGGTAAGGTGATATTATATGTAAAAACTGATGATTGAATAAAATTTAATATTCAATAAGAACATGGAGTCCCATTAATTATTTACCATTGAGATTATATGATATTTTTTTTTGAACAAAGTTACTCGAAATATGAGATTAGTGGCTAATAACTATTTTTATGATAAATTTTATTTGAGGATTATTGTTAAATTTGTTTGTAATATTATAGAAATTATATAAAAAATGTTTTATAAAAAGGAAAAAATGTTTTCTAGGTGAAAACCCATTGCATTTGACAAGGATCTGAGGCTAGACCCACAACAGAAGGGAGATAATGATTCATTTCCAACCATAGGCCTACATAATGCCTTGGATAGTATGAAAATATTTTTTAATAAATCATTTAGTGGATAAATAATTATTCAATTCCTGGGAAACATATTAGAGGATCAAATCATTTTTAAAAAAAATCATTATGTGATTAATGATATTTTGGGAAATGACTTATTGAGTAAATATAAATATATAAATGTATAGATTAATGTAAAGGCCTTTTTGGGTTGACTTATATAATGTTTTTGGAAATGTATGATGAATGGTATGTGATAAATGTTGAGGTTAAAACCTTATTTCATGTTTAGGTTATTGTGGTTATATGTGATATGTTGTTATTTTTATAAGGACTGAGAAATGTTATACCATTTTTTTATTGGTGATTTTTTAAGATTAATGTATTCATATTTTTTTCGGTTGTTAACTTTATTTTTATAACCATTATTAATTTTAATAAAGATAGATGAAATTCCTTTTTCACTTTTATGGTCATGTTGATCTAATAAAAGTCAATTTTAGTGATTCAATCACAAAAAATTAATGGATATTAATTAATTGGGGAATGAGGTGAAGTAGAAATATATCAATTCTTAATGAAAGGATGAAATGTTCCATATGAAATGAAATAACATAAAGTGTGTTTATTTTTTGTGTTCTCTATATTGATAGAAAAATGATAACTCTACTTTAAGAAAATGACATTGAAAGAAAAATTTTACCCTAATACATTCATATATAATTAATCAATGGTATTTTAATTCAGTAATGATTTAGTGTTACATGGTTGTGAACACTCTCTTTATCATTATGGTTATTAAAATTAATTATCTATATCACTCTTCATAATTATTTAAAATGTTTGTCTTTGTCTATATATTATATTCCAACTAATGTTCTCCAAACTATAAACATATTCATGTGTTAATCGAATATTATTTTTATTTCACATTCCCTCTATTATGAGGACTTTTTATAAAACATTTTAAAGAAGTGTTTTTTAAAAAAATTCCAAATTTATTCCCATGATTGTTGATCCAAATTTCAAATTGAAATGATGAATTTATTGAGTGGGTTATAATGAAATATATGTTTATTTTAAATGAACAAAATATTCGATAACATATTTAAGATGTCATAAAAAGTTTAAACAAACGGGGATATAATATTATAATATTATAATACAAAAAAGTCATATTAAACCATGTGGTTAGTCTAGTTTAATCTCTTAGACCTTTGGGTTGTGTTATGTCTTATGTCATGAAGTCTGTTTGGGTTCGTCACTTCATCCATAAAGGAGGGTTAATCATAATAAAAAAACTGAAGGCCTTTGATCCATTGAATGGATGTGTAGGAATAGTATTAAATACTCAATAAAATATAAATAAATTACAATTTAAATTTATTTTATAAATTTTTAATAAGTAGTCATCTTAAAATATATATATATTCTCCTTTACAAATAATATGTTTCCTTCAAAAATTATTTTATTTCTTTTTGAGAAATTATGATAATTAAATTATTGAAATTATAAAATGTAATTTTATAAAATAAAACTTAATTTCCAAATAAGAGTATCAAAATTTACATGTGATGACATTTTGGGATTTTTCAAAATATATTAATTTTCTACTGAATAGTGAAACATACCTTTTTTTGTAAAACTATCATTTCTTTTTTTAAAAAAATAAAAATTTAAAACTCAAAATCTAATTTCAATTTGAAATAAAAAAAAATAAATATTTACTTATATAAAATCTAATTAATTTAATTTTTATTATTTTTATCAATAATATAGAATAAGTTAATAATTAAAAATACAAACACAATTTTATAAATACTATTTTATTGTGAATAACATCTCTCAATATTATTTAATTAAAATAAAACCTCAGCAAGAGTAATTTTAAATTTTTTTTATAGATTATACATATATCTTTATGAATATAAATTCATATAGTTAATATCACTCATCGTGAAGTTAATGTAATATAATATTTTCCTTCAAAATTCTATTTTCCTAAAAATCATTATTTTTCAGGCTTTTTGGGTATATTTTATATAAAATACTTTTACTTATATTAATTGAATATGATAAAAATGTATTCTATATTGGGAATCATTATAATATATATTATATACTTTGTTAAAAATAATATTTCAATATCTATAAGTAAAAAAATTATAAAATCATTTAACTTATCCAAAAAATTAAAATGGTAAAGGTCATTATACTTAAAGGTAATGCATATAACATGTTTAAATAATATTATGTTTTAGGGTTTACTTTTCTATCACACATGTAACTACTCCTATCAATTATAATTTTTATTTTTAATGCACTTGTTTAAATCATATTTAATTTTATGAAAAATATTTTTTCAATCATTCTTCTATTCCCACGAAAATTCATTAAATTATATTATAATACTAAAATTTTCATCTTTTCGGTACTAAAAATGATTGGAAAATCCTTATTACGAAAATATACATCCATTTATCGTATTGGTTGGAATTTGTTTTTCATGTGTATCCATGTTTTATAAAAATAAAATCATGAATTATTTTAACATTTTCAAAATTTTTTATTAAAAAAATATTCAACCATATTTTTTTTGTAAATTATTTTAAAAAAAATTTATTATCATTTTTTGATAAAGTTTGTTTAATTTTTTTTACAAAAATATGAAATGAAGGATTTTTAAAGATGTAAAGAATATATGAAATTAAATTCTATAATTAAATTAAATTATATTATGATTCATTTATTATATTCCACCATTATATTCAAAGAAATTTTATTCCATAATATATTTTAATTTTTTATATTTTTATGTTGTTTTTAAAAATTAAAATGGGTATTTTTCTCATGAAATAGTACAATTAAAATTTTAAAGTCATTTTCTTCAATGATGAAATCCTTTTATAATACGGATTTCTATTAAGTTATTTATATATGTCTCTTGCATATAAATATATCTTACGATCTATTACATTGAAAGGGTAATACATTCATTATTTTCATATCTCAAAACACCTTTAGAAAGAAGTTTCCATTGATTATGATATATGATATGATTATTAAAACCATTTTGAATATAGGGGTAATAGTTATGTTTTTGAATTATGAATGGGTAATACATTCCTTGAATTGTATATCCCTACAATACATTGGTAAATGTTTTCATCTCATGAGACGTCATTTATGAGGTTAGGTAGTGAACCTAATGAATAATTGGACTCTATAAACAATGTTATTTCATCTTAGTAGTTAGGCTCCACTTATGTTTATTTATTATTTTTTGTTTCTAACACATTTTAATATTATACCATGATATTATTATACCATTTTCTATATATTGTACGCTTATCATATTACTCTTTTACCACCACTTTTATGATAATCGGTTATGCATTTCAATCACATGTTATAAATAATTATCATATTTATTCCCTTAAAATACATTTAAGCTCAACCCATTATTTTATATATTTTCATGAGTAATCAAGTGTATTGTTTTGATCTAAATTTAATTTAGGACCTCACTAAAGAGAATGAAAAAATAAATATATTCTGATTTACTTTTTTTCAATCTTATTGTACCCACTCTTCAAATGAATGTTGGCCTCACAATAAATTGGTCATAATTATTGTATGATTATGTTAAAAATCATGTAATATTATGTGTAAAAGGATTGGGTTGTTTCCAATAAAACTAAAAAATGCATCTACATGATACATAAACTAAACCTAGATAACATGGGTTATATACATTGATCTCTTATTGTAATCCTGGGGATATTAATATGTTAACCATGATCATCTACAGTTTATTAGTGCACTAATAACTCATAAATAAAGTCAACTAAAAACATATCCATGTTTGGGTGAAACGATTATTTCATCATGTGTGTACAAATAGAAGTAGCATTCTTCTGCTGAAAAGGCATCATGATGACTTTATACAAGGTATATGTTCCTTAAAAGGTTGTTTAAAAAATATCAGATGGTCTCACACTCAATTGATGTTACCATGATCATATGTCAATGTTATAGAATAAAAAACCCCACTCAGCTATTCTAAAATATCATTAATATGAGGATGAGTGTTTCATTTATAAATCATTAGCCGGTGTAGATTCTGGTTATTAATACATAATTATAATTTTTGGTCAGCCAACATAGAATATAGAAATACATATCCCCAATGTGATGTACTCTTCTGAAAAACCATTAGCATACAATTCATCTATATGAGACTTTATCACTTAATGATCCATTGGTTCCATTGAATATTTAAGACTATAAATTAGATTAGATCTATAAAATATTTCTATCATTATCAAAAAATATCTCATAGGAGGTAGCCCTAAAAATTCTTTAAGGAAAACACCTAAAACATAACCCCCCATAATAGGTAAATCATCATTTACTAATCCAATTTAATCTATTATATTACTTGAAACCCTGTTTGTGATCACACCTAATTTTTGAGAAACGAATCATTCTTGGGTATTGTGGATATCACATTATCTATGTTGAACATGGATTTCACCCTTAATGTATGTAAAAGACACTCTCCTTAATTAAAAATCATATTGAGAAATATGGGAAACTAACTAGTCCATACACAGTATCAGTTAAAAACATGATTTCCCTATAATGAACAAATACTAAAGAAAAATTACAAATAAACCATGAGGGAAGAACCCTTATAATTAAATATAACCTCCAATCGCTCTCCCAATGGTGTGATGATTTTCATAACTCAAATAATGAACTGAATCAATATAACCAAACCATTTCCATACTATGTATGTATAAAGAATATGAATATCATATATCAAATATTGTACTAGATGTGAATACGCTATCACTGTCAGACCTCATATTTTAGATGAACTATCATCTTTTCTAAAGAGTGGTGGATTAACTACATGTATCGAACATATCCCTAAATATTGACCCCCTCTTTGATTATCAAGAAATGCACTATTATGTTGATAAATTCAAAATTATATAAGATTATATATTACCCCCACCCCTCCCCCCCATGATCTGTATGACCAATATATTTCCATCTTCCAGACTAATATGTGGTTTAAGATCCCAAAACAGTTCTATGTATAAATCTAGGTCCTCCATCAATAGACATCAACCATGGGTTTCTACAGAACCCCAATATAATTCCCATTCATTTATTTTAACATCAGTCCATTATTGGTTGATGATACTAGAATCAAATATAACTATTCCTACCCATGTTATAATAGAAAACATGTCATAGACAAACCACTGGCCAATCCCCTTAGGATTGTGTGACGCCTCAAAACTAGAGTCCTTTGATTTTTCCAGGATTTTCCATTGATTTATACTTCTTTTCCTCAAGTTAAGGTATTCTCCTCCTCATCCACATTATTTCTTACTATGACTAGGTCTATCTATTTCCTTATAAGGTTCATTTGAAACCCAAGGATGAGGTTTAACATTAATTTCAGTTTTTCCCAAATTTAGGGTTAGGAAAATAGAATCTCAGTGGATGTTAGTCCATGTCATGGTGACCACCCAAAGAGGCGATGTTGGATTGGGTCTCTCCCAACAAAAGGCGGGGAGTTTCGTCAAGATTTCCAGGTAATGGTTTTGGATTCCAATTCTTTGGTTCAGTATTAATAAGTGAAATTGTGATATTTAAGTTGGTAGAAATTTATTTTGGTTGTGTGGTTATTTTTTACAGTGTTTTGAGTTGTGGGTAAATTTTTCAAGAGTTCATTGGACCTCCATGGTGTTTTTTTGGATATAGGCATCTAGAGGGCCTACATGTATAGGCATATGGTAAGGAATATATATATATATATGACATCTTTCTACATATTTCCTCATTGATATGGGAATATGTAAAATGAATTTTTTGGAGTATATATATATATATAATAGAATGTGTTCATAAGTGTGAAGTGTTGGTTCCTGTGGTCGTTGAAAAATATCCACTTATTTGAGGTAGGTCCACTATGATTGTGCATTTAATTTTAATTATCTAATTTCATGAATGTTTTAAAAGTGATTTTATTATTAAAGAGTATATAAATTTTATGTAATGTTATTATGATTATTTTTGATGGACTTATCATTATTTTTTATGCTGTAATTTTTTGTTCTAAAATTTATAGTCTTTATTTAAATATGATTCCAATAATGATTTAGAATTTATGAAAAATTAAAGGAATAAAATCAATTTGTGAATTTTTTTCAGGCATATGTATAATATATCAAAAGATGTTTCATATGTGCATATCATTTTTGGATGTTTAATTGAATGAAGATGTGATATTGTGTGATTTCAAAAGGGGGAAATCTCAGATATTGATTAGTGTGTAAAAATGAATTGTTTTTGGAATGAATATGTGATTAACTAGTATTTTTTTCATAAAATGATTTCTTTATTTGTATAATAGTTTCAAGATATCTGTTAAAAGTGTAGTTTCTTGGTTGTCTAATTTTTATTTTAAAAGGATTTAAAATGTTTCAGGTGATTATGTTTTTCTAAAATTAAAATATTCCTTGCAATGTAATGTGGTATATTTGGCACATTATGAATGGTTTATGAAAATATAAAACACCCCCACTTGGATTCTGCCTTGATTTATAAAAATGAAGTGTATGTTGAATGTATGAATTGTGATGTGTTCCCAGTAAAGAGGCTTTCACATTTTTGGTTGACAACAATAAGGGGATGTTCTCAATGAGGGTGATCAGTGGTTTTTGGGTGAATGTGTTTTTGGATAAATAAAATGAAATGTTCTTGTTTGTTATTTTGATGTCAACTCACCGCCACATGAAATACAGAACATGGTAAGCCCATTTATTTTGATGGTAGGTCTACGACTAGTACACTAGATAATAAAGATGCGGTCTTTTATGACTTAATCTAGTTATATTGATTCTTAATAAACTCTCTAATCATGGATGATGATAGGAAACATCTCGGTTATTAGTGTTTCCCCTAATAGTGGCTTGTTCACCAGAAAAAGTTGTTTGTGGGTTCTAATCCACATTTTCCAAGAATGTATGAGGTTCCTTAGTTCACATTGTGATAGTTAAGTGTTAGGATTGACCATGATTCTCACCTATAACATGGTGCTTGTGATGTAATTTATTCTCAGTTGCTTAATGATTTATCACTCTTTATGAAAACTATAAATTTTAATCTAATTTGATTTAAATTTATTTTGATGTGGTAATGATTACTTGGAATCTATTTTCCAATCATAGTAGAAGAGTAATGAATTTTTTTAAATGAAATCATGTTACGTGAATTTGACAGAAATGAAACAAATTATTTTATTATGTCCTATATTCAAACTAGCAAGTTTTCGATTTTTTTAAAGGTATGGGAATATGCTGTTTTATATCCATCTCATTCCAACTGAGTATCTCAATGCTCATCCATAATCCCTCTTTTCGATTTTAGGTTCCCCTTGTTTTGGATCACTCATGGAGAAACCAAGATTCTATGTATGTTGGTAACTAATGAGGCCACATTGACGTATGTTTAGCTATGCGATTTTATTTTATTTCCACTACTAGTGTTTATTAATTTTTTCAAGATTCTATTTATTTATCAATATTTTATTTTGGGTCCAATCCATTTCCAACAATTATATTTTAGTGCCCATATATAGTTTCCAACCAATGGGGATTCGGAATTCCCAACGGGTTTTGTCACGGGCTGACTTGAGTCACCGTTTCAGGGTTGAACCAAGATGTTTCGTGACAATGTAGTATCAATGGGGCTTGTAATACTCTCTTGAGTCTTCTCACATGATGAAGAGTTTGTGTATACAAGTTCAAGGATTTTTATGACTTTACGATCTTGTTACTAGTGTAGTTATTTCCAAGCACACCTCGCGATGAGACCAAAGTAACAAGAAGATGTTTGGTTTCATTTTAGAAATTTGATCATTTTGATTGTTAATTATTTTGAAAATTGAATGGTAATTACGAAAATGGTCTCAGTGAGAGTATAGGGCCTAGAAATCCATGTAGGGATAGAGACATTCTCCAAGAACACTATCCAGGTTTGTGAAAAACATGGCGTTTGTTCGCTAACCATATGAAAAACATGGCATTTGGTATCTAACCATATGGTCTAAGTGAGAGTTTAATGATGGTGGATTTTAATTGAAAGGAAAAAATTGGTTTTTATAATTTTTTTGAATGAGGTTTGAAAAAGTAAAATTTTATAAAATGATGTATTTGTAAAAATGAGAACGATTCCAAGGATATTAAATTTTAATAATAAAATATTCTGGTTTGATGGAAAAATTTGTTGTTTGAGATCATATAATAATAATTGAAACATATAGTTTATTGAAATTAATATTTTCAGATGCGTGAACAATTGTAATGTGGGTTTTCAAATGACTGTTTTTAGAAGGATTTGTTAAACTATTGAATTGAGTTTTTAAGAAAATGAAATGTTTTTAAAAAATTTATGTGGATTTTGTTGTGAAAATAGGATTTTCTTAAATTCATATGGAATTTTTTACAGTTTATGAGAACAGTTTGAAAATAAATATTTGTTTCAATGATCAGAGTTATCTGGTAGAGTTTTGTAAGATTCAAAATATGTATAATTTGGTGGCATGTGACTTTGAGAAGAGGAGGGGTGGAATAAATATTGTCTTGGAAAATGGAAAGGTTTGTTTTTGAACCTCGGTGTTATCATAAGTGACTACATGCAAGGGTTATCCATGGAATGTTGATGGGTGACTAGTCTAGAAAGACAACATTTATGTGTGAGGCTCTTGAGGAACCTTTGGTAAATAAAAAAAATGCATGTTTTTTTCTAAGAATGCCTCTCAAGAAAAAATATGATGTTTTGATAATGAATGGTTGGGATGATTTGGGATTGTTACATTCTAGGTATTTCATATTTAAATACACCTATTATTTGGGATATGTTTGATGTTGTGTTTTTTTTCAATGAGTCAATTTGAAATAATGAAAAATAGGTTTTCCAATAATAATGAATGTGATACCATTGAGTAAGTACCCGTTTGTGTGTTTGGTGTATTTTTTAGGTATGCTATGGACCAAGGTAATGTTTTATTGGGTCCTATTTTCCCTTTTTAGTATAGTTAATTTCCCCATAAGGAATTGATATATTTGAAATTGAGACGTTATTGATTTTTTATCTGAATGTCCTCTAGTTGATCAAAGTATAGACTCTCTTATTGAGATTTTGGCTTGATTTTATCTCTCTTATTTTTCAGATTAGATATATCCTCTCACATTAGAAGAGTGGATGTGGAAGGATCTAAAAAAACATTGTTTCATGAGTTTCATGAATCTCCAAATGTGAATTCAAACATCTTTAAGACTTATTGTCATGCTAGGAATCAAGGAAGGTAATTCAGGTGAGGAAAGTGGAAATTAGAATTGGTTGTTGGGGTGGGGCATTGTAATAATAGGCCTCTGGAATTTTCATTGGTTTATTTTAATCAAGAGTAAATGTCATGCCACTAGTATAGAAAATTTATTAATAAAAGGTTTTTATAGACCAATGTTGGAATCAAGTGCCACTTGGGACTCAATTTATTTTCCATCTCCTTGTAATGTTTTATCAGTTTCAAGGGTCTTATTTGGTTGCATATTTCAAAGCTATGATCTCTATTAGATGCAAAGATAGAATTTGGGGAAACTTTAGAGAGATTTTGTTTTAATATAAGTGTGTTCCATTTCTTTGCATTCCTAAAATTCACTGTTCTAAATGAAGGTGCCTTCCAACGGACCCTTATATCATTGTTTCTTGTACGGTGTGAAAGGGATGATCTGTTATGTTATCATCATGGGGAAGTTCCTTGTTAAAACAAATTGAGTCTCTATATGATAGTGATATGTTGGTGTTTTATGATTAGGGTTTGTTTTCAGGTGGGCCCCAAAGTAGAAGTTACGTTCGGGAGTCATTAATGACTGACAATGAGGTAAGAGATGCTTCTAACATTTGGACTCCAACCATAGACCCCAGTGTGAAACTGGTGTATAGTCAGTAACACCCATGTGATTTAAATGACATTTGTCGAGTTATAATCTTTAAAGTTAGAAATTGAGATAATTTAACCATCCTATGTAGTTGTCTCATTCTGAGCATCCCCATTTGGTGAAATGATACATGGGGACACTACTTCACTGTTTCATGCCCCATGGGTGGAATAATTTATCATTGGTTATGAGGTGTGGTTGTCTCCATTTAATGAACCTCATTTCTCATATCCTTGTTCATGTGACACATTATTTGGTTTTCCTTATGTGGACATCCATATAGATCAACCTCTTTTATGTTATGGTCTTGTTTGACGATTGTGATTCTCCCTGGGAGTAGGGAATCATATGGTGGTTTCCATTTCTCCCTAATTCCTTTTCCACATACCCCTTGGGTTGGGAGTTTTATCTTTGTTGGATGTCCTCATTAGTCTATGTTGGTTGGTGTGGGAAGTTCTCATGTATGCCCATGTTGGGATATAATGCAGGCTTACGTATGTTAGGTTTGTATGTCTATTTTAAATGTAGGGAGACCAATTGTGTTTCTTGCTGGAATTCTAATTCATTGAATCAGTGTTAGACTATCTCTTATGTTGGGGAGTCTGTTTAGGCCAATGTGTTGGTAACCATATTCAGCTTCTAATGTTTACTTGGTAATGGGTGATCCTGTTTTCATGATTCAGGCTAGTGGTGATGGCATTGTTGAGTATTTCTTAGGTATTTTTGTTTAAGTGGATGGATTATGAATTCTTAGAATTTTTCCCCATTGATCGAACAACTAGAGGTGTCAGAAATTTTGGAGACGATTAGAACATGGTGGGGAGTCTATTGTTTCGCTTGAGTTCTATTTTTAGTCCATTTTTTATGTTGATAGTTTTATAGCATACTTCCCATCCGACATTCATCAGGAAACTCATTACATTATGAAGGAGAGTGATTTATTTGCGTTAATCCATCGAATGGTTTTCAAAGGGGGGGGAGCGTTAATGGTGGGGAGAATTGAAACACCCCAAACTAAAACGGAGAGGATATTTAATTTAGGTTTGATATTTTTTAAAAATTAAAATCTATTAATTTAAAAAAATTAAATAAAATTAAAACTATAAAATCCCTAAGCTATTTCTTACCCCCCTCAACATGTACCCCCCCCCCCCCCCCACCCTCTTTCTCGGCTCATGTAATGTAGACTCTTACTTATCATACATTTCATTTAATCCCTCCACCCTTTTGTAATATCCTATATTTCACCGAAAATTTGGAACATAGACCTCCCACGGCGCGAACCATATATCCAGGCGACCTGACTCCCATAGCCGAACCTCTAAGGACGCGCGAAGCCTCCTCGCTGACCTCCTTCAATTTTTGACAGATTTCCCCATGATTTATCCATCTTCACCTAAAGGTTAGGTCTTTTTCTCCTCGTCCACATTCATTCTGGTCGTGACTAGGTCTATCTATCACCATAAATGGTGAAATTGAAACCCTATGTTGAGGGTTAAACCCAATTTCGGTTTTGTTATATTTTAGGGTAGTGTGAATGGCCTCCCAGGTGATGTTCGTCTGTGTTCTAGAAACTACATTCGATTACAAGGCGAGATTGGGTCTCGCACAACAAAAGTTTGAAAGTTTCACCATGGTTTCTTAGTAATGGATTTTTATTCCATTTCAATGATTCAATTATAATTTGTGAAATTGTGGTATTTGAGATTTCGATAATTTATTTTGGGATCAAGGGACTATACCGAGTTCTTCTGAGTTGTTGGTAAATTTTTCTAGAGTGCATTGGACCTCACTATGGTGGTTTTAGGAAACTAGCATTGAGATTACCTACATGTACATGCATAAGTTATTATATATATATATATATATATATATATTCATTTATTGTACATGTTACGCCATGCCATGAGTCATATGTGCAACGTAGGTAGGGGAATTTATTTATATGTTGAAATGCTTGTGTGTATAAGTGAGTATTTCCAATTTTAGTGATCATTGGAAAATAGAGTCATTTTTAATGTAGGTCCCCAATCCATATGCCTTTAATTGGAATTCAATTATATCTTGAGTGTTTTAATAAGTGATTTTTTATAGAATAATACATTCAAGCTATGCAATTTGATCACGATTCATTGTGTTGGAATTCAATTTACTTTTCATTGTTTCCTTTTTTGTTTTGAAATGTGTAGTCTTCATTTTACTATGATTTGATGATTTAGTTATAAGGGTTGACCCATTAAATTCCTGAAATATATTTTAGAAATTGTTTTTGGTGTGGGATTTGGATGTTTAATAGAATAAAAATGAGTCAGTGTGTGATTGTAAAAGGGTGAAATATCTTGTTTTGGTTAGTCTGTAAAAAATTCATGGATTTTGGTATGGATTTGATATTAATTTGTATTTTTTGAATCTTAAATTATTTTAATTTTATTAATCATGTATTCAAGTTAGTTTTTACAATATTAAATACATGGTTTGTTATTAGTCTTTCTAATGGTTTTGGAATTTTTTGGTGATTACTATATTCTAAAATAACAATATTCATTGAAATGTAAGGATACATGTTTGACTCTTTAAGAATAGTTTGTGACAAAGGAAAACCCCACTTATTGAATGCCCCATGTTTTAGAAAAATGATTTCTATTTGAATGCGTGAATTTTGATATGTTCATATTATGATGCTTCTGATTATTTGCGTGAAATAAATTTGGGGATGTGGTCAAGGATGGAGATTTGTGGTGAGAGGGTGTATGTTTTCCGGAAAATATAAAACGGCATATTATTGTTTTCTAGTTTTATTAAAACACAATACCACTCCAAAAATAACACATAGGAATCCTTGGGTATCTGGGTGGGATGATTAGGACTAGTTTACTAGTTTATGTGGATGTTTTTCTTACTGATATATTCTAGATGGATTGATTCTTAAAACAAAAAATAAACATCATTGATGATTGGGGACCACTAGGTTGTGGGGTTTTCACTACCAGTGGCTCATTCCTGAGAACTCTATTGGTTATGGTTTATAAGGAACATTTCATAGAGTTATGAGGATCATAGAGTCCCATTGTGGTTGTTACTTATAGGGATTGTCCATGGTTCTCTCTTCTTACACGGTGCGGGTAATGTGATTTTCATCTCAGTCTTTTAATGCTTTATGTCACATTGTGAAAAACATTTTTTTTCTCTAATTTTATTTTGTTTTATTTTGAAATGGTATTTCATGCCTTGAATCTATCATTCATATATAGTGGAAGAGTAATTATTATATTGAAAATGGAAACATTTAAATTGAATTTTAATATAATAAAAAAAATTATATTATTATTTCTTATCATAAAAATCACATGTTTTAGGTTTCTATTAAATTGTAAGGGAATAGGGTGTTATTTATCCTTGACATTCCTACATATCATCTTGGTTATCACACATACTCCATCTTTTCAGGTTTAGGTTCCACTAATTTTGGATCACTCTTTGATTGAGTTCGATTAAATGTTTGGTGGTGACCCATGAGGCCAGTTGAACGAATTTTTAGCTGTGCAATTATATTTTATTTTCATTGTTTGTGTTTATTTGTTTCATTATGTTTTTTTATTTATATGACATTTATATTTTTTTCCAAACCATTTTCAACTTTCATATTTTGGTGCCCTTCACTATTTTCCTGCCTGTGGGGATCGATAATTCCCATCAATCCTTATCGAGGGATGACCCGGATAACCATTTCATGGCTAACCTGGTTGGTTCATGAAACATTAGAAACACTTCTCTAAGAGTTTTATCATATCTCTTTGTTACTCTTCATTCCACCGCAATTGGTAGAATTCTCTTATATAATCTTTCATACATTCAAGGCCATAATGCCAGGTCTCCCAGTTGAAACCTTTTTTCCACCACAAGAGGACTCATTCAATTTTATAAAAGATATTAGAAACATATTCAAAAATTTAGATAACTTATTCAAATGAATATAATTTACTGGGACATTATCTCCCATGTAATCCAATCTAGAAAATATTTTTTCATAAATTCCTCACACCCAGCTGATGCTAGACAAAAATTCTACATGTTCCTAAAGGATATATCATAATACATCACTAAAATTCTCCATTCATTTATATGTATAAACTCTATGGACCTTCCTTTCTCAACTAAATTGTTAAATGTTTTTTAATAACTAATCCTTAATGTCCTTAAATTTCATAATCTCAAACTATTCATCCTAAATATTAATATCCCACCATTACTTAACTATTACAAGTAACATAAAAGATTAAAACAAATTGATCCCATCCATATTACTATCAAACTAATCCCCAATAATTTTGATATACTCATTCAATAACATACCTATGTTTATTCTACCCTATATTCCAACATTTTGAGGATTCTATGGTTTTATCTTGATTGTATTTTCGATCTTACTCAACACAACCATTCCATATATCTCACTATTTACATTATAATGATGGAACAATTATCGCGTAACTCCTATACTTCCTAATCTCCTAGAAACAATAGGGTATATGGTTCCACAACTAAGTTTTCATTATCATTAATTTCATACCATTTACAATCAAAAAAATTCATCATGGATGCACCCATCTACATTTCCCAATATATATTTCAAGGATCTAACATAAAATTTACTCGACTACACAAATGTCTGGAGTAAAATATACATAAACCTGTTACTCAGAATAATCAATCTCAATTTTTGTAACAAAATTAAATTCACTACTCCTAATAAATCAATTTCAAGGGATAGTAGATAATTTATCATAAATAAAAAAATCAAAATTAACAGTTTTTCATTAAACAACATTTTAACAATATCAAATTACATACTATAATAAAAATTATCAATTCCCTATTTATTATGAACTATCTCTTTAATATAAAAATTAAAATGAATATCATTTCATTTACTAAAATCCAAATTCTATTTTTCAGGTCATCAAAAAATAATGTTATTTTCCATTTTTGCCAAATATGATACATGTCACAAAAATCCCGAAATACCTAAAATAATTCATAAATAAAAAATCACCTTTCATGCTATCCCATGAGTAAAATCACATAAATCAATTAATTCACCTGAAAAGTGATTCAACCAAGGTAAATTTACATTTAATGTTACAATGTAAAATGAATACACAAATACCACCACTAGGAACTTAGGTTTTACCCCACACAACTGTTAGCAACTACCACCAATGAGATCATTACCAAGCCCCGAAAAATCCTAGTATTATATGTTCCTTTATTAAAAGAAAATCAATAGAAAATATACCCATTTTGTAAAATAATTTAACGTACAAACCAAAATCAATCAAACTAGTAGTCAAAACAATTCACTGCATAATCTCGGGCCTACCTCATTATACAACAGAGCCTCCCAAATGGGAGTTAGGATCAAATAAAAAACATGGTTAGAATATAACAATTTTCATAGATAAAAATAATAGATATTATTTTAATGAATGTTAAAAAATATTAAAAAATAACCATTATTCATATTCTATAATCCCAACAGTTTTTAAATTCCCATAAACCATTATAGTAAACATTAAATTTCATAATAGTCTGGTCTGTCTAAGCATGAAATTTTCCCAGGTTCCATTGGTTTCCCAAGATGGTTGTGAACATATCCCAACCTTTCACCACAATTTTTTTCATAGGAAATATAAATTTTAAAAATATTGTATTATAATTTTTCATGAAATAATATATATATATATATATTACAAAATAAGGTGTCAAAAAAATTATTTACTCATACTAATTGACCATATGGTTCAATGTAACACCTACTCTAATAAAAATAATTTTTTCCCATCTATGCAATATGAAGCATAAAATATTTAGGTAATACATTAAAAAAATGGGGAAATAATTAATGTATCCAAACTAGGGATATAAAGAACCATTTTTGAACATTCAAATAAATAATGTAGGGATACTTGTCAAACATCCTAAACTAAGTATAATGGTGTTCTATTTACTATCATCTCAATAAATTATGAATATTTTGATGTATTCCATTCATACCCATGGGATTAGAGCACCACGCCTAACATCTTTACACCGTACATCAATAATGAAGTCCAAAATTTAACCATTTAATCTTTAATTTAAATATATTATATGATAAATGTTCCATATAAACCATTTAACAACTTAAACAATACCCTTTTCAATAATTTATCATTTCTTCTCATTATCTTGTCAAAAACAATTTAATTCTCATTTATATCATACTCGTTCTTTATTCCATGAAAATATGACATGAAATGAGACTAACCTCTTTAAATTCCTAAAACCATTATTCAATTATTTATGATACATTTATAACATTACCAAGACAACGGCACACCCATGGGTGGCCATGGTTCTGGGCTAATAGTTATCACGTACCTGATGACATATATAAAAGGATTAAAACAAAAATTTGTAGACCTATCTATTTTTTATAGAAAAGTAATATAATGCATAAGAGAAACCACATTTTAAGATAAGGAATCATGTGAACAATAATGAGACTATATGTTATATCACATAGTCCTCCTATAGTAGGTTCATAGACCACCACTCGTCCAGTCCCAACCTTTTATCCAAGATAAAATGACCACAAAAACAATTGAAAATAACTCTCTAGAAGAAGGGATCTTAATTGAATGGATAAGTTAAATAATCAAGCTATGAATTTTATATTATTTTAACCTAAATGTACTGGAAGACTAAATTTTGGATTCAAAATTTTAATAAACATCACCTCAAACCCCCAATAATAGAAGGACACACACCATTGAGATAGGAGGGTGAGTATGGATTTCACTCTCGGATGATGGGAGTGAAATAATGTGGAATATTAGGGGATATTTGTCAATTATTAAGGGGTAAAATTATAAAATATCCATGTTTAGTAAGGCGAATGATTTGGAAGAATGGATTTCATAACCATGTGTAAGTTGTACAAGTTCCTCGGTCTATGGAGAACTCGATCTGTACAGTCTCTCGGGCTACCCCCATGTGTTTTAAAATTCTTTAGATTCCATATAAAAATATCCAGAATAACGTACCATGCTCTCAAGGCCTTCATTCATGGTTTTTAAAATTTTACTCCCCCATATATAAGGTTATGTGGTCATGGGAATTATTTATCACTATCCATGTGTAAACCATATACCATGCATTTTGAGATCCATTTTTCAACTTTTTTTACTCTTGAACAAACATTATGCTTCCAATAACATCCATAATCCTGGGAATCATTTCACAATACATATAAAATGATATTTTATAAAACCAAAATATAAATTCACCTCATCAAAATTTCTTGGTCATTCCAGAAATTTTGGAGGCATTTCTTTTGGAGATTTATCTTCATGTTATTTCTTCCTTGAAATACAAAAAAATCGATGGTTGTGATAATATCCAATAAAATCAGAGTTTATGAATCTTATTGAACAATTCTATTAATTATTCTCTAATTACAACTTTATTAAAATATATGATACCTTCATCATCACAATGTTATACATTTTCAATCTAATTACTCTCTTTGATCTACCTATGCTACATTATATTTTGTTCTATTGGATATATTATCCTAATAAAATTACGAAATGAGTAAATAAATAAAATATAATTGTTCATAAAGAGTTTGAAATATATAAAGGAATATATCTTTTATGATTCTATCTTTGTGGTTAGTCTTAGGCCAACTCATCGCACATCAGGGTGATGATCGAGTCAATTCCCAACCATGAATTTTAATGGTGATTACCCCTATCTTAAATTGTAAATAATCCTTAACCACATTTCTACAACTACGCATGGATATTTTATTTTAAAATTACTAACTAAAGAATGTATGAATATTTCAGGATAACATCCAATATATAGAATAATCTCTTGGGTTATCACCATGTTTCATTAGACTAATCTCTAAACATAACTAAACAACGATCTGATACAAACTTAAGTGACCAAAAATATAGATGAATTAAATAAAAAATGAAACTCATGACATAAATATTCTGTCTCCCAAATAATCACATAACCTAATCACCAAATTGTTTTTATAGATATTATATATATATATAAATTACTTTTATAACTCTCAAGCTTTTATCCCAAATTTTTTTCCCCTAAAACATTTCTACAGATCTCTGATGATACAACCATCCTTATAACATAGTGATTTAAAACATATGTAAGGGTTGAGATCAAACAATAATTATGTGATAAGTAACATCATAATCCATTATATCCTAAACATGAAAGATAATACTTAAATGATATTAATAACATAATGAAATATCTAACTACCATGTATAATAATTGCACATCATTATTAAGAAATATAAGATCTTAAGAATAATCTTAAATAAACATAAATGAAATTATATATAATAATAAAATATTATTGATCTTAAATCATGGTATAATGATATAGAAGTGATATAATAAAAAAAGTCATATGTTTGAATACTTGGGCTAATGTGATAAAACATGAAAATGTGGAACAATCATAAACTTATTATCTATTATCATTCAAATCCTAAACACTCAGAAAACCAGTCACTAATAATATTTTTTCGTATACATTAATCGATTCATAATCACATTTTGTAAACATAGAAACATGAAAAATTGTTCGCATGAAAAATTCTGAGTAGTTCATAATACCTTCAAATTCACCCTTTTTGAACCTACTTATTTCCTAACTTGTTCATGTGAAAATTTACGTGTAGATATTCATTTATTCACACACACCCTTTATAAGCCTAAAAATAGACTGACATATTCATATAGAAAATTGTGAGTATAGATGAATACTATCATACACACCCTTTGTGTATCCATGAACTATCTATGAAGTTCATATAACATTTCTATATCATGAGACATAATAATTTAAACAAACAATTAGAGGTGGATATTTTTTTCCACCGATTATATAATCTAGAAATTCATGTTCTTATATAATTAAACATTCATCATCTTATAATCAACCCTTGAAAAAATAATGGGTTTTTTAGAACATTAAAAAACCTCACATTGTGCGAAATTTAGAAATTATTGATTTTTAATACTCATATTTACCAAATTAAATCAGATAATTATAACTAATAAATTGTCATTAAAATACATACTCATAAAATATAAACCATTCAGGGTAAATGTAAGTGAAAATAATAAATTTTTCACCAAACCATTTAAAATATTATAGTATAAATTTCATTAAAAAATTATTTGTGAAGGGAAAGTGAATCTTAAGAAAACCAAAATATAAAGAGTTTCAAATAAAAAAATTGATAATGGTTATCACCAATATGTCAAAAACATTGAAAAAAATTTACATTTAAAAAGAAAAATTATTAATGGATCCTCGATAATAGAATAATGTTTTAATATTGTGGAAGTAACAACAAGTTCAAAACTATTAATTTGAAATGAATATTTAATAATTGCAACTATAAATGATTTTTCAAAAAAATTTAGTGAAAATACATTGAAAAATGTTAATTTTAAATATATTCATTAATAATGGAACCATGAAAATTTATATAGATATTACTAAAAAAGAATGTACAGTTTGTAAAAAAAATATTAATTTTTAAATTATTGACAAAACATTCTACCATTTTGAAATGAAATTTTTAGAAAGAAACATCACTAAAAAGAGCACGAAACCCTTAATTTAAAATGAATACATATGAATAAAATGTTCACTATAGATAAAAACCTTAATACCTCTACTATGTGAAGGAAAAAATTGGTACGAAAAAGAAAAAGTTTTATTATTGAAAGATCCATTTGAAAAAATGGGGAATGTTCATTAAAAAATATCATTTTCATGATACAATAGAATAATAATGGATGAATAATTTAGTGTGATACATTATATACCCATAAAAGAATATATAAACACAATAAAAAAACATAATAGGTTATAATACAATGATCATGACTGATTCTAGTCAAATAAGAGTGATTAAGATACAAGGACATTATTAAAGTCACAAAAAACCCATAATAGCATATGTAACATTTGATTCAAAATCCCATTAGTCGTATAAAAGTATAAGTACAATTGAATTTCATAAAATATAAAATTTCCATAAAAAATTATAAAATTTCATAATGTTGTAACTACTATGATGAAAACATTGTGTATAAATTAATCATGTCTTAATGGATTCAAATTTGATGAAATGAATCCCTTACTATTTGAGAAGTCAAGTGATTGAAAGAAATTATAAGAGATATTATGAATTAAACATTTATATATAATTAAAATTGGTTATATATGATGAAATAATTAATATATTTAGTATCTATATAAAATCAAAAAAAAAATTGTTTACAACATGTAATCATTACTCAATTAATGTGAACATAATGAAATAATTCATTACATTCATTCCTTTATTATTTTATGATACTCTATATTCTTGTAAAAAAACATATCGAACATAATATCATATATTAAATAAATTATCATTTTTATCAAAATTTCTAAATTCTTATTCATTATAACTTATCATGAGTATGTAAAATAAATATACTGTATTTTGGTCCTCACGTGTTATTAAATTTTGTTTTCTTATATTTAATAATTTTGATATACGTACCAAAAAATTGAAACCATGTTACTTATTTATATATCATTTAATTATATATATATATATATTTTATTTAAATAATTTTATTTTCATTTTGTATGTAATTTTTTACATTTTGTGAAATACGAATTCATAATGACTTATTTTTGTAATTTTAGAGAGAAAAAATGTTACATGAAAAATACGTTAAGTAATTAATATAATATTTTTATAACCATATAAAAATAATTACTTTATAATATATTAATTCAATATTTGTTTTCATATTACCATATTTATACACAATTCTATTTCATACCATTTTTTAAATAGGTTGTTAGACTAACCAAACATAGGTCAGATAATAACTCAAATAGGTAGTTTATTTAATGAGATGTTTTTTATATAAACTAATTATTATAATATAATATTATTATTATTATTATTATTATATTGAATAAATTTTTATTGTTTTAATAAATTTTGGGAAAATATAAATAAGAAGACTAAAAAGATTTCAATATGGAGGCAGTATTCTGTGTGTATTCACAATTAGAGTTCACGTTTCACACTATGTGAGAGGGGGTAAAGGTTGATATTAAATTGAAACTTCCTAATAATTATTATATTATATATATTATATTAATCCTTTATTAAACAATTATTCCCTGTTATGAGTGGAGGTAATGAAAAAAATGTTATCGCTTCGAGGGGGTGGTAGCTCGTGCAGTTCACTAACTATGTTCATTGGTTATCCTATATAGATGAAAATGAATACATAAGGGTCTAAAAATTATAATGAAATAAAATTATGATAATAATAATTAATTCATAATGTTATTATGGTGATAATATTTTTTAAAGAGTTGGATTAAGAAGAAACTCTTAATTGAAGTGAAGCCTATTTTTTGATATTTGATTTATTTTCCAAAGTAGTTCCCTTGAAATGAAATTGGTTAGGCTAAATATAAGGGAATATGGGGATATGTTTTTGGAATATGGATACATGTATATTAATTTTTTAATTGATTAATTAGAAATAAATATATATATATATATTTTAAATGTGGTTGTGGTATCCTTTTATAGGGGGAAGGGGCACTTTAGGAAACTCTTATCCTTTTTAATAATGTCTTCACACTATTCCATGTTAAATTGATATAATGATTACAAAATATTTAGTTTGGGGTGTATATGGGTTAATAATTTAACAAAATTGTGTTTTCCTACATATTTTGAACATGTTATAGGGTTTTTACTACTATGCTATTGCATTATACTATTTTTACATTCTTACTAAGAATATTGGGTTTAACTATGTGTTTTTATGTTTTTATAAAACATAAAACATTAGAAATAAAAAATGGGTTTTTTGTTAATTATAATTATCATATTTTTAATAGAAAAAATAAAACTATTTGTAAAATTTACTTTTCAAATAAAATTGATAATGTCTAGAAAAAATTATTTTGGTATAAAAAATGTCATTTTTACCCTTATCAATTTTTAATTTTATTTTCAAAATGATTAAAAATTAAATGAGTGATAATTTTTTAATTAATCCATTTATAATTCATATTTCATTGAATTTAATGTAGTTTTTTAATTTATTCATTGTAAAATATTTTATTTTAATAAAATAATAATTTTAAATTAATCCATTCACCTCTATCATGTTAATTTTATTAGTAATAATAGTCTAAATTATATACCAAAAATTAAAATAAACCATATTTAATATTATATAAATTACTATATAAAATATTGGAATCAAGTTATAAAATTAATATTCTATGTGAAGAAAAATTAATCATAATGTTTCTGTATTTAATGCATAAAAACGTTTTTTGGTGGAATTTATATTTAAGAAAAATGATTTATTATTTATATATAATATTCAATGTCTTCTATTTGAAGGAAAATAATGTTTTAAATAATATTAAATAATTATTGATTTATTAATAAAAACAGAAAAACAATTATTTCATCATGTGACAACAAATTTGACAAAATAGTTGAACAGAATGTTTTCAATAAATTTCAATTAAAATTTTCAAAATGTTAAGAATGTGATTATTAATTAAAAATAGTTTTATAAAATGGTTTATCATACTCTTGAATAACATTTTTTTATATTTAAATGTTTTATTTGACTTTTATTTTATATAAAATTGGTGGTAAAAGAAAAATTCATTAATTTTAACTATTCACCAAAATATTTATTATTTTAGAAATATATAAAAAATACAACCTAAGGTAATTTTTTTAGAAATAAAAAAATAAATCTCAAATTATATAATTTAAATTATATAAATATTAAAACAATATTTTTAAATGATTGTTTTTATGAACATACTCATGTATTTTATTCAAACTAATATTAAGAATATTAACTCAAACTAGAAATTTAGATTTTATTTCTAACAACAATGAATGAAATAAAATCATAGTTTTTATAATATATAGATTAATAAATTATTTTTAATATGTTTCAGTCTTTTTATATTGGTTTTAACATGTGAAAAAATTTATATAAAATAACATGTATTTAAAATGATCCCAAATCTCGTGTCATTGCATTTATATATTCCTCACCAGACTCTTACACTAAAACCTAATCTTAGATGTTTTTTTATATTTTAAATTCCATCCTTTTTTAATAATAATATACTGACTAATTAACTGATTAAACTCAAGATCATTTTCATATTTCATCAAATTGATACTCTAAAATAATGTAGTCATTCATTACATACATAAATATTAATATTATTGTTTTAATTTTATTGCCTCACCTAAACTGCCTTTAAATAAATATGATAATGTAATCACACACATATTATAGTAATTTTTTTAAAATTATAATTAATATATCCATTACAATGAATGTTATCAACAAATATAAATGAATCCTTTTAAAATAATATATGTCTCTAATGAAACAATATTACTATGAAAATAATCACTTAACATAACTAAAAAATTAATTTCTTCTTTTACTGATATGTTTGGAGTTTACAATGTTGGATATAAATTGAATATTATATGAAATATAATCATAATTAAATTCAATTATAATTCCATTTTTGGTTTTGGTAACCTCAATGAAAAGTTTTAAGAATATATTATTTTCCTAAAGTATGATACATGTTCTTGATATAATATTTATTGTGAAACACTTTTGACTTTTCCTCCTTGATCATTCTATCCTATATGTACATTCTATAAAAAATTCTATATATAATTAATTAATGATAATATCATGTCATTCATGTAAATATGATTTTAAACGACCCTATAGTATAAATATTTAGCAATTTAAAAATATCAAAATTCATATTACCTATTTAATTTAGTGGCATATCTATGGGACTACTTACATTACATTAAGGTAATATAATGAAGAAAACTTATATTCCAAAACATCATATATTGGATTCCATATTATTATTATTGATTTTATAATTTCTATAATCTATGAATAGAAATTAAATCTCGTTGATATTTTGATTCATTTAAAAAATTACCTCAATGTAGATTCTATCTAAACCATAAATATTTCAATATTAAATTCCTATTAGTTTTTCAAATATATTTTTTTACCTAAAATACCAATCTGAACACCCAAAGTAATTTTTTTAATATTACAAACCCATATTCTATGATGTTGTAATTGATTTGGTTTTCGTATATATTGAGGTAACTTCCTTATTTAATATATAAATAAATAAATTATATGGTCATTAATTTAATACTAATGTGTATCATAAATTATCTAGAAACTACTAAGATCATTTTATGGTTAAAAATGTATTTTTCTAAACATTACCATTTTATGTGCAATGTATTTTACAAAGAAATGAAATATATTAATTTTTAATATATTTATCATATGAATAATAAATTATCATTAATTCAAATAATAATTCAGATAAAAAAATAATAATAATTAATATCAAATAATACAATATAAAATTAGAACATTTTAACAATTCATTTTATATTATAATTTTAATACTATATAAGAGGAAAATTCAGTCAGAGTTAGAGCCCTGGCACTATATTAATGATAAAGAATATTACATCAAGCATTCACCGCAATGCAGAAAACTGATTTCATATCATACACATCATACCAATTACCACCCCATTGATAGACTTCGTCCGCAGTGACCGACTCCCATTCCAAACTTTCATAGTGTTTAAGTATTATGGCATACTTCCTTCGAAAGTTCAATTTCTCCGAAGAGATCAACTCCTGTGATGATTTCTTGAAGTAGGACTGAGTAGAAAGTGGCGTCGAAAAGTCAGATTATTCTTTCTTCGGGCTTCGGCTTGTCGTGATGGGCACCTCCTTTCCAGAATTCCCCTTCCAATCCTTTAGAACCTCATTATAGGAAGACATAACCATCAAATTTTGTTTGTCACTATCTGAGACATCCTACCAATTTCCAAAAACCAGGACATCATGGAAACCATCTTCAACCTCTCTGCCATGTGCACGCTTCCTCTTACAGTCAATCACATCCAAGCATTGCAGATGTCCCTCAATTTCATGGCCTACATTCACTTCCTTAACTACATCAACTGAAATATGTTGTAAAGGGTTACCTTGTTTCATTGAGGAAGCCACCTCCACATAAAAACCTCATCAATCTATAAAGATTAAAACTGATTACATTTCCCAATAACACTTCCAGAAATAGAAGGTTTCATCTACATCTTGGACCCCTTACCAGAAGTAGATGCATCTTTTATCTGCTTCCAACCATCTGAATTCAGCAGAATCCCATCATCCATCGGACCAACAATGTCTTCACTCACACAAGTGAACATCATTTTTTGTATTTATCATGTATATTTTCATAATAATAAATTTCTATTGTAAATATTGGTATTTATGTGAAGACAAAAAATATTATTTTTAATAATACTATATATTTCATGAAATTACTATAATTTAAGTGTTAATCTATAATTTATAAAAATTATTAAAAAATATATATCTAAGGATTAAAATGGCACATAAATAAAATGTTGAATTTAAATAAATCATGTTCACAATTTTGAATATTATGTAATATTAATTTTAATAAACATTTTTTGGGGAATTAAATTTAGTTAAATATTTTAATAAATGTAATTAGTTTTGGAATTTAATGAAATCAACATAGCCCATATTTGTGTAGGAATAATAGATATAATTTCATTAAGATTATTTTCATTTATTTTTATCCGAAACATTATTCTTATTTTCAGAAATACAATATATAATTAAATCATTTTTATACATTCTACACGAATGATTTGATATTAATTTTTTTCGTGTGAATAATTTTTATACTGATAAATGGATTTCTTATGTAAAATAATAACTTCCAAATTATATAATTATACAATTTTTTATACATTAAAATTAAATTATATAGGTAAAAAAAAGTAATAATTATAAAATCATGATATCGTAAATGAAAAAAAAGTGTAATTTAATTAAAGATGTGTTAAAATCGTATGTGAAAAAGTGGTGTTAAGGATTTAAATGCCTTAACCCTTCCCCAATCATTTATTCTTAATTATATGACCAACATAGTATTTGAACAATAATCATTCATTTTTCATTATTACAAAAATAAAACTCCTCTAACTTATAAAAGGATTCATAACCACTACACATCACCCAACACCCAAATAATCTTAAATTCAGACAAATAAAAAATTAACTCCACGAAACTCCAAGAAGATTCCTTGATGTTTTTTCTTTAAGAAATGTATGCTCTAAAATCCTTAATGTAATTTGCAAAGGAACACTTCAAATGAGTAAGTTAAAATTTTCAATTTATCATTTTTAATTAATTCTCCATTAATTATTTATAAATTTAATTAAAATAAAATATTCCCCTGTTAAATAATTATTTGAATATAATAATTTAATTAAATGTTATTGTTTTATGGAAAACAATTTTCTTCATTCCTCCTAACCATTTTTTAAATTAAAAATTTGTTTGTTATGTGTGAAGTATTGCGTCCAAAAGTGACAGGATATATTTTAAATAAATTCATTAAAAGGATTCTTATATGTTTTTTTTAAATAATAAATTCAATATTTTTAACATTATTAATATTTGTGGAGTATAAAACAATTATTTCCTTAATTACAATCATCATAAAATGAGAAGGATAAAAATCTGTATGTGCTAACAACCACCTCCATAAATTAATATATTTCATCTTTCGTAATTTTATTTATTATTTTAAAAATATATAAATATATGATTCAATATCATTAAATCATGAAAATAATATCACTATACTTTTATAATAAATACATTACTCTAAAAGGATAAATTTTGTAAGCATACTCACCTGTTTATTATATTATATTCTTTTTCAGGTCAGTTAAACAACCAACATGAACATTGTTAAAAATTAATATCACGGATGACTATGAAAACATTTAAACTATTATTATTTCACATAAATAAGAAAATAATTTTTATTTAAATATTCTATAAGGGTTATAATAATTAGTATTAAATTTTTAATATTCCAACTTTTTTTCACAAATGATTACAAAAAGAACATTTCCATTGAATCTGTTTTCATGAATCCTAAATAAAAATACAATATATAAAATTAGAAATTTATATATAAATATAAATATTTTATTATAAAACTATTTAGAACAAAATAATTATGAACTTCCTATAAATTAATATGAATAAAAATCATCACCTTAAAGTATGCACAAAACATTCAAAATAACTATCATATATTAATGAATATTAAATATAACTAACTAATAAATATCTAAAAAGTGATTATAATTATAATTTAGAAATATAAATTGATATCAATATGGTAATGAAATTTGTTATTTATATGTTTATATTTCTTATAATTATGTATAAATTTTTTTATAAGTTGAGTGTCTAGTTAATGGTGTTTATTAACTCAATATCATTTATTTGGCTTCAATTCTTCTTCCTGAACATTATTTTAATTTGTTGGGTTAAATATAAATTGTTATATTTAAAGGATTCATTACCTATATTTTTAATGTATATTTATATTTTTACTGATAAAATTTGTTCACTATGATTCTTACTATTAAAATATGATGTTGTAATTGGTTTTTCTAAAAAAAAAAATTCTTTTCATGACTCTTACTTATTTCTATTTAACAATGGATTTATAGGACAGCTTTCTTGTACTAATTAATGCTCTTAGAATTAATTTTCTATATTTTTTCATAGGTACATCTTTGATGAATTGAGTTCATCATAATAGTATAGGATGTTAATAACAATTCCCATTCACACTAAATAATATCTTTTTCTACCATATCTATATCAAATATTCCAGTTAATATTCACATTTCATATTTTGAAATGGATGTATATATTATAAATGTTAATATTTACATTTTCCCTTTACAATATTGAGCTAAATATTTATCACACCCTTTATATTGTGGGTTTTATCATATGTATTATCAAAATATTAAAAATGTATTTTGTAAGACCAAGGTTCTTCAAATAATTTATGGACCCTTTATATTTTGTTTTAAAAAATTACTTCTTTATTAAAAAGTAACAACTGATGAAACTTTGAAATATTTGTTCAAATTAATTTAATATTTTTGATACATTTCCTTACACCTAATATATTTTCATCACACATAACCCTGAGTTTAGACAAATGTTTTCATATTAATAAAATGTTATTATATGATAGTTATCACCAAGACATTGGAATGATGTTTATGAATCGGTTATATAAATTTTGAAAAATGTTATACTATAATTTTATATAAGATTAATTCCTTGGTGACAAACTAATTAAAAATTCATATAAAAATAGATTAAAATAAGAAAATTGTTTTCTAAAAAACTGTTTCTCTACAAAAAACATGTTCTACATCAATAAATTTGTAAACCCAATTTTGGAGAATAATTTTAATGAATATTTTATATTTTATATTCAATTAAATTTTTATCATTAATATTATGTTTTCATATAAATTATATTAGAGTAAATAAATGTTTTTACTTAAAAATGTTTATTAAAATAGTTTTCCCATTCTTGTACACTTAATTTTAAACTAATTTTTGAAAGTTGAAGAAAATATATTTGAAAAAATAAATTTTATTCCTGAAATAATAATTTAAAATTTATCTTAGGATTATTTGTTGAGAATTATATTTTTATTAATATTTTGATGAATAGAGGAAAATATTAAATTTAATTTGAAAATGGCCTTTTTTAAAAATTATTTATAATGTCAAATTATATTTTAATTTATATTTAAATCAACATTTGTAAGATTATATATATATATAATTACCATTTATGTCATTTTAATCATTTTCATGTTGAATTTTTATTTAAAAACCATGTAAACATGTGAACATTTTCTCTATGAAAAAACAAAGCTTCTCATCATTTCAGAATGAATTATTTTAAATTGTGTTTTTCCTAATATGTGAATGAAATTTTAGATAATTGTTTCCATATTTGGTATTTGAATAATATAAATATTCAACTAAGTAAAAATTAATTTTTTCATAATTAATTGTAAAAAATAAAAAATTATTTACCATGGTTACGATATAAATGGTTTTACCATGGTTTCAATGAAAACAATAATTATTCAAATGACATAGTACTTGTATAAAATATGGGGTAAGTCTATATATCAACTCTATTATTTATAGGAATCGTTAATAATACATTTTTTAGTCTTTTTGAATGAGGAAAATGAGGGAACTTTTTTTTTAATTTTTGCAACCGTGCTAGTCCTCCCTTTTAAAAATGGTAACCCCATCTCTTCTACTCATTACACCATAAAATACAATTTTATAGAACATGGACTACAAATATCACTACCAAATTTCCCTAATATCGTTATATATTGAATTTTTTGGGAATAAATCCATCTTAGGAAATAATTATGTGTAATTATAAAGAAGTTACCTAGAAAAGATTTAACAATCTTTAACGTGAATTTTAATTTAAATTCATTCTCCACCACCATAAATTATTATTAAAATATGATGATATAATAATATATATATATATTATATTGAGTTATATTTCAATAATTATTTGTAATTACTTACATCCATCTCTACTTTCATCAAATGAATTATGAAATCATCATTTTGGTGTAGAGGGGACTACTACCTCACGTGTCGATGTCATTCATTTTTTCAATACCACCCCTCACATTTTGGTATGATGATGGATATAAAGTATATATATGAATTTTTAAGACAATAAAATAACTATGGATATATTATATCAAATATAATTTTTTGAATTTCTATTCCATATGAGATACTATGATGTTATTCAATTTTAAGACAAACAATGGCATCATAGAGCGATCTAATTTGCGTTCACTAACAATTTACATAGAAGACAATAAAGAACCTTTTCATGAATATATGTTACATATATAGAATAATTATTATATTAATAACATATTTTTAATTATTATAATATAATATATGTATATTTTCCTTACATTTTCACTCAATAAATTATTATAATGTATTTCATGTGTTTGTTGAATACCACCTTCATGATTTGATGTGAGTATCTCTTTTCATCACCATACAAAATGGATGATAAGTATATGTCTATTTAATTAACTAATATTTTATTTCTGATATTATTATAATCATGTTTTATAAATTATTATTTACCTCTTCTCCAAAATGATCATTGAATAATTGAAACATGACTCATGTGTACGTATGGCTTATTCTCTACATGATCGTAATGTTATAAATATCTTAGTACCATATTTCATGATGAGTATTGAATGTATAATTTATGAATAAATATGATTATTATATTAATAAGATTAATTTATATGTCATTGAATTTAGATCAAATTAATAGAACAATAAATAAAAAGATAATAAACTTATGAAAAACAAAGTGTTTATTGCTTAAGACATGATTTTAGTATGAAATTTTTTATTAATGAGTTATATAAAGTCATATTTAAATAATATATTATATGATATATCTAATTACAGTTTTATTATATTTTAACAATAATAATATACTAATTTTTCTGTAGTTTCAAATGTGTATTAAAGAAGTTGATACTTAATGTATGGGATTTTTGTTCACATTTGTTTTCTGGTAAACCAATTAAAATTCACCATTTTTTTATTATATGTGGTTTATGTATAAACTAATTTGAAAGTTTATATCATGAAATTTCTCCTTTATTTAAATTTAATTTTTCATTTTATTTTTTGCATTATTGGGTCTTATGAATAAAAATAATACTAGATTAGAAAGGGATTTCTAGCTAACATATTACTTATGTGAGATGTATTTAATAATAATCTATTTTTTCATATATATTGTATATATACTCTTCATAAATATATTTTATATAATTTATAATTACATATATTTTTTAAAAAAATCCATTATCGGATCTCTCTTTCATGGGGTTTATAGTTCAAAATACACCCATGTGATAAGGGACCAATGTCACAATTTACCTTCTTTATGACATATGTTATGTTATTTAGAAATCTTCTTTATGAGGTGTATAAACAAACCTTTTAAAAATAATATAATGTATATTACCCCCCATTATATTATTATTTTAATATAATTGTATACTTTTATAGGTATTATGATTCCATTTTACCAACTTTGTATGGTTTTTATGATATAATCGCATCAATTTTAAGGATTTCCCATGATTATGCTTCAATTGATTTAATATTATGATATACCTCTCAGGAAACTCATTTATGTTATTCTATGTTTTTTATTTATTTATTTAGAATTCATGTTTTCATTTGATTTTACTATATTTATATACTCAAGAGTTTAGAATAATGTTTTTAATAAGAATCATAAGTATGTATGTCCTCTGATAAAACATATTTTTTATGAAATACCAAGTTTTCTAAAAATGTTTTAAAATTTTTATTAGATTTTTCCAAATGATTTATTAAATAATATTTTACCCATTTTATAATATTTATATAATTTTTAGAATGGAATCCTCATGTCATTTACTAAAAAAAATGGTTGAATTTTACTGAAAATGTGAACGAAATTTTTTTTCAAGGTGAACTACATGAATGAAATTTCCCACTAGCATGAGAATTTTTTTATGATTACCTTATATGTTTTAAATATTATTTTCAATGAAAATATTTTTCAAATTAATTTATGTTTTAAAAAATCTATTTTAGAAGGGTTTTTTCCTAAAAATGTGTATTAAATTATATGTAAATATTATGAAATATGTTTTCATGTTTGTTTTCAATGAAAAGGATTTACAAAATCTTTCATGAATTTTCAATTTTAAAAAGATATTTTCAAATGAATTTTATTATCCTTAGGAAACATTGAAGATGAATTATCTTTCAAAATCATTTTCCATCTAAGAAAACATCCAGAGATGTAACATATGTTTTTCTGGTGATAATTTTTTTTATCATGGTCATTAGATAACTAAATGTGTTATGTTGAAAATATGTTGAAAAAGTCAATTTATAACCCATGTATTATACCATGATCAAACTATCATTAATAAATCTAATTTTTTTCATAGGTTATGCTATGGTGATTTGATGAAAATGATTATGAAACATATCTCTCTACTATGGGTTATAATATGTTGAAATGTTTATAAAACCCATTTAATTTCATGGGTTAATATATGATGAATATTTTAAGATAATATGTCATAGAATTCATTATAATATTTATCTTATGGTTCAGACATATATATTTCCCACTAATTCAATGGGTAAAGATTTATATCTAATGAGTTATATATATTAGAATAGAGGGTTTACTCTATTCAGTGTGGGAATTTTACCGATATGCTGTTATAGAGAATGTACCGCAATTACTACGATGGTTTGAGGAGTGAAACCATTCCACTATGATATCCTTGGATGTAAAACTTAAATATTATGTAAATTTTTTTTATAGTAATGTGAATAACATGATTCTGTTACTAATTCCAATGTTAATCTATTATGGATCAAGTTATTTTATTTCCGAATTGTCAATGTCTTATGAACTTTTAAAAAAATTCCATGACACATGATTGTGCAATTTGATTTGTAGGGTGTGGTTTTTATTTGTTATGATCATTTTCCAATACCATTATTTTTCATGTTATTCTAACATATCTCACATTATACAATAAAAAATATCATAAATCACACTTGATTTTGTTTACATACACTACATTATGAAGAAATGATTTATATATGGCATGGAGTTGATATTGGTGAAGATATTTATGGTAGTTTTTTATTATTATTCATAAAAATAAATTATTGTGTGCCTATTGTTCATATATACTAATATATTATGGTCCTCGATGGAATATTTATCTTTTTTTTGAAAATTCATCTTAAAAGATCTAATATATATGTCTCAAAATCCTAGTTCTCTGTAGTTAGTATCAGAGGAAATGTCTAGTTTACCATTTTAAACTAGATATAAATACATTATAGATATCCATATGGGTATTTCTAATGATATATCTAGGGATATTTATAAGGATAATTCTATGGATGATTCCATGTATAGGAAACTTTCTATTAAATCATGTAAAGGATAGATCAAGTGGTTTTAATGAATATAAAAACATATATGGATACAATGGGTGAATATATATATATATATATGAGTTATACCAGGGTTAATATATTGGGAATGGGAACATTATATTAGACTTGATTTTCACCTGTTGCTGAAAAAAAATTCCTTGTTGTGCACCAGGTTTTGCACTCCAGTGTTATCTTCTTTTTATGTTTACAAAATCATTATGAGACTTCATGAATGTAACACCCTAAGAGTTTATGAGATATATTATTTTTAATTTCTTTTATGTCTTATATTGTAAACTATATCAAGATTATATTTTATAATACGCTACATTTTATTAGCTTGTAGTATTCGCAACACTATTCTT
Source organism: Viscum album (assembly GCA_963277665.1). Taxonomy (NCBI): domain Eukaryota; kingdom Viridiplantae; phylum Streptophyta; class Magnoliopsida; order Santalales; family Viscaceae; genus Viscum; species Viscum album. Next base: position 1,423,595,532 of record OY728148.1, on the reverse strand, counting down.
GTCTCGTGTTACACACAATTACATGTTTGGTTAGTAGAAATTATTCTATGCAAAATTATGTATAGATTTTTTTAATGTATATATGAAATAATATTTTATTATGTTATATTCACCACCAAATGTAGTATCCACTACACACAGCCCTAACATGTCTTGCATTACATGCAATCACGACCTTCCTCGATAGCGTGTGTAGTACGCAATACGATGTTTCACTAAACAACGATATATTATTGTAATAATATTATTTACTAGCCAATATGAATATTAGTTAGTAAATTTTGAATTTAATGACATTATAATTCATCTTACACATTTTATAGAACACGGAATGAAGTCAAAATACGTTTTTCGGTTAAAATGAGTATTTTAAAAAAAATGCAGTTTTGCCACCTTTTGATAGTGCACCCACATTAAATCTAGTTTTGACATGTTTATAAGTTCAATTAGAAAAAATTAAATTCTTCTTTTGAATAATGATATAAAAATTTTATGTGGTTAAATTTTTGATATTTGCTTGATAAATTTTTATTTTGATGAATAGTAAAAATACGCTAAATTTTAATTAAAAATATCTTTTTTCATCGAGATAATTTATATGGTTAAATTATAATATTGAATATTTTTAAAGTATAAATAGAATATATTTTCACCATTTAATTTAATGCATGTCATTACCATTAATTTAAAATTTAATTCATAGGTAAAAACATTTCAATATTTAACAATGTTTTAACTTTTAAAACTCGTTTTCTTTACAATGAGATTAATTTTAAATTAATTACTGCAACTTATGTGTTATGAATTTTGAAAAATGTATTCCATATTTGGATTTAGTGTTTCAAAATTATGTTAATTGTTTACATTTATATTTTATTTCACATTATGAATAGTAAATACGGTAATTTTTATTTACAATAGTTAAAGGTAAATTGGGTAATTAAGGGTAAAAATAAGATTATAAAATTATAATAACACCTGCCAAAATTCTATTGGATGACTAAAATTAGACTAATATAACCTAAGGGATGGAATAGATTCATTTTAGGGACTTTTGACACTGAAAATAATTTAATTATTATTAAAACCATAGAAAGTGACAACATGTCACTCCCTTAAATATCATAAGTATAATAATTTTAATTTAGTGATAAACATCATAAAAATTAGAAAATGAATAGTAACCAAAAATTTAATAAAATTATCTACATAATGTGAATTTATTTATAATTTTTAGGGATTAATTAATTATCATTAAAGGTGAAACAATACTAATGTTGAAATTATTTTATTGATTGAAATGTCAAATTAGTGGATTTAAAAATATTAACATTAATATTATATGAACTATTTAATGTGATACAATAATTTTCATGATAAATTTGAAATTTTATGAATCTATGGAAGCTTTTATTTCGAATATATCATTGATGTAGATTTTATTTAAATTAAAATAAATAAATAGTTTCGAAATTGACACTATTGGTATTTTATAAAAATAACATATTAGACAATTGAATAAAAATCAAAAAAAATTAAAAACTATAAATTAATATCTATATGGTCCAAAAATTATAACGTATCTAATTATGGATAATTCACAGAACATAAGTAATTATTTATATCACATTAAAATTTAGAATACTATTACAACTAATAATATTAAATAGATTAAATAAAGATAAATCAATTTGATATGGTTTAAAATAAATTCACAACATGTCTAAATATTATTGGATGATTCGATTACAACCCTATCTCATTTAATATTGTAATATGAGTAATTTTTTGAGGTTTTTAAGTTGGTTTGGATTTATTGTAAATGAATATTTTTTAGGTTTCCAAAGGTGCCCCTCTCCACCCTTATGAAAGGGAACATCCTCCCTCTCTTCTTAACAACACATTGAGCCTTAATTCTCGACCAAACCACACCAATTTCTCTTAAAAACATCCCTAGAAACATTCTAGAGGTTTTCATCTTCTAAAAAGACCAAATCTAGTCACTTAAGAGGAATCTTATAGGAGGTCTGTTGAAGAAGATGTAATCTCTTCAACCGATTCTTTCAAGTTTATTTCTTCTTCAACATCCTCATCATTAGTTGTTTCATTGTAAAGTAATAAAATAAATATCACTAATATAATAATATAATATTATAAATAATAAACAACCCCACTCCATCTTCTATCCATCTAATGGAAAATGAAATTACCGCGCGTGCGTACGTATGGAATAACATCTCCACACCGTGGTGTAATTAGTTTTTCCACCACCACCTTACTTGGATGGGTATAATGTTATAAAAAATAACTATATTTGGATATCATAACATAATACTAATTCTGATATATAATATCATTCACTGAAATTCTATTCAATAATTATGGGAACGATATCATCGCTCGTGCATACGTACAGATTACCGACTCCAAAAACGCGATGAGATTCATTTTCCATGATTAACCATTCATGTATGATTATACAGTATATATATATTAAATAATAATGAAATATATTACAAAATAATGATACTATATTTATGTACATATGTGTTTCATTTACTAAATTCCATTCAATAAGGAAACAAAAACAACGTTCATGCATACGTACAGTCTACCATCTCCATGAACGGTGTATTTCAATCCAATTATCTATATATCATATATATTTATATAATGAATATATATTATATATAAATCAGTTTTACATTCTGGAATTAAGTAATTCATGATATGAGTAATAATATCAAGAACAAAAAATTGAAACACGTAGGATAAATGAAACGATTTTATCCAAAACGATGCTTTAACAAGGAATTTAAAAAAGAACGGGTAATATAAAGTCATAAGTGAACCATATATGATATCATAACAATTAATATGATTCTGTAATAATTCAATGACATTATTTAGATCATTATACAAGAGTTTCAGATACATACGAAGCATATCAGACATAAGGTAAGGGATAATTTTGCAAATCTCATTTTTATCTGAGATTACATATAAAAAATTATTAACTAGGGTTATATTTTTCATCCATTTCCATAAAAATGTTTTTCATAATGTATTTAATATTCTTCCATGTATGTTTAAAGTCTTGTTTACTCTTCTATTAATTTTACTTTGTGTTATGGAAGGAATCATTATTTTGTTTAACATAGGTGGTACTTTTTGACTTTTCCGTTAAAAGTACGAGGATAATGTTTTTTTAAATTATACGGCATGAACAGATTTTTATAGTTTTATAACACCTTAGATTAATGAATCTTACTATATAATATTTCATGAATCATTTCAACAAAATACTTTTCATTTAAAATTTCATGGCATTTTATGATAAGAAAATGATTTTGAAGAAGAAATGATATTTTCATCAAGAATTTATTTCAGGTGTTTTATCAAAACAATTTTCCATCTAAGATGACATTATTTCATATGTGTTTCTTTCAAGTATAATGTCTCTATGATTTACATGGTTTCACTTTTCTTATGATGGAATGATATCCATTTTTTTATATGGAATATGTTAGGATGGGATTATGTTTTTGAAACCCATTTTATTCTTTGGTTTATGATTTAGGTTTATATTTGGAACACGTAATAATGATTTCATTATGATATAGGTGGGACCTATATCACCCTCCAATGCATTGGGAAATGATTTATATCTCATGAGATAGAAATGGGTGTAAAGGTAAGTTAATTCGGTTCAGTGATACAGGACTAGAACGAGGAGTGAACTCGATTTAGAAAGGGACTTTGTCTACTATGATGGTCTTTGCAGAAAAGCCTTGGCTACAATGGAAATCATATAATGTGAAAAATGGTTTCCCTAAAATAAATGTTTTATTCCCATGATATTTTATCATGATTGATGTTCCTTTATGATATATGCCTTACGTAATGCCAAGATTGATTTCACAACTCATGATATTTATGTTTAAACATTATGTTCATGTTTTGAAGTTTAAATTTATATGGTTTACTTTATTTTCTCCAGGCTTACCTTAATTCTGAATTTGAGCTCAGCCTTTATATTTATTATTTTCCCCAGGATATAAAGAACGGTTTTAGGTAAGGAAAAAAAGGGAATATCTTTATGGGATATGCTTATGATCTTTCACCAAGATTATAAGATTATGTTCCAAGATTCCAAAGACACTAAACTATTACGGTCCTTTGGTATTTGTTTTTGTTATGTATTAAATATTCTGAAAAATTAATGTAATGTCCATGTACATCAATTTTGGGGTCTCTAAAGTTGGTATCAAGGAAAAGGTTTAGTTCTCCTTTGGAAACTAGGATGCGAAAACTTTAGTGAAATCCCTATAGATATTTCTAAGGTATGTCTAGGGATGTCCATAAGGTTAAATATAAGTATAGGTTATAATATTAGAATTACGGTAACGATATTAGAATTAAACCTAAGATGTTAGATATTGAAGGTACCCTGCATTTTTTATGTTGTTTTTGCTAGCATGATTTTTGCCTCTCACACTATTATTTTTGGGTTTTAGACGATGGATGGAACCCGAAGGAACCGTGTTGATCAATGTAATGGAAAATGCAATGATTTTACTCTTGAACAAACAAATTTTATTTCAGATGGAGTGAAAAATCTTATTTTTATACTTACAAAAGCTATGAATCATTCTGGACATCTTAATGAGCAGAGAATGGAACAATATTCTATTGAGTCCTTCATGAGGCAACGTCCACATTCTTTCTGGGGGTCTTCTAATCCACTTGTTGTAGAACAATGGATCTTTACCATTGAAATGATAGTTTCCATACATCACTATGTGGAACATGAAAAATTAATTCTGGGTATTTACCATTTAGATGGTGAAGTAGACTAATGGTGGACTCTAATTAAGAATATGAGGTCCCGAGATAAAATTGAATCCATGGAATGGTATGAGTTCAAGAACGTATATTTTAATAAGTACTTCCCTCATATTTTTTCTAACAAAGATGGAAATGGTATTCCTTGAGCTTAAGCAAAAGGATGATGAATCTATTGGTATATACGAAGCTAATTTTACAAGTCTTGTAAGGAATGCATCTGGATTTATCATCCAACCTGACTGTAAAGTTGATCAATTCTTCAATAGCTTAAAACCAAGTCTTCAAATGGAATTAATGATAAGAGTCTTAAGTAGCTATGATAAAATTGTGTGTTGTGATATCAAGGTAAAACTGGAAGATAGTATTACATATCCATCTCATGGTTTTGAAAAGAAACGAAGGATGGAATTCAAGGATAAGTCTCAAAACAATAGTGAAAAAAGATGAATTTTTCTTTATGATCAATGTGTGGAAAGAAACATGGTGGAGATTTTCTAAAAGGTACTATAAAATGTTTTATGTTTGGAAATTAAGGTCATCGAGTTGTTGATTGTCGAAGTAATGTGAAAAAGGTAGCTAAATATTTGAATAGAGAAAAGAATATAGTGGACGCTCCACAAACACTTCAATGCTAAAATTGCAAGGAAATGTGGCATTATGCTAACCAATGCCTTAATCCATGTTTTAATGATGATAGACATCAATAACCTCATAAGGAAAAGGATAAAGGGACGTCAGATGAAATCTCTATTGGCTATGTTGGATATGACAACGATGTGGTGGAATGATTAAGTGTTTATGTAATGGGATTCCAAAATAATGTTGTATATAGTATCTTGGAATATTGGAATATTTATTTATTGGTCTATTGTAGTTTTCAATAAAGTTTTGGTACTTGTAACCATGAAAAGTGATTTTGGAAAGCAGATGACATGATAAGGTGAAAATGAAATGTTTAATAGTATTCATGATCTCATGACTGATATAAGGACAATGTGATATCATGGTTTGAGTATATTGAAATTTTGGGAATTTGGTATATTGAAAGAGTAAACTTTTGACAGCATACATTTTTTCACTAAGGTTCTATATGAATTCATGTTTCAAAATAATACATGATTAATGAATTCACATGTTTGGAATGTGACCATCAAGATATATATTATGATATATGGGGGATAAATGATGGTATTCACATGCTTGTTATGTGACCTTTCACGTAATCATTTTCCTTATACTATGAGCATTGATCGAAGTATTTTATATAAGTCTAAATATTGTAATTAATTAAGTTGGACATAAGATAGTTTTGTTTATTGCTAGAACTATTTCGTTATTAATGAAGGAATGTTTAATAATGTAGTTTTAGAAAATGGAACAACCTACCGGACGGGCAACAACTCATCGCGTCGGAAAAGGTTGGGAGATTAGAACCCATAACCGAAGTGAGACAGGCCTTTATCGCATACCACTGGCCCATAGGAAGTCCCTAGTTTGTAGAAATTAGTTTTATTTTATTAATTGGTATGATAGATGAATTATAAGTTAATTTTTGGAACCATATATGATTAATCTCACCATAAATGGACTTATGTATATAACTATTGCTAACCTTATGTTTGAGACAGATGGAATGACCTATCATTCTTTCGCATGATTCGCTATTACTTCATGGAAGAAAAATTCAACTTCTTTTCATTAAGAGATGAAGTGTAAATTGATCAAGTGACGAACAACAGTGAAATTGTACTAAAATCAAGTAATTATTTCTTTTAATTCAATAATTCTTCAATATTAAGGAAATGATCTTGAAAACCAAAAATTCTGTCATATTACCCTCATATATGACGAATCAGATGGTACCTTAGATCATAAAAAATATATGGATTTCTGATTTTTGGCCTTTTCATATCCATGTTCTCTACGACTCACCATCAGAACATGATTGTTATATTTCTCTTCCATATATATATTTTCACCTATGTTTTCCTATGTGTAAAGCCAATGATGAGTTAATTTGGGTAAACATTACATTTCTTACTTCATCTTTTAAAATTAAGTTTTTGTAATCCTTTTTACTATGGGGGTTTCTATGAAAGAAACTATGAAGTAATAAATGATTTATAACTCCGAAGAATTTCGAGGGTGAAATTCATTTTAAGGGGGGAAGAATGTAACATCCCGAGATTTTATGAGATATATTCTTTTAAATTTCTTTGATATCTTCTATTATACACTAATCAAAGATTAGATTTTACTATAAGAAACACCATATTAGCATGCAGTATACGCAGCACTGTTCTTGTCTCATGTTACACACAATTTCAAGTTCATTTTATAGAAATTATTCTACACATCATTAATTATATATTTTGATGAATGTATAAATGAAATATGTTTTTCTTATGTTATATGAAACACCCATGGGATCTTGCACTACACACACCCCTGACTTGGCTTGCATTACACGCAATCGCGACCTTTCCCGATAACGTGTGTAGAACGCAATACCGTGTTTCACTAAACAACGATATATTACTATAATATTATTATTTAATAGCCATAATGATTATTTCTCACTAAAATTTTAATTATTTGACTTTAAATTTATCTTACACATTTTATAGAACATGGCATGAGAAGAAAATAATTTTTTCGAGTAAAATGAGTATTTTGCAAAAAATGCAGTTTTGCCGCCTTTTGATGATGCACCCACATTAAATCTAGTTTTTGACATTTTTATAAGTTTAATTTTATGAAATAAAATTCTCCCTTTCAATCAGGATATAAATATTTTCTTTTGATAAATTTTTTATATTTTTCTGATATGTTTCTTATTTTGATGAATAGTAAAAATAGGCTAAATTTTAATTAAAAAAACATTTTTCATCGAGATAATTTATATTGTTAAATTATAATATTGAATGGTTTTAAAGTATAAATATAATATATTTTAACCCTTAATTTTATAATTCAAGTCATTACCATTAATTTTATATTGAAATCATAAGTAAAAACATTTCAATCTTTGACAATGTTTTAACTTTCAAAACCCCTTTTCTTAACAACGGGATTGATTTTAAATTAATTACTGCAACTTCTATATTTTCAATTATGAAAAATGGATTACATATTTGGATTAAGTGGGTAGAAATTATTTTAATATGTTACTTTTAATTTTTTTTGACATTATGAATAATAATTACGATAATTTTTATTTACTACATTTAATATTAAATCAGGTAATTAAGGGTAAAAATAAGATTATAAATTACCTTAAAACATACCAAAATTATATTGGATTACTAAACATCAACCCACATCCCCTAAGGGTCGTAATAGATTCATATTAGGGACTTTGGACCAGGAAAATAATTTAATTATTATTAATACTAATGAAAGTTAGAACTTGTCATTCTCTGAAATCTTATAAGTATAATAATTTTAATTTAGTGATAATATTCATGAAACATAAAAAATGAATAGTCTCCAGAAGTATAATAAAATTATATAAATTTTTTTAATTTATTTAGAATTTTTCAGGATTAAATAATTATCATTTAAGGTGACACAATAGTGATGTAGATATTATTTTATTGAATGAAATATCAAATAAATGGTTTTAAAAATATTTAAATAAAAATTAATGAACTATTTAACGTGATCCACCAATTTTCTAGAAATATTTGACATGTTATGAATCTCTAGATGCTTTTATTTCTAATATATCCTCTATGTAGATTTTATTGAAATTAAAATAAATAAATAGTGTCAAAATTGACACTATTGTTATTTTATAAAAATAACATATTATAAAACTATTTAAAAGTCACAAAAAATATTTAAAAATTATAAATTTCAATTTATATGGTCTAAAATTTTATAAAGTATATAATTATGGATGATTCATAGCACATAAGAAATCATTTATATTATTTTCAAATTTAGAATATTATTACCAAAAAAAATAAATAGATTAAATATGGATAAATCAATTTGATAAGGTTTAAAATAAATTCACAACAGGTCTAACTTTTATTGTTTGATGATATTACAACCCTATATCATCTAATATTTGAATATGAGTCATTTTTCAAAGATTAAAATTGGGGTTTTATTTATTATAAATTAATATTTTTGAGGTTTCCAAATGTGCCCCTCTCCTCCCTTATAAAATGGAACATCCTCCCTCTCCTCTTTAGAACACATTGAGCCTTCATGATCATCCAAACCCTGCCCATTTCTCTTATACACTTCCCTAGAAATATTATATAGGTTTTGTTCTTCTCAAAAGACCAACTCTAGTCCATTAAGAGGATGCTTAAAGGAGGTGCGTCGAAGAAGATGTAATCTCTTCTACCGATTATTTCAACTTTCTTTCTTCTTCATCTTCGTCTTATTTAGTTGTTTAGTTATAAATTAATAAAATAAGTCTCAATAATATACTGATATATTATTATAAATATGAAAAAACCCCATTTCACCTTCTATCTATAGTACGGAAAATGAAATCACCGCGCGTGCGTACATACGGAATACCGTCTCTACACTGTGGTGTAATTAGTTTTTCCACCACCAGCTTACTTGGATGGATATAATGGTATAAAGAATAACTATATATGGTTATTGTAACATCATATTTATTCTGATATATTATACAATTAACTCCAATTCTATTCAATAATTTTGGTAACAATATCATCGCTCGTGCGTACGTATGGACTATCATCTCCACGAACGTGATGTGATTCATTTTACATGACTAACCATTCCAGTATGATTATAAAGTACATATGTAATAAATAATCATGACTTATTTTACATAATAATTATACTAGACTTATGTATATATATGTTTCATTTACTTAATTCCATTCAATAAGGAAACAAAAACAGCATTCATGTGAACGTACGACCTATCGTCTCCATGAACGGTGTATTTCATTCCATTTATTGATCTATCATAAATATCTATATACTAAATATATATTTTATATAAATCATTTTTTACATTCTTGAATTAATTAAATCAGGATATGTGTAATAATATCATGAATAACAAATCAAAACACGTATGATTAATGAAACAATTTTACCCAAAACGCTACTTTGACATGGAATTTAAATAAGAACAGGTGATATAAAGTCATTGGTAAATCTCATATGATATCATAACAATGAAAATGATTTTGTAATAATTCAATGACATTATTTAAATCATTGTATAGGAGGATTGGATACATAGGAAGCATATCAGACATAAGGTAAGGGATAATTTTGAAAATCTCATTTTTATCCGAGATTACATATACATAAGTATTTACTGGGGTTATATTTTTCATCTATGTCGATAATTTTTTTTTAATAAAGTTTTTAATATTCTTCCATGTTTTTTAATTTATCTTTTACCCTTATTTGACTTTTACTTTGTGGTATGGAAGGAATATTTCTTTTGTTTACAATATGTGGTACTTCTTGACTTTACCATTAAAAATACGAGGAGATTGTTTTTTTAACTTATACAGCATGAACAGATTTTTAGGATTTTATAATGCCTTCTATTAATGAAAATTACTATATATGATTTCATGACTCATTTAACGAAAATTCGATTCTTTTAAAATTGCATGGTATTTTGTGAAAATAATATGATTTTGAAGAAGAAAGGATATTTTCCTCAAGAATTCATTTCAAGTGTTTTATCAAAAAAAATTTCCATCTAAGATATCATTATTTCATATGTGTACATTTCTAGTATACTGTCTCTATGATTTACATGGTTTCCATTTTCTTATGATGAAATGATATCCATTTGTTTTATAAGGATTATGTTATGATGGGATGATGTTTATGAAACCCATTTTATTTTTGGGGTTATGATTTATGTTTATGTTGTGGAACACATAATAATGATTTCATTATGAGACGGATGTTACCTATATCTCCCTTGAATTTATTGGGAAATGATTTATATCTCACGAGATAGACATGGCTGGAACGGTAAGTTAATCTAGTTCAGTGATACAGGACTAGAAAGAGGGGTGAACTCGATTCATAAAGGGACTTTGTCCACTAAGATAGTCTTAGAAGCAATGCATTGACTACTGTGGATATTATTTCATGTTATTAATGGTTTTCCATAATTAAATGTTTTATTCCCATGATATTTTATCATGATTAATTTTCCTTTATGATCTATGCCTTAATACCAAGAATTATTTCACAACTCAAGAGTTTTAGGTTTAAACATTATGTTCATGTTTTGATGTTCAAATGTATATGGTTTGTTTTATTTTCTCCATTCTTACCCTCTATGAGTATTTGAGCTCACCCTTTATATGTTTTATTTTCCCCAGGATATAAAGAAATGTTTTAGGTAAGAAAAAAAAGTGAAGATCTTTATTGGAGTTGTTGAAGATATTTCGCCATGATTAGAAGATTATGTTGTACATTTCCAAAGGCACTAAACTATTACAGTCCTTTGGTGTTTGTTTTTGTTATGTAATAATTATTCCAAAAAAGTAATGTAATGTCAATGTACGTCATGTTTGAGGTCTCTAAAATGATGGATATTAATATATGATGACTATGAAGGACCTACTCAAAATATATGGTTACATAGAAAAATAATAATGTGCCATTATATATACATCCTTTCAGTTATTTTTAGGATTATTTGGTTTTGCGCCATGATTACTATTTCTCGTAGTATCGTTTTTTATTTTAGTAAAATTAATTATCTTGAAGAATCTGGGATAACATTTAATATGTTGGAAATGATAATGATTAGTAGCCAAATGTGTTGATTAATAGAGTGAATGATGTCGTGAGTATTCCTAAAAATCTATCAAGACTCGTGATTAACAATGTTCGCCTTAGCTAACTGTTAGTCACCTTAATAATGATAAGGATACAGTTTACAATGTTTTTTGTAGTTGAGACCATGGAGGATATATGTTTATGTTTCATATACTCCACAAATGTTTGATGAAGCATTCTGGGGAATGCCATAGTGGGACAACAAGATGTTTTGAATGTGAAAATTAAGGACATAAAGTAAGTTAGTTCAAATTAAAAAAAATGATAACAAAATGGAAAATAATAATGTTCTCCCTAAGAAATCTTCATTTGTTTAATCATTTTAATATGTACTATATTGGCATTATGATAATTGATTTGATAAGAGGAAGGCACTTGGAAAATAAAAACATGGTAGTAATTTTTTTGATTTTTCTTTTGATAACGAAGAGGCTACAAATAGGATATTAAAGGAAATAAGTATTAAGTAATAAGATGACAAATCCTAGTTAAAAGTTTGAGATGAATGCGGTTTTATTTAATTATCAATATATTGGAATTGAAGTATTATTTTTACATAAATCATGGAATATAGAAGGACATTTCATTATAAAATTTTAAAGGATATAAAAATTATGTTAAATGGTACTGATGGACTAGAAAAGTGATTCAGAAAGGAGATATTTTGATTAATGGGACACAATTTTTAATATGTTCTTTTTGTTGGGATAATTATTTTTAGATAAATTTATGTTGGGTTTGAAATGGTAGATTGGATATTAATGATTACCTTTTAACTGATTCGTTATTTATTTAAATACTTGATTATTCTATCATTAATGGAATATAAGAATTTTTTATATATGTAATATTTCTAATAATCTATATTTTATATAATCAATTAAGAAACATTAATAATTTCAAAATGATTTTATGTTAATTTAGGTTATTACATTTTTTCAAGATAATACATGATGAAAGCGATCACATCATTGGTAAGTGACAATAATGGTTTGCATTATTATATATGGATGGCTAATGTTATGTTGTTTTTTAAAATTTTAGTGAAATTATTAATAAATATTGAATTATTTTTTTATAAGGATAAACATTTATGGAATGGTTTATGTTTAACATTGTTTGAGGTTTTAGAGATTAATTTATTAATCTACCATATAATGATTTATTCATGTTGGATATCCAATGTTATCCTAATTTCATATGAGATTTAATGAATGACTTATTATTCTATTATGGATGTTATTTTATTCTTCATATATAAAAAAATTTATCACATGGAGTAATATATATAGTGGAAATTGATTAAGTAACCACTAAATGATGAAATTGTCCTTATGAAAAAAAAATACATAAACTAAGAACATTTTCATATTTTATCAGTCATGATGGAAAATCTATTAACAAATATTTCGTAAAAAATATTGGATTTTATAATTTTTCATGTTTTAATAATTTTATGATATCAATGACCTTTTGAACAAAGGTTTGGTTTTTGTCTTTTTGGCCTTTACTATTCTCTTGACCATGTTATCTATCACTCTCACTCTGTATTTGGGAGATAGATTTATATTATATATCATGTTATCACTTCCCACATATGTTAAACAATTTTTAAACCTAGTTTTTTATACAATATGAATTACATGCATCCATTTCTAGTTTTCAAGTTGATTTTCACTATTTTGTTGTATAATGTGGGTTTTTATGATGGAATTTTCAAATATTAAATCATTGATTTGTGGGATGAATTTTTATGGTGAAATACATTTTATGAAGGGTAAAATGTTGCTCCCTAAGATTTACTGAAATATTTTTTTCCAAATGAATTTAATATTTTTGATATTTCTCTCGGCACATAATCCTTAGTTTAGGCATTGGTACACAAAACCCTATGTTTAAACAACTGATGTAATATTAATTAAATCTTATTATATGATAGTGAAAACCTATCCTATGTAATGGAGGGTATGGATATTTTTAAAGAAAAATTAGTAATATACATATTTAAATTATATAAAAAATTAATTCTTTTGTGACCAATTAATTAAAAATGTAAATAAAAAATACATGAAAGTAAATTAAAATCATTGACTTACAAACAATTTTTTACATCGAAATTTTTTTACCTCAATATATATTAATATTCAATTTAATTTATTATTTTAATGAAATATATATAATATATATTCAATAATGTTTTTATTATTTTTATTTTCATTTCATATACTATTGATAAGAATAAATACAATTATATTCTAAAATTAGTTTTTTTCTAAAAAGAAGTTTTGTGAACTTTTTTTTGCAGTTTTATTAAAAATAATTTTTTAAACAATGATAAAATTTATTTTATACAATAATATTCAATTTTAAAATTAAAATTTCTATATTTTCATAATGTTATTTTTTGATAATTCTATGATAATATTAATATGTTGATAAATATTTAAACACACATAATTTTAATTGAAACCAGCCTTCTAGTTTAATTTATTTAAAAATCATAATCATAATTTATATTTTTATTATATTATATTTAGTTCACATATATATCTATTAATCCAATTTCTTTAATTTAATTATTTTTATATTTAATTTTGTTATAAAATTGTTGAAAACATTATAATTTTTCTCATTGAAATACATTCTTTCTCATCAGGTCTACATAGTTATTTTTAAATCAACACTTTCCAAAAACGTAAATTTTATTAGGATAAATAGATTACATAATATGAATAATTATATTTTAAATTATCTAATGATTTCAATTTTTTACCATAATGTACAGTAAAAATTGTAAAAAAAAAATTTCATATGTGAACATAAAAAAGGGTTTGACATTTGTGTAACTAAAATGATATGGGTTAAAATGACCAAGAAAACTAAATAATATACATTTGATAGAAATATTTAGGATCTATTATTTCTAAGGCTCTATAGTACTCTGTTTTCATCCTTGTTTCATGAAATAAAAAATGTGACCCAATTTTATTTTCAGATATTAAAAGTCTACCAGTAACCCCAATTATAGTAGTCTACACCCTATAACTACCTCTTCACAATAACAAACCCTTTTATTTTAGGAAATAGAAAAAAAATAACTTGTAAAATTCCCTCATATCATATTAGAATTTAGATTTTTTAATAATACTAGCCTATAAATTATTTTCGTAGAAACCTATTAAGGTTACCCAATGATGAGGTAATATTCTTCAACGAGAGTTTATTTATTTCATACACCACTTCCTTTAATAATTATTAAACTATAATATTATTATAATCAACATATCATATATATATATATATATTGATATGTTTTTATGTTATTTTCAGAACCTAAATCTATCTTGTATTTTATCAAATGGTTTATGAAATCATCATTCATGTGTATGGCATACTAAAACCTCTTGAACCAATGTCCATTGTTTTTCAATTAACACCTCACGTAGTTGGGTATGATGATGGATATATATTATATATATTTCCATTTAACATATTGATACCTCTTGTTTAATTATATAATATATTAATTTTTTACGTTCTATTTTGTAGGGGATACGATAACATCATTTGAGTGTATGGTGGAAAACCATATCACCATGTGATGTGATTCATATTCACTAAATAATTATGTGGAAGTTATTAAATATAGATTGAATAAATATATGTCACATACATGAAATAATTATGATATTTATGACATATTTATTATATTGAAAATATAATATATTATTTTATTTCATATATTTCAACTCACTGAAAGATGATAACATTGTTCATGTTTGGATGCATGACTGCCTTCACGATGCGAGGTTACTCTCTATTTTCATCACCACAACAAATTTATTTAAAATACCCCAATAATAATAACCCAAATTCAGTGGATAATTTATTAAATATTCATAGATTAAAAATTATATTCCTAATGGACCAATGATTTTTTCAGCTCTCGTAAACCTATTAAAAATACACATAATATATTACCATTTAAAATCTAAAATATAACATATATGTTCCATGATAAAACCTTTATTCACCTAGATTAATCATGAATATCAGTCCTAATAAACTTATTTGAATCCAATGGAAAACAGATATAGGGGTTAACTCAAATTTTGAACAAGGGTATACATTCCTTAGAAGCTATTATAAATAGGCATAACTGATTATAGAAAGGAAAATATCTAAAAATAATATGATTTAAAATAATATCTTGTAAAAAATATTGAAATAATAAATAATAATAAAATAATGAAATATAAATAATCAAATTAGAATAAAACATAACCATTGATATTATATTTGACAAATAATAAAATGGACTCTGAACTATATAAAAATATCACATCTACAGTAAAACTATTCACAACACAATCAATAAAATATGGTTATAGAAATAATTAGAGATATAATAAATTAATCATAAGTTTCAAAAAATTATCTTGATATATTTTAAAATAATCTAATAAAAGCACTGAAAATTTCTCAGAGAAATACTCCCTTTTTTACTATGTAATAATCATTTTCCAAAGTATAAAATTTATAAAAGAAAATATTTTATTTTGAAATAATATTAAAAATATTCAATAGAATATTCAAAATATTAAAATTTTATATATGTTTAAAAATCATCTCAAATTATATAAGATAAAACCAATTTATTCTTTGTTTTTGTTGAAAGGCCAAAATTGCATTATTTGGAATATGAGAAAATAATCATTTCAAACAATTTTATAGAAATTATAACATGGGTAAAAATGAAATACAAATATATAACAAAATAGTGAAAATATTTTTGAATTTTTTTAAGACATGACATTGAATAGAAATATTCACCAGTGGAGACTTCATGAGAAACAATCACATTTAAGGATGACATTAAGAATTAAACCCTTACCTAATGTCTTATATCCTCCATATGTGGATTAAAATCTCATATAGTGTTTTAAATATATAATTAAATTATATTAGAATAATAATAATATTTATAATATCATATATGACACCCTTAACACCTTTAACCACTCATCTATTAGGAATATGTACATCATTTCACTATTTCGGGTGATGATTGATATGTCTTTTCATACTTGTTTTGTCTTGAAAGTCCATAATAAATTTTATATGAAATATATGATACATGATTAGAATAAAATTAATTTCATAAATATCATATGTAATAATTAAATAATTTTTTTTAATAACTCAAGAATAATGAAAATAGATAACCAATCACATCTCTTTAGTGAGAAGGTAAGTCGTATATACGCATGAACGACGATGTCATTCCCATTATTGTATCTGGGTAAGGAATTGGATGGTATATTATTTTTAAAAAAGTCAATATCATGTAATATGTGTTATATATATCCCTTATTTCCACCATTATTCCCATTCATGAAATGTAGTGATGAAAAAACTATCCCACATCATGGGGATGTTAAGTTGTGCATATGCTGCATAGTGCATTCATTTTGCATAGGATGAATAAATAATATGTTACAGATTTCCCATAATCATAATAAAATATAATAAAATATATGATACTTGATTTGTTACATTATAATGGAAACAACACATTAATATGAGGTAGATGTTGAAATGTACATAGATGAGTTAGTAAAATGGAAGAACTCGTTTTTCAAAGGACTTCTTTTATATCTCTTAGTAAAGGATCTAGGGTTGGACTTTCTTGAAGACTATGATATCCATAAAATGTAAAAAAAATTCATTACAATAATGTTTTAGGGTTTGGTTGGAGAAGATGGCTCAAATTATTGTGTAAAAGTGATTCAAGAGATTCCATTTTAAAATTGAGGTGAGGGGAACTTTTGAAAACTCTCAAAATATTAAAATAATATAAATTAATTTTCAATTTTAAATTTTTCTTAAGTGAGTTATATAAAACATAACAATATTATTGTTCAAAATAATCTCATAAAAAAAATTTAGGTATGGTTAGTATATATTATTACACTAGATTTTGGTTTTAATTGTTATTTGATATATTTAACTATTACTGTGACAACATGAATATTTACTCATAGAGGGTAAAAAATTTATAATAATAAGGGAAAATAAACATAAAATAATGATGGATAAAATTTTGAACCACATCTCAATAATTTGACTGAGTTTCATGTTAATATAAATATTATATACTTTAATAAAAATATTTTTTATTTTAATATAACATTAATTTAAATATTAAATATTTTAATTACATTGGATTTGAAAAAAAAACCAATAAATAAATATTTATAGAAAAAAAAGTTATACATATATAAAATGTTGATTGTTTTTGTAATTTTATTTTATGATATTAATTATGTAAAATTACATTTAATTGTATATTTTTATAATCATTTATTTGACATTTCCATTACATTGACAATTAATTCATCGTCACTACGTAGGCCATTAAGGTAATTATTTATTTCATAAAAATTAAAAATAAATCCCCATTGTAAATACTAAAATTTTAGATTTTAATTTTTTTATTAAGTTAATTATATATTCAGAATATAGACAAATAAAAATATCATACTTATTAAAAACATGAGTATTACTTAATTGAATTTTCATAAAATAAAATACTATAAAAGGCTTCATGACATCCATGTGTCTCTAAGAGGCCCTAAAATAATTCCAGAGATGATATTGGTCAATTATGACTCACCCAATTAATTTTTAATACATTTTATTGTAATTTTATAATATTTATAATATTAGTTTTACACATAATTATTCAATTATCCATTCACCATGAGAATTAAAATTACTAATTTTACTATTCATAATGTCTAAAAAATGGGGCTTATTTACAATATTTGTGTCTTCTATTTCTATATATTGAATATTTATTTCAAAATATAGAACACTTTAGTGGATATACGCAATTTAATGTTAATACCATGGACGATGTCAGAAAACAAATTTTTGAAGAGAAAACATTCAAAAGATTTAAATGAAATAATTTCCAAATTCAATTTATAATTGAATCCAACTACATATAATGGATTAAAGAACATATCATTATATTATTAAAATATAAAACCACTTAAAATTTTTATTTGAAACTATAAATTATTTAGATGAAAAATATTCAATTAAAGTTCAATATATTTTACAATTCATCAAAAAATGAAACTTATAAAAAATATAGAAAAAACTAAATGAAACTAAATATCAATATTCCACATTCAATTATGATATTTATTTTTTAGAAATATAATTTAAAAAAATTTCTAAATTTTATTAAAAACATGTGAGGCATCAAAATACGGAAAAACAAATTAAATTAAAATATAGCTCTTTGGGTGTTAAAATTTGATATTTTTGAATAATTTCTAGATAATAAAAATAGTGAATTTAATACATTATATTTATGATATTATATATTAATTTAATTAAGATCATTCAAGGATGGCTTTTAAGTTAATTTGTTAGGATAAACACATTTGATGAATAATAATACATTTCATAAAAATAATCACTTTATATTGAATTCCTTTTTATAATTATTTCAAATTAATTAGAAACCAATATATTAAATAAAATATTTTTATAAGATACTTAATCCTATACATAACCATCAATGTAATGGATAATAAATAATTTAATTTTATTATTAATATTAATATTTTAAGACAAATGATTTTTTAAGGTATGTTTTTTTAATATTCAAGTTTATGTCCTTTAATATGGTTAGTTAAGTGTTTCCCAATGATTCTGATATGGTTTGGGGGTGTTTCGAGGGATCAGGGCTTGAAAGAGGAGGAAAAAGTTGTTTTCTTAGCATGTGGCGTGGTTTGTGCACTGTTAGTGCAAACCGTGCGAAGCATCCTAGGTTACCATGAAGCCTTTAATAGAGGCTTGCACATAGTTATCGTATGGTTAATCTAAGAGTATATAATTCCCATGAAACTGTGAAAAGGGGTGATTTTGTGACAATGAATGATGCTCAGTTTTTGTACAGTATGGAAAATCATGTTTGAAAACCATGCATCTTAGTAATGATGGAAAATTTACAAAAATCTATCCTGGGATATTTAACCAACGCATGGTATTCTCCTTCTCTCTTAAAATTGTAACCCTTGGGATGAACATGGATGGACCAATATTTTAAGGGGTTATTCCCATTTTATTATTAGTTGTGTGGAGAACAATTGGTTGTGAATCAATGCCTTGGGTTTAGGCATCAAGTGTTTCTAGAATCGGGGTCTAAGGCTCGGATTGAGGGTGTTTTCACCATCAGATTCATGGTAAGTGGTCTACAAGTTATATCTCATAGTATTATTGTATATTTGGGCATGTGTATTGAGATTTTGATTCCATATTTTGCCGCATTTTTCACTTTGATTATGAAATGGTATAATGATTGGATATATAATGATTTAGACCCCTTGATATCCTCATGCGATGTGTTGAAGGTGATTATAATTATTTAAGGCACCCATTTGGTGTGCCATCAATCTGGAACAATGGAATTTTTATATTTATGTGTACAGTTGACATGTGATAAAATTTATCCCATGAAAACCATCTGTATATGGTTGGTTAAGGTGAAATAGAATAATAATTATTTAAACTAGGTTTTTATAATTTCATAAGAGTCATTTGTAAAAAAATTAAAATGGGTTATTGAGATGAAGTTTGATTAGGTATAATGGTTTATGGATTATGTTTAAATGAAAAAGGGTTTTTGTACAAGAAATTGTGAACACGTTAGATTGATAATGTTTTGTAAATTGAATAACATGCAAATGGGGTCTTATAATTCAATTAATGATTATGATTAATGGGGAAAGTACATGGTAATTATGGGGTACACCTAATGGGTTGAATGTGAATATGTTTTTGTGTTGTATTATATAATAGTTATACTTGAGAAGCCGAAGTGGGAAAAATTCTTGTGAAATGATAAATTGGATAATGTGATGTAATTTATAAACATTTCATAATTAATAAGACTTGTGAATATACTATCTATGTTTGGGAATGATAATGGGGATTAGTCCTGATAGATGGGGGATGTAATTGGAGAGTTTGTAGATGGGTTAAAATATAGTGGTAATTACCCTGTTGAATACAATGGAATGTGATTAATAGTTGTATCGTTTGTTTTTGGTTATGATGTGGTAATGTTATGAAATATTTTGGAGGTTGGACTGATGCTCCACTCCCCGTATCACAATATTTTTCAGGAATGTACTAACGCATCGGAACCTAAGGGTATAGAAATAGTGTTCTAAATCAAGGTTGGGATGGTCAGAAATGGTGTTTCGAGTCCTAGATAGATTAGTGTACATATGCTCCATCTTTTCTAACTTTGGAATTAGTGGTTGGGATGGCCGATCAAGGAGTACCAAATCCCAATTGGACACTTGAAGTGATATTCCATGTTAGTCATCCAATGATAAATATGAAATAAATTTAAGGCGTAAGAATGATTCTTTATTCCCAAATGGTTTCCTTTAAACAAAAAGCATGGTCTAAGGCTCCAAGGTAACTGTGATCTATTGATTTTGAATTTCTTTTCACTAGTGATATTTGGAATTTATTAATTTCATTATACATACTATTTGATTGACATACAACCATATATAGATGATTTAAATTCCAAAACCATGAAACTCATGATAAAAAGATATTTAGTAATGATTTTGGAATGAATGATGAAAATAGTAATAATGATAAAAATGGTGTAAGTGTATTCTGGTTATCTAATGGAAAATGAGGTGTCCTTCTTGTTTATCTTACTTTTTTACTTCATATTGTATGGATTTATTTTCTAGAATGGATATTTTATAGACACCATTGGTGAGGGCCTACTGAGTTGTACCCACCCCATTCCCGGGTCGTTGTTGGGTACTCAAGAAGTCTTCATTAATGCAAGTTCAGTTGAGAGTAAGGGCATGGTGTAGGGTGTTGAGATGGACATGGGACATGCATGGATGAGGTTCCCGACATGGATTTAAGACAATTTTGATGATTCTATTTTTGGTATTTATTATGGGATTTTTTCACATGGAAATATAGAATGAAATGACATATTTACTATTTTTTGTGGATTATAACCAGTTTGATGATGCTTGACTAAAAATATTATTAGTTGTATTATATTTTACCACTATTTATATTTTGAGCTATTTTTGATTACTCTAGTAAAGAGCGCATATTCTCCCACAATACCGGTTAGAACCTCACTTTTAGTTTGAATCCACTGGCATTGGGTGAGGTACACATGGGGACTAGTGATGAGCCGACTCGGGTCACCGATTTAGTATAACCCAAAACAAATACATTATAAAGTGGTATCCGAGGAGTTATATTCTCTTTCATTCTATTTGGGTATGGTAGAAAATAGATAAGTAATGTGTCAGTCCATGGTATTGAGCTCGTTCCCATGAGAAACTATAACAAGTGTGAGGGAAAACCAAAGTCACCCAAGGTGGGAATTGTTGTTCCTGTGGTGTGTTGTTACATTTAATGATATTTCACCATTGGTTGATTCATATGTGATGGGATGTGACATTTTCTGATATTTGTTTCTCATGGATGAACTGGAATAATGTTTCTCATTCATGCATCATTCTGAGAATCTATGTATATAAGTTACATTCATCCTGATAGGTACAAATACTATGGGTGTGAGAGGTATAGTGGGTAGAACGAATATTATTTCCTTTAAATTTTAATGAAAATTGTGTCTAATAATTGTGATTCAATTATGTAAATTAAAGGATAATAAATAAATAGTATGGAATACTATGCATAAAAAATATGTATTCCCAGGTTAAAAATCCAGGTGTTGACAAATTGTAAATATTGAGATTTTTATAAGAGAGAAGAATTTTTATAATGACGGTAGAATTTTTAATTAATTTTTCCACATTTAAGATGTAAATGTGTTAAAATGATGATTATATGAATTTTGGGGTAGGGGAGTTTAAATTTTGAATGTGCGGCTTCAATAATGGTGAATTTAATTATGATGGATTTGTAATGGTGGAAATTTGCTACGAAGTATGTAATGAGAATTCCATATGTTGTCATTTTGAACCATGATACAGTTTCCATGGGTATTGAGAGTTTCCTAGAATGATACAATAAATATTATTTTGGATGATTTTATAATATTGATATGGAATAGAAGTTGTGCTTATGGAGCCCTCAATAGAAAGTGTCCTTCAGTTTATGTGGTGTTGTTTGGTAATGTAAGCCTGGAAACTCTCCTGGTTCATTACCATATAGAATGTATGTTGATCCTTAAGGTTAGTTTCTTGGTTTTGGTGAACATTAATGTAGGGAAATTGAATGTTGTGTCTTCAATCATAGTGAGGGTTTTTATCTTGTAGGGTCAATGTTTGGGTGTGATTTCCATTAATATGGAACCTAGGGTTAAATTTCATTACACCCCTAGGAACAATGTTTATTAGAATAGGAGTGAGAGTTCCATTCACCATCATTTCTTTTTTCATATCTAGGTGTCCCATGATGGATATATGAACAATTGGTTTTTCATTTCGATACATCAGATGGGAATCTATTAACATTTGGCCCCTATGATGACCTATGAAAGAGGTTAGACAAGATTGCAATTACTTTTTGGTGTGTGTCATATAGGTGGATCTTTGGACATTTAGAGCAGGACAATAAATATTTCATCCAGTGTGGTTTTAGTCTAATGGGATTGTGGGAGGATTTATTGTTGTTGATGTGACCTGAGTTGTGGTTACGTGTTGATAGTTTTGAGAAAATGAAGGGTAACATCGTGGTTTATGTGCATTTATACTAGTTTAATTCCTTCCAATAGCTTACATTTCTAAAAAATAAAATATAAAAGATTAGATCAAGTCATTATGAAATATAGTTTGTAATCTAAAAACTAGTGAATCATGTAACCGAAATTGAATATTTCGGTTTACCTAATCTCTAAATCACAAGATATGTTTAGTTTGAAATATTTCAATATTCTGTCATTGTTTTTTATCTCTAAACTATGTTTCTCTAAATCTAGTTCCCAATGATTCTTCTAAAAACTCTCTGATATAAATTTGATAGACCCCAATTGTTGTTCTCCAAATTCAATGGCTACATTATTACATTAAAATACATACATGATTTGACTCTAAAAGGAAAAATTAGTTTAGCTATTTTGAAAAACCTTATTACATACATAAGTCATAAATTGTAATTTAAAATATAAAATACTACCTAGAGAAACATTTGGGAGAATAATTATTCTCCAAGAATATCCCTGTGTATAGGTCATAAAAAACCTCCTATAATCCATTGGAAAAATAAATCATAATAAAGAGATGATTTCAAATTCTCGGTAAAAGAATAGATACCTCGAAATCAATCATAAATAAGCGTAAATGATTATAGAAACATAAATAACAGAAACACATGACATTAAAACATAATATTTAGAATAATATGGCAAGAATAAATGGTAATCAAATAATTCCAAAAAAATAACATGACAGTGAAACATAACCAAGAATATTATACAAGTCGAAAAATCAAATGGAATTTTATTAAACAAATATCATAATGAGGTAATTACAAATACATTACATCATTAATATATTGTCAAGGATTGGAAAAGACACTATAAATAAATGGGAAAGTCCTCATCTAATTACCTAACTATTTTGTCTCATAATGCCTATTAATGAATCGAGGGGCTACAGAGGGCATCACACATCACTTAGGAAATAAAATAAACTCTTTATATGAAAGGGATGAAATATAAAAAACATAAACATTTGTATTAATACTATCATATAAAATACGAATACCATCACCAAAAAACATGAATGATATCAAAATATAAAAACCATTGGTAAAATTATCATAGAGTAGTTAATATAAATATTTTTGAATATATCACAAGTTATAATATCAAGTACTCATCACATTAAAAAAATGATGCTGACATAGATTAAAATAATCTAATAAAATTATTGATACTCCATGAGAGAGATACCCCCTTTGTAAATTTGATATAATTTAATTAAAAATATTATCATTTATAAAATAAAAATAATTTCTTTGAAAAGATTTCTTTGAACTTGTAGAGGAATAATCAAAACACTAGGGTTTCATATTGGTGGAAATCCACTCAGGCCGTATTTTGGTCAAAAAGTTCCTAAAGTGCCTCATTAGGAAAATGATAAAAATATTCCTTTAAAACCATTTTATAAAAAGTATTACAAGGTTAGTTAAACATTAAATATTTTTTGGATAATAGTAAAAAAAATTTGAATTCATTTTATGAAAACACTCACATGAAAGATAAATATTCCCAATATGAGTCATAAAAAGAAACAATTTCAATTAATGATTGGATTTTAAATTAATCTCTTACAATATGTCAGATTTCCTCCAAAAAAATTCAAATAATGTATAGTGGTTTAAAATATTTTATAAACATATAATAGAATAATAATAATATTTATGATCTCTTGTTGTATCCCTTATAACATTTTTCCATTATTTTATAAACAATATTTTATGCTTTTTACTATTTTGTTTGTTAACTGACATGTTTTATCCTACTTGTTTTTCCATGAATTTCCCAGTTCTCTTAAATACGATATATATCAAATATCTCCATAATAATTTGTTAATGTAGTAAATATCATACGTAAAAATTAAAAATAAATTTTCACCATTTTTTATGTGTAGCATAGAAAATGAATTTCATTTCTTTGTGGATATAGTAAGGCACACATACACACTTCGAGGGTATCATTACCATAACAGTAAAAGAATAGTGAATTGAATGGTATATAAATTAAAAATATCACATTTCATTTAATAATTACTATATATACATTATATACATCATTGTACTCATCCATGTAATTTGGTTATAAGAATGAAATTACAACAAGGGGTGGAGATGGAATGTCGTACGTACACATGTGGGGTGCATTTTTTTTCATAAGATATAATAATAAGATAATACCGATGTCCTAGATTCATAAAAACATCACAGAATATAGATGATACTGGAGTTGATAAATAATCATGAAAACAACTCATAGAGTGGGAGTAGAAGAAGAAATGAACATGGATTAGTTGACAAAAATGATTAACACTTATTCGGTGGACTTCTATTATAAATCTTCTTACGGGATCTAGTGTATTTTTTTTGGAATTACAGGGTCTCTTGAACTTGGAAAATGATGTTGGAAATAAAAAATGTGTATGTATTTTTTGATGATAGAGGGATTTTGTTGGTGTGAATAAGTCATAAAGGATATTCCATTGTATAACTAAGGTGAGTGGCACATTAATAAACTCTCATAATATTAAAATAATATAAATAAATTTAAAAATTATAATGAATAAAAAGTGATTAATTTAGAATATAATATTTATATGGTTTAGTATAATTTCATAAAATAATTTTTTGAAAATTTCAGGTCACATTAATACCCTTATGTTTTTGTTTCGACCCTTATCTAATCCACATAAATTTCACCGCGACAACATGAATTTCTAATCTTTGAGGGTAAATATTGTTAATATAAAATGAAAAAAAACAATCTTCAATAACAATTTCAACCTTAGCTAATTAATTTGGGCAAATTTTAGACATTTATATATATTAAATCATTTAAGAAAATATTATTTATTCTAATATAACATTAATATCCATTTTTATAGTATTCATTACAATGACATTGAAAATATAATATATATTAAAACCAACTATATTACAACATCAATAAAATATGAAAGGTAACTGGTAAATTCGTTTATGACATTATTTATCTCAAATTATATTTATTTTAATATTTTCATAATCATTTATTTCATATTTCAACTCATTAAATAATTACTGGATCATCATTGTGTAAGTATATTATGTTATTATTTATTAATTAAATTTTAAAAATAAACAACCATGATGAAGTTAAATAATTAATATTTAAGGTGTAACTCATTTTGACTTGTGTTTAATGAATTTACCTCTAAATTCTGATCTGAAATAATTATTTTTTGTGATTGTTTTTTATCAAATGGTCTACATTTGATATCATATCATGTGATACCATTCAAAAATAATAAGAAACCCATTCTCATTATATTAAAAATTATGATATAAAGAATGATTGATATATTATAACACTAAAATGTATATTTGATGATGGTTGGAGTCCAATATTACTATCCAATGCATTGTAATAAGGTTTATACCACATGAGATATGTATATCTAGGTGGAATTATTTTACTTAAAGGTTTGGAGTAATTGTGTCGCACAAAAAGGTGATGAATCATGATATAAAAATTTAAGGGCATGATTAAAATTCATCACTAACATTGGTGTGAGATAGTGACTCTAGAAGATAATGATTATATTTCCTTATGTTTATATATAGGTTATTTGGTATTGTATATTTCAAAAAAATGTTATTTTTCTTTTTCATATGCCTATGATTATGATCTCAGGATCTTGTTTATTATCTTGTAAATCCAAATTATTTTTCCTTGGTATATATCGAACATTCGAGATTACATGACCTTATATCCGAAATTATTTATAATTTTGATTGATCAATTTTATTTTTAATAAGACATTAATCTATGATTCATGTTTACTCATATATATATGATCTAAATTATGATGTCATGATGATGAGTTTTTCCCTTACTTGAAATTTATGATCACCCCTTCCTTTTGATTACAACAAACTAGTCCTGAAGATGAGTGTATATTACTAAAAGTCTATAAGGGGGACTCTTGTGGTTTAATTATAGTGAAATATTTACAAGTATTATAAAATTATCTATTTATATAGAATGTTATAAACAGATCTAATAATTTTGTTCATGGTATTATTTATTTACTATGAGATATAATGACAACCACGTATAAAATATGTAATATAATAGTATTTTAATCATGTTCCATCCCACATGGTACAAAATACTATGGGAATGGTATGTATTTTCAACACTATAATTTGATGTGTGGTTCTGGGTTCCTTAGGTGGTATAAGAGGAACATTTAGATATTTTTTAGTGTTAGTATAATTTTTTAACATACTATGTTGAGTAAAATTTAGTGAAATATAAATGAAAATTTTATTTTATTTTAAACAATCTAATGTTTTTGTTAATTTGGAAGTTTTGGTGATTCTGGTATTGTTATGAATATTTAGATGCTAAAATTCAATGAATTCTATTCCACTAATGTAACTAGGGGTAGTAACACTAAATATGAAATATGAAATATTAATAAAATGAACACATTCTGCGTTAAGAAAATCATATTAATGCTATGGGTTTGACAAATAATGGAGATTCAAGTGAAAATTCATATTCTTTGCATGAAAAACTCTTTCTCAATTTGAAAATATTTTTATTGGTTGTTTATAAACCCAATTAAAAACGTAAAATGTATAACCAATATTAAATCATTGATTCACAATTACTAAGGCACATGTTACATTTATAATTCATCCCTTTTATTTTAAATGTTATGTTTATTATATAATTTTTTTACTATATATGATTATTCATAATTTATGAAATGGATACAGAAAGAAAAAAACTTGGTTAATAGTTAGTGCAATAGAAAATTCAATGATTTGCCCAATGTGAAATAATACTGGACTAGCTCATGAATATATAATATTATCTTGATCATCACTACAATCTAAAATAGTATTAATATTTACATAATCCATTTTTATCTCCTAAATGTGAAAAGAAAGGATAATTTTCTAACTGAATATTTATGTTAAAACTTCCTCCGTCATTAATTGGCTCTTTGAATCAACTTATTATCTTGTAATGGGTCAATACCACTAAATAGATATTTTCCACACTCAAATTCATATCTCACGAGATGTTTTTACCAAATATTTATCAATTGGAAATGTATGATAACAAATAGTGGGCTCTAATTAAGAATATAATATAAAAAGAGGAATATGACTCAATGAAAAGGAAGGATATCAAAAAATTCTACATCAAATACTTTCCTCAAAATATATAAACAAATTGAGAGAGAATTTTTGTAGTTGAAATAAGAGGATGGTGAATCCCTAGAAACATAAAAAAGGTAATCGAAATATCATCAATAGTTAAGCTTATATTATTATATCTAACCTATAGAATAAATTCAATCATTTCAATAATTCTATAACGCCATATATTGTCAATTCCTAATATAGAGAGTATTCAGAATATATTCCATGATTATATATTATATGTTAAAAATGGAATTTGAATCTAAAGACTCTAATTATATTGTATAGAGAAAGAGGAACATATTGTATAATCGATTCTTCAATGATAATTCACATGGGTGACAAGCTGTTTAAATTCCTATAGGTATAAATAATTTTCTAATGATATGGAATAATAATCTCATCGGATAGTGGAGCTGTTTTAATGGTTGTATACAAGTACAAAATGAAAAAATTTCTAATGTAACTAAATGTTCTTTATTATCTTATTGGAGGATAATAAATCTATAACAAAATTTCCACCCCCACATTAATGATTCAATGGAATTCATTCTGTGTATTAAAAAAATATTTCCTTAAATGTACATTTAAAAAAGAAAATATTATTTAGAAATCTCTAAATCAAAGGGCTAATGAAAGGGATTATTATTCTACAATAGCTTTTATTGATCATGATGAAAAATAGATTCAAGGTACTCTCAATATATACTACATATCTATGAATTAATTTTTAAATTTTCGTTTCTAAAATGGTTTCATAATATGATAGTTTTCTAGAATTATTAATTGACCACATTTAGTGTGGGATATTGAACTATCAAGGAAAAATCTAAATTCCCAATTATCAAATATAAGATATAGAAAACATGTACAATTGATATTTATGGGATGATAAATTATATTGATATTATTCTTCTTTCCATTATAAAATTTTACTGAATATTGTCTATATATTGGACAACCCTACATAGATTTTATAGCAATTTTCTAGATAAAAAATTATCAATTCATATTTAGGATCATCCGATTATCAAATATCATGATATTTATTCTCATGTAATCCATTTAGAATACAATTCTCTAATATTAGTCTTCATAACAATCCATAATGGACTTATAGATTAAATGTATTTTTTCGAGTTCAACATTAATGACCTGTGTATTTGCATGAATATACTAATATATTTCATGATGAAATGCATGGTAATTCACAAAATTGTGACCTTGTGTTTTTTTACAGAATTGAAACCTAAATATATACCGATTTAAAAGTTTCATTATTGATGGGATCCTATTAAATTTAATGAATTATATATTTAGTTTTAAGTGAATCAACAAAATATTTTAACCTTCTCCAATGCTTCACTATGGAACACATCCTCCTTCTTTATCCAAAATAAGTACAGATACATGAATCATTCCATTTATTATCAAGAGGTTAAATAATACCAATTAAAAATTTGTATTATCTACCCTGTATCAATTATATATATTATCATATTAAGGATTCCCGATATTTTTTAAACATTGCTGTTTGATCGAGATGTCATATATTAAGGATCTAAAGGGTGAATATTTCCATGAATAAATTATGAATAATTTATGGACATTATATATTTATATTTATTATATTTAGGATATTGAATTCACCTTTAATATATAAGGATATTATTAATAGAGCCTTTATTAATATACGATATCAATTTATGGATGTCTTTATTGATGATATTCTTAATACTCTAAAATTAAGGAAGTGTACGGATATCAATTTCGAATTTTGTGAGGTAATGTAATAAAGAAGAAACAATATTTCAAATTTAGCATGATTCAATTCTTCCTATATAAGGTATCATTATTAGTTAATGTAATCACATGTGAGGGAATATCCATAGATTCATTGATGAGAGATCATAAAGAAAAATGCTCCTTACTGACTATATGAAAAAAAATATTATCATTTATTAGATTTTTTGAATAATAAATGGGATTCAAGGGAAATTTCTCATGATTGTATTTTACTATGACCATGTTAAATTGGAAATGATTATAGTTATTATGGATAGAGTAATATAGGGAAATCATCAAGAAGCTTAAAAAGTATTGATAAACAAAAATATTCATACATTAGATTTACTATGGAGAAGGATTTGTAATATATAATGACTCATAATTTAAGGTTTTAGGAAGAATCCCTCTGTATAATTATAATGTAATTTCTTCTGCCTCCCATAAATAAAAACTCATGTTGAAAACTTGAGAATTAATTATTTGAATCTTGTAGTGTACATATTTGAAATAATGTATTTACTACATTACTTCTATGGATATATGTGTTATATAAATATATATATTGACTATAAGATCTTGAACGATATATTAACAGTGAAAGATTTAAATATGTTCAAAAAGAAATGGTTTAAACTGATAACTGACAATGATTTTATAATATATTAACACCCAGGAAAGGAAAAAAATGTGGCATATTCTCTAATAAGGGGATATTATAGAACCTTATCCATGATGATGGATGGATAGGACAAATACTTTTTGACATGAAATGGAAAAAACATTAAATACTAATTTAGGGAAATAAATTTTATCTTTCATGAAGGAATTATCAACTATCTATCTGTTTAAAGAACAAGGAATAATATCTTTATTATTTGGAAATACATTATTATCTAAAAAATATTTTAAGTCCATCATTGATAAATATTGCATCATAAGGTTGGGAACTCTGATATGTGCCCCACCATGGCCATGAATATTGAAGAAATAATTTGACAACACATATATCTCATCCTTTACTATAAAACTAGGAAGCCAAATCATATATAGAGGTCTAAATAAAAACTAGTGGTTTAGTAAATTGAAGAGGAAAATTAAAAAAATACATACCATAATGGTTTTTAAACAACCATGATATAGTAGAATGTTATAAATTTAAAGGGATGATGCAACCTTTACCCATAATAAAATGTAAATTGAAAAATCGCATTTGGTTTCATTAAAAGACTCTATAGTACATCACATGTCCATTAATATATTTGGGGTATAGTACCTCACCATAAAATTTTAGCACATTTTAATAAAATAAAATAATCTTTCATTCATTACAGACCCACCATGATATACATCATTGAAGTTGTATGGCCTCATGGAGTACCACCATCTAATATATATGATCAATATCATAGGTTTACATGGATATTCTTCAAAAGGCGTCTCCAATCATTAAAGACAATGATAAAATTCAACATTATATAACACTATCAGAGAGGTAGTTAGCCCGAATGAACTATACAAACTCTAGAGGAATATTCAGTGATTTTACAATGTATTTTTCTAGTTTTTGCGAATAACACCTCCTCTAATATTTTTCTCATGTTAAAATATTTTTTATTCTTGAATTAATATAATTCCATAGGATGCTTTTTATGTGAAGATATTTTGGAATCCAACATGTATATATCATATTGGATAGTGGATGGTAATTAGACCTAGACTTTTACAAAAAAACTAGGGAAACAGAGAAAATATTTTTATATCATATAATGTTTATAGAAAATTTACATAATTCTGATGAGGAAAATAATCCATGATATTTATTGTTTGAATATAGTGATAATTGTTACATCTAGATATTCTAATTAGAATAGGGTTATGTGATTTTTAAACAAATGGAATAAAATACCAATATATATCAGTCCCTTCATAATTAGTGCCAATGTCATGGATATAACTTATTTCTTATTACACCCTCCATACCTTTCCGATGTATATGATTTATTCCTTGTATAACTTTAGAAAAAGTACATACTAGACCAATCACTTGTACTAAACTCATATTCCATGAAACAAGATCATGATATACATATGATTAAAAACTAGTGGAAAATATTAATGGAATAAAAAAATGTGTAATAGAAAAAAAACAGATATGTAGCCAATGTTCCATTGTAAATTCATAACTTTGAGGCTTGTATGTGGGAACTATTTGATTAATGAGATTAATATATACACCATTTCTTCATTGTTCTAATAATTATTTTGGTGATCAAATTGTTCTAATGTTGTAGAATGCTACACTGTGATGTTTTAGTATTTATTTCCTCTATAAACTAAATATTTTATTAAATAGATTGTTTCATACACAATACCTATCAATAAAAAAATAATTAAACATTTTATTAAAACAATTATAACTATAATAAAGAAACTATGGATTTAGGGGTATATATTGAGGTATATAATTTTTTCAATTACATAGAGATAAAAATAAAGATAAATGTTTTAATAATAATGCAATGAAAAAATTAATTTTTTAATGAATAAGATCATTTTATGATAAGAAAATTGTTCTTAAAAAATTAATTTTTTGAACTATTTGTTATTATTTTAGGAAACTATTAATAATATAGTTTAATATATAATTCAGTATTAATAATATAGTAATATTAGTTTAATAATTAATTTATTAGAAATAAGAATACGAAGAGTTAATAAAAAAATTCAATTTCGAATCAAAAAGTGGTTTTCATTACATTTTAGATTTCAATTTAAATATTAAAATCATTAATTTTAAAATATTACTTTGTAAAAATGGAAAACATTTAATATTTATTTTTTCAATATTTTCATATGATTAATTTGAATATATTTTAGAAAAATAAAATTTTATTGTTGTTTCAAAATAAAATTTTATCAAAAATTGTACATTTTATGAAATTTTCACAATACAAGTATGGCAAGAACATATATAAAGTATTTTATTTGATAAAAAATATTTTAGTGTTAATGTGATTAAATATACTATTTGAAATTTATAGACACCATATTTATCATTTTTAAACCTATATAATATTTATTTTAGTAAATATTATTTTCGGCATGTTTCTTTTAGTAATGATTTCCGAAGGAAGAATTCATTTTCAACATTTATTGAATTATAAATGGAATTTATTTATCTACTAAAAATCAATTAATTTTATTTAAATCAAAAACATTTATATTTTTTAAAAATAATATTTCGATTGATAAAATTACACACTTCTTAAATATGGGTTTTATACATTATCTATTTTAATATTAAAATAATTTTTTATCATGTGTATATATTTATATTTTAATAAATGGATTTTATATTTTAAATATTTAGATAGAAATATATAGTATGTATGCTTTATTTCTTATCCATTAAATGTAATTTACATAGGAAATCAATAGTTACCCAGGTAAAAACTAAAAATGAAAAAATTTAAAATCTATGATTAAATTGAATAATAACATGTTAAAAACATATGAAAATGCATGTTTGAGGAATTCACAATATCACAGCTTTTTCAAAACAATTATTTCCAACTATTTGACCTATATAAACTTTGAATAGTGACATTACCGTTTAAATTATTAAAAAAGTTACACTCCCCTCCTTTATAAAAGGACCAATCATCACCCCACTTCTCTACAAACCCCATTCCACATTGATTCCACCAAAAACTACCCAAAAAACCCCCCAAAAAACATATTCACTAATAATTATATATTTAATTCTCAAAATACAGCTTCTAAAATGTAAATTAAACTTTATAAGGGTTCTTTCCAAATGAGTACGATAAAATTCAGTACTTTTCCTTTTCATTTCTTTTCCTTTTTTCTTCTTATCCTTCCTAAAAATATGACTTATAATTATTGATTAATTACATTTTTATTGTAATTATAGTGAAATATTTTTACTTTTTATGGATAACAATTTCCTACATTCCTTCTTATAATTTTATAAATGAAAATAGAGATTTTCTTATTTGCGGACTACCATTTTGATAGGAGATGTGACCCATTTTTCTAAAACAGTATATATCACTAGTTAAAAATCTAACAACCTATTATTTTAAAGCAAAAACTTATTTATTTTATAGTAAATTATTAGGAAGAACTATTTTATATTTCCTGACATGCAACAATATGTTTAGGTAGTGTTACACCCAATGTTGTGTTTTAATGAAACATGACTTATTGTTAAAATATTATTATTTAATATGATATTTATCACATGTAAATAAGAATGATGGCTATAAATAATTTTAACTAAATAATGAAATTAATGTTCAAAAATTTATATATAAAGAATTATTTTGTGACAAATTAATTATTAAAAAAGTAAGCCTCATTAAATAAATGTATATCTTTTTCTTGAAAACATATTTTATGCACAAAAGTGTGTTTTACATTAATAAGATTAAATATATGACTTATTTTAAAATTATATTAATTAAACTAGTATATTATATGTCTAATATTATTTTTAACAATCTTCTTTAGGGATTTTTTATAAGGCCTCAGCCTTAAACCTTACTTAATCTTGAGTTTTTACAAGATTACACATTGAGGATCTTTTCGGGTTTAGAGTTATAGAGAATTAGATCATAAAACATGCATTACATTCCACATATAAACAAAGTGGTTACATAAA
The DNA here is from genome assembly GCA_963277665.1 of Viscum album. Lineage (NCBI taxonomy): Eukaryota > Viridiplantae > Streptophyta > Magnoliopsida > Santalales > Viscaceae > Viscum > Viscum album. The sequence continues at coordinate 1,423,560,397 of OY728148.1, read as the reverse complement.
GATAGTATTCTTCTTTCCCATCAATGGAAACTTATTTAAAATAAAATATGGATTGTTTCTTGACACTTCCTTGACACTATCATCATATCATGTACCATTCCCTTGACCTGTGAAAAACATTTCAAAAAAACATGGGGTGAGCATAAAAGCTCAGTAAGGGATACAAAAATATTGAAAGGAAACATGGGTACATATATACATAAGAATGAAATCATACATTACCCATAAAACATAAGCACTTTAACATACCTCATCAAATCATGAATAAATCATAGAAATCATAATACATAATGGTAACTTGAGTCATTCATTACTTTCTTACGTAGGGAGTAACCCTCTTGGTTACGTTTGGAATACCCATCACAGTATATTCCCTAAATCTCTTCGGAGAAACCTTAACGTTTCACTCCTTCGCATTACCCAATGCATTGAAGAGCTATATCGGGCTCACCCGCCCTTAGTTTATCACGGAACCACCCGTCTTCATAATAATTCCCAAGAACCTCAACATAATCGTATCACATAAAACATGCGTAAAGGAAACATAACATTCCCACCATTCAATCACAAGATATCAATATAACACATTGATATAAAAATGTTATGAAAACCATTTTCAATACCAAAATAAATGAAAAGTAAAACATGGTATTTATTTTTCTTTTAAAAAAAATGTATGGCTTGTAGAGGAAGCTGAAACTCAAATAATGGTCACGGCGGTAGAGAAGTCATTGTTGCAGCATACGTACGACAAAAACATTCCCTTTTGTCATTTAGTAAACGCTTCGTATAAAAAAGATTCCTTTTGAATAACCGTAAAAGACAAAGGGGTTTATACACCGTATAAAAGAAGGTTGTGTATAAAACAAAATATGCCTCAATGAAGGGAGATTGAGACAAAGTCCCATAGCTCGGGTCTGATTTGACACGATTGTTCTTTAATGACCTGAATAATAAACTTGAGTTAATTTCTACATGCATAAGAACATTTTTCAAGTTCATTATTTCTTTTATATCACTTATTTCCATGTCATTAACACTATGTAATTATTTATGTTAATAACGGTTGTTTTAACGATCATTGGTACTTGAGTAAAAAATAAACCCTTTATAATTGCAAGTTGTTCATGTATCCATTATATCCAGAATTATAATCATGATGTATATATCATATATATCCAGTATATACATGCATTTTATAATATTACATAATCATTTAGAGGTAAGAAATGAAATGCACCGTTCATGGAGACGGTAAGTCGTACGTACACATGAACAATACTTTCATTTCTATTTCATATTTTATAGAATGGAATCATAATTATATAAAGGTATATTATAATTCCCATATAATATAATATATAATATCATTTTTCCATCCTTTATATGTCCCACATATGGTATTTAATGAATCCAACCACTTTGAGGGGGCGGTAGTCCGCACTTCCTTAAATGAAGATATCACGTTTGCCCATAATGGAAACCATAAAGGTATGCCCAAAATGAAAAATACAGAAGCTTAAGGAAAACATAAAAATATTATATATCATATATTAATATAGTGACATCTTAATTTCCACTTTTTAATGTGTTAAATGAATGTTGAACAATCATCATTTCGGGAGGCATAAATTCACCATCCACGAAAACAGTATGTCCTTTAACCATTAGATGTAGGTTTTTGTATATGTAGCTCGAATCCTTCATATAAAAACATCCTAGTATATTGAGGATACTTGATCTGTTACAAAAGAAAAGAATAAAAATAGTTTAGGGGGTTGGAGAAGAAAAATAAAAGAAAAGGACTCAAGTTAAGACATTACCGTAAAATCGGGTAACTCCCTTTGGTTTGAGCTCAAAGGCTTCCTTGGGAAGACTTCTTCCCAAAGTGAGGCTTTAAGGAGTAAGAGAGGGAAGCGGAGAGAAACAATGGGCAGGGGTTGTCTGAGCCAATGGCTTTGGGAGTGTGGGTAAGGAGGTAGAGGTGGGGGCCTTTTATAAGAGGAGAGGAGGGGCACTTTTGGAAGGTAAAGAAAAGTCACCTTATTTTAAAATGGTATTCGGATTTAAGAGGTCCCACATTGATGTGTTTCGAGGATATGGTGATAAGGCTTATAAATCCAACCATTCAATAGTTTTTGGACATGTGTAGGTCTTAGATTTTACATTATCATTCCATTTTATTTAAATCGTTAAATAATGAGGTCATCGCTGCATCATCATGATGTCAGAAATAATTTAATTTATTTAATGTCTAAAAATTAACAATAAATACTATGATTATGAAATATTTTTATCTTTCCAATGACTATTTATAATCAAATATCTGATATTTATAACCCCATGTAATTTTTTTTAGTAAAATAACTCATGTTTGTGTCATTTTTACTTTAACATTAAATAAAATGTTATTTTAGTCATTTCCCAATCAAAGTGGCTCCATGGGGTCCCCAAGTTGACCCATGGATTTTATTGGTCGACCATTAAACATCCAATGAGGGTAGGACATGTGTCAAGCTCATCTCATTTTATTAATGCATTATTTTTACCTTAAACTACACTAATTACCTCTAATCACGATTAATAACTTAAGAGTTACTATTCACCAAAAAATTATTTTAATCTCATTGAACCACATTTTACTTCTTAATGACCACCATTTATGTCTGATTTTTGAAATTCAAAACACAAAAGAGGTAAAATTTCATTTAAACGAAAAATCAGTTTTTATAAGTACCACTTAGTGGTTTCACTATTCATCAAAAATTGATGTTTTTCAGAAAAATACAAAAAATTCACCCTAAGCTATATTTGATATTATGAATTAAAAAATGAATTGTATTTTAAAAAATTCAAAACATATAAGTCACATTAATTAATTTAATAATTAATTCTCGATGTCATGACAAATAGCGTGTTTTTATGAAACAATAAGTATCAAAAGATTGACACCAGTTTAAGTCCAATTTCAAAGTGAAATTGATTCCAATGACCACCATTGGATTAAATGGTAAAAATATATTCTAATTTCACTTCAAAAACAATTCAAAAAGTTAATATAATCATATAAATAAATTAGATTAAAAAGCAGATTTGATGTAAAATGCAGTATTTTTCACTATTCATTAAAAAAATAAACATTGTCTGAAAAATACAAAAATTCACACAATGTAAATTTTGATATCCCAATCATAAAGAATAAGTTTATTTTGACAAACATAGCTTATAAAATTGTCAAAAGATATATTTAGAAATGGTTTTCCATCAAAAGGCAGTAAAACAATCTTTTAAAAATATTAGTGTATTCCATGCTTAAGATTGGATTTATTTTCATTTTAAACCTCTAAAACACTATCTAATTAATTAATAGACATAGATAAAAATATATATTACTCATTAATTACATGGGATGTTACATCCTTCCCCCCTTTTGAAAATTGCATCCCCGCAATTTATTTACTTATCGAATAAATGGGGGTACTTATCCCTCATTGCATTTTCAGATTCCCATGTTGCCTCTTCCATCATGTGGTTTTTCTACAAAACCTTAACCTGATTAATCACCTTATTCCATAACACTTTCTCCCTGTGGTCATTAATCTGGACTAGTTGTTCCTCATATGATAGGTTCACTTCCAGCTGAACTACCTCTGGACTCAAAACATGAGATGGATCTAGCATATAATTTCTCAACATCGAAACATGAAAAACATTGTGTACATGAGATAAAATCGGAGGTAAGCCACTCGGTAAGCAACTGATCCAACTCTCTCCAAAATTTCATATGGTCCAATAAACCTTGGTCTCAGCTTTCCTTTCTTACAAAATCTCATCACACTTTTCCAAGGAGAAATCTTGAGAAAAACATGATCACCTACCTCGAAAGATAGATCCTTCCTCCGGTTATCCCCATAACTCTTCTACCTGCTCTGAGCTGTTCTCATGTGCTTCTGAATCAGCTGAACTTTTTCTGCCTTCTCTTCTACCAATTCTGGTCCCATAAACTTCCTTTCACCCACTTCATCGCAGAATGCTGGAGTTCGACACCGCTTCCCATATAACGTCTCAAATGGTTCCATCTGTATACTAGAATGAAAACTTTTATTATATGAAAATTAAACCAAATAAATATGTTGGTCCCAACTTCCTTGATAATACATAGAGCAAGAACGTATCATATCCTACAATGTATGAATTGTTCGTTATGACTTCCCATCTGATTGAGGATGAAATGCTGTACTAAAATTTTATTCAGTACCCAACGACTTCTGAAGGCCTTTCCAAAAGATAGAAGTGAACCTGGGATCACGGTCAGATACAATGGAGAGAGGAACTCCATGTAACCTAACTATCTCATTAATATAAAAACGGGAAAGTTGATCTAGGGAAAAATTATCTCGTATAGCAAGGAAATGAAAAGATATAGTTAAGCGATCAACAATAACCCAGATTTCATTATTTCCTCGAGATGTCTTCAGTAATCCCACAACAAAGTACATAGATATATTCTCCCATTTCCACTCTGGCACTGGTAAAGGCTGAAGTATCCCTTTCGGTAACTTCCGCTCTTCTTTAACCTGTTGACATGTCAAACACTTCCCAACAAAATCAGCAATATCTCTTTTCATTCCATCCCACCAGTAATACTCCCGCAGATCTCTGTACATCTTAGTACTGTCAGGATGAACTGAAAACGGAGAACTGTGAGCTTCACATAACAACTCTCTCTTCAACTGTGAATCACAAGGCACACACAATCTCTTCCGAAATCTCAAAATGAAATCATTATCAATGTTGATTTCAGGAAACTTACCTTTCTGAACCAGCTCTACCTTTTTCTGCAACCCACTATCTTGCTTTTGTGCTTGCTTGATTCTATCTGATAGAGATGATCTCACTGATACCTGAAGAAAAATAGAAGAACTTCCTGCACCAACAAATTCTATGCCAAATTTCATCAAATCCATAACCAAAGGATCACGTTCCAAACACAACATTGCTAATAAAGCATTTCTTTTTCGACTCAAAGCATCAACCACTTTATTTTCTTTTCCCGGATGATAATGAATTGTACAATCATAATCCTTGATTAATTCCAGCCAGCTCCTCTGTCACATGTTTAACTCTTTCTGAGTGAATATATACTTTAAACTTTTGTGATCAGTATATATTTCACACTTTACTCCTTACAAATGATGCCTCCAAATTTTTGAAGCGAAAACAACAGAAGCTAATTCCAAATCATGTGTAGGGTAATTTACCTTATGAGTTCTCAACTGTCGTGAAGCATAAGCAATTACCTGATCATTCTATATTAGGATGCAACCATGTCATTTCAATGAAGCATCACTGTATATAACAAACTCACCATTCCTGGAAGGTAGTGCCTAAACTAGAGCATTCACCAATCTTCTTTTCAATTCCTGAAATCAATAATCACATTCTATTGTCCAGATAAACATAACACCCTTCCGAGTTAGCTTAGTCATTGGACTAGATAAGCGTGCAAAATTTCTAACAAACCTTTGGTAATAGCCTGCGAATCCAAGGAAGCTACGAATCGCAGTTACATATGTGGGTCTTGGCCAGTCTCCCACAACTTTTGTTTTTGCAGGATCAACAGTTATGCCATCTTTAGAAACAATGTGACCAAGGAAAGAAAATTGTTGCAACCAAAACTCACACTTGTTGAATTTCCCATACATTTTATTTTCTTTTATGTTTTGCAAGATAACCCTTAAATATCTTTCATGCTCCTCTTTACCTTTAGAAAACACCAAAATATCATCAATGAAAACCACCATAAACATATCCAAGAACTCATGGAATATTCTATTCATTAAGTCCATGAATACAGCAGGTGAATTGGTTAGCCCAAAAGGCATTACTACAAATTCATAATGTCCATATCCTTTATGGAACGCGGTCTTCGGAAAATCTTCTTCCTTTACCTTCAGCTGATGGTACCCCGATCTCATGTCAATCTTTGAAAAATACTGATCTCCCCGGAGCATCTCAAACAAATCATCGATATGATGCAAAGGATATTTGTTCTTAATAGTGATGTTATTAAAGTCTCTATAATCTATGAAAAGTATCATTGAACCATCTTTCTTTTTAACAAATAAAACAGGTGCACCCCTTGGTGATGTGCGAGGTCGAATGAAACCTTTCTCTAATAAATCTTTCAATTTCTCCTTCAACTCTAAAAGTTCAATTTGAGCCATTCGATAAGGGGGTTTTGAAATTGGCTTAGCATCAGGAACTAATTCAAAAGTAAACTCAACTTCCCGATCTGGTATTATTCCAGGAAACTCATCAGGAAAACCATTAGGATACTCATTTACCACCGGCACATCATTAATATGAACAGTTCCTTTATTTTCAATGATTTGTGCAAGGTAACATTCATTTCCATCTTTTACAAGTTTCTTGGCCTCTTGATAAGTTATCAACAGTAAGGGTTCATTGTTGTAAAAAAACTGAAAGTATTTTTGAAAAGAAACTTCTTTAGCTCTACAGTCAATCTTAGCATGGTAAATAGAGAGCCAATCCATACCAAGGATAACATCAAACTCTACTAGAGGTAGAACAATAAGGTTTTAAAGTAGGTTATTTCCACATATAAGGATAGGAAGATTCTTATAAATTCTTTTTGCCTCAACAATTCCACCAGGTGTTTTTACCAAAAGTTCAGGAGTCATTTCTTGAGATGGTATTCCCATTTTACTAGAAAAGGTTTCAGAGATGAAAGAATGTGTGGACCCTGAATCAAACAACACACTGGCATAATCTGAAAAATAAACAAAGTACCTGATATAACTTCATTTGATGGCCCGACATCTGCTGAAGTAGTTGCAAATGATTTCACCACCCCTTTATGCTTGTAGTCTAACTGCTTCCCATCACTCATGCTCTTTGTCAGACACTCTTTTGCATAGTGACCCATCTCATTACACTTATAACATTACACTAAATGTAAATCAAATTTGGTCTTACCTTCACCTTGATCTTTTTCAGTGCAATAACGAGCCTTATGTCCCATCATACCACATCGGTAGCACATTCCAGAATTCAGAAGACATTCCCCAATAGGCCTTTTGCCACATTTATCACAAACTGGAAACTTAGTTTTCTTACCATTAGACTTTTTTGAAGAATTCTTACCTTTCTCATGCCACCTCGGTCTCTTCTTCTGTTGGTTGTTATAGAACACATGATCATCGGAAAACTCCATTTCCACCTTCTCAGCACATCGAATGAGCTTTTCATAACTTTTATACTCACGAGAAGTTAATGCCCTTCGATATTTTGGCATTAATCCTGAATAAAAACGATTGATTTTACTATCAAGGTCTCGGATAAAATTTGGAGCATACCTTGCCAATCGAGTGAACCTTTCTTCATAGGCAGCCACTGAGTCTTCCTCCTTCCTCAATTCCAAGAATTTCTTTTCCATCCTAAGTCGAACAGCCTTAGGAAAATACTTCTCAAGAAACATACCTTTGAATTCATCCCAGTCAAGAGAATCAATCTCATCAGCGTCCCTGATATTTTTAACCATCAACCACCACTGATCTGCTTCACCCTCCAAACCATTAATATCAAGACTAACCTTTTGATTGTCTGAACACCCCATGACATCAAAAATCTTCTCAAGTTCTTTAATCCAACCTTCAGCTAGCACAGGGTCAGATGATCCTCTGAATGATGGGGGATTTTGCCTCATGAAATTTTCCACAACTAACATGTTCCTCTATGGTTGATATGGCTGATCTCATGTATGGATACCACCGCCATTTATCACTTGAGTCAAGTGTTCCATTACTGCAACAAACTGTTCAGTTCCAATTCCGACCATCTTAGGATAGTGATTCGGAAGGTTATTTCCTTCTACATGCCTTCATAGCACTGCTTCCCTGTTTCCTCTGAGGAAAACCATTCTGAACAAACATGTCTTAGATGAAGCAACATGGTAATCTTCAAATAGTATATCACTTCAATTTGACCATAAAAAAATATTTTTGGATTATCATTTAATAGAATTCTAACTCCTAAAGTTATCTAAACCAACCTCTGATACCAACTATAAGGCCCCGGCCTTAAACCTTACATAATCTTGAGTTATTACAAGATTACACATTGAGGATATTTTCGGGTTTAGAGTTTTAGATAATTAGATCATAAAACATGAATTACATTCCAAATATAAACAAATTGGTTACATAATGATAGTATTCTTCTTTCCCAACAATGGAAACTTATTTAAAATGAAACATGGGTTCATTCTTGACACTTCCTTGACACTATCATCATATCATGTACCTTCCCCTTGACCTGTGAAAAACATTTCAAAAAAACATGGGATGGGCATAAAAGCTCAGTAAGGGATAAAATAATATGGAAAGGAAACATGGGTACATATATACATAAGAATGAAATCATACTTTACCTATAAAACATAATAACATTAACATACCTCATAAAATCTTGAATAAATCATAGAAATCATAAGACATAAAGGTAACTTGAGGCATTCATAACTTTTTTACGTAGGGAGTAACCCTCATGGTTACGTTTGGAATACCCATCACAGTATATTCCCTAAATCTCTTTGGAGAAACCTTAATGTTTCACTCCTTCGCATTACCCAATTCATTAGAAAGCTATATCGGGCTCACCCGCCCTTAGTTTATCACGGAACCACCCGTCTTCATAATAATTCCCAAGAACCTCAACATAATCGTATCACATATAACATGCATAAAGGAAACATAACATTCCCACTGTTCAATCACAAGATATCAATACAACACATTGATATAAAAACGTTATGAAAACCATTTTCAGTACCAAAATAAATAAAAATTAAAACATTGTATTTATTTTTTCTTTTAAAAAAAAGGTATGGCTTGTAGAGGAAGCCGAAACTCAAATAATGGTCACGGCGGTGGGGAAGTCGTTGTCGCCACCTACATACGACAAAAACATTCCCTTTTTCCGTTTAGTAAACGCTTCGTATAAAAAAGATTCATTTTGAATAACCGTAAAATTCAATGGGGTTTATACACCGTATAAAATAAGGTTGTGTATAAAACAAAATATGCCTCAATGAAAGGAGATTGAGACGAAGTCCCATACCTCGGGTCCGACTTGACTCGATTGATCTTTAATGTCCTGAATAATAAACTTGAGTTAATTTCTACCTTCTTAAGAACCTTTTTCAAGTTCATTATTCCTTTTATATCACGTATTTCCATGTCATTAACACTATGTAATTATTTAAGTTAATAATTGTCGTTTTCACGATCATTGGTACTGGAGTCAAAAATAAACCTTTTATAATTACAAGTTGTTCATGTATCCATTATATCCAGAATTATAATCATGATGTATATATCATATATATCCAGTATATACATGCATTTTATAATATTACATAATCATTTAGAGGTAGGAAACGAAATGCACCGTTCATGGAGATGGTAAGCCGTACGTACGCATGAACGCTACTTTCATTTCTGTTTCTTATTTTATAGAATGGAATCATAATTATATAAAGTTATATTATAATTCCAGTATAATATCATATATAATATCATTGTTCCATCCTTTATACGTCCCACATATGGTATTTAACGAATCAAATCACTTTGAAGGGGTGGTAGTCCGCACTTCCTTAAATAAAGATATCATGTTTACCCATAATGGAAACCATAAAGGTATGACCAAAATGAAAAATACAGAATCTTAAGGAAAACATAAAAATATTATATATCATATATAAATATAGTGACATCTTAATGGCCACCATTGAATGTGTTAAAAGAATGTTGAACAATCATCGTTTCTGGAGGCATAAATTCACAATCCACGGAAACAGTATGTCCTTTAACAATTAGATGTAGTTATGTGTAAGTGTAGCTCGAATAATTATTATAAAAACATCCTAGTATATTGAGGATACTGGAGTTTTTACAAATAAAATGAATAAAAAGAGTTTATGGTGTTGGAGAAGCAAAATAAAACAAAAGGACTCAAGTGAAGACATTACCTTAAAATCGGGTAACATCCTTTGGTTTGAGCTCAAAGGCTTCCTTGGGACGACTTATACCCAAAGTGAGGCTTTAAGGAGTAAGAGAGGGAAGTGGAGAGACAAAATGGGAAGGGGTTGGCCAAGACAAAGGCTTTGGGATTGTGGGTAAGGAGGTAGAGGTGGGAGCCTTTTATAAGAGGAGAGGAGGGGCACTCTTGGAAGGTAAAGAAAAGTCTTTTTTTTAAAATGGTATTCGGATTTAAGAGGTCCCACATTAATGTGTTTCGAGGATAAGGTTATAAGGGTTCGAAATCCACCCACCCAATAGGTTTTGGACATGTTTTGGTATTATATGTTACATTATCATTCCATTTTATTTAAATCGTTAAATAATGAGGTCATCGCTGCATCATCATTATGTCATAAATAATTTAATTTATATAATGTCTAAAAATTATAAAAAAACTACTATCATGTAGGAAATATTTCTAGATTTCCAATGACTTTTTATAATCAAAAATCGGATCTTTATAACCCCATGTAAAAATTGTTTTCGTAAAATAACTCATGTTTGTGTCATTTTTACTTTAACATTAAATAAAATGTTATTTAAGTCATTTCCCAACCAATGTGGCTCCATGGGGTCCCCAAGTTGACCCATGGATTTTCATGGTCGTCCATGACACATCCAATGAGGGTAGGACATGTGTCAAACTCATCTCAGTTTATTAATGCATTATTTTTCCCTTAAACTACACTAATTACCTCTAATCGCGATTAAGAACTTAAGAGTTACTATTCACCAAAAAATTATTTTAATCTCATTGAACCACATTTTACTTATTAATGACAACCATGTATGTCAGATTTTTTAAATTCAAAATACAGAAGTGGTAAAATTTCATTTAAATGAAAAATCAGTTTTTATAAGTACCACTTAGTGGTTTCACTATTCATCAAAAAATTGAAGTTTTTCAGAAAAATACCAAAAATTCACCCTAAGATATATTTGATATTCCGAATTAAAAAATGAAGTCTATTTTACAAAATTCAAAACATATAAGTCACATTAATTAATTTAATGATTAATTCCTGCTGTAATGACAAATAGCGTGTTTTTATGAAACAACAAGTATCAAAACATTGACACCAGTTTAAGTCCAATTTCAAAGTGAAATTGATTCCAATGACCACAATTGGATTAAATGGTAAAAATATATTCTAATTTAAATTCAACACCAATTCAAATGATAATCTAATCATATAAATAAATTAGATTAAAAAGCAGTTTTGATGTACAATGCAGTATTTTTCACTATTCATTAAAAAATGAACATTGTCTGAAAGATACCAAAAATTCACACAAAGTAAATTTTGATGCCCCAATCATAAATAATATGTTTATTTTGACAAAAATAGATTATAAAATTGTCAAAATATAGATTTAAAAATGGTTTTCCATCAAAAGGCGGTAAAACAATGTTTTAAAAATATTAGTGTATTTCATGCTTAAGATTAGATTTATTTTCATTTTAAGCCTCTAAAACACTCTCTAATTCATTAATAGACATAGTTAAAAATATATATTACTCATTACTTACTTGGGATGTTACATTTTTAGATAAAATATAATAAAAAATTCCCAATTTTATTATTTAAAAATTATTTTTCTTAAAACCAGTATTATCAATTTTTTTTCTTTAATGTTATAACAAATTTTTAAATATTATAGAGTAATTATTTGATTAAATTAAACTTATTTTTAAAATAAAAATATCAAAGTTTTCTAATGGATAATTTTAGTTATTGTTTGAATATATTTCATTTTTCAATGAATGGTTTAAAATACTATATTTTAATGGGAACTAACTTTTGTTTGTTTAAATTAATTATAAAGATAAATTATATTTTAAATTGATTTTAAATAAATTTTTATTCAATTAGATATGTAATAATATCTCTTAGGTCATTTTAATCTTGTTTATATTCTATTTTGATATAGAAACATTGTAAATAATTGATGTTTTTCTCCTTTAGAACCGACTTTCCCATCATGTTCTACTAGACTAATATTTAAATTTTATTTTTCCACTACTTTGAATTATATCTCATAAAATTAAATAAATATTTATTAATATAATAATTTAGATTTTATAATAAGTTAAACTTAATTTTTTAACATATAAAATAGTGAAAAAAATTAAAAAAAAATTATGGTAATGTTTAAAATATATTTATTGGGTGGGTTAAACTGAAAACGATAAGGGTTAAAATAAAAATATATATGATTGAAATATATTTTATGGACATATTTATACACCATCATGTATAGGTATCATTGATAATTTATTTTTGATCTGTATCATGTAAAAAACATCGGTACACCTTTTTCATTTCATTAATTAAATGTATACCACTCACCTCACATATATATGGTCAACCCCTCTTCTCTAATTTTCACACCCTCGAACCATTTTGGTTAAAAAAATAACTACCCAAATAAAGTCCCAAAATTCATAATCTCAACCTAGAATCCCCATTTTTTTTATAAATGTATCCTAAATTTTTTTTTGGTGCAATCAAAAGGATGATACCTAAAATGTCTACTATACTCTTCAACGAGTTTTTTTATTTTATTTATTCCAAAAAAGAATTCACATCTTATTAAAATATGATAATATAAAATAATAAATATCCGGAATATATTTATATTTTTTAATGTTAATTTAACGTTTTATAAACATCTCTATATTCATAAAAGGTGTTTAAAAATCATTTTTCATGTGTACGGTAAACAACAACATCATGAAATGACATCATTAGATTTTTAAATTACTACCTACCATGGTTGGGTATGATAACATTAATAAAGTATGTATATGATATTGATATAATAATTATACATATGGATTCATTATATCATATATATAAATTTTAAATTTCCATTCCAAAGGGGAAACGATAACATCGCTTGTTCGTATGATGGATTAGTTCCTCCCACAACGGCATTATTTGTTTTACTAACATTTTACGTAGAAAATAAAGAAATAGATTATAAATATATATGATATGAATGTACATATAATTATATTAATTAAATATTTATATTTATTAAATTATAAAATATAATTTTATTTCTTACCATTTTACCCACACAATGATGATAATTCCATGTGTGTATGTGCGGGTAGTCGAATTCACGATGTAATGTGACTCTCAGTTTTCATCAGAACACCATATAGATGATATATATAATTATTGTTTTAAAAAATAATTTTTTATTTATTATATTATTATTGTTATATAAATGTAAAATATTACTTACCTTCTTTCCATTAGGATCATTGAAAAATTGATAAGTTACACATGTGTACGTACGACATACCATCGAATTGATCATAATATACATCCATTTTCAAAAATTTATTTCATATTTAGTCATAAAAGTATAATTTTTCTATAATTATGGAAATTATATCATGGTTATTATTATAGATATTATAATCCTATATTATATACTCAATAATTAAGACATTCATAACAGTTAATTAATTTTAGAAAAAGGCATGTAACACCAGAAATAATGAAAATAACGAAAATTTATTAATGAAAATTTGAATTTATATTATAAAAGGAAAAATATTATATTATAAATATTTATTTAGATCATAATTTATTTAAAATATCCTTAAAAACACTATACTGGATGATAAATCATGTTCAACAAAAAAGGAATCGTGTGGTAAGGGATTTTTAAATTCAATTTCCATTCAATGGGTTTAACTTCTACTTCACTAGTTATGTCATTATTTGATTTTATATCTCAATACAATTGATTAATTTGGTTTTATTAATACTTTTTTATTGTTGTTTACACTTTATACATATAATCAATTCATTTACTAATCCCCACATCAATTATATGATATTTTTAAGGGACTTCATCTTAATTTTCCTTCATTGAGGAGTATTATAATTTTATACACCATATTTCTCTTATATGGTATATATTATAGAATATTGACATATAATATCATGATTAATTAATTAATTATTTTATTTAATTTTAAATTTTAAATATTTTTTATATTATTGTTTTCAAAATAAGTATTAATAGTTAGTAAAAAAATTATAATTCAATTTCATTTCATTGGGTTATAATATTTACTCATCATCTTTGCTATAATAATAATATATGAGAAGCAATTTTTTTTTATCTTATAATTTATTTTCACTTATATTATGTGGATTATAATTTGATACTTATAATTTATTACTTTATGATGTATCTATTGATATTTATGAACATTTTTAGGGGTTATTTACCAATATCATTTTTATAAAGATTATTTCTTCTTGAATTTTTTGAGGGAAATTATATGGTGATCATCTATTAGACCTATTTATTTTTCTTATAATATACTTATAAATTTTATTTTAATGTTATATTACCATTATTATGCAATTTGGTACTTAAAATAGTTGAGATAATGTTTTTAAGAAAATCTATCTTTATTTCACTATTTATTTTAAATTTTGTTTTCTACCAATATTATTTTAAAAAAATGATTTCAATTTTTTTTAACATTTAAATATTATTTATTAAATTTAGTTTCAACCAATTTTTCATTTTTACTGATATAAATTCAAATAAATATTAATATTCTATTCAAAATAATTTTAATATGGACTTTTCTATGAATGTGAAAATAATAATAGTTTCAACGTGTATTGAAAGAACTGAATTTATTGCCCTCATGACTAATCAAATGTTAGAAGGAAGCCATTATATTTTTCAAATATTATTTTAAAATAAAATTATTTTCAATGTGTTTTGTGAATTGTAATTTTTGAAAAATAAATTTTAAAATGAATGGGATATCCTCCTCATGAATGTTTTTAATCATCTTTTATGATAATTCTATTTCTCAAAAACAACATCCCATTATTATTACTCCAATGGGTACATGTTTTATTTATACCATCTATATTAATTCACTAGATGGATTCTATTTTTCTCAAATATATTTATATAGAAACCATTTATTTTCCACTACTAAATTGTGTTCTAATTTTACTGTTATAGAATATGTTTCTGTTCTATGAGTTAACCATGTTTCAAAGTGTTTTTATAGAACACATTTCCTTTCAAAATATTAATTGTATTTTAATTATAATTATATAGAACTCATTTCCTTTTAATGGTTCAATCATGTTTTAAATAGAATAACAAGAACCCCATTTTTCGATGTGTTTATCAAGTTTTAAATATATTAATCACTATTTTTATGAGTTTTGGAAAAAATATCTATGTAATTTATTCATTTTATAATTGTTGAAAATTATATATTAATATTTTACCTATATTACACTAGATTGTCATGTTATATCTTATATGATGGATTTTTTCATATAGCATCGGTTGAGCCTGTTGTAGTTTAATGATGGGTGCACCTAGATAGTGTTCCAATTCATTATTTAATGAGTATCTTCTTCATATAATTATATTGTAATATGAATTTATGGTTAATATATTCATAATGGTTCTATATGGTTATTATATGTGTTTCTACGAAGGTGATTTTTAGAGATACCAAAATGTTTAATCCATGTTTTCTATGAGTTTATAATGTTTCCATTATCAATATTGATATCACATGGCTCATAATATCAGATTCATTTGTCTCTTTAATTTTTTAATAATTAATTCCTTGCCTCACAATAGATTATTTATGTATTAATGGGTATGATATCTTATATTACTCACCCATTCAATATGACTATTTCTTCATACTCTTATTATCTTCTTATACTCACAGATAAAATTCAATTATTAATGATTTCGACACCCTTAATGGTAATATTAGTTCACCATTATTAGATTTCATTTTACCCATGTAATCAATAATGAATTGAAATTAGTTTATTCTAAAAGGTTTTATGATGGATGATGTGAGGACATATTGTGAAATATGAAAAGATTGGTTTAGGGACGCAAATTATCAATTAAATACATGTTAATTGATTAATAATGAGTTTCCATATTTCATAAAAATGTTAAACGTAAAAGGTTATTGAGAATATAATTTAAATTTTTTTTCCTTTTCATGTTTTCTGGCTTGGATGGATGTAAATTAGGTCACATAAATCGATATCAAATCCAAAATTGTAAATTTTATAATTTCGACACCAGATCCCGGAGTGTAGGTTCAGAGCTATTATAGTTTGTATCAGAGGATAGTTTAGATAAAATTAGATATTAGTGTGTTCTAATTCAAAGAAATATCTAGATATTCGGATACCATCATTGGTCTTAAAATGTTAAGGATTATTATAGGTTCAATATCTTAAACACCCAATATTCGGTTTTATGTATTGAGATTCTACCGTGATTAATGATATTTTAGTAGAAATTTATTGAAAATTTATGTTCTAATAGAATATTTATATGAGTAATAATTCCATTAAATTTCATAGACACATGTTTAAAGGAAATTAAAACTATTATGGTTAATAATGTCACCAATAACGTTATAATAAATATCAAAAAATATTATTAAAAATAATAAAAAATGAGTTATTTATTGATTAAATTTATTTCAAGGGTTCCAAACTTAATATTTTTATAAAAATATAAGAATTATATTAATATAGTTTAGAGAACAGAAAACATTTATCCATGCTAAAAATCATCACATTCGGAATGGATGTGGAACTTGAACTCAATATTGATGGATGATATTGGTTTTGGGACAACCAATAGCATACATGAATTCATTGTTCACATGTATATATTATTAGATAAATGTTTTGAAGAATTAATATTAATGATGATGTAATGGTGTTACTTTTTTATTATAGATGTTAACTTATTATATTAGATAACTTTTAAAACTATATTTGTTTTTAAAATAGTTTGATACATACATAAATAATTGTCACTCTTTTATAGACCCATTGATTCATAAAAATAAATTTCTAGTGCTTCAAGTATAAAAATCATTTCTTATATTCATTTATTGATGTAAGGGTTGAATTGGTAGATTATTAAAGTTAACCCAAAGGGTTAAATTATCCTTATTGAGTATATATATATCATGTAATTATATTACTTTATATTCATAGAAAATAAAAAATCATCAAATTTAGAAAAAAGTGTATGAAATAGAAATTGGATCCTATTATATTTATATAAAATAAAACATATGGTATTCTAATTTTTCATAGATTTTTGGTTTTGGGGCACTTAACATTCCATAGATCAATCACCTTCTTATGTTCAATTACTACAGTCGCACTATGTCACTAATTATGATGTTATGGAATTTCTAATTCATCATATCACACCAATTTTCAACTATTTGAAAGAAAATAATTTTATTATTATAGCTGAAATTCATATTTCTATTCCTCTGTTATCAGGAAATCTTTTTATTAACCCACTTTACGATGTGGGTTTAGAAAAATTTTCTTTCCACATATCAAAACTTTTACCACTGAGATAATTTTTAATTTAGAGGAATCATTTTATTAAATATTGGAGGGAAGAAGAATGTAATGATAAAAAATAATAATATTATTTATGATAGCATAAACGAAACAAAAAATTGATTTCATTTTACATGACATGAAATACTGAGTTTAACATGCATTACACACGACACTAGGATTAAAAAAATATATCCTATTATTAAACTATTATTAATTAATATGATATTTATCATCATTCTGTTAGAATGGTTGGTATAGAAAAGTTTAGATAAATTTATAAAATATCATATATACTTTGTATCCAAATAATTATAAATGAAAATTAAAACCTTTTGGAATCAAAAGGAAATCATTTTCTAAAACAAAATTAATGTGCACATGTATGTTTTATATCAATAAATATATAAAATATTAATTTTACTAAATTATAATAATATTATATATATGTTTTATGTTCTTTATAAATTTTGACATTCATTTTATGTGTTTTCTGTTTGATATTATGAAAAAAAATGCAATTTTCCTGCCTAAAACATTAATTTTCTAATAAAAATTTGATACCTATATATGCACTTATTTTAAAAATACGTTTTACCAAAATTATAAAATTAATTTCATAAAAGTTACATAATTTTTTAAATCATAATATCAATCTTATATTAGAGTTTTGTTTTGCGGTTTTTCTAAAAGAATTTGTTTTTTGATGAATAGTGAGGAACATTGAATTTTAATTTAAAACATTATTTTCTTAAATAATTTATAAAAACATTATATTTTTATTTGATTCTAAAGTATCATTAGTTCATATATATATATATCTATTAATAAAATATTTCTTATTTCTGTAATATCCTGACATAGGATCAAGTAAAATAATTCCCCAACCTGGTGTGTCTCATAACCTCAAGTGCACATCCTTGTATACCAATGGTTTCCAACTAACAGCGATGGTATAATGTGGTAGAGTGGGGAGACTATAACATCATATAATAGTATCTAAATATATATAACAACTGAAAATCCATAGTAAATAGAATAAATATACTATAATATATGGAACATTGCAAACCTAAATAATAAACAACTATAGAAGAATAAACAACCATGGAACTATAACAAAAATGAGAAGCCAAAGGACATGTCATATACTTGATGATGATATTGTATACTAATATACAAAATGGGAAACAAGGGATACATAGTAAATATTTATACATCATGATATAGAAAAATAAAACAAAATTCTAAATGGAACCTCATATAGAATCACAAGCATATGCTCGATCCTCCAATACCAGGCTCTAATATATAAGAAAAACATATAACGAATTTGTAATTGTGAACATGAATTTATTAACACATGTTGAGATAATTTTTACTAGGGAAAAAATGTAAATCGAGTTGGGTGTGAGATAATCTCAACATTCCACCACTAATGGTTATTATAATAATTCATTGATTTTACATATCATATAAGTGTGTAAGTAAAATGAATAATTAACAATGAAAGTAAATAAATAATTGTTTTCTTAGGCTCTTGTAGGACACCTGGATAACTCTTCCTTCTTCATAATATGATGGAATGTCTGATCATGGAATCCTTGTGCATCCACATATACATACAAGTAGTCATATATAATATTTATACTCTATTGTGAACTAAATACATGATGATATATATAGGAATATGGGTGGATAATAGGATCTAGATAGACCCAGGGCATAGCTAAGGGGTCTATAAATAGCCTAATTAGATTTATTCTCTAATGAATGTTACAATAACTAAATCTAATTTCAATGCTATAATTTTTTTTCTATCACTTGAGATGGTTGGGTGAGATTTCATTCAAAATACTCAATGCATATGAACATGATGTTCCATGAGCATCATCTAAGTAAAAGTATATCAGTGTGAGACATCATGCCCATCTCCCAATAAAAGAAGTCATGAAACATCATACTCTATGAGTCCTTTTCCTTTTGTTCAAAATAAAATAAAAATAGAAAACTAATAATAATTACAATAAGGGTTTTCCACTAAATCATATATAATCAATTATCCCAACTAACCAAGACTAATTGATTTTTATAAATAATATTTATAAATATATAGTCTCGTATGATGGGAATTCCACCAAATATCATAAAATTAACTAAATAATTTTTTTTATCAAATCATATAAAGTCCAATTCCATGTCATGTTGAATAATTAAAAAGTTATTATTTATTTATAAATTTATATAAGATGGTGGAAATTCCATTTACAATGGCATTCCAAACACATATATGTTGTTTATCCATTTAATAATTTATATATAATGAGAAAATATAATTCCTCACACCCAATGTTTTGGTAATTAAGGTGGTCAGAATTCTATAATTAATTAGTATGTCATTTGAGAGTAATTATACATGGAATAAATATTAATATAGGTTTAACACATTTAAGGAAACACACTGGGCAGTACGTCATGCAACACTATGGAGAAATACAATGGAAAATTAAATAATTATTTTAAAGGATTTATAACCTAAATAACTTATTTCAATAGAATAAAACCAATAATTTATTAATTTTTGATTCAAATAAGATTATGATAAACTAAATGAACGGTCCCATTCCCAAAAATATGGCTTTTCAGATCGAAAAAAAATTGTGAAAGAGATGTGAAGATAATATAAGATAGTAATAAAGAGAATAAGAGAGAATAAAATTGTATATCCTATTCTTCTGACAGAGATGAAAAAGGAGTTCATATGAAATAATAATAGATGGTCCTGGATTATGGTTTGATTGAATCCATGAGAGAAGAAAAATTATGGGGTGTTTCATAATGATGAAAAAAAATAAAATAGGGTTATAAAAATTTCAGGGGTGAAATTGAAATTTCAACTTTAAAAACTAGGTTGCATGGTTCTTCCACCCTATTTGAAAAACCATGCACCAATTGTGCTACCACCATTTTTTATGTAACCCCCCCCCCCCACTGCACCTCACATAGACTAGGAACATGGTTTGAAAAACCATGTGCTAGACTTGTGAAATGGATCTAAAATTGAACCTACTCACACAGTAATGTTGTACATATCACATGGTTGTTGTAAAACCATGCGACCTCTGCTTTACAACATGTTCAATACATGGTTGAGTCAAATGGTATATCCAATCCACGTGATAAACATGTGGTTGAGTCTATTGGTCCAATTTCAAGAAATCTGGGCAACCAAAATGTCTTGGATGATCTTGGAACATTTTTCAGTCCATAGATAACATTTTATAATATAAAACAGAAAATTATAATAACAAAATGATTCATAATTTCTTTAGAAGTTGATTCATTACAATCTCCTTTCTTTAAAAAAACTCTTCCCTGATTTGTCCATAAAAGGGTAAATATGAATCATCCTTGAACAGTTACAATGATTGGGTTCATATATAATCTTCCCACACCCATGCATTTTCATTTACTAGGTTTTCATCCCATATAACTCATACTAATGGAACTAAACTACCATGGTTGTCATCATACTCCAATACATAATATGCACTAGGTAGTCTTTAATGTATACATCCACATCTCACACAACCTCATTAGGTTGTAAAACATGAAAAGAGTCAGGGTAATATCGTGTGATATGAGACACTTGAAAAACATTATTCCTTGACCAGTATATCTAAGGATGTTTTATCTGGTAATACAATAGCACAATTCGTTCGAAAACCTCACAGGGTCCTATAAATCAAGGTGATAACTTATCTTTCCATGAACATATTCAATTGACTAACCTAGGTGAAACTCACAAGAAAACTCAGTCCTTGACATAAATATCAATAGGTATTCAAAGTCGATTAAAATATGACAATTATCTATAATGAACTATTCACATTATATCCTAAATAGTTAGACAAGTTGTATAGTCTCATGGGCAAGACATAGTCCAGGAACTAGTGTCTCTTGTACCTTTATCCACCATATTAGTGATCGAAAAATCCTTCTGTATAAAGATTCATAAATATCTATCAGAATGGTAGTCCAAAACTATTATTATAACCGAACTCTGGTAGGGGAATGTGTTTCACCCATGAAACCCCAAATTCAAGGACACGTGAATAGAGAATATCCTCTAATACCTAAGTCAGATAATTTGTATGTCCATTGGTTTGATAGTGACATGGTAATCTCAGATGAACTTGTGTACCAAAACCCTTATAGATCTCAGTCATTAATAGAGACAGGAAATTTTCATCCATGTCTCATATGGTAGATCATAGATATTGAGGAAAGCATATGGCATATCTAATGTAAGGTCTCACCAGATCATCTACGTAGAAATTTTATCAAACAAGTAAGTAGTATGTGGCCTTTATCAATTAATGATAGACTACTTAAAATATATCTTCTCCATGAGGTTATCCAAGGTTAAAAGTAACAAATTCCAAGGAAACATTTTTCCATTGACAATCATGAAATTACAAAAATTGTAGAAGATATATTAGTCACTGATGATCCACCTTTTGTTGCTGACTGGTTGAACACCGATTGATAATGTCTTTAGTACCCGTTTATATATTAGGACACCAATTCTGGTGACATATTTCTTGATACATCTTAGTGATACTGGGATGAAATTCCCAAACATTTGTGAGATATTCTTACAGTAACACCTCCCAAAAGCCTAATGGGACCAAGAATCAATCATGATTGAGTAAGATCTTATCCTCATTCAAGGTCTAACTAGAAGACGATTTATCATCTGAGATAAATTCCCTTAGATCCAATCCATATGGATACGATTTTTTATTATTTCATGCACAATTTATAAGGGTATATGATACTTTTAAAACCATTAGGACAATCGTTCAATGATCAACTTGAACCTAAACTAAAATCCCTTAAAAATAGTCCATGACGTGATTCTCACCATTATAATTATGAAAAAAAATTTGTTTGAGTCTTCTAGATCAAATCATCAGCAAAAGCATTCCTTTATCAATGAGTATAGTTAATATCACATTTAATGTTCTTTATAAACTCAAACCATCCATATATCATGATATTCAATGCATGCAGAATGAATATATAATGGAGGAATTTTTTTCATTGATAAACAAAAAGTGCTACCTAAAAATATAATGTCTACACCAGTGTAGTTCATGATCAATATCATCTAGATATCATTCATGTATTTGTAATTCCACACATGATGCCTCAACTGATCAGACCTATATTCCATTACTCGGTCACCCTATATCAAACCCACCCCATCCTGGTACATGATGTTTCATAATAAATTTTATATCTCCTTCCAAGTTCTAGAATAATTTTGGTTGACACTAAATTAAATCATTCTTTCAACTCTTGAAAGTATCTATCACAACCTTGTGGCCATATTAATTTCACACCATTCTTATTCAATCAAATAAGATGCATAATTAGTCATGTTAAATCCTTGATGAAGTGTCTGTAATATTATTTACGCCTCAATAAACTCTTTATATAAAGAAATTATTGATATGCTCTATGGATTCTACAAATCTCACTTCTCTAGGTTAACTGATAATCCTATGTCTGAGATTATTTGACCCAAATAGTGAAATTTTCCTTTAAAAAAAATGGCATTTGGTGAGATTTGATAAAGCTGGCGCCCTTTTTGTATATTCCGTACAATCTGAAGATGTTCGTACATTTTTTTCAATATTGATATTACAAAAAGATTTCTCTAATAAATACTAAAGTGAATGAATCCATGTATCTGTGTAAACTAGGATTCATGAAATCCAAAAAATAGTATGTGCATTTGTCAGCTTGAACAACATTATAGGTGCTCATAATAAAAAAAACTACATAGATAAATGTTTTAGGTTTAATAATTAATTGAAATCCCCTTGATGGTATCCGAACATCAAATCAATATTTGATGACAACCTCGCTCCTTAGATCTAATTGAAGAGTTCTTCTATTTTGAGGAAGTGGATACTATTTCTTTCATGAATTATGGTTTAACCATTGATAATCCATGCTAAGCCTATGGTTACCATCCACCATCTAAAAAAAGTACCACTATACCTCATGGATAGGTACATGATCAGATTAAACCTTTGGTTTTGGACCTTCCAGCTATATCTTGTGCTCCGGAAGCTATTTAAGTACCATTCCATAAGTATGAATGGACATTGGTGAAACTCTGGTCTTTATATCAATGGTGAATTTTCCATATAATATTATAAGTGACCTAGAAAATTCATCAATGAATCATACATGAAATAATTCAATAATGGAGGGAAAATTGTTTGTCGTAACCCCTGATCATCTAAGAAAGACTATCAATCTAGGCTACCACTCTACCCATCCCCAGATGCTCTTTTCCATCTCAACATGAATGGAAATATAAATATCTATTGAGTACTTTTCTACCGCCATATGAGGATGTAAACATGACCCATAAATGATAGAAATAAATATGGTCTTGATAAGTAACTGATCAATACATTCTAATAATTAGATCAAACACTTTTATTCTATGGATGAAAAAACTCCACCCAAAAAGATATTTTCCTATCTCAAAGCTAAAATCCTTACATTAGTGAACTCTATCTGATAGGATTCCCGAATTGTTATCTACTATCATGATTCCATAATAATAATCCATATTCCAGCCCACACTCTCCAAAATTCACTTAGATTGAATGTAGTGTACAATTCCTTTTTCTAATAAAGAAGATGCTAATGTAGATGGTACTAGAATATTATCTTGAATAGTAGAAGGTATTGCACTCTACACATCTAGAACAGGTTAAACAACATCTATATAACCCATAAAATGGCCCTAAGTGACAACTTGGCTACATTGAGTAGGCTCTCTCTATCAGTACTGCAATTCTTGAGTCTAATTCCCTCTTCCTTTACCACCACCTCGGCCATAGAAGCTGGTGGTTTTCCAGATTCCTATTTTGCTATATAATACAACTCCTGATCCATACTGTCGAGTTATTGAACACCCCATTATTAACAGATTTGGAGGAAAAGTCCTTCACAAGTGATGGATATTCCTCATCCTTCCAAATCCTATACACTCAAATGGTTCTAGCATACAGTTGGTATATTGTGTCCCAGTTTCCTACACTAGAGACAAATAATGATGTTCTTAGTATCATCTATCTTACTACTTCTACCCTAATAGGAAATTTTAAAATACTTATCCCTACTTCTATAAGAACAAAATTTATATCTTGGAGATGGAATACACTAGGTCCGATTATCGATTTCCCTAAAATTAAACTCAGTAATGAGGAATTGGTTGACAGTCATTGTCATAGTTATCAACCAGAAAACACTAACAAATTAATGGATGGTATTCACTAGACTATCCTCAAGTCACCTAGAATTAATTAAATAATCATCAGATAAAGATGGTTTAAAACTCTACATGTTAGGAAAATGGGATGAATATTAAATAAGAGACATGATCCCCTTCTACAGGGCCATGAAATCTTCAGCCCAGTTAACCCTCATTGCCTATTAAAATAAGTAGTCATAAAAACAATCTATAAATACCTCTTTAAAATTTCTTGATAACATTATTTTTAGGTCATGACATACCACCATCTCTTGGAAGAAACTCATATCTTTTATGTCATTTCATTGTTCATCCTCTCTGAAGGCTTATCCAGATGATCGAATATAGAAATCTTGGCCTCATTCCATGACTCAACATAATGTGGCCAGCGATAAACTAACATGGGCTTACCCTAAATGGATAAAACATAATTTTAGATCAATATTATAACACACCGATATTATATGAAAAATAATCTTTTTAATTTCATTAATGTCTTGTGTTGTACGCTACACCAAAAGGAGCTTGCACAACACGCAGCCCTGACATGGCTTGCATTACACGCAATCACGACCTTCCCCGACAGCGTGTGTTGTAAGCAATACTGAGTTTCGCTAAACAACGATATGTTATATGAACTAACCGTTATGAATAGTATCAACTAAATTTTGAATTTTATAACATTATTATTCTCCTTACACATTTTCTAGAACATGGTATGAGAACAAAATCAATTTTTCGAGTAAAATAAGTAATTTTCAAAAAATATAGTTTTGCCGACTTTTGATGGAACACCCACTTTAAATATTGTTTTTGACTTGTATATAAGTTAAATTTGAGAAAATAAAATTCTTCTTTGGAATCAGGATATAAAAATTTACTTTGGATAAATTTTTCATGTTATTCTAATAACTTTCATATTTTAATGAATAGTAATAACACGATATATTTTAATTAAAAACAACTTTTCTCATTTGAAATAATTTATATGGATAGATTACATTTTTAATAGGGTTTTAAGTGTAATTAGAATATATTTCTACCATTTAATCCAATGTTGTTCATTGGAATTAATTTCACTTTGAAATTGGATATAAACAAGTATCAATATTTTGTTTGTTTTTGTTTCTTAAAAACACGCTATTTGTTTTAATAACGTGATTAAATTTAAAATTAATTAATTCCAATTATATGTTATGAATTTGAAAAAATAGAAATCAATTTTGAATTTTGAATATCAAATAATGCTTGGGCTGAATTTTTGGTATTTTTCTGAAAAACTTCAATTTTCAATGAATAGTGAAACCACTTAGTGGTAGTTAAAAAACTGACTTTTTTTAATTTAAATTAAATTTTACCACTTCTGTGAATTGAATTTCAAAAATATGTGAGACACATGTAATATCAAGGACTAAAATGTGGTTCAATTAGATGAAAATAATTTTTTGTGAATAGTAACTTTTTACTTTTATTTACCATGGTTAAAAGTAAATAGGATAATTATGGGTAAAAATGATATTATTATTATCCTAAAACATGTCCTAATTCTATTGGATAAGTGTAATTAGACCAAAAACAACCTTAGGAATAATATATCACCATTAATGCCCACATGGATTAGATTTGGACATTTATTATTAATTTATTTAAATAAGGGTTAAAATAGATAAAATCAAAGTTTAATAAGTAAATCATTTTTAATAAAGGGAAATAAATAAGTTAAATTCGACTAAAAATATTAATTATAAAGATAAAAATATATCCAACATAATAGTATTTTATTTTTAATTTTTAGACATTAAATAATTTAATTTATTTATGACACAATGATGATGCATTAATTATCTTATTAATGAAATATTGACATAATTGATGTTATAAATACCCAAATAAATGTAATTTGAGACTTTATAGGAATTAAAATA
Organism: Viscum album; assembly: GCA_963277665.1. Taxonomy (NCBI): domain Eukaryota; kingdom Viridiplantae; phylum Streptophyta; class Magnoliopsida; order Santalales; family Viscaceae; genus Viscum; species Viscum album. The sequence continues at coordinate 1,423,533,606 of OY728148.1, read as the reverse complement.
ATTTTCTATGTTAATATGGCATGTTAGTATTTATTTAATTAACATTGTTCGAACTAATCATTCTTTTAAGTTTTTTACAAAAATCAATTAGCAAATAGTGTCAAAATTGACATAAAATAGTTTTTAAAAAAATATTATATTAATAATTGTTATTATATTCCTAAAAATATAAGGTTCAACCAAGATACTTATATCATGATATATGTATCATTAATGGACCAATTGGGGGTCTCTTGGATTTATATAGTAAGTTTATTAACTATATAATATTAAAATACAATGTCACATGGTAAATTTCAATCTAATTAACTAAGAGTTAAACCTAAATGATAAGGTTAATATAATGACCTAAAATTGTCTAAATTCGTTTGTATGAGAGGATTTAGACGCATCCCCACCATATCTTCTAAATAAATATATTTGGAGCTATTAAAAACCGAATATGACTTTATAATAAAATAATATATTTAGTTTTTCAGAAGGTGCCCCTCTCCTCCCTTATAAAACAGAACCTCCTCCCTCTCTTCCTCACAGCACTTTGAGCCTTCAATCTCGGCCAAAACCTGCCATATTATCTTATAAACATCCATAGAAACATCATAGAGGTTTTGGTCCTCTTAAAAGTCCAATTTTAGTGCCCTAAGAGGAGGTCTCAAAGAGACACTTCAAAGAAGAGGTAATGTTTGTTACCGATTCTTTCAACTCTATTTCTTCTTCAACTCATTCTTCTTTAGTTGTTTCATTACGATGTAATAACATCAGTATAACTCATATAATGATATGTTATTATAAGTATGAAACAACCCTATTTCACTATCTATCCATCCAACAGAAAAAGAAACCACCACGTGTGCGTACTTACGGAATACCGTCTCCACGCCGTGGTGAAATCTGTTTTTCCACCAACACATTACATGGATGGGTATAATTGTGTAAAGAATAACTATATATGGTTATTATAACATCATATTGATTCTGATACATTATAAAATCCACTCCAATTCTATTCAATAATTATGGGTATGATATCATCGCTCGTACGTACGTACGGAATACCATCTCCACGACGCGATGAGATTCATTCTCCATGTTAACAATACATGAATGATCATAAAGATTTTATAATGAATTATAATGAAATATATGAAATAATAATTCTACAGGATTTATGTATATATATATATTTATTTCATCTATTTAGTTTCATTCTATTGAATAAGGAAACGAAAACAACGTTCATGTGTACGTACGACCTACCGTCTCAATGAACGGTGAATTTCATAACTTTTATCGATATATAATATATATATATGTATATGATGAATATATGTTATATATAAATCATGTTTTACATTCTGGAATTATTTAAATCAGGATATAAGTAATAATATCAAGAAAAACAAGTTCAAACACGTACGATAAATGAAATGGTTTTACCCAAAACGTTGCTTTAACATGGAATATACAAAAGAAAGGGTAATATAAAGTCATAATTGAAACATATATGATATCATAACAATGAATATGATTATGTAATAAGTCAATGACATTATTTAAATCATTATACAGGATGTTTGGATACGTATTAAGCATATTAGACCTAAGGTAAGGGATAATTTTGCAAATCTCATTTTTATCCGAGATTGCTTATACATAAGTATTTACTGGGATTATTGTTATCATCCATGTACATGTTTTATAATTGTGAATTTATGTATGTTTAATTTTCTTTTTACCCATTTTTACTTTTACTACATGGTATGTAAGGAATCATTCTTTTGTTTACGTTACGAGTTACTTTTTGACTTTTCCGACAAAAGTACGAGGAGAATGTTTTTTTAACTTATACGGCATGAATGGATTTTTGTAGTTTTATAAATCCTTATTTTCATGAAGCTTCCTCCAAAATATTTCATGACTATTTCCAAAAAAATATCTTAATTTTAAAATTAGATGACATTTTGTGAAAAGAAATTGATTTTGAAGAAGAAGGGATATTTTCCTCAAAAATTGATTTCAAGTATTTTATCAAAACCATTTTCCATCTAAGATGACATTATTTAATATGTGCATGATTCAAGTATAATGCCTCTATGATTTACATGGTTTCACATTTCTTATAATGAAATAATATCCATTTCTTTTATATGGATTATGTGATGATGGGATTATGTTTATGAAACCCATTTTATTTGTTTGGTTATTATGAATGATGTATGTTTAGTTTGTGGAACATGTAAGAATGATTTCATTATGAGATGGGTGGGACCTATATCTACCTACAATGCAATGGGTAATGATTTAAATCTCATGAGATAGACATGGATGGAACAGAATGTTAAATCGGTTCAGTAATACAGGACAGGAATGAGTAGTGAACTCGATTCAGAAAGGGACTTTGTCCACTAAGATGGTCCTGGCAGCAATCTCATGGCTACTATGGAAGTCATATCATGTGATTAATGGTTTTTCACAATTACATGTTTTATTCCCATGCTATTTTATCATGATTTATGTTCCATTATGATCTAGGCCTTATTTACTTCCATGTTTTATGTCGTTGCTCAAGATTTTGATGTTCAAACATTATTTTCATGTTTTTAAGTTCAAATGTATATGGTATGTTTTATTTTATCCATGCTTACCCATAATGAGCATTTTAGCTCACCCTTTTTATGTTTTATTTTACCCCAGGATTAAAAGAACGGTTTAGGGTAAGAAAACAAAAAGTGGAAGATTTTTATGGGAGATGTTGAAGATCTTTCACCACAATTAGAAGATTACATTCCATGTTTCCAAAGACACTAAACTATTATGGTCCTTATGTGTTTTTTTGTTATGAATTAAGTATTCCGCAAAAGTAATGTATTGTCCATGTAAATCATGCTTCGGGTCTCTACAGTTGGTATTAGAGGAACGGTTTAGTCATCCTTTGGAAACTAGGATGCGAAAACGTTAGTGAGATCCCTAGAGATATTTCTAAGGGATGTATAGAGATGTCCCTAAGGATATTTATACGAGTAGGATATAGTCCTAGAACTATGGTAACGATCATAGAATTTATCCAAAGATGTTAGATATTGAGGGTGCTCCCCCTTTACTATGATTTTTTCCCTAGCATGATTTTTTCCTCTCACACTATTCGTTTTGGGTTTTAGAAAATGGCTGGAAATAGGAAGATTCATGATAATGGAGGATTTTAAGGACAATGGAATGATATTTTCCATGAGAAACCATATAAAATGGGATTTGGAAGTCCAAACATGGTTATTATGCCTAATCTGCAATCTCATAATATGATCAATAATCTCAACATTGGTAAGTTTCCCGACTCAGATAATAAGAGAAAGATGGTGTTTCATTATGACAATAGAGGAAAGAATGTTCAATTTACCTCATGTAAATCATGTGGGAAAAGGCATCGGGGAGATTATTTCAAAGGAACTGGAAGATGCTTTGGCTGTGGAAAAGAAGTACACAAAGCCAATAAGTGCAAAGGAAAAGGTTCAGTTTACACCATGGATGCGGATAATGGTATTTCTATGACATCAACAATGGTTAAATGTTTTAAATGTGGAATTTAGGGGCATTATGCAAACCAATTCCCTAAGGGAAAGTCTCATGAGGAGATTTAGTACGGCTGTATGGGTAGTATTTATGCTGATGATGATGAAGAGACTACAAATGATATATGAGATGAAATAATTGTTGAAGCTCGGTCAATGGTTTATGAAGTTAGTGGAATGATTACATCTTTATCAAGTGTAATGTTATATAAGTAATCTCATGGTACTATGGAAAAAAGAGACATCTAAGGACTGTTACACTGTTGTCTTTCCTTATGTTTTGAAAGTGTATGATTAATTGTACCATTAACCATTAAAGGTTATTCATATTTTTTTGGAAAGTAGATGATATGCGCATAATGAAGGGATAAGAAGAAAATTAAAAGTTTGATAGTATTCATGAGCTCATGACTGATATAAGGAGATGTTTATATCATGGTTTGAGTATATAGAAATTTTATATTTTGGTATGTGGAAAGAGTTATCTTTTGACGACATTCATGTTTTCACTAATGTTTAATGGGTATTAATTTTTCAAGATAATATATGATTAAGGTATTCACATGATTGGAATGTGACCAACAAGATATATGGGGGATAAATGATGGTATTCACTTGCTTGGTTGATGACATTTCAAGTAATCGTTTTCTTTATACTATGAGCATGGACCGAAGTATTTTAGATAAGAATAAAGATTAGAATGGATTATGTTGGACATATGTTAATATTGTTTAAGGATAAAACTTTTTTCGATATTATATATGGGTTGTTATAGTAATGTAGTTTTATAAAAAGGACAACCTATAGGACGAGCGACATCCATCGTGTCAGACAAGGCTGTGATAATCGAACCCACAACCAATGTGTGACTGGCCTTTATCGCCTACCACTGGCCTACAAGAATTCCATGTTTAGTAGAAACTAGTTTTATTATATTAAGCACTATGATATATGAAGTATAAGTCCATTTTAGGAACCATATATGATTATTCTAACTATATATGGACTTATGTATTATTGATAACTTTTATAACCTTTTGTTTGAGATAGATGTAATGACCCATCATTCTTTCACATGGTCTGCTAACACATCACGAATGACAAATTCAACTTCATTTCTTTAAGAGATGATGTGGGAATGGTCCATATAATGACCAACGGTGAGACTGTACCAAAATCACTAAAGTATTTATTCTAATTGAAAATTCATCAACTTTAGAGAAATGATCTTGAAAACCAAAAATGTTGTCCTAGTGCCCTTATATCCGATGAATCTGATGGTACCTTAGATCATCACAAATCAATGGTTTTGTGATTGATGAATTTTTCATAGCCATGTTCTCTACCACTCTCCATCCGAATGTGATGGTTAGATTTTTTATTCCATATCCATATTTTCACCTATGTTCTCCAACGTGGAAACCCAATGATGAATTCATTTGGGAATCCATTTCATTTCATACTTTAGTTTTTAAAGCCATGTTTTGGTATTACTTTTTACGATGTGGGTTTCTATTAAACAAACTTTCGAGTAGTAAACCATTTATAACCCCAACAAATTTCAAGGGTAAAATTCATTTTAAGGGGGGTACAATGTAACACCCTGAGATTTTATGAAAAATATTCTTTTTAATTTCATTAATTTCTTGTGTTTTACGCTACACCAAAAGGAGCTTGCATAACACGCATCCCTGACTTGTCTTTCATTACACGCAATCACGACCTTCCATGATAGTGTGTCTTGTACGCAATACTGAGTTTCGCTAAACAACGATATGTTATATGAACTAACCGTTCTAAATAGTATCAACTAAATTTTTAATTTTATAACATTATTATTCATCCTACACATTTTCTAGAACATGGGATGAGAAAAAAATCAATTTTTCGAGTAAAATAAGTAATTTTAAAAAAATGTAGTTTTTCCGCCTTTTGATGGAGCACCCACATTAAATAATATTATTGACTTGTCTATATGTTCAATTTTACAAAATAAAATTCATCTTTTGAATTAGGATATACAAATTTACTTTGGATAAATTTTTCATATTATTCTTATAACTTTCATATTTTAATGAATAGTAAAAACACGGTATATATTAATTAAAAACAATTTTTTTCATCGCGATAATTTATATGGTTATATTATCTTTTTAATTGGGTTTAATGTGTAATTATAATATATTTTTACCATTTAATCTAATGTTGTTCATTCGAATTAATTTCACTTTGAAATTGGATATAAACAAGTATCAATATTTTGATTGTTTTTGTTTCCTAAAAACACGCTATTTGTTTTGATAACGGGAATTAAATTTAAAATTAATTAATGCCCATTATATGTTATAAATTTGGAAAAGTAGACATCAATTTTGAATTTGGAATATCAAATACTTCTTAGGCTGAATTTTTGGTATTTTTATGAAAAACATCAATTTTCGATGAATAGTGAAACCACTTAGTTGTAGTTAAAAACAGACTTTTTTTAATTTAAATTAAATTTTACCACTTCTATGAATTGAATTTCAAAAATATGAGATACATGGTTAATATCAAGGAGTAAAATTCGGTTCAATGAGATGAAAATAATATTTGGTGAATAGTAACGTTTTACTTTTATTTACCACGGTTAAAAGTAAATAAAACAATTAAGGGTAAAAATGATATTATTATTACCGTAACACATGTCCTAATTCTCTTTTATAAGTGTAATTAGACCTAAAACCACCTTAGGAATGAAATATGACTATTTAGGCCTACTTGGATTAGATTAGGACATTTATTATTAATTTGTTTAAAGAAGGGTTAAAATAGATAAATCAAAGTTTAATAAGTAAATCATTTTTAATAAAAGTTTACACATAAGATAAATTCGAATATAAATATTCATTATAAATATAAAATGATTTTCAATATAATTGTATTTTATTTGTAATTTTTATATATTAAATAATTTAATTTATTTATGACACAATGATGATGCAGTAATTATCTTATTAATGAAATATTGACATAATTGATGTTATAAATACCCAAATAAATGTAATTTGAGACTTTCTATAAATTCCAATAATTTTCAATGTTAATATGACATGTTATTATTGATTTAATTAACTTTTTTAGAACTATTAATTCTGTTATGATTTTCACAAAAATCAATTACCCAATAGTGTAAAAATTGACATAAAATAGTTTTTAAAACAAATATTATATTATTAATTGTAATTATATTCAAAAAAATGTAAGGTTCGTAAAATATACTTATATCATGATAGGGGTATGATTAATGGACTACTTGGGGGGTCTCTTGGATGTATCTTGTATGTTTATTATCTATATAATATAAAAATACAAAGTGACATGGTAAATGTCAATCTAATTAACTAAGAGATAAAACTAAAAGATAAGGTTAATATAATGACGTAAACTTGTATAAATTATATTTAATGAGATTATTTCGACCCATCCCCACCTTATCTTAGAAATAAATCAATTTGGAGATATTATAAACCGAATATGACTTTATAATGAAATAATAAATTTAGTTTTTCCAAAGGTACCCCTCTCATCCCTTATAAAAGGGCACCTCCTCCCTATCTTCCTCACACCACTTTGAGCCTTCATGATAGGACAAACCCTACCTAATTCTATTCTCCAATTCCATAGAATCATCCTAGAGGTTCTGGTTATCTTCAAAGACCAATGTTAGTGCCCTAAGAGGTGGTCTCAAAGAGGCGCTTCAAAGAAGAGGTAATGTCTGTTACCGATTCTTTGAACTCTATTTCTTCTTCCACTTATTCTTATTTAGTTGTTTCATTATGAAGTAATAACATCAGTATAACTCATATACTGATATTTTATTATAATTATGAAACAAAAATATTTCACCATCTATCCATCCTATAGAAAACGAAATCACCACCCGTGCGTACTTACGGAATACAGTCTCCACACCGTGGTGAAATATGTTTTTCCACCACCACCTTACATGGATTGGTATAATGGTGTAAAGAATAACTATATATGGTTATTATAACATCATACTGATTTTTATATATTATAAAATCAAATTCAATTCTATTAAATAATTATGGGAACGATATCATTGATCGTGCGTACGTACGGAATACCGTCTCCACGACGCGATGAGATTAATTCTACATGTTAACCATACATGAATGATCATAAAGATTATACAATGAATAATAATGAAATATATGAAATTATAATGCTACTGGATTTATCTATATATATATATATATGTATGTCATCTATTTAGTTTCATTCAATTCAATAAGGAAACGAAAACAGCGTTCATGCGTATGTACGGCCTACCGTCTCCATGAACGGTGTATTTCGTTCCTTTTATCAATCTATAATATATATTTGTATATGATTAATATATATTATATATATTTCATATTTTACATTATGGAATTATTTAAATCAGGATATAAGTAATAATATCAAGAACGACAAGTCGAAACACATACGATAAATGAAATGATTTTACCCAAAACTTTTCATTAACAAGGATTTTAAAAAAGAACGGGTAATATAAAGTCATAAGTGAAACTTATATGATATCATAGAAATGAATATGATTCTGTAATAAGTCAATGAAATTATATAAATCATTATACAGGAGGTTCGGATACGTACGAAGCATATCGGACCTAAGGTAAGGGATAATTTTGCAAATCTCATTTTTATCTGAGATTGCTTATACGTAAGTATTTACTGGGGTTATTGTTATCATCCATGTACATGTTTTATAAAATTGATTTTATGTATGTTTAATGTCCTTTTTACCCATTTTTACTTTTACTACATGGTATGTAATGAAAATTTCTTTTGTTTACGTGACGTGGTACTTTTTGACTTTTCTGACAAATGTACGAGGAGAATGTTTTTTTAACTTATATGGCATGAAAGGATTTTTGTGGTTTTATAAAGCCTTATTTTCATGAAGCTTCCTCCAAAAGATTTCATAACTATTTTCAACAAAGTTTCATTCATTTAAAATTAGATGATGTTTTTTGAAAGGAAATTGATTTTGAAGAAGAAATGATATTTTCCTCAAAAATGCATTTCAAGTGTTTTATCAAAACCATTTTCCATTTAAGATGACATTATTTTATATGTGCATGTTTCAAGTATAATATATCTATGATTTATATGTTTTCACTTTTATTATTATGAAGTGATATCCATTTGTTTTATATGGATTATGTGATGATGGGATTTTGTTTATGAAACCAATTTTATTCGTTGGGTTATTATGAATGATGTATGTTTATTTTGTGGAACATGTAAGAATGATTTCATTATAAAATGGGTGGGACCTATATATCCCTCCAATGCATTGGGTAAAGATTTTATATCTCATGATATAGACATGGATGGAACGAAAAGTTAAACCGGTTCAGTAATACAGGACTGGAACGAGAAGTGAACTCGATTTAGAAAGGGACTTTGTCTACTAAGATGGTCGTGGCAGCAATGCCTTGGATACTATAGAAATCATATCATGTGCTTAATGGTTTTCCACAATTACATGTTTTATTCCCATGCTATTTTATCATGATTTATGTTCCATTATGATCTATGCCTTATGTACTTCCATGTTTTATGTCGTTGCTCAAGATTTTGATGTTTAAACATTATGTTCATGTTTTTAAGTTCAAATGTATATGGTATGTTTTATTTTATCCATACCTACCCTTACTGAGCATTTGATCTCACCCTTTTTATGTTTTATTTTCCCCCAGGATTAAAAAAAGGTTTAGGGTAAGGAAACAAAAATTGGAAGATATTTATGGGAGATGTTCGAGATCTTTAACCACGATTAGAAGATTACGTTCCATGTTTCCAAAGACACTAAACTATTACGGTCCTTGTGTGTTTTTTTTTTGTTATGTATTAAGTATTCCGTAAAATTAATGTAATTTCAATGTACGTCAAGCTTCAGGTCATTAAAAATATTCATTATATTACTCAATTATCGGCCCATTGACCATTATATTTTAGTTTCTATGATGATTATAACTCATTATTCTAACATGGTGTAATACCTTCCATTTTTTCCACAACAATCTTCCCAATTAGTACTCATACGTAAAAACATTATTCACGGAATAAGAAAAGAAAACATAAGAAACGGTAATCTCAGATGATCAGTAAGTGGAAAATTAAATGAGATATGTAATTATAAAATGGACATATGGGTTTGATAACAGGAGCATAAAATTTTAAGATCATACCCTACAAATGGAAGATCATAATACTATGTCATGGAATAACATTTGAAAATTCATAAGACCTAAATCATAATGAAGAATAATAACATGAGTCATGAGGGAATAACATTGTTATAATACATAAACTTGTGGAATAAAAAAAAATATATATAATCATTCCTTATAAGTCTAGGTTCATTACCATCAATTTTCAGTGCACATAATGGGGACTACATATATTGGGTGGGAAACAACAACATCTGCAGTCACGTCCCATTCCTTATAGTAGATTAGTTTATACCTTCTCAACATATTGGATTAATCATGTTGATATTTTCCCATCATTATCTTATGTGATATAAATATTTACTCAAATAATTGGAGGGAGATATTGGTCCCACCAAATCGTATACACTGTGATTTGATTACTCAAAGCTATCTGGGACACTTCGTCATATAATATGTAATGGCCATACCCAACACTACATTATCCTCCCCATAATATATGTTTTAATGGGCTTAAACAATGATATCTAGTCTATCCCAATATATATGATGTAAAGAGCTAAGATGATGCAATCTAGGACCCCTCATCAAAAAAAAATTTCTATTAAGCACAACATGAATAATGTACAAAGACATTTCATTTCATCATATAAAAGGTAAACATAATTATTATTTCATAACATGATTAACTAATGAAAAATGGGTTTCAGTTCATTCTCATTGAAATGGTATTAGCCTTTTAAAAAGAAACTTGTTTCATTACAATCTATTCGAAACAAGACTAAGTCATGGAAATTAAACGGTTTCCATAAAAATAATTCCATTATAATATAATAAAATCATATTAATAAAATTAGTTGTTTCCTTCGATCATATCCATATAAAATAATCACCTATATCAAATTATTTCTTCTTAAAATGATAATGATTTTGACAGATCACAAAGAAAAATTCCTAAGGAAAATTACATTTCATTGAAAACAATCATTTAAATAACATAACTCATTTAAAAAACATTTTTATTTTAAAATAAACTTAAATAATATAAAGTAATATTCATTTAACTGAAATTCCTAATTGATGGTAAATTTGTATGTGTTGATCTTTCTTTTTGTTCCATAAAACATTTGAAAAGCACCATAATCAGAGAATGACAAGAATTTTTTATATATACCATTATGAATATTTTAAAATATAAGGAAAATGGTTTTTTTATATTCATAGTATAATATTTTAAAATATTATAAAACATTTTTAGAAAACATGTTTTTGAAAAACAAAATTTTTTGACTGAATAGATTTATAAAGTCGTATTTTATGAAAAACACATTCTCAATTATCTTATGTATCGAAGATTTCAAAATGGTAACATTACTTGATGATATAATGAATTATAATAGGGTAACAAAATTCATGATATATCTTGATATATGGATCAAAATATTTTATTAATTTAAGCATAATCATAACAAACAATTTTTATAAACAATGTGATTATAAAAATAAACGTTTACAACTTTGGTAACATTGATTCACAAAAACCATGAATGAAAAATATTTCATAATGCATAAAATATAGTTAACAGAATCATATTCATGATATAACATGTCAAATGGTATTATATACACCTCTTATAGTTATATAGGTGAATATCATGGAATTTCTCTTAAACAAGGAAAATTGAGACACAATTACATTACTGATTTGTTAACTTTGGAACCATAAACCCCATGAATAGATATCATAATGTCGATATAGAAATATGCATAAATTTATAGAAAATAATCATATAATACATTCATAGGTAGTATATACACATCACAAAATATAAGAGTGGTTAATATTTTATATGTTTTGATGAAATAAAAGTATGTAAATCCCTTTAACACCTGAGTTACATTATGATCATGAGCCCCGAAAAATAATAATCTTTATTTAAACAGTTTATATCATGGAATTGTAGAGATTATTTACATAACATGTGATAGGGAATTATTTACATGACACAACAAGAATTGTTTTTGAATATATCATATATATCATTAAAATAATTGTGAGACAAAATAAACCATTATCTTATATCTCGATTTTATTCATACATGTTCAAAAATAATGAATATATTATATAATCATATTATAAAAACAATGTGGTTATATATAATTATATATTTTAGATTATATTTACATTATATTAACTAATTAAAGACAATAAAATGTTATTGTGATGTTTGGGTAATAACCTCTTTGATTTTCGTATATGTTTTCACCTGGTATTTTTTGTACTTTTTCATTGATCATGATTTACAAAACTTCTGATATTAAACCATGATATATATTTCATATAAATTCATTATAATTTTTTCTAATAATCTAAAATATATGGAAACATAAAATATGATACACCATTTATAGAGTCGGTACGTCGTACATATGCATGAATGTTATTTCTATTTTCATGTATTATTGGAAAGAAAATAAATTAAATATATGTATATATGTGGGTATATTAATTAAATTTTCATTAATATGTCATACATATAACTTATTTTCTTTCAAAACAACCTTATAACAGTCCATGTATAAAGTTAACGAATCACATATCTTTGAGGAGGCAGTAGTCTATATGTGCTCAAATGATGTAATCATATTCTCTCATAATGGAAAAAATAAGGGTATGTGCTATATCATAATTACCTAAGGATAAATACATCAAAAATATCATATAATAACAACAATTACATCATTATTCCAATCCCTAAGATGTGGAAATTGAAGAAATAATGACATTGATTCCTGATGTGGTAGTCCACCGTACTTGTAAACGATAATTGTGTAACCCATTTTGGGTAGTTTGAGTGAGTTTAGGTAATACAATTATAATAAAAACATCTCAATATATTGATAATAATTATTTTATTATATATTAAAATTTATATTACAATTTTGTGGGTTGAGAATGAAATAAATCTAATGTTCTTGTTGATATATGTTACCTCTTCTTTGGGTAATTCGTTTTTTTTTCACCAATGATCTTCTTTGGTTAACATTCAGATAAATTATTGGATTATAGGATGAGATGAGGGATTTTTTCATATTATTTTGGTATATTTTGTATGATTATAAGGTCTTCATATGTGTGAATAATTAAGGGTGGTGACTGTCCATTTATAGGGGAGAAGTGGCATTCTTTCAAATTATAAATAAAGACACTATTGAGTGTTCTTCCTTACCTCACGTGCCAGAGATAACTGTATTGTTTTATCCAATAGATGATATGTTAAATATATGATCATATAATTATTATAAAACATGTCTCTAGGTTTTTTGTTACCATAATTAAATTTTTTACCACTATGTGAACTCATTTTTACTATAATAGTTGTAATTAATTTTAAATATTTATCATAAATTTTTTATGAAAAACATATTCCCTTTAAAAAAATTAAAAAATATTTATATTATACATAATGAAACCATTTTATCAAATTTTAATCAAAAATGGTCCAGAAATTAATTTAAAAAATTAATCTCACAGATGGGATGAAACAATGAGTTTTTAAAGTGAAAATGGTCAATCATATTAAATTTTTTATTTAAAAGTTATATGTAAAATTAATTAAAATGAATTATATTTTATTAATATATGTATAATTTATCTAAATATAACATAAAAATAATTAAAAATATGATTTAAATATATTAATTATTTAGATTAAGAGGTAGTTTTCAATTAAAATTTAGTGTTATTCATCAAAAAAATATACTTCTCATAAAAATATCAAAATGTTTTCCAATGTAAATTGTGATATTTTGGGTTCAAAATTAATATATCATTTTGAAAATTAACATATAATTATCAAAAAAAATTATAAAAACATGCTTTCTATTAAAATTCGGTAAAACAACTTTTAAGGACAATACAACATTTTATGCATGTAACATGGTGTGTTCTTATTTTAAACCTATAAAAATTATCAAATGAATTTAAAACCCGTTAAATTATTTTAGAATATATTATTATCATCAATACATCTCACTTAATATTATTAATTTAATTTATTAAGATAAAATTCCATTGTTGGTATAAAAATTAAATGTTAATAAAAACACATATTTATATTAAATTAGTTTCAATTTTCATTTTTAATTAATTTATAACCAAATAATTAATTTTATAACCATATGTAACCCATATTTTTAAAAAATAATAATAATTATTTCTATATTCCATCAAAACAACAAGATTAAATATATAAAAATACTTAACAATATTAATATTACATTTCAGTTCCTAAAAACTTAGTCTTCCCTATATTGAAAGCCTCAAAGGAACAAAAAATTTTGTATAAGAAAACTCAAGCACAATTTTCTATGTATCACAAACTAATATTTGGTTTTCATGTGACATAATTTGGGAATGGTGTTGAATATATCACATGATTAACATGGTGTTACTTTTAAATAATGATTAACTCGATGTAGTGCGCTTTTCCCACCATCAAAGAAGTTTTATCTATCAAAAACATATATTCATAAAAAAATGGGTTGTTACACACCATTATATAAAAATGATAGAAGATAATATTGCTAGAACTCTGGATTCAACTTTTCTAGATATGGGAAAGGTCAAGCAACACCTTTCAAGTTTTATGTCATTATTTGAAATCCCTCTCAAAACAAGCAATCTGTGGTCATCTAAGGACTATTAGGTGGTTACTCTTGTGGCACTACAAAAGGTATCACTAGTATCTTAGTTCCCCTAAACACCATAGCCTAGTAGTCACCAACTTCTAGTAATATAAATCAATGTTGTCATTGGGTAATGTTTCAGTAATTCCAAATTCACTCCCCATAAAATAACATAGTTGTTGGAAGGATTATATATAGATAACATGATAGGTCCACAACCTTCAAATAAAACAAGTCACACCTCTCTTCCCACTATAAAAGAAAACTCTAGGTGATAAAATAATTATTATCATAAGAAATAAGAACTTTATTGAAACTCATAACTACCCACCACTACTTCTAGGTTTGTTTCTGGGTCTTATATTAGAAGATAAAGGTTCTAGTAGATGGAGTGTTGATTGAAAGGTATAGAGAAAAACACCCTTTACATTGCAATTGACAACCACTTTAACGGTAACTATTTCATTTACCGTATTAAATTTAAATTTAATTAAATTTAAAACTCTTTAAATTTATATATATAATGAACTAGTTTGATGTGTCACCATTGCCAATTTTTAAAAGTCATGCTGTTTATAAATTGAAATTTCCAAATAATTTAACATTAACATTAACATTACATACAACATGATGATGTAACAGATCATTATAAATTATTTCATTACCTAAATTACCTTCAGGATATAATAATAAAATTCTCGCTATGTTAACCATTGAATTCATTTAATCCAATCGACTATCATTGATTGAGTCCAAGGGACCAATAGATCATGAACACACAATATTGTATAATTGAAAATTAAGGATTATTCACTAATCTATATGGGCGAAATTCATATTGATGTAGGAACATTACTTAATAAAACTATAATATACTTGTCAAAAATCATAATTTAATATATAAATACTACATTCTCTAACTATATTAATTATGAAAATGAATACAGAAGGTAGATGTGTCATGAAAAAATGCATGGAATATTAGTCATAATGTTTCTATACATATTCATGAGATGATAACTCATTGTCATATATGTCGGTGGAATAATGTTTGTGTCAATTAAATTTATATTGATAATTTTATATAGAATATGAATCACCGAACAATGATATCATATTAACTATAATAGGAATAAAGCAATAATAGTAATAACCCATCCTAGGTAATTTGGATTTAACATATATTTGGGTCAACTAATCCTAAAAAATGACTCATTACCCGATTCCATTACATCTTATACTCCTATATAAATTTCAAATCAAAATATAAAAATAAAAAGTTCATATGATTCCACTTTTGTAATATCTTAACCAATGATCCTCTAAAACGGTGCCCGAGTCTAGTGGGTCACATTGCCTCAAACTCTCCTACCCCTACATTAGATGCATTCTACTAGTAGTGAGGTTCTATGGTGGTATAGTGTGGAGACTATACCCTTATAATATAGTGGAACAATAAATATAATTATTGTAAAATAATATTAAATGTCAATAAAATTATATTACATATGGAATAATGGAAACTAGAATAATAATCAAGTATTGAAGAATTTACAACCAAAGAATATTGAAAGAATCCAAAATCTAAAGGCTAATTTATATACATGATGATGTCTTGTAATTATGATATATAAAATGATAATTAGGTAACACATAATATAGAGGTATATAAAATGATATATAAAAAAATCCAAAAGGCTTATCCACTTAAATCACAAGCATATTCTGTAACATATACTCCTATAATTTAAGCTATAAGATAAATATATAATGTATCAGTCAAAAAATGATTACTGTTATCCACACATGTATTCATAATGTATACTTGAGTATGAATGGTTTCCAGAGTATTGTGCTAGATAAAATAAGATGGCCACTACCTACAATATCAATAATAATCCAACTACTGTAAATGACATTGCAATGTTCATGTAAAATGAATAATGAACAATGTTGGAATATATATATATTTCATCTCATGTCCCAGTAGGTCACCTAAATGACTCTACCTACTTCAACAATGTCTGCAATTTATAATCTCAGATACCAATTTATCCATATATAAATATATTAAATCATATATAAGAACTCTATATATGACATCAAAAATAGGCATATGTGTGTGTACTAGCTGGTAGTTGGAGATGAGGCACAACTCAAGAATCCATAAATAATATAATGAGATATAATATATAAAAAAGGTAAAATCCATGAATCCTATATAAATATGAGTCATTATTATTTTAACTCGGGATGATGGGGTGAGTTATCATGCCTAACACCTGAATCATAAGAACATGAAGAGTCATTCTTATCATCCTGTTAAAATTATAATGTTGTGACACTTCATTCATGTCACTAAAACTAATTATGTGTGAAATTTAATTCTCAACAAGTCGCTTGACCATTTTTTATGTGAAATAACCATAAAGTACTAATAATAATATCAATGATTGTTTTACTCTAAAATATGTATAATCACACAGCATACTCAACCAAAGGTACTACATTTTGTAATTCTGATTTATTAAAAAAATTGGAATGTTCATGCCACCAACTTTAATTGAAATAAATTTTTCTATTTTACTATCAAATCATGAAAAATGAAATTCCATGTCAATCCAAACTCATAGTCAGTGTTTGGTCATTTAAAAATTTATATGTAAGTAGGTAAATTCCATTTAACATTTTAAAACAAACACATAGAAGGTGTTTAGTAATTTAAAAAATATAAAAATTGATGAAATATCATTTTTCACACCAAAAGGAGTGTAAATCAATGAGTATAGAATCCTATAATAACTTAATAAGGAATATTGAAGTAATAATACATGTTATAATTGTTAATGTAGTCTTATAAATTTTAAGGAAATCACCGGAATGACCGGCATGTAGCACTACAGAACAATTCTATGAAAAAAATAAACATTTTTTGAACTATTTCTAGACATCCTTCTTTAGGCCTATAGATGAAAAATCATCACGTATCATAATTTTATTTATATAATATTTTATTAAAATGTAATATGGGTATAATTTCATGAAAATATGGCATACAAGCTCCCAAAAAATGATTCAAAGAGATGGGATAATTTATGATTATTTAAGGATTGATGATTGGGGTCAAAATATTGTATATCCAATGCTTCGAAAAGCATTGAAAAATGGATTATGAATTTATTTTAAATATAAAACACTACCTTAAGACTATATATACTCGTTTGGAGTTGAAAAATGTGGGTTTTTTACTAGATATGAGGATGAAATAAAGAAATTGGTTTAAAAACATTAAGGAGAGAATGTTAATTTCACCCTAAAAAAGGATTCATAGTTTCTCCAAACTGAAGGCAAAACAATTCACCAACCATTAATACTCTTTTATCTAAGCCACCCCCCACCCCACATAGTCTAGGCGGACAATTTTTCTAACCATGATCACATTGTACGAAAATGGATATGCAATTTCTTTAGATAACCTGTACAGTTGTGTGTCCCATCATATATGGTTGTATTCAAATAGTTTGGCCTCTTATATGAAATGATTTCCCCCCAATTTTGAGTCTCACGGTCATTACAAATTATCTACTAATTATTTGGCTTTGTCTTTTTGTCTAGTTTCTCGAAATTGAAACCCAATACAAGCCTATGATGACCCTGAAACCTTCATTATGTTAGATGAAGAGTTTACCAATACAAATAAAAGATTAAAAAATTGAAAAAACTAATGTTTTTCATAATTTGAATCTAGTTAATAAATATTTTAGACATTTTCATATTGTTTTTTGATATAATAAAATTATAGAATTTTCAACATTTTATCATTGAAAATTCACTTTCTCATCATGTCTGTGGGACTTATTTTTAAATTTAATTACTCCTATTATTTGAATTAAATTTTTTTTAATATATTAAATATTTATAATAAGGACAATTTATATTTTTTAATATGTTCAAAATGATTTTTGACTAAATTTAATATTGATAACATTAAAAATTTACTACAATTTTTATCTTCAAAATAGATTTATTATTTTTTAAACTAAACAAATGTTAAAATAACATAATAAATTGTTTAAAATATATTTTCAAGATATATTTTGACAATATTATTAATAACTCTTTGGAATATTCTATTTTGGGTCCTTTTTTAATTGAAAAAACATGTGTTCACCATTTTATATTCAAATCCTATATGTGTTACACTCACATCACTTATAAAAGGCCACCTCTCTCTTCTCTTCCTCACGCCATTAAACATTGTTTTTTTTCAAACAATCCCAACCAAAATCACATCCTAACATCCCACATATCATCGTATAACTATTTTATTTTATTTCCCAAACAACTCCGTCTATTTTTGTTGAAACATGTTGATATAATATCACAAATATGTCAAATTTACCTAGATATTTTTATATTTATGTAATTACATTCAACCATATCTACTTCGATCAACTGGGTTATGAAATCATTATTCTTGTGTAGGGAGGAGTAACGCCTCCCAAACCAATGTCATTCATTTTTCCATTTCTAACTCTAATGATTGAGAATGATAATGGGTATGAATTATATATAATAAATTTATATCATTATTATACCTATTTAAAAATAAAATCGTATATAAATTTTATATTTTCATTCTATATAGGATATAATTATTACACTCATCTATAAAACAGAGTATCGCCTAGCAAATTGATGTGGTTTGTTTCATGAATTTATACTACATACTTGGATCATGATTTATTTCACATAGTTCATGATTATTTATTCTTAAGAATCATTCCATTTTAAAATGCGTTTTTCATTTATCATGATTAATTATTCCCTTATTGATTGATATGAGTTTTTTTATGATATCCTCATACATTTTGGTCATGTCCTCATACTGGTATTCTTCTTTAATAATCCCAAATGATAGTTGAATTTTTAATGATTATATTTACCCTAACTGAGAATTAAATATCAACCAAATTCTATTTATTTTTTCCTCATGTTATCCATAATATTGTGGAAAAAAATATGTATATAATGGTTTCATGTGGATGATGATTATATCCAAATATGAATTTAGAAAATTTAGGTTATCCATGATAAATTCTCTTTTAAGAGAAATAAGAATTATTTATGTATTAGTTTTCCATTATTTTGAAAAACTATAAACATAGAAGGTCCTTGAGAATATAAGATGTCCAAATTTTCCTTTTGATGTTGTATGGTTTAGATAAATAATGTTTGTCATATTCATCAGTATTAATGAAAAAAATTCAAATATTATTTATTTATAACTAGATCATAGAGTGGTAGTTCTAGGATATTATAATATAGGGGAATTTAATGAATAAATATTGTTTTTAATAAGTTATTAATATTATTAAAATATAAACCAATCCATGCCTTCTTTAAAATTTTGGGAAATCGATATTGAATCATTGAGAATATTTTTATTTTTCAAACTCACTTAATATATGATCTGATATATTAAATAAAACATAATAATATAATTATAATTATTTATTAGTGATATTATTCTTAAATATTAATTTTGTAAACTATACATGAACATCAATTATAACATGTTCTTGTCTGGTTTGGATTAAATAACTATGTAAATAATTCTATATTTTTTAAAAAATGATGAATATTGAAACATAAATTAAAATAATATTATAAATAAATAATAAAATAATATTTATTTTTGTTATATAAATTTTATATTAATATCTAACACATTTTTTACAAATTATCTTATCATCATCAAAAAATATTGAAACATGCTCATCACAGACTTTGTATTTTTTAGTAATTACAAAAAATATCATGCATGAAAATTATATATTTATAAATAATTATAAATAATAAATTCTATTAACATGAATAATAATGTAATGTTTATTGTTGTATAAATGAATAGGAATCAACATCAACACATTATGACATACACAAAATTATCAAAATTGAAAATAACTAATGATGAGAATTAACAGTAAATAACTAATAAATGTATGATACATTCTTCTAATTAAAAATTATATGTGAAGACATATATGAAAATTTTCTTAAATAAATGATACATATTGTTCTGATTCTGATATATTATATTAATGATCTTTCATGGATGTCAAGGGAGATTTTAAGGGTGTTTCTAATCTCAACATCATTTAATTGTGTTATAATTCATCTTCAAGAAATTAATTGTTATATTTAGGGTAAATTATACATGATGATTAGATTATCTTGTATTCCCTATTAATTCGTTGAGTACATATTTTTATCATTTATGAAAACTATTTAATAATATTTTTTCTTTACAAATATGATGTTGTAAGGGGGTCTACTAGAGAAACTTATTTTCACATGTAATAATTATTCCATATTGAATTTTTATTTAAAAGAAGTTTTTACTATATTAAATAGATATTTTATAATTATTTTTTCACTTATATAATAGATAATTGCATTAATTATTGATTTTTATTTATAGTAGTTGATGATGTTATTATTAATTCATATTCTCAAAAAAATCAGTTCGTTTTATTTCATATCTATATTCACTCATCCAAAAATATAATATTTTATTATTTCGAAACAAAAAATATGTATTACCAATGATAATATTCATATTTATCTTCACCAATTTTCAAATGATTAATTGATAAATACCATTATAATGAGGCTATAGAAAATGTTATCTGAAAAAATAAGAAGGTTTTACATTTTTATGTTCATATTTAATAATTCCACTACAAAATTTCTTTTTAAAACCATTATATTTTTAAAGGATCCATTAATAAATTTTATATAATGTAGTTTTTTAAATTTTATTTCATTTCAACTTCATGGACGTTTATTTTAAATGTGATGAGTAATTTTTCTACATTATGAAAATGTTACGAAATGTTTTCTAAAAGATATTTTTCATGGTTTTTCCTCCTTTTTAGACAATATAATATCAACCTATATTTGAATAATGTTTTATCAATAATATTATGTATTATTTTGTTTCAATATCAATTTTTTGTGCTTGAATTTCATGTATAAATAGATTTACTATTGATATGATGTTAGGTGATTCCATTTGAAAATGATATGATTCCCATTTTCATCTAATGTTTTTTAATGATATGAAGAATGATTAATATATTTGGGCATAATTATTTATGGTTGATGATGTTTGTGGTCGCATATCACCCTAAAATTAAATTAATAAATGCATCTAACTCTTTTGATATGTATATGCTGGTGATACTTTATTGTCTCACAAGCATGGGTGCAAGTGTGTGGCTCTTGAAGGTAACGAATCACCAGATAAGTATTCGTGGTCATGATTAACCTTGTTCCCATGAATTGGTATGAGATATTGTCTCACAATATTAATACATTCTTAGGATTTTTTATATTATAAATGTCTTTTTTATGTTATGTTTCAAGGGCATTCATTATTTCGATGTCATTTTTTTTGGTTAATCTCAAGGGGTCATGATTATTATCACATGAATAAACATGCTTTTCCATTATACATTTTTTTAATTTATGATTACATGACCTATGAGAATTAAATATCGAGGACTGTTATTGTTCCTACTTTTCTTTAATAGTATTTCTATCCCTAATCCTTTATATCATATAATTATGGTCAAAGCCATGATGAGAAGTTTATTATTTCTCCCTTAATAAGTGACTATGATCACCCATTTATCATGTTTCAATTATCCATATGATGAATACCAATATAAATTTTATGAAGTATTGAATTTGTTATATTATTTCACAATTAATGATAAAATTTCACCAGTATTGAAAATTTATTTTCAAATATAACCAATTATCAAATAGAAAATTCATTTCATTCATGGGATTATATCCTTCTTCTTAGAATTAAGGTTTATCATATAGAGGTTATGAAAAATTAAAATATGTTTATATAAGGTTATCCATATTGTGAATATCAATGATATTTTAATAAAAAATTAATTTCTTTTATTATTTATATTCATCAAAACATTTTACGGATTCATATTCATTATAATAATTTTAAATAATTTTTAAATAAAAAATGAAAAATGTTTATATTAACTAAATTATTTTACTTGAATTTTATAGTTTTATGTAAACTGTAATTTTATAAATTTTTGAAATATAATTTTATGAAATTTACTTTAGTTTTTATATCATCACATAAAATATTGTTTAGGCTATGTTTTGGTAATTTTCTAAAATATTTTTTTTGGTCAATAGTGATGAATAATGTGTTTTATAAAATAGTCGTACATTTTCACTGGTTTACAAAGCACAATTATATTATTTTTTTTAATTTATTATTTGTTCCATTTTATTATACATAAAAAAATTAATTACATATGAATTATTGTTATAGTTTATTTTGGTATAATTTCATTTTTATACTAACATATGGTTTTACTAAAGTATTATTTTTTGTTATCTTTTACATGATTTATTAAAATTTAATTCTAAAATATAATGATTTTTCAATTAATCATATATTTTTTATTTTAAAATACAAGGTTAAAATATATTATTTATTTCACATTTATTGTGGGTTTTAATGGATGTTTACCATGGTAAAAATCAGTTTCCAGGTTAATGGGAAAAGCGTGTTATTTATTGTAAAAACAATGTGATATGGTTAAAATATCATTAATTAACTATTATTAGGTAATATGTTATAGACTCTAATCACCCCAAATTCAAAAAATAATTTTCTTATTTCTACATAACCATGATAGTGTTTTAATTTAATTTTAATACTTTGAATAATTATGACAGTACCACTCCCCTTACCTGTAAAAATGAACATTTTATCCAACAATATTTTCTAACATTGAGCCATTTATCTCAAACATTAAAATCCCAAAATTTCTCATAAATTCCTTCCACACATATTTCTAAATCTAGTCTCTCTAATAGATAATATGAGAAGCTATAAGGTGTAATCGAAATTTTGTTTCCAAAAGAAGAGGTGTAAACCTTGATGAATTATTTTGTGTTTCATTTATCATCCACCTCTTTTAAATAGATAATTAAAAAAATTATAAAAAATATATATATAATAATTATATTATATTATGTTTAATTTTGATCCCTTTTTCATATCCATCTCAATCTAGTGGAATCTGAAAATGACACTCGTACATACACAAGGAGTACCACATCCATGAAAAGATATACTTTTCTTACATCACTACTACACACAAGTGATTATAAATATAGAATTTAGGAATATATAATATTTTTATGATTTTATTATGATTCATGATGGATTATATAATACAAACCTTATTACCCATTATATCCAATGGATAATGATGATGAATATCATGCAAGTATGTGGAATACCAGCTTTATAAAGTGATGTAATTTTTTTTGTATTTCGAACATATATGGACTATAATGAGGATGTTACTAAATAATAATTATTACATGTATATCATATTTACGAATTATCAAACCTATAATATTTGTTATTATTTTTTGTTAAACTTATTTTTTGTATTATATAACACTGAATCCTTTGATTGTAGACAAATAATACATTTTTTGGAGGTTATGACTGAATGACCCCAAAACATAAAATAAAACTTAACTGAATTTTTTAATATATAAGAACATATATTAATTAAAATAAAAGGAGTTCTAATAATGTAAAAACATGAAAAGGGTTATTATTTTAGTATAAATTTAATAAAATTATTTTTCGACTCCACATGTGTTAATAATTTTTTAATGATAACAAGTCTAATACATTTTATAATTCTTGTTAATCCTATTTAATCTATCTCAAGTCATGTGTAAAGATATTTGGATACATTATGATTTCAATAAACCTATCCAAGGTCTTAAGTTCTATGTCTTATTATGGTAAACTATATTTAACATTGGATTATAATGTTTTATTTTATGGAAGATTAAGTATCATTAAATTTTTTATTGTAACTGCTAAAGTATGTATATAGATATTTGGATAAGCCTGAGAAACCGTGAGTCTGCAACTGGTTCTAACTTTTTGGAAAAGGACCCAGACACATTGACCCAAACACCGGGACCAGACATCATCACCTCGACACTATGACCATACACCATGACCTAGACACTATGACCAGACACCATGACCCTAACATTGTAACCCAGACTCCTTGACCAGACACCGTGACTCAGATTCCTAAACGAGACACCATGACTCGACATTGTGACCCTAACACCGCATTTGTTCTACATGTTCATGATCTCTATAGAAATATTCCATCATTAATGTATCATCGCTCAAAGTAAAATAACGAGACACCATTTCATAGTGACATCATTTCTACGTGACATTTTTTCCATATAGATTGTGGAACCATTCTTTAATATGTTTTATTGATTTCAATTAAAATTCTATCTGTAATATTTGAGTATTTTAAATGCAGTGATAAAATTGATATTTCATTGTAGAAATCTCACCTGACATTATAAGGTACAAGGTGCAGAATACATGTATCATGTTGGCTCCAACACATGCACTCCATGAATAAAATGTTAAACCATGTACCAGAAACAAAATGGTTTTATATAGTAAAGAAGAGTGAACCGACACATGAAACTAGATACATATGACGAACACACGAAGCATTCGCCATTTCAAAAAATGTAATACCATTGATCAGAGATAAGAACATATTCAAAATAAACTTTTTTTAGAACACAATCCAGATCTAACTGGAAACTAGATCACCAGACTTTCAAAATTATATTTCTTGTAAGAGGAACTGATTCTTACATCTGCTTCATCATTGATGTCTAGAGATACATATAATAACACTCAGAGCACTTATACCTTATCCCATTATCTATTCTATGTTGTGTAATGTTCTTAGCATTCGAGCATTTTTTGTGTGTGTGCGTCAATATTAAAACACACACAATCTCATACACTAAACTGAAGGATAAAAAATATCAATACTCTCATATATTTTTAAACTAATTTATTCCCATAGATATGGGTGGAATAGGTCCTTGAGTGACCGAATAGTTTATACACACGAAAAAATATGGATGAGGTTGTGTGACTTGTCCAGTATTGTACATTATTGTTTACCCCTATGCAGGGTGTGGATCATGTTTTCTAATACAAAATACATGGTTGTAGGTGATCCAAAAGTGGTATAGATTAGGTCTCTGCTTGATACTGAACCACTTGTTTTATATCTGTTGTGTTGTTTAATTTAGTTTTCCTCTGTTTTACTGGATAATTCAAAAACCATTGGATTTACATTGATCGTTATTCATTGAAAAAACATCTAATTGTTTTTCCTGATTTTAATACCTTCAAAAGTAATGTTAATAACTAATATTATGATTCTTGTGAATTAATCAATCTTCTGAAAAGTTATTTAAGAAGTCCAACATTCATAACAATATTACATTCATTAACTAGGATGTATTTATTCTTATTGGGGAACCATTAATGAAGACCTTTCCAACAGAAATTTTCTATAGATAATCAAATCCCCTTTCTTTAGTACTCCACTCCGACCAGCATTTGGTATCAGATGGTTTTGTTATTCCTTTTAAGAATATTTTTTTAAAACTATTCAACTATTATTTTAGATGCACATTAACGATATTTTAATTTTTTTTAATTCTAAATTTGAATCTCTTTCAATGTATTCTCTTATTATGGTTATTATACTGGAGGGCACCATAAAAAACAAACTATTATTCTTCAATGGAACCATTTATGCCCAATGGTTAATTAAAATGAAAATGAATTTAGAAAGTATGGGTTTTGAAATTTGGTATTAAATTATAGATGATTATATGATTCCTAATACTAATAGAATCTCATGGGATGACCCAAATAGTCCATCCAATAATTACATTTTAAAATACATGAATTATTTATATTTCTCCTTATGAGATGACGAATTTAACAAAATTTATACATGTAAAATGGCCCTAGAAATTCGTGATACTTTGCATGTTTCACATGAAAGAACTTCTATTGTAAATGAAATGAGACTTAATAATTATACTATTAAATATGATAACATTAAAATGAATCCTGATGAGCCTATTTTAGACATGTCACTCAGGTTCAAACAAAATTTCAACAAAATTATTTCTCTTGAATGGGAAGTCACTTTCAATGAAAAATTCACAAGGAATATTTTTTGGAAAAAATCCATCTATGTAACATTGAAACATTTTTGGGTTTCACATGTTTGTTGAAATTGAAGGCTTCCATGGTGAATTGTCGACTTCCAAAGATTTTTTTGGAAATCCAAATTAACAAAGAACTGTGACAATGGAATGTGTGATCTAGAGGTTGTACAAAATAATAGATACAAGGTGTTGATGGTTTCCAGTGATTGAAAAATTTTTGGGGTCCAAAATTTGGAGTTTCGTGAGAATCACGAAAATTGGATATCCTTGATGATCTCATCGAAATATGGAAGAGGCATGAATTTTTTGAAGATATGTTTCATTGATTGGATTTCACAAAGACATGAAAAATGTAGACTATAATTCTTTATGATTTCTAAAAGAATCGAGAACCGAAGCATTGAAGTGCATTGCGGCGGTGAAGGGCATTGTGAGTGGAGATTCACGGAGAACGAGAACGGTAATTGATGGAACACCCCACGATTACGATGAGTTCCATGATCAGAAACATTCCTTGATGCTTTGAGATATTGAGAGAATATTGGCGGGAATTTTGGAGCATCACGATTTGTGATGACATGGTGATAACATGGTGTGGAAGGTTCGAAGGTCGATGGAATCGCCTGTAAATTTTCCTCAACCCCCTTGAGATAATTAGAGAGTTTTTAATGAAAATATTTTTATCCCATCACATGAAGGTGGTTCCCGAAGGCAGTGTGCTTCACGAAAGGAAAGATCATTGCATTGACTAATTTTGCTCCGTGGAAGATGTGTGCTCTATGTTGGCTCAGTGAGCTTCCTGAGGGAAGTCACTCTACAACGACATGAGCTCTACAATGGCCTGTGCTCTGTGAAAGTGTGAGAATTTCTAAAATTTATGAACTTTGCGAAGGTTCGTTTATACTTCACTAAATTGGGAGCTTCACGAAGTAGGGTTCTTTGCGAAGGTATTTCCAAAGGATTTCCCGCGTGTTTTATTGGAAAAGTGGTATTCAATTGTGGATAAAGTTAAAAATCAATAGATAATCTACATTTAGTGAAGGATGCATTTATTATTGGTAATGAAGAGACCTATAGGTCTATAAACTGTGATTGAATCTTTTGAAGAAGCAGTGATCTCACTTCAGTTGAAAGAGTAGGGAGTTCTCAAATTGTGAGAGGTTGTAAACCATGAGGGACAGTGAGTCCACTTCGAACATGTAAACGTCAGTTCTCTTATAGTGGAATTGGTACATTGGAACACTTCCATTGTAAGCCCCTTCTATATATCCCAGTGAGGGATAACTGAGTAAACATTGTACTGACATGTGCACGCTTAATTGTATATTCAAACTCTACAATGGGAAATACAGATATGAGGGTTTTGACTAACAGAAAAACAAGATCAACATGGGAATTTATTTTAATCTTTAATATCCAAATATACCCCCATCTCAGGGTATCTATCCTAGTGGACCTAACCATTGGTATTAGTGGGAAATGATGATATTAGTGTATCTAACTAAAATGGAGGTCACCAATCACTATGGGATTCAGATCAGTGACGGGAACAATTTTCAGTTATGGAAGAATCAGATGAAACACTAATTTTGATCCTCGGGATTGGATGGGTTCATAGCAGTAATGCATGGATTAACAGCCGATATTATCAGTAGTGCGTAATCTAAAGCTGATTGTAGATAATGAGAAGTTTATCCCAAGGGAATTAATGTTTTTGGTGGATCCTTATCAAATGCTATTTATACGAAGTTGATTTCATTGAAAAAATCACATGCCATCTGGGAAAAGCTGTTGAATATATATAAAATATATACAACGGTTAGAGAGGAAAAGCTGCAAGTGTTGTGGAACAAGTATGGTGATCTGAGAATGAACCCCGAATGATTTTGTGGATGCATTCTTTGATAGGGTAAATGTTTTAGTGGAAGAAATGAGAGGTCTCAGAGAAGTTATTGAAGACATAATGATTGTAAAGCACATATTGAAGAAAAATCCACTTCGGTTCAATCTGAATGTTTTAGTTATGGATGATAAAGACCCGAAGGAGGTGACATTGGATAACCTGGCAACACACTTGTTGCATATGAAATAAGAAATGATGATAATGATGTTGTCGAAAAAGTAAAATCCAAAGAGGTGGCATTCAAGGGCATGAAGAACCACTCCATTGAGGACACTCAGGAAGAAGATGGGATAATGATGTGATTTCATTATTCTCCTATAATCATCAAATAGGAATAGGAATATTTAATGGAATGCTTCCACTTGCTTTTTTCGATTTGGAAAGGATAGAAATCTAGCGACAAGGTCCCGAAAATGTTCTTATAGGATGAAGACGATGATGAAATTAAAATTCCCAATGAGAAGCCTCCAGCCTATGGAAAAGGCAAAAAATATTTCCAGTGAAATTTCATTAAGAAGAAGAACCTACTTTCAAAAGAATGTGATAGTCCATAAGAGTCTGAGGTTGAGGTGGTGGAAGAGATAAAGAACTACAGAAAACATGGAGAAAGTGCAATAGTGGCATTTGTTTAATGTTCATAGATGAAGAATGAAACTGAAGATGATGTAGAAGAACAAGAAGTTGAGGGATGAGTTAATATGATAGTTGAGTTAAAGGTCTCTCTTGAGGAGATAGAAGTTTGGAGAGAAAAAAAAATTAAATCCAAAATGTTGTTCATGACACCAAACTCTATATATAGTTGTAGGAAGAAGAAAAGTCTGAGCTGATGAAAGAAATTGAGAAAATAAAGTCATCAACACTAGAGGACTCAGAATCAGTTAGTGAGTATAAAATGATGATTGAAGAATAGAAAAGGTAGTTTGATATCTTGAATAACCCAAGGAACGATCAAATAAAACATATTGAAGAACTTGAAGAATAAGTTTTTGGTTTGTGAAAACAAGTTAAGGTTAAAGAAAAACTCTTAACTCTAACTATAACATCTAGAATGCAGATCACTCAGAATACCAAGAAGCTAAAAGTGGATAAGAGTGTTTCAACAGAAAGGAAGCATTAATTATGTTAAGTTTCTAAGGCTGATAGGGGGTTCGATCGAAAAAAAGATGTGAATGTTGATGTCAGACTGCAAGCACCCATTACAAGATTGAAGGATGGTTTGGGGATATAGTAGAATCAGAATATTCAGAGATCCCAAGGGGAAACCAACAGTGCATAAGTGACACAATGGAATACACATTATATCTAGAGTTATTGTTGACGATAGATGGTACATTCATAGTATTTATGTTCAATAGCCATGAGATATTAAAGGGCACAATAACAAAGGTGGAAACCAAATACAGAATGGTTATCTATAACATATTTCGTAGGACGCTATTTTTTGTGAAAAATATTTGGGTTCATGGATACGTATTGTACATCGACCATACTGAGGAATGTGCCAAAGGAGAATCAAAATGTTCGCAAATAATAGATCAATGAAAACATTGGTGAGTTGAAAATTCCTAATAGATTGTAAACATTTCATGGTGAAGCTGGTCCATCATACTCTGAGAAAGATCTGAAGACACAATCCATGCTATGTGTGAAGGAAAAAATATAGACCATGAT
Source organism: Viscum album (assembly GCA_963277665.1). Taxonomy (NCBI): domain Eukaryota; kingdom Viridiplantae; phylum Streptophyta; class Magnoliopsida; order Santalales; family Viscaceae; genus Viscum; species Viscum album. The sequence continues at coordinate 1,423,503,368 of OY728148.1, read as the reverse complement.
GAAAAAGTATGAGAAGGAAGTGGTGGTAGAAATTTCCCTTCAAGCAGTAGATTGGTCTAGTGTGTGGATCCTTGACAGCAGTTGCACATTTCTCATGAAAGCTAATAAGGATCTTATTATAGGCGTAAAATATGAGAAAAAAGGAGTTGTCATGTTTATAAATGATGATGTTCAGAATATCATTCCCTCGGGAAAGTCCATGTTTGGGGGAAAAGAGATGAGACATGCCGATGTCCTAGTTTTAGAAGGCATCATTCTCAATTTTCTCAGCGTTAGTCTACTATGTGACTATTGATATTTTATATGGTTTGCGAAGAAGATGTGCATCATCAAGGGATGATATGGGGCAATGGTTCTACACGGAAAATGAATAAAGGGAAATCTCTACCTGGTACGTGGGGATGAAGATAAGTGCTTTCTACCCAGATAACAAGAAAACAGTTTGTGGTATAAATGACTTGGTCACCTATTTCAACCATCGCTAAAAGATATGCTAATGTATGATTGAGAAATCTACCTCTCTAAGCTATCACTTGATCATACTAACTTGTGTGATGCATTCCAACAATGTGAGATCATCTTAGAGATGTTTAATGAAAAGGAAAATAAGTCCACAAGAGTACTCGAATAGGGGCATGCTGATGTTTTTGGGAATATCACACCAAGTGTAGTTGAAAGAAAGAGGTACTAAATTTTTTTATTGATGTCTATAGCTCCATTGAATGGTTATTTGTTATTTCCCATATGTCCGATGTGTTCAGCTGCTTAAAACAGTACAGGAGAGAGTGTGAAATGATGATTAGACAAAAAATTCAAAAGATTCATAAGGAAAATGGTATATAATTCACAAATAGTCAAGTGGAATACTATCTCGAGAAACATATGATAAGGCATAAAGTTTCCTTAGTAAGAAATCCCCAATATAATGTAGTGGTTTAAATGAGAAATCAGATCATCAACAAGATGGAAAAAATGGTGCTCATATAAAAATACATAAAAGTGAAATTTTGGAAGGAGGCAGTATTGACATCAGTCTATATTTATAAAAGGGCTATGTTATGTCTGAATAAACGAAAGACCTTGTATGGGATGTGGTATTGAATGATTCCATCAATTAAATACTTTTGAATATCCGGAAGTATGTTTGTTATCATCAAAAAGGAGAAACAAAGGAAATTTGAGTTGTGTGGGGATGAGGGAATATTACTTGGATACTAAGGAAAAAAGTGAAGCATACAAATTCTATAACAAAAGGAAGGGAAATGTAGTTGAGAGAAATGATGTCACTGAAGTAGAGAATGAAGATATTATTCAGTATCAGAGTAAAATATTTCTAGATGAAATCGATGAGGAGGAATGTAACATAGGAGGAGTAGAAGTGGCTGATGATGATTTAGAAGAAGATAATAATGATGAGCATGAAGGAGAAAAATTTGTATATGCACATATTCCAAGGAGTTGAGCTAAAATTTACAGGTTAAATATCATTGGTGATAACTTATAACTAGTTTAGACAAGAAAAATGAAGTTACTATAGTAGACATCTTTCTTCTCTCAAGTAGAGCCTAAATGCATTGTTGATGTAGTTGAAGACAAAAACTAGGTTCAGCCAACGAATGAATATCTAGATCAGATTGAGAAGAATCAGACGTCAGAGATTGTTTCGAGGCTAGAAGATAAAAATGTCATCAGGAATAAATGGGTCTTTCACAAGGAGATGAATGAAGATATAATAGTGATTTGAAATAAAGCACGACTAGTGTGCAAAGAATACTCCTAGATATAGGGAATTCATGTCGATAAGAGATTTGCACCGGTTTCAAGGCTGGAGACAATCCGATTACTCCTAGACATTATAGTGCTATTAAAGTTCAATATGATCTATATGGATTTCCAATCCACATTCTTGAATGGGATTTTGGAAGAAGAAGTGTATATCGGGAATCAAGAGGGTTTTCTCATTCATGAGAATGGGAAAAAGGTTTGTCGGCTTAAGAAGGTGTTATATGGGCTAAAACAACCACCAAGAGCATGGTACTCATTGCATGAACAGTATTTGAAGAACTAGGATTCTAGCATGTTATAGTGAATTACAATCTCTATTTCAACAAAAACAGTAATAAAAGGATGATAGTGCTGGTTTATGTCGATGAAAAAATATTTGGCGACTCAGATGAAGCACAGTGCAGAATTTTTTTTGAATTCATTAAACATGAGTTCTAAATGTCTATGATTGATGAGATGAAATTTTTCCTTGGTCTACAAGTGACATAAAGATGTAATGGAACATTCATTTCTCAATCCAAGATATTCCATGGAGGTTTTAAGAAGATTTTGAATGGAAAATTCAATGGATATGAAGACTCAGGTAGCTACCCGGATGAAAATGTCCAATGATCAGGATTGAAAGGCAGTTAATATCACAGAATACAGGCAAATAATTTGATTTTTTCTATACTTGACAGCGATAAGGCCTGACATTGTTTTCACCGCATTCCAAATAGAGAGATATCAGATTAATCCAATGGAAACCCACATGCTTGAAATGAAAAATAATACATCAGTATATCAATGGAACAATTGATTTCGGATTAATATATAGTGAAAAATCTAAGTCTGAATTACTGGGATATACTGAAGCAGATTGGGCTGGTTCAGTAGATGACAAGAAATCAATGTCAGTAGGTGCATTCTATATTGGAAGATTGTGTGTTTCATGGCTAATCAAGAATCAATATTGAATTTCATTGAGTACCACCGAAGTTGAGTATATTGCAACTACTCAAGATTTCACACAATTATTGTGGATGAAGCTGCAGCTTGATGATATGAGAATTGAAGTGGACTCTCTAATCAGAATCTAGTGCGATAACTGAAGTGTTATAAATCTCGGCAAAAATCCCATCCATCACTCAAAGACAAACCACATTGAGATAAAGTATCATTTTATAAAGGATAAGGTTGAGCAGGGAGTTTTGAAGGGGGAGTATGTTCCTACAATACTATAGGATGTAGACATTCTAACAGAGCCCTTACCAAATGAAACTATTGATAATCATCAACTTTCTCGGAGAGTTTAGTCATCTCCCCACACTTGAAAAAGTGTGGCTATAGGACCCCTCCTCCCTCCCTGAGGTATGGTATATGTTTCTATTATATTCTAATATGTGTCTTCCAATGTCTTAGACTGCAAACGAGTGACCTTTGGGTTTGTTGACAAAGGGTGAAAAATAGTGACTCCGAGAGTGGGATAAGAAATGTCTAAGGAAGGTAGAAAATTTCATAGTCAAACACATGAGAAGAAGCTGATAGGTGGAGCAGCGACATAAGGCGTGAGAAATCAAATAGGGGGAGAGTTTTTAAAACATGACGATGATAGAAGTGATCGATCAAATCATAGATATCACGATAGCTGAGGATCATGATAAAACCAAAGTATTAATGTTGGAATGGTGAGAGAAGGTTTCTAGCTATCAACAATTGGTATCAGTTTGAAAATTGAAATCAGTTGGGTGTCAAATATTAGTGTCTGACATGAAATGATTCTTTGAGGAACATTTCAAAATACTCTTGTTTCTGACTCTAAGCATTGCTCATATGTGCTAAGAGTATATGGTGAGTGAATATTTGGTCTTTATTTGAATCACAAGCGGAAAATGCTGGGAGATGATGGATGGAGATGTAGAGAGGTATAATGTTATATAGAATCATTATGAGAAGAGTAGTCAACAAACTCAAAGGGGGAGATTGTTGGGAAAAAAACCATTAAGGTAACATTGCATCATTTTTTGGTTTCTTGTGTACATTGACAATGCAGGTTTCCCTTGTAAATTGTCATGTTTTAGAGATGTTGTTGACAAAGAACCATGATAATTGAACAAACGATCTGGAGGTGGTACAAAAGAACAGATACAAGGTGGTGCCATTTTCCATTGTTGCCAAAATTTTTGGGTTCCAAAATTTAGAGTTTGGTGAGCATTGTTAAAATTAGATATCATTAAAGATCTCATAAAAATATGGAAAATGCATGAATTTCATGAAGATATGATGAATGGATTGGATTTCACGAAGACATGAAAAATGTTGATAGTGATTCTTCACGAAGATGACATGATTCATGACTAGAAGCATTGAAAAGAATTGTAGTGGCAAAGGGAACTGTGATTGGAGCTTCACAACGAAGGCGCAAATAATTGACAGAACACTTCATGATTACAATATTCTCTGCAATTGGATAATTTCCATGGTGTTTTGTGATATTGAGATAATTTTTGTTGGAATTTCAGAGCATCACAATTTGTGATGAAGTGGCATAGACATCAAGAAGAAGGTTCAAGGGTCATTGGAATCGCTTATCAATATTCCTCGACCCCCTTGAGAGAAACAAAGAGTTTTCAAATAAAATATTTTTCTCTTGGCTCGCGAATGTGGTTTGCGAAGGTAGCGGGCTTCACAATAGGATGAATAATTTCCGCATCTTATCTAGCTCTACGAAAGTTATGTGATCCTTGTTAGCTCAGTGAGCTTCGTGAGGGAAGTTGCTCTGTGATGACTTGAGCTCCCCGATGGCATGTGCTCTGCGAATGTGTGAGCTTTGCGAAAAAGAAGGAACATTATGATGGCTTGTTTGAGCTTCACGAAATAGGGAGATTCACGATGTAGGGTGTTTTGTCATGGTATTTCCAAATGAATTTCCCAATGTATTAAAGGCTAAGTGGTATTCATTTGTGGTTGAAAGATGGACTTCAGTAGAGCATCAATATACGGTTGGGGATTCATTCATTAGTGTTAATAAAATGACATACAAGTCTATAAAATATGAGTTAATATTCATAAGAAGTAGTGAGATCACATCAATTGAGAGAGAAATGAGTTCTCATATTGTTAGTGGTTGTAAATTAGGAGGGACTATGAGTCTACTTCAAACTTGTAAACAACAGTGCCCTTATAGAGGAATTGGTATAATGGATCACAGTCAGTGTATTCTCCTTGGACATAGTCCAGTGAGGGTGAACCAAGTAAATATTGTTGTGTCCAATGCATACATTAAGGATTATTCATACTCTGAAACATGTAGGAGGGAGAAGAAGGTTTTTTCTAATAGAAAAAATAGGATCAAAAGGGGCAGTTTTTTTAATCTCTCATACCCTGATTCACCACCCCTCTTAGGGTATCAAGCTTAGTAGACCTAAAAATTCTCCAATTCCTACCTGATATATGAAGGGGAACCACTATCTCTATTAGAGAATCACGTCCCTCAACAATTTACTTGAAAATAACTAATTGTGAAACTAATGTTGTGAGAAGAGTAGTTCAAAGTCAACAAAGAAGAGGAGGATGAGCCCAAAAGGAAATCTATTTCATTTAAACCACCTACTATAAACACAACAAAAAAGTGAAATTAGAATCCTCTATAGAATGTTATAGTAGTGAACAATCATCACCTGACTATGATGAGGAGATGAATAAATTATACAAAATGTTTAAAAGAATATACAAGAAGAAAAAACATTTAATAAAGCATAACTTCAAATGACGATATGATCAAAAATGATGCGGGAAGATATATTAAAAAAGAACTCACTAGTCTAATTATATCTTATGTTGTGAATGTAAGTTAAATGGACATATAAAGGTAGACAATCCCAAGATCAATTACAAAAAGAAATATGAGGACCATTATATAATTTATAAAAAGGAAACAAAATCAACGTGGACTGCTTATAAAGTATGTTCATCAAACTCATAATCTTCACATGAAGAACATGCTAACAAATCCAAATTATGTTTTATGACAAACACTTTTGAGGTTACATTTGAATCTAATGTACACAATTCCTATTATTTTGGAGATGAATGTGATTCTAATAATATTTCAAATGAATACATGTTTTAGTAATGTAATATGTTTGAAGAGAAATTTTATGAACTAAAACATAAAGAAAACTATTTAAAGATGTAACATGCTCTCACTACAATAGTTAAATACGAAATTACTATATAAATTGAGAAAAATTTTCTATTAATCAAAGATAACAATAAACTAAAGCTGTCTAATGAGTTATTGAAAATAGACAATGAATGGTTTACTAATGTTAATGATACATTCGTAACAATTCTATGTAAATTGATTGATTCTAAACATACTTTTGTTATGGGAAATCATCCTTGTAAATAAAATTTATGAAGAACTAATTTTGTTTCTAAATATGGAAGAAAAAACATTACTCCTACTTCAGGAAAATATTTTGGTAGTTCAAATTATGATTCACTCTCTATTGTTCCATGACTTTCTGGACCAAATTGGGTTTATTTTTTATTTATATTACAAAAAGGTTATAGGAAACGTATGAGGAAGATGTGGGTTCCTAAATCACTAGTTTCTAATATTACTGGTCACAAAATAATATGGGTACCATATTCTATTTTTATTTGACTACTTTGTTGGAAAAATGCTTAAAGATATCCTATAAAAGCTTATGGTAAATGGATAGTGGGTGTTAAAGATGCATAATATGGGACTATTCATGCTTTATGAACTTAATAATAATTGATGGTGGATATGTAACCATTGGTGACAAGGCCATAGGAAAAATCATTGGCCATTGCCAAATTAGTGACTCTATCATAGTTTTAATTTTCAATGTACTTTTTTAATTGATTGAAATATTATTTTCTTCGTATTTCACATTTATTTATTGATAGATTTTATTTTATATTTGAAAATGATGCTTGAAATTTATTTAATTCTAAAAATGAATAAGTGTTTTCTTCATTAAGAAATGAAACTTTTCACTCTGTTAACCTAGAGTCATTAGTCTCACAAAATTCATCATGATTAAGTATATTTCACAAAGAATTGTGGATTTGGAATATGAGACTAAGAAAATATAATATTCACTCCATTAGAAAAATAATTATAAAATTCTAAGTCAATGATCCACCCAATCATTCATTTCTAAATGATAAAGAATGTAATTCGTTTCAAATTGGAAGGAAACTCAAAATTTACTTCAAACAAAATAATGAAGTGTAAACATCCTAACCTCTCAAACTGATTAACATGGAATTGTATGAACCATGTATGTTTTATAGATTATATGGTAATCACTATGTTTTTGTTCCTGTATATTAATTTTTTAGATATACATGGACATTCTTTTTATCTCAAAAAATGTGAGGCCTACTCTCACTTCACAAAATTTTATAAAACTATATAAAATCTTAGTGGACATAAAATTGTGAATTTGAGAGGTGATCATGGTTGTGAGTCTGAAAATCATGATTTTGAATCTTTCTTCTCACATAATTGCAACAATAACAATTTCTCTACTCCTATAACAACTCAATAGAATTGAGTTGAATAATTATTAAATAGTATACATCAAGAGATTACCCTGACTATTCTAAATGTGTATAACATGCTTATCAATTTTTTTTGCTAAAGCTATTAATACAACATGTTACATCATTAATAGAGTATTAATAAGATCTATTCTTATGAAAACCCCTTATAATTTATGGAATAAAATAAAACCTAAGGTTAATTACATTAGTGTTTTGGGTTGAAATGTATTTATCCTTAACACTCTGTATAATCGATACATATTTTATTCTAAAATTAATGATGGAATTTTTATAGGTTTCTCAATCTCTAGAAAAACCATTAATGTATTAAATAAGAGAACAAAATGTGTAGAAGAATCAGTTCATGTCAAATTTGATGATACTGATCCACATGAACCTAAAACGTCTATTTAATATCATGAGGAATATATGTCATTTCTGGGCATTAATGGTAAAAACAATAAACCCCCAGTGAAATCAACTAGTACTGTAAATTTTATGAAATCTTATCATGTTGAATCTGAACAGGTAGTCAACCATGTGGAGTCTAGTCCAACTCTTTATAGACGCATTAGAACATATATTAATCATCCTTTAGATGTTATTGTTGGTGATCTAAATGGAGGGACACATACTAGATATTCTATGAGAAACCCAGTTGAACATCAAGCTTTTCTATCATAGCTTGAACCTAAAAATATTAATGATGATATCAATGATGAATTTTGGGTGATATCTATGCATAAAGAATTAAATCAGTTCTAAAGAAACAATGTTTGTAAATTTTTAGTAAGACATAAGGAAACATTTACCATTGGAATTAAATGGGTGTTTAGAAACAAAGTGGATGATTCTGAAAATATAGTCAAAAAAGGCTTGATTAGTATCACATGTATATAATCAAGAAGAAGGAATAGACTATATGAGATCCTTTTCACATGCAGCTAGACAAAAATCAATTAATATAATTCATCCATATGAAGCTCATCTGAATTTCAAAAAATTTCAAATGGTTTTCAATAGTGAATTTCTATGTGGGTATATAGTTGAGGTAGTATTTGTTGATCAACCCATAGTTTTATAATTCATCATTTTCAAAAATATGTCTTTAAATTATAAAATGATTTATATGGTTTAAAACATGTTCCAGGGCTTGGTATTATAGATTCTGTAATTTTCTTATTTCCAATGGTCATACCAAAGGAATAGCCAATCTTACACTTTTTATAAAATGAATTTCAAATGATGTTTTAATATTTCAAATTTATATAGGCGATATTATCCTTGGATCTTCAAAAATTCATTATGAATTGAATTTTCTAAAATGATTCAAAATAAATTTAAAATAAGTTTAATGGGTGAACTAAAATTCCTTCATGGATTTCAAATAATTCAAAATAGTGATGGTATTATTGTAAATCAAAGAAAATATACTAGATATCTTCTAAAATTATTTGGCTTGGAAAGTACTAAATCCATGACACTCCAACGACTACTACGTGTAAGTTGGATATTGATGAAGATGGAAACATCATTGATCAAACCACTTATAAAGAATGATTGGAATATTACTCTTAATAACTTCTAGCTAACCAAATATTATTATTAGTGTTTCTATGTGTGCTAATTTTCATGAAAACCCTAAACAATCTCTTCTAAATTTTATTAAAAGAATTTTTGAATACCTCATGCATAAAACCAATCTAGGACAGTTCTATCCTAGATAAAAATAATTTGTGTTAGTTAGTTATTATGAAGATAACATTAGTAGTTGTAAGTTAGATTGAAAAATCAGTTCAAGAATTTGTCAGTTTTTTAGGAAAGTCACTAGTATTATGGTGTAGTATGAAACAAAACTCAGTTTCATTATCTATTGCCAAAAAAATAGTACATAGCTACTAGTAGTTGTTTTATACTAATATTTTGGATGAAATAGACATTACTAGATTTTTGATATCAATTCAAGCATGTTCCCTTAAATTGTGACAATAGTTGTTCCATTAACTTCTCAAAAAATCTTATTTCACACTCTAGGAGAAAACAAATTGATTTAAGAAATTAGTTTTTGAGAGACCATTATCAAAAAGGTTATATCGCATTAGAAATAATTGGAACTGAATATCACCTTACTGATATAATCACCAAACCATTAAATTCTAATGGAATAGACTACATCATACATGAATTGGGAATGATAAATCTAATGTAGTAAGTGTACTATTTGACAACATACTATTTAACAGTTTTTTTTCACAAGTCATTGTCTAAAGATAAATATATAACTATTATATTTCAAGGGTTTAGATTCTTAAATGTTGTTGTTTCATGTCTACGGTCTCACATTAACTATATCTCAATTACAGACTGCAACATATTGTTTCAAACAATGCGGTTTAACCATTTTGAAGTATCACAGTAGAGATCTCACTGTGAAAACCTCTAATAGTCTCACCATGAAAACATGTTATGGTCTCACCATAAAAACCTGATACGGTCTCACCGTCCAAGCCAGTTCCGGCCTCACCATAAAGACAATTTATCATTTTATTTCACTATTGAGAAAACAATATATATAAATGGTTTAAAACCATTGGTATTGGAATAAAAAATATTGGTATAGTATATACCAATGGTTTTGTGAACTGGTGGTTAATATGCCATTGCCAAAGACCTATACCAATTATTTTCCTTGACCTGTTGTTATATGGCAGTGTAACCTTCAATATTCCAATGGTTTTATTAAACCCATTGGTATATATTTATAACAATAGTTGATAAAACATTGTGATATATAGTTTACATGTATTTTACCAACGTATTAGAAACTTTTGGTATATAGTATTACGAATGGGTCATTAAAAACGTTATTAAAAATATTCAAGAAATATAAATTACCAACGGTTTTGAACTGTTTATATAGTGTATTAACAACGATTTATTCAAACTGTTTGTAATACTATTCCCAAAATAATATTTACTAATTGATTATAACAGTTGGTATAGTGTATTTTTGGAATACAGCACAATAGCCAGCACAGGATGGGGGGGAGGAAGGGGTGTATAGCGGTGGTGGGCGGGTTTTCCACGGGGGGGGGGGGGGTGTTGTCCACTGGTGAAGGGGTATCTAGTGGGTAGGAGGTCTATCCACGAGGGTGGAGGGGCTGTTGAGGGGGGTATGGGGCCTCCATGTGGTGGGATGGCTGTACACGAGAGTTGGGGGGGGTCTATCCACGATGGTGGGGGGTCTATCCAGGTGTGTATAGTGTGTCCATGTGGTAGGGGCGTTGTCCACGAGGGTGTTGGGGCTATCTAGGGGGTATGGGGTGTCCAAGGGGGTGGGAGGGTTTTCCATGTTGGTGGGGTGGGAGGGGTGGTTGTCCAATGAGGAAGAGGGTGTCCAGGGGGTATGGCTATCTAGGGGGTACGAGGTGCCCGAAGGGGGGGGGTGGGATATCCATGGGGGTGACAGGGCCCTCCAAGTGGGTGGGTGGGCTGTCGACAGTAGTGGGGGCTGTCCCCAGGGGTGGGGATATCCAGGGGCACATGGTGTATAGGGGGTTGGGTGGGGCTGTCCAGGGGGTACATGGTGTCCATGGGGGTGGGTTGGCTATCCAAGGGGGTGGGTACGTTGTCCACAAGGTGGGGAGTGGATGACTAGGGGGGACAGGGTGTCTAGGGGGTGGGTGGGGTTTTCTAGGGGTACGAGGTGTCTAGTGGGGTGGTTATGCTGTCCATGGTGGTGGCAGGGCTATCTAGGGGGTGGGGTGTCGAGGGGGTGGGGGTGTCCAAGGGGTGGGAAGGCTATCCAAGGGGGTGGGGGGCTCTCCACTGGTGGATGGGTTGTTCATGGGGGTGGGTTGTCTATACACTGTGGTGGCGGGGCTGTCCAGGGGGATCAGGGTGTCAAGGGGTAGGGGGTGTCCTAGGGGGTGGGCAGGCAGTCCACGGGGGTTGTGGGGCTATCCATGGGGGGGGGGGGTGTATAGGGGGTGGGTAGGGATTTCCAGGGGTGTGGGTGAGGCTATCGAGGGGGTGGGGTGTCCAGTGGGTGGGAGGGGTTGTCCATGGGGCATGGGGTGTCCAGGGGGTGGGTTGGGTTGTCTTGGGAGTATAGGGTGGGCTGGTTGCCCACGAGGGTGGCGGGGCTATCCAGGGGTGTAGGGGATGTCCAGGGGGGTGGGCGGGCTGTCCACAGGGGTGGGAGTTGTCCATGGGTGGGGAGGGATTATCCAGGGGGTTAGCGGCCAGTCCTCCTGGGGGGCCAGGCTATCCAGGGGGATCATGGTGTCTAGGGGGTATGGGGTGTCCCAGGGGGTTGGGTGGGCTGTCCCAAAGGGTGGGGGCTATCCATGGGGGAGGAGTAATCCAGGGGTAGTTAGGATATCCAGGGGTGGTGTAGTCCATGCAGTGGGGGAGGCTGTCCATGGGGTGGGAGGGGCTTTCCTGCATGGTACATGGTGTCTAGGGGGCGGGCGGGGCAGTTCAGGGGGTACGTTGTGTCCAGGGGTGTGGTCGGGCTATCGACGGGGGTGGGGGAGGTGAGAATATCCATGGGGGTTGGGAGGGGGGATATCCATAGGGGGGTGAGCTATCCAGTGGGGTGAGTGAGTTTTCCATGGGGGTGGCGAGGTCTTCTAGGGTGTACAAGGTGTCTAGGAGGTGACCGGGCTATTCATGGGGGTGGGGGTAGTCTAGGGGAGGGGTGAATTAGTCACAAAAAATCATCAAGTAATGTTTTATTAATTTTAGATTAATAAATATATATAATGTGACCAACCAAATCACACATATATACAGGAACAAAAAATCAATAAACATCAAATGTTAGTAATAACAGAAAAAATTTAATGGATCAATTGGTCTCTCATCACCATCATTATCATCACCATTATCATCAGCCTCACCCTTGTCCTCATCTTCATCCCTATCATCATCCATGCCATCCTCAATGCACTCATCCTCTCCCTCTTACTTAGCATCAGCCTCATCATCTCCCTCCTCCTCCCCCTCACCCTCCTCCTCTCGCTCCTCCACGGTCTCGGCCTCTTCCTCTCCGTCCTCCTCCTCCAACTTGGCCTCATCCTCGCCATCATATTGAACACCACTAGAACTGACACTTGGGGCACCATATAAAGAACTCATCAACCAAATATATTCATCACATGCAGTGTTGGCCTCTAGTGCAAGTGTGGGACGTAAAACATCCATCAGTTTGATAAATACATTATTTCCCCTAGAATTATAATCTGTCGTCTCTGGGGCCCTTCATTCAACCTACAATTCTGGTGCATTAACCTGTTGAAACTCAGTGGCACTACCACTCTTACATGAGGAGGGATAATAAATCGTCATTACTACACTATTCTAAGGTCGATATTGTACTCTAACAGGGTGATCATATCCCAACAACTGATGTTAGTGATTGTTTGGCCAAATATTGTCAGCATCCTAGAAATTTAGGGCCTCTAAAGCATCCTGTTAAAAATATAAATAGATTATTAGGTTAAAAAATAGAGATTAAAATTTTAAATCTACAAAGTAAAACCTAAAATCTGATGCGGACTCGGTTCATTAACCACACATCCATCTATCTTCCTTCTACTTGAGAAAAATAGTTTTTCTCGAGGCATACATCCTTCTATATTCCATTTATGCATATAAAATGACATTGAATGTAGGAAACCATAATTAAAAATATGATACCAATAATTAATCACATAACTAATATTATATAACAACTTTAGCAATCGAATAAATTATGGAGGAAGAAATATAAAGTGAAATTCGTAATGAACAATTATAAATTGTCATATCAGCTACCTCTCATGATCTACAATTGTAGTATGTCACAATGAGTGGACATATTTTTTAGCATCAATGTTTTTTAAACACTTCCCAATGAATCCTAAATATTATTCAATAATTAGTATTAATGAAAAACCTGAAAATTTTCATTTAAATATCTCTAAAGTGATTAATAACATAAATTATATAGTCATCCAATGAGTAATAATATATCGATACTATTCTAATGGAACATCATCCACGTTTGGGGCTGCCTATAACTATGTTCCTACTATAGAATGCCATCTAATGTACAACTCATGAAAATAACCTCTCCAAAATCCTTTAGACGTGCTGGCTGTGCACCCTCATCATTTCATAGATTATACTATAGCTGACAGAAAAATAGTAATATATATATATATATATAATATATTTCATTAAATAAAAGATATTTTTTTACCCATATATCTTCCTAAGAAATTTTTTTTGACATCATTTGGTAGTTTTCTCCATGAGAGCAGGCTGACAGGAATGATTTTAGAGTTTTTGAAAGCATTTCCAAAAAACACTAACTTTGCTTCCCTGATTTTTAAATCATTTAACTATCTTCATTATAGTCCACCATCAAATGCATGTGGTTGTTCCAAACCACCCACATGAGTGTAATCCCTACCATCACCTCCTATTAGTAGATCCATTTGTTATGAATGAAATACAAATATTTTATCAATACATGTTACAATGAATATATTTTAAAAATGTGTTACGGTTGTATAAGTATACCTACGATAGTCTAATAAATGGGTGTCATTGGATCTGCAAAACCTGAAGGAACACCCTGTACAGATGGAGTGGGTCCCAATTTATACACCATAGGGACAAACTATAGCAGATCAGGAGTTTAAGAAGATAGAATATAAAATCCCGGAGATAATGAAACCGATTTAAAATAAGTAGACACGTATGGCAGGATGAATGCTGGATGGGGAGTGGGAATCATCATTGGATATAGTACAGATGGGTGAGGAGGCTCAGATGTAAAGTATGTTGAAAACATGGGAGGCCTAAATATCCTATGTGTCCCTAATGAATCATTGTGATCAGAATATGGGGTGGATGGTATATCGGTGGGATGGGTAGGGTTTAATCAGGTACACCAACCAGATCGTCTATCTCTCATACCATCCCCACCCCCCCCCCCTCGTACGAACATGATGAGTAACGGGACCACTACTAGGATGCTCATCAAATAACTATCGCCTTATGTATGGATCCTAAAAAAATGTTTAAAAATATTTAATCACATTATATTTTATATTATTTAAATATATATATTTGTAATAAAATTATAAATGCAGTCACTTGTGGGGGAATTCCCAACTCATTCTTGTGACGATTGTTGTCCCTAATTTGTTTTCATCACCACTCTTCAATTGGTTTCATTTCCTGAATTTGAAAAAAATATTGATGTAAATTAAAAAAGATAACTAATGTACCACCCAAAAAAAACAAAATAAATAAGAGGGAATAAGGGAATTCATGAATAATTTAACTATCCAATGTTTTCGGTGTGCTTGAACAGATATATAATGACGTCAATAAAAATACAATATTTAATATAGAAATTTAATTTTTTTATAAGATTTTTATTTACTACATGTCATTAGTCTATTAAAATCATGGAATATTGATTCTACCTAATTAATAGGGGGTAATGTTGTTGTCAACATTACGGAAAATATTAATTTCATTATCCTAGGAAGATGATGTTGGATTCAATACATGTATTCCATAAGAATACAAACCATCATGATTATTACCTGGTAATATGTTAAAGAGAGGTCTTTAAGTTATACATATTTTATACAAATCATCATTGAGGAATTGAAATGTTCACAAATATAGAAATGTTTGTTTTGTAGGTTTGAATACTTTTCAATTCCAAATTAGAAAATTCAATTAAAATAATGTTGCAACCAATAAACATGGAAAATTCACATAATGGTCAAGTCAGATACAACATATTTATAATTAACATTAAATCATTTTGAATAGTACCAAACATGACATCCCAATTCAAGTTAAACCAATTGACTTGGGAACCTGAATGGATGATTTTATATATTTCCCACCACAGTGTCAAGTTCACAGTCAACTCTGACAATTGAGATATTGGAGTCATCAAAGGTAAAAAAATGGATATTTTCCAATGGATGTAGTGATTGTGTCAATTCCATAATAACCAAAATAAAAAATAAGTCTTGGAATTACATTAATAATGACACCAAATTCAGGTCAAAGATGGTATTTGACCAAAAAAACTAGTTTCGACATTGATTTCAATACATATTGGTCATTGGTATCAAGTGTGAGAGTCATATCAATAACTTGAAATCCACAATCATAAATAAATGTGCCCTTCCCATCATCGAATCAAACCACTCAAATTTCATCATCGTGACTTGACCCTGAGAATAATAATCTAATATTATTATTTTATTAAATGACACCATAACAACCTACATATTCAAATCGTGGTCTGCAATCTGATACACTAGCATAACTATCTGTTGTGGTAGTAACCATAACAACATCATGTTGTGTTCTCATGTTCTTTTCTAATTTAGTGATAAAAAATCTGAACCCACTGGTAACAATTGATTAAATACATGAACACCAATATTATGACCAAAATCGAAATCTGTTATTTCATCAAGAGACATAGTCAGCCTAAAAACACAATACCTGAAATATAAATCAAAATAAAAGATAAATAATTACTATTTTTGTTATTTTAAATAGTAATTTTATTACCTTCAATTTTAACGAAGCAGAAGAAACTCTTTGATATAAAAAGACACCCTACTTCTCAAAGAATGTTAAGATGCTTTCTATTTATCATCACCGTATGGTCCATGTAGATAAAAATATTAATATTTTAACACACAAATATATATATATATATAAATAAGATATACATATTCAATTTACCTGAATGATGAAGTCATCGAACAATTCACTATTGAACAAAACAATGTGATGTGCCATATCCTGCTTTCAGGGCATAATGTTGTCATTGTATATGATCCCAGAATTCATGTTATTTGTGGAAGTGATGGAAATTGGGTTCAATTTTATTATACTATTCCTCTCTGTCTACCATTGCTCTCTTATTTCTTATTGTAATATCACACAAATACAATGAGCAGAAATCCAAACATTCTAGAGCCATGTTACCGTTCAAGATAGAACCTTCTGGATGATTCCTTTTATGGAAATAATACTTTAATTTAAACATATTTCATTCTATTGGATATATCCAATGAAAATAAAGAAATCTTCTGAGAAGTATTTCAGTTGGAATATAGATAGTCTGATGCAACATGCATGTGAAAAATGATCAAGGAAATATCATCTTTAAATCACACAAAATAAATGGGGGATTATGCCAACATTTTTTTTAAATAAATACATGGACAACTTGTTAGCACAAAGATCTCAAAACAAATGTCCCAATAGAATAACAACAAACCTAACATTATTTGAAAAAGACGATGAATTTCTATGGGAATCCACTCATGTAGAAGTATGTCATAATCATGAGCCTTCAAGTATTTTATATTCATATCTCTTCTTTTGACCCATTTAAATATGATTCCTGAATAGCCATCAAGATATTTAATGGTCTCTAGTAATTTTAGAAATTTATTTTTTGATTCTGTTGTTATCATCACATAAGAAGCACATGAAACATGCCATTAATTTTAAATGATTATCACAAGATTCAATTCTTGTCTGATTCCCAAATCCACCATGTATCGCCGAGACTATAAATAATATTTTTTATTTCCCATTAATATTATATTAATAGAAAGAAACATTTAAAATATACTTTTTTCAATTTGCTTTATGTTTATGCAATAACTTAACAAATTGGTTGACCAATAACGAAAATAAAAAAATATACTTCTCTTCTTCCAATTGTAACAGGTTGTAGTGGAAACATTCATTCTCATTACAGATTACATTTGACCTTTTTCGATTGAAAAACTGATGTCATTCAATTAATTAAGCACATCATTTCTAGAAAACACTTAGGTGGTTCATCGGTCTCCATGGTATTTTCCAATCTTTGACGATTATTTCTATTTGGATGGTCCATTGGAAAGAATCATCGATGTCTCATAAAAATGAAATTACAATGATTTTTTAGTCTTCTGTATCGTTTATTATTCCTAAAAACATGACATGATATTTTTCCATTCATGCTTCTTCCAGACATCATTACATAAGAATGAGAATAAATGATCACACACATAAGCGCATCACACATATGAAAAATGTTTTCTGAACATGCTTCTTATGTGCACACACACACATCCAAATAAAGATTCAAAACTACTATTAAAGGTTGCATGTATACGTCTATATCATCACTAGGATCAAAAGGGACAAATGAGAGTATACTCATAAAAGTGAAATGTTTTTCTTACACAACCATGGGGGAATATTATAAATGATTATTCAAACTGGCCATGTGCTGTAAGACGTAAGCATCTTCCCAAAAAAATAAAACCATCACATGAATGACCCAACCTCACATTAGGCACATCGACTGAAAAATTAGGATATCAATCATCCAATCACTATCATGAAAATACATCTATAGGATGAACCAACTCATCATTAGTCTAATTTCTCTCAGTATGATTCCATCAGATTTTTATTGATATTTCATCAGACATAAAAAGATTCCGGAGTCTAGGGATCAATTATATGTTCTACATTTCTTTCCATGGAACACGGGATGGTGTTACATAAGCTTTTCACTTCCATCGGGATGTACCACATTTTATAAAATCATTTCATTCAGCAGCTTCCTCCTAGAATAAAAATCAATCTTTCAGGAAATCATGATATTTGTTTCTTGAAAATCTATGTTCCTAAACTAACTTCCATTCCTTAGAGTGGTTTGAGGGAATATCTACATAATCTGGATGTAATTCCTTAAAGATTTATGATTTTAATATATGGATATATTATAAATTTCATGCATAGTTTTCCTATTAAACAATCAGATTAAAAACTACATCTTTTTTAATTTTACCTCATTGTCAATGTACTGGTGTTGTGTGAGCATCATTCAATTTTTTCTCCCTAAAAACATATTCCTTTTCATTAGATGCACTATGTTTGCTCATATTGAAATATTCTTTGGTTGGAATCCATTCTTTTTCATGATGATGGATAAATAGAAACTGGTCATATAACATATTCTCCATTCGAGTCCACTAATTTCGATCATCAGTAACTTGAGATTTCATTTCATTCCCACTATGATACAGAACAGATATGTTTTCATGAAAACCATATTTTATTATGTTGTAGCTGACTTATTGATGGCTCAATCAAGGTCTTCCATCATAATCGTATCTAGGGATTTGTATTTGATCACTATATGAATCATTTTGAAGTTAAAAATCTAAAAATACCTCCAAATTGTTTTGAAAATGGATTGAGATATGATCAGTTTCATACATCAAACTTCTATCCATTTTGTAAAAAAAATTATAAGTAATTTCGTCAAAATTGGTCTATAAGATTGATGTTTTATCAAAAATATATTTTTGTAAATGATAATTCTTCACATTATAAGAATCCATAACTAACACCCTAATATATATGATTATCATAATATAAAATACAAAAAAATACTATATTTATAAAAAAATATCATTGAACAACTATACAAGTGTGTACAAGGTCATGTAAACTTGTGGAGGAGAATTATTCAAGAGTTGTGTAAATTATAGATTGAAAAAATTTAATAATTTAGTATATTATTTGAGTAATCACATACACTGCCCTTGGGGGTGGGGTGTCCAGTGGGGTGGGGGCTATTCAGGGGGTGGGGGATGTCACAGGGGGTGTGGGCTATCCATGGGGTTTTAGGGTTTTTCAGGGGTGGGAAGGCAGTCCATGGGGGTCGCGTGGATGTCCACAGCGGTGGAGGGGCTGTCTAGGGGGTAGGGGTGTCCAGGAGGGGTGGGCGGGCTATCCACTAGGTGGGGGGGTGGATGTCCAGGGCAGTACGAGGATTCTAGGTGGTGGGGGAGTCCGGGGGGATGTGGGGTGTCCGAGGGGTGGGGGTTTTATGGGGGGTGGGCAGGTTGTACATGGGGTGGGGGTGGAGGGGGGTTGTCCAGGGGGAATGGGGTGTCCAGTGGGGTGGGGTGTCCAGGGGGATGGGGGTGTACGGGTGGGGGTGTCTGGGGGGGGGGGTGGGGAGGTTGTACATGGTTTTGGGGGAATCCATGGTGGGGGATTAGGGTGTCCAGGGTGATGGGTGGGCTGTCCATGAGGGTGGAAAGGCTATATAGGATATATGGTGTGTCCATCGGGATGGGCAATCTTTCCATGGTGGTGAAGGGGATATCTAGGGGGGTATGGCTGTCCAGGGGGTGGGATCACTATCCACGGGGGTTGGGACCTATCCAGGGGGTATGGGGTGTCCATGGGTGGTGGGACATCCAGGGGTATGGTAGGGTTATCCGAGGGGGATGTCCATAGAGGTGGCATGGCTATACTCGTGGGGTAGGGTTGTCTAGTGGGTGGGTAAGATGTCTGTGGGTTTTGGGGGTGTCAATGGGGGTAGGGGGTCTAGGGTTTGTCCAGGGGGTGGGATGGTGTCCAGGGGTTGTGGTTGGCCCAGGGTGGTGGGTGGGATGTCTACAGGGGTGGCATGGCTGCCCAGGGTGGTTGGGGGTGTCCAGAAGGGGTAGGTGGGTTGTCCACGGGGTGGGGGCTGTCCAGGGGGTATGGGGTGTACAGGGGGTGGGGGCTATCTAGGGGGTATGCAAGCTGTCCCAAGTGAGGGATGTCACTATTTTGATTCTATATCACAGAATCATTAGAAATTCGATGTATCTTAGAGAAAGTCTAATGGAATGCATCGATTATTCTATTATTTATCTCACTTCTTTTAGGTGTTAAATTATTTATGAATATTATGCGTTATGTTAAATTTTAATTTCCTTTTTGATTATTTATATTTGAATTGAAAAGGGTTTCAATCTTATATGATTAGGCATATATGATTATAATGAAGGTTCTACATAGATTTATCCTAAATTTATATGTGTATTATGTGATTTGTAGTAAAGAGGAGTGAGAGGGATGATCTAGGTGAGACCATTTATTATTTTCATTAAGTTTTTATGGTTATTATAAAAATACATGAAGGTAATCTCAAATGTGAAATTGTATGGTGGAGCCATCTATGGAATGGTAAGTGTGATTTATGACTCTATTGTTAGTTTGACATGATGATTTTGGGGATGCAAATTGTTTCATGATGTGATATTTAAGTTGGTTTCATGAGTATGTGTTGGGAGATGAACATGAGACAATGGGTTATGTTAATCACTACTTCTGTGTGATCCCCAACCCACTGCACCTCCAACACCTTTATGTAGCCCCCAACCCACACACTGCAAAACCCCAATCACCACCTATATCCCCCACCCTGCACAGCAACCCCCTACACCCCCCCCCACAAAGCCAACACCCCTCCAACTATACACCCCCCCTAATATCACGACACACCCCCTATAACCCCCTACCACTATACATCGCCCGCCCCCGAATACAAATCATCCCACTTCTCAAACACCTTCTCCACAACCCCCCTCCCACTTCACAACCACCTCCCCACCACCTCCTCCCTACAGACCCACCACCACCCCCCACGTCCCCCTCACTTCCTGCAACCCCAACCCAACATAGCCACCTCTACAGCCCCCTAAACCCCACTCAACAAACCCCCTCCCACTACAAAGCCCCCCCCCCCCACTCCCACTTCAACCTCCCCCATCCTCCCATTAACAACCCCCCCCCCCCCCCCACTTCAAATCCCCCCTACAACCCCCCCCCCCAAAACCCCCTACAATCCCCTCCCCCACCTCCCCCGACATCCCCCACTCACTACATTTCACATCCCCCTCACCATGTGATGCCCCCCTGTACAACCACCCCCTACTTCCCCCACACATATAACCCCTCCCACTGCATAACCCCATACCGCCCCTCCAACAGCACAACCCCACCCTCCCACTCCACTTCCCACACCATCCTAATGCTGTAGAGACCCGAAGATTAATGTACATGGACATTACATTACTTTTGCGGAATACATAGTACATTAAAAAAACACACACACACGGACCGTAATAGTTTAGTGTCTTTGGAAACTCAGAATATAATCTTCTAATCGTGGTGAAAGATCTTCAACATCTCCCATAAAGATCTTCCTTTTTTTTCTTACCTAAAACTTTACTTTATATCCTGGGGAAAAGAAAACATAAAAGGGTGACCTCAAATGCTCAGTAATTGTAAACAAAATAAATATCAATCACATCATATTCAGGAGAACATATCTTTTTGAAATCTTAACCTGCAAAAGAGATCATAATTTCATAACATGGGATAAATCATAGTAGTGAAATGTAATCTCAATAATCATAACTTAACACATGAAACATTGTGGCACACACATAATCATATAGAATCATTTCTTGTTAGTCAAGACTCATTGCCAAGACTATCTTAGTGGACAAAGTCCCTTTCTGAACTGAGTCACCCTCGTTTCAGTCCAATTTCACTGAACCGATATAACCTACCATTCCAGCCATGTCTATCTCATGAGATATAAAATCATTACCCAATTAATTGGAGGGAGATATAGGTCCCACCCATCTCATAATGATACCATTCTTATGTGTGCCACAAAATCATAAATCATACATCATAGCATAACCCATGTAATAAAAATGGGAATCTTAAACATCGTGACATCATAAAACAATTCATATAAGATAAAGGAATTCATAAACATAATTCCATCAAAAAATAGTCAAATCAATGTAAAAATAGGGATAGAACAGAACCCTTTGTTATCTTAGATGGAAAATAATTTTGATAAAACACTTGAACTTCATTATTGAGGAAAATATCTTTTCTACTTCAAAAACACTTTTCCTTTCTTAACATGTCATACAATATAAACTAAAAGAAGTTTATTAAAAATAAACAAGAAAACATTTAATGGAATATTCTTGGAAATAATGTTTTAAAAATCCATTAATGTCGTATAAGTTAAAAAAACATTCTTCGTACTTTTGTCGGAAAAGTCAAAAAGTACCTCGTATGAAAAACGACAAAAGATTCCTTTCATATCTTTTACTAAAAACTCACCGAAGGGTAAAATTGGATTTAAAAAATTGTATGTGGATGGAAATAATATTACATATTGAGGAAACATGGATGTGGATGATAATATACACCCCAGTAAATACTAAAGTATAAACAATCTCAGATAAAAATGAGATTGTGATATTTCCTTTACCTTAGGTCCGATTTGCTTCGTAAGTGTCCGAACCACCTGTATAATGATTTAAATAATGTAATTGACTTATTACAGAATCATATTCATTGTTATGATATCATATATGGTTCACTAATGACTTTATATTACCCGTTCGTTTGTAAATTCCATGTTAAAGAGCATTTTGGGTAAAATTGTTTCATTTGTCGTCCGTGTTTTTACTTGTAATTATTCATATGATTACTTAGATCATGATTACGTAATTCCAGAATATAATACATGATATATATATATATATATTCAGAATATACATATATATAATAAATCAGTAAATGGAAATAAATACACTGTTCATGGAGACGGTAGGCCGTACGTACGCATGAACGCTGTTTTCGTTTCCTTATTGAGTTGAACGGAATTAAGTATAAGAAATTAATATATATACACATAAATCCAGTATCATTATTATGTCATATATTTCATGATTAATTATTATATATACATTATAATCATTCGTGAATGGTTAAATTGGAGAATGAATCTCATCGCGTCGTGGAGACGGTAGTCTGTAAGTACGCACGAGCGAGGATATCGTTCTCATGATCATGGGACTGTATTGGAGTGTATGTATACTATTTCAGAATAAAAATCACGTTAAAATAATAATATATATTTATTATTTACACCATTATACCCATCCAAGTATGGTGGTGGTGGAAAATAGATTTCACCACGGCCTGGAGACGATATTCCGTACGTACGCACGCACGATGATTTCGTTTTCCGTAGGATGGATAGATGGTGAAATAGGATTTTTTTTCATACATATAATAACATATCAGTATATGAGTGATACCGATGTTATTACTTCATAATGAAACAACTTAGGAAGAAGAAGTGGAAGAAGAAATAAAGGTGAAAGAATCAGTAACGGAAATTACCTCTTCTTTGAAGCGCCTCTTTGAGACCTCCTCTTAGGACACTAATATTAGTCTTTGAGGAAGACCTGAACCTCTAGGATGTTTCTAGGGAAGTTGAGAAGAGAATTTGGCAGGGGATGGCCGAGCATGAAGGCTCAAAGTTGTGTGAGGAAGAGAGGGAGGGGGTGCCCTTTTATAAGGGAGGAGAGGGGCACCTTTAGAATAACTAAACATATTATTTTATTATAAAGTCAAGTTCGGTTTTAAATAGCTCCAAATTCATTTACTTCTCAGATAAGGTGGGGATGGGTCGAAATCCTCTCATCCAATAGAATTGATACATGTTTAGGTTTCTATTTTAACCTTATCATTTAGATTTAACATTAAGTTAAATAATTTTACTTTTACCATATCTTCTTGTGTTCTTACACTATAAGGTTAATAAACATACTATAAGAAGCCAAACGAACCCCAAATTGTTTATTATTAATATATGTAACCATATAAAATTCATTTGG
Source organism: Viscum album (assembly GCA_963277665.1). Lineage (NCBI taxonomy): Eukaryota > Viridiplantae > Streptophyta > Magnoliopsida > Santalales > Viscaceae > Viscum > Viscum album. Next base: position 1,423,479,414 of record OY728148.1, on the reverse strand, counting down.
AAGAACCATAGATTGTTAGGAATAAAATATCAATTAATAATATAATATTTGTTTTAAAAACTATTTTATGTCAATTTTGAAACTATTTAGTAATTGATTTGTTTGAAAATCATAACAGAATGATAAGTTCGAACAATGTTAATTAAATCAATTCTAACATGACATATTAACCTATAAAATTAGTGTAATTCATAAAAAGTCTCAAATTTTATTTATTTGGGTATTTATAACATCAATTAGGTCAATATTTCATTAATAAGATAATTACTGCATCATCGTTGTGTCATAAATAAATTAAATTATTTAATGTCTAAAAATTACAAATAAAATACCATTTTTTAGGAAATATTTTTATATTTCTAATGAATATTTATAATCAAATTTATTTTATGTATATCCCTATATTAAAAATGTTTTAGTAAATAAACATTGATTTTAACTCTTTTAACTCTTCTTTGAATTAAATAATAATAAATGTCCTAATCTAATCCAAGTTGGCCTAAATGGTCATATTTTATTCCTAAGATTTTTTTGGTCTAATTAAACTTGTCAAATAGAATTAGGACATGTGTTAGGGTAATAATAATATCATTTTTACCCTTAATTACCCTATTTACTTTTAACCGTGGTAAATAAAAGTAAAAAGTTATTATTCACCAAAAATTATTTTCATCTCATTGAACCACATTTTACATACTAACATCAACCGTGTCTCTCGGATTTTTAAAATTCCAATCACAGAAGCGGTAAAATTATGTTTTATGAAAAATTTAGTTTTTTTAACTACCACTTAGTGGTTTCACTATTCATCAAAAATTGAAAGTTTTCAGAAAAATACCAAAAATTAGGCCTAAGCTATATTTGATATTATGAACTCAAAAACGATTTCTATTTTACCAAATTCAAAACATATTAGTTGCATTAATTAATTTAAAAATTAATTCCCGTCGTTAAAATAAAAGGCGTGTTTTTAAGAGATAATAACTATCAAAAGATTGACACTTGTTTATAACTGGTTTAAATGTGAAATTACATCCAATGACCAAAATTGTATTAAATTGTAAAAATATATTCTAAATATACTTTAAAAACACTAAAATTAATATTTTATCACTATTAATTCTTTCTATTGAAAAAGTTGTTTTTAATTAAAATTTAGTAATTTTCACTATTCATCAAAATATGAAAGTTATCCGAAAATCACCAAAATTTCACCCTAAGCTAATTTCGATATTTCGAATACAAAAATGATGTCCATTTTGAAAAATAAAATTTACAAAATTTCATAAAGTGGTTATTACTATTCATAATGGCTAGTTTTAATAATATTTTAATAGAAAATCGTTGTTTAGTGAAACTTGGTGTTGCGTACAACACACGCTATCGTGGAAGGTCGCGATTGCGTGTAATTCAATTCAGGTCATAGATGTGTGTTGTGAAAGCTCCTTTTGGTGTAGAGTATAACACTAGACATTAATGAAATTTAAAAAGTATATTTTTCATAAAATATCGGTGTGTTACATTCTACCCCCCTTAAAATGAATTTCGCCCTCGAAATTCGTCGGGGTTATAAATGGTTTACTACTAGAATGTTTCTTTAATAGAAACCCACATCGTAAAAAGGAATACTAAAACCAATCTTTAAAAACAAATGTATGAAACATAACAGTTACCCAAATAAACTAATCACTGGGTTTCCACATAGGTGAAAATATGGATATGGAAGAAAAATCTAACCATCATGTTCTGATGGAGAGTGGTAGAGAACATGGCTATGGAAAAGCCAACAATCAAAAATCCATAAATTTGTGACGATATAAGGTACCATCTGATTAATTAGATATAAGATCACTAGGACAACATTTTTGGTTTTCAAGATCGTTTCCCTAAAGTTGAAGAATTTGAATTAGAATAAATACTTACTTTATATTGGTACAATCTCACTGTTGTTTGTGCCTTGAACAATTTCCACTTCATCTCTTAAATAAATGAAGTTGAATTTGTTATTCGTGAAGTGTTAGTAGATCATGTGATAAAATGACGGGTCATTCCATCTGTCTCAAACAAAAGGTTAGAAAAAGTTATTAAATATACATAAGTCTTTCTATAGTGAGATTAATCATATATGGTTCCTAAAATGGACTTATACTTCATATATCATACTTCTTAATATAATAAAACTAGTTTCTACTAAACAAGGACTTCATGTAGGCTAGTGGTAGGCGATAAAGGCCAGTCGCACTTCGGTTGTGGGTTCGATTCCCACATCCTTGTCTGACGCGATGGGTTGTCTCCCATCCTGCAGGTTGTCCTTTTTCTAAAGCTATATTACTATAACATCCCATCAATAATACCGAAAAACGTTTTATCCTAAATTATGTCCAACATAATCCATTCTAATCTTTAGGCTTATCTAAAATACTTCGGTCTAAGCTCATAGTATAAAGAAAATTATTACTTGAAATGTCACAGAACAATCACGTGAATGCCATCATTTATCCCCCATTTATCATAAGATATATCTTGTTAGTCCAATTACAAACATGTGAATACCTTAATCATGTATTCTCTTGAAGAATGAATACCCATTGAACCATAGTGAAAACATGAATGCAGTTAAAAGTTATCACTTTCCACATACCAAAATCCTCAAAATTCTATATACTCAAATCATGATATCACTTAGTCCTTATATCAATCATGAGCTCATGAATACTGTTAAACATTTCATTTTCTCGTTTTCCCTTCATTATGCGCATATCAACTTATTTCAAAAAATATCTCAATCACTTTGAATAACACATTAGACCAATACATAAATATTCCAATACTCCATGATACAACATTATTTTGGAATCCCATTACATAAACACTTAATCATTCCACCACATCGTTGTCATATTCAACATCGCCAATAGTGATCGTATGTGACTTCCCATTGTCCTTTGCCTTAAGCGGTTTCTCATGTCGATCATCACTAACCCTTGGATTAGGGCATTTATTAGCATAATGCCCCATTTCCTTGCACTTGAAGCATTGAAGTGTTGGTGGTCCGTTCTCTGTAGTTTTTTCTTTATTCACATCATTATAAACCCTTTTTCCATTACTTCGACACTCAGGTGCTCGATGAACTTCTTTTCCACTCTTAAAACATTTTCTTGTCCCTTTAAGACAATCTCCACCAGGCTTCTTTCCACACTTTGTGCATAAGGAAACATTCATCTTCTTTTCACCATTATTCTGAGATTTCTCCTTGAACTCCATCTTTCGTTTCTTGTCAAAACCATGAGATGGATATGTAACACCAACTTACATTTCTACCTTGATAGCACAACGCACAATTTCTTCATAGCTACTGAAGTCTCTTATATCTAATGCCCTTCGAAGACATGGTTTTAAGCCACTTAAAAATTGATCAACATTACTTTCAGGTTGGATGATAATGCTAGATGCATACCTTGCAATTCTTGTAAAATTCCCTTCGTATATACCAAAAGATTCATCATCCTTCTGCTTCAGCTCAAGAAACTCTTTTTCCATCTTTGTTCAAATAATACGAGGGAAGTACTTACTGAAAAACAAGTTCTTGAAATCGTCCCATTCCATGGACTCAATTTCATCTCTTGTCCTCTTATTCTTGATAAGATTCCACCATTGATCAGCTTCACCTTCCAAACGATATACTGCTAAGATGACTTTATACTATTCATAACATTGAAGAACTGAAAATATCTTTTCAGTGGTACTGATCCATTGTTCAGTAACAAGTGGATCGGATGTCCCACTGAAACAAGGTGGATGTTGCCTCATGAAGGACTCAATAGAATATTGTTCCCTTCTCTGCTCATTTGGATGTCCAGAATGATTCATAGATTGTGTAAGTATAGAAAGAAGATTTTTTCACTCCATCTCCCTTAACACTTGTTTGTTCAGGAGGACAATCATTGCATTGTCCATTGCATTGATCAACACGGTTCTTTCGGGTTCCAGCCATCGTCTAAAACCCAAAAAGAATAGTGTGAGAGGAAAAAATCATGCTAGGGAAAACAACATTTTAAAGGGAGAGTATCCTCAATATCTAACTTCGTAGGTTAAATTCTATGATCGTTACCGTAGTTCTAGGACTATATCTTACACGTATACTTATCCTTAGGAACACCCCTAGACATACCTTAGAAATATCTCTAGGGATCTCACTAACGCTTTCGCATCCTAGTTTCCAATGGTTGACTAAACCTTTCCTCTGATAGCAACTGTAGAGACCCGAAGCTTAACGTACATGGACATTACATTGCTTTTTCGGAATACTTAGTACATTACAAAAACACACACACAAGGACCGTAATAGTTTATTGTCTTTGGAAACTCGGAATATAATCTTCTAATCATGGTGAAAGATCATCAACATCTCCCATAAAGATCTTCCTTTTTTTACCTAAAACCTTTATTTATATCCTCGGGAAAAGAAAACATAAAAGGGTGAGATCAAATGCTCAGTAAGGGTAAACAAAATAAATATCAATCACATCATATTCAGGAGAACATATCTTTTAGAAATCTTAACCTGCAAAAGTGATCATAATTTCATAACATGGGATAAATCATAGTAGTGAAATGTAATCCCAATAATCATAACTTAACACATGAAACTTTGTGGGGCACACACATAATCATAGAGAATCATTTCTTGTTAGTCAAGACTCATTTCCAAGACTATCTTAGTGGACAAAGTCCCTTTCTGAACCGATTCACCCTCATTTCAGTCCGGTTTCACTGAACCGGTATAACCTACCATTCCAGCCATGTCTATCTCATGAGATATAAAATCTTTACCCAATGCATTGGAGGGAGCACTAGTGCAGAAAACATTTTTTACGTCACCATTTTTTACGTCACCATTTTTTACGTCGGTTATATAAAACCGACGTCATAATATGTAAAACGAGGTTTTATACGTCGGTTATTTAATAACCGACGTAAAAACCTGTGTTTACTACACCTTTAACGTCGGTTTTTTTAATAACCGACGTTATTAATCGCGCGGCTTCGTTTTTTATGTCGGTTATACATTAACCGCCGTAAAAACAGAAGCGGGGGGCGTTTGTTACGTCGGTTATTCAATAACCGACATAAAAAACACGGTGTTTGAAGGCCTTTTTACGTCGGTTATTTTATAACCGACGTAAAAAAAAGAATCCGCAGATGTTTTTGATGTCGGTTATGGAATAACCGATGTAATAAAACACGGATTTTGAGCCCTTTATAACGTCGGTTATAAAATAACCGACGTAAAAAAAGAATCGGAGGAAGGTTTTTATGTCGTTTATTGAATAACCGACGTTATAAATGTTTTTAAAAAAATTATAACGTTGGTTATTGAATAACCGACGTGATTACTCATTTAAAAATTTACCCAGACCCGTGGATTGTCATTCGCAAGTTTACCTTCGACAGTCGCGACTCTTATCTCTCGCGCGTAAACCTGAATCGGCTCGTCCATTTCGTTGGTTTAGATTCGTTTTGCGATCATCGTTTCTCATATTTAATCTCCTCGGATCAATCATCTAAACTCGCAGCACTCAGGTAATCCTCCCACTCATTCGTTTTTTTTCGCGGATAGTATATATATATGTGTTGTGATTTTTTGTTGAAACTAGCTAAGATTCTTCGATTGCGAACCCTTTTAACTCTTTTTGGCACCATAATCTTATTTATCATCCCTGGGTCTATTAGTTCGACTTGCAATATTGACTAATTTTATGATTTCACTATTTTTTCATCGTTTTCTATAAATCCCCGAGAGGGTTGGGGCGTGTCCATTTGGATGGGTTGCCCTTTTACAGTTGTTACTACTTTATTCACACACAACCATGGCATAGGTGCATGGATTTGGGATCACATCACCATTTTCACCCCCTGCAAACAAAGTTCCACGAGGACGACTCGCCATATTTCCCCTCGGCATGTTAAAAATTTTAGATACCCTCTTTTCAGCAAGTAAAAAATTAACTAGTTTTTTCTTCACTACTTATCCTAAACAAATAAAACCACCATTCTTTCTAGAACCTCTACTAGATCCATTGCATCCATCAACATACATATTTGGATCTAAAAGCATCCCTTAAGCCTTATGTTCGATGCTAACATCCTTTACTAATCTATAGAAAATATGATGGTCTGCTAAGCTCTCCATTTAAAAGTCAAACCCCACCTATTATTCATCCTCATCATGAGAAAATGGCACAACATCTGAATTTCGGATTCAATCTCTTGGGTCACTGAACAAACATTAACTCCTCCAAAGACACACCTGGAATAGACAACCTAATGTCGAGTTCATTCTCTATCTATTGAAACTCAGTTCTTCCTCCACACATAAAAACATTCTTTGAATGGCCCAAATTCTTGTTATGGTAAATTTTCAGTGATTCCAGGGGGTGGGAGGGCTATCAAGAGGGTTGGGGGTGTCCAGGGGGGTGTCCAAGGGGGTAGGGTGTGGGGGGTGGTGTCCAGGAGGGGTGGGGGGCTGTCCAGAGGGGTCGGGGGTGTCCAGGGGGGTTTACAAGGGGGTGGGTGGGTGTGGGGGGCTGTCCAAGGGTGTGGGTGGGTGTTGGGCGGTGTCAAGGGGGGTGTCCAAGGGGGGTAGGGGCGGGGGTGGTGTTTAGGAGGGGTGGGGGCTGTCCAGAGGGTTGGGGGGTGTCCAGGGGGGTGTCCAAGCAGGTCGGGGGTGGGGGGTTGTGTCCAGGAGGGGTGGGGGTGATTTCTAGAGGGGCCGGGGGGTGTCCAAGGTGGTGTCCAAGGGGATGGGTGGGTGTGGGGGGCTGTCCAAGGGGGTGGCGGCCTGTCCAGAGGGGTCGGTGGGGTGTCCAGGGGGTGTCCAAGGGGTTGGATGGGTGTGGGGGGCTGTCCAAGTGGGTGGAGGCCTCTCCAGAGGGTATTTGGGGTTGTCCGGGTGGGTGGGGGGGGGGCTGTCCAGAGGGTTGGGGGATGTCCAGGGGGTGTCCAAGGGTGTAGGGGGTGGGGGTGGTGTCCAGGAGGGGCGGGGGGCTGTCCAGAGGGGTCGGGGGGTGTCCAGGGGGGTTTACAAGGGGGTGGGTGGGTGTGGGGGGCTGTCCAAGGGTGTGGGTGGGTGTTGGGGGGTGTCCAGGGGGTGTCCAAGGGGGGTAGGGGGTGGGGGTGGTGTTTAGGAGGGGTGGGGGGGGGGCTGTCCAGAGGGTTGGGGGGTGTCCAGGGGGGTGTCCAAGCAGGTCGGGGGTGTGGGGTTGTGTCCAGGAGGGGTGGGGGTGCTTTCTAGAGGGGTCGGGGGCTGTCCAGAGGGGTCGGGGGGTGTCCAGGGTGGTGTCCAAGGGGATGGGTGGGTGTGGGGGTTGTCCAAGGGGGTGGCGGCCTGTCCAGAGGGGTCGGTGGGGTGTCCAGGGGGGTGTCTATGGGGTTGGATGGGTGTGGGGGGCTGTCCAAGTGGGTGGCGGCCACTCCAGAGTGTATTTGGGGTTGTCCGGGTGGGTGGGGGGGCTGTCCAGAGGGTTGGGGGTGTCTAGGGGGTGTCCAAGGGGGTAGGGGGTGGGGGTGGTGTCCAGGAGGGGCGGGGGGCTGTCCAGAGGGGTCGGGGGGTGTCCAGGGGGGTTTACAAGGGGGTGGGTGGGTGTGGGGGTTGTCCAAGGGTGTGGGTGGGTGTTGGGGGGTGTCCAGGGGGGTGTCCAAGGGGGTAGGGGGTGGGGGTGGTGTTTAGGAGGGGTGGGGGGTTGTCCAGAGGGTTGGGGGTGTCTAGGGGGGTGTCCAAGCAGGTCGGGGGTGGGGGGTTGTGTCCAGGAGGGGTGGGGGTGCTTTCTAGAGGGGTCGGGGGCTGTCCAGAGGGGTCGGGGGGTGTCCAGGGTGGTGTCCAAGGGGATGGGTGGGTGTGGGGGGTTGTCCAAGGGGGTGGCGGCCTGTCCAGAGGGGTCGGTGGGGTGTCCAGGGGGGTGTCCAAGGGGGTGGATGGGTGTGGGGGGCTGTCCAAGTGGGTGGAGGCCTCTCCAGAGGGTATTTGGGGTTGTCCGGCTGGGTGGGGGGGCTGCCCAGAGGGTTGGGGGATGTCCAGGGGGGGTCCAAGGGGGTAGGGGGTGGGGGGTGGTGTCCAGGAGGGGTGGGGGGCTGTCAAGAGGGGTTGGGGGGTGTCCAGGGGGGGTGTTATATCTTACTATATTTTGTTTAAAAAATAATATTCAAGCATATTTTTTTAAATACACATCGATTTGTTTTATATTTCAAAATTGTTTACATTCAAATTATGATTTTTTTCATATAAACATATATTTGTCTTATCTAAAAAATATATTTTTTTTTCTATTTTTTATAGGTAATAATGAGTCGAAGTTGGATTACGGCACATCGAATGAGCAATGAATATGAGGAAGGTGTTGATGCCTTTTTGGAATTTGCTAAACGAAATGTTCCATGTAGTGACATTTTTTTCTGTCCATGCCTGAAATGTCTGAATATGAAGAAGTTGAAATGTAGAGAGATAAAAGATCATCTGATTTGTCATGGTTTGAATCCGAGTTACAACCCTTGGATTTGGCATGGTCAAACTGGACAGAATGTCACTGATGATAATGAATCGCAAGATGGTAACTCCGATGGAATTGAAGAAATGATTCGCGATATTGTAGGAGAACAAATTGAGATAGAACCGACAGTTGCACGTCTATATGGTGATGCCGAAAAACCATTATATCCTGGTTGTACAGATTTTACGGTTTTTTCGGCAGTGTTAAGATTGATTAACCTGAAGGCGAAACATGGATGGAGTGACAGAAGTTTTACAGAGCTGCTACAATTGATGAAAGACATTCTTCCAAAAGATAACGATCTTCTAGATTCACATTATAAGGACAAAAAAATATTATGCCCTATGGGATTGGGATACAGGAAAATACATGCCTGTCCAAATGACTGCATTATATATAGGAAGGAATATGATTTTCTGAAAGAGTGTCCTAAATGTGGGACATCACGGTATAAGGTGAAAGAAAAATCACAAGCTGATGTAGAGATTACAAAGCTCCCTTCAAGGGTATTTTGGTATCTTTCTATAATTCCTCGTTTCAAACGTTTATTTGCTAATTCACATGATGCAAAAAGGTTAAGATGGCATGCTGATGAGCGGGTATGTGATGGAAAAATACGTCATCCAGCTGATTGTCCACAATGGAAGAAAATTGATGCCTAGTACCCTACATTTGGAAATGAAATTAGAAATCTGAGACTAGGCTTGTGCACAGATGGAATGAATCCATACCGAACCCTCTGTAGCACACATAGTTCATGGCCTGTTTTATTGGTAATTTACAACCTCTCTCCTGAAGTTTGCATGAAGCGCAAATATGTCATGTTGAGTATCATGATCTCTGGTCCAAAGCAAACCGACAATGATATTTATGTATACTTTTCACCGCTGATTAATGATTTGAAACTGTTATGGGCTGATGGTATTAGGGTGTATGATTCTTATAAAATGGAATATTTTCAACTGTATGCAGTGCTTCTATTCACTATAAATGACTTCCCAACATATGGAAATTTGTCTGGATACAGTGTTAAAGGGCATAAAGAATGTCCAATTTGCGAACAACAGACGTCATATTGTCAATTGCATCATGGGAGGAAAACAGTGTACATGGGTCATCGAAATGTATTGCCTATGGATCACCCTTATAGAAGACTAAAAAAGGCATTCAATGGCTCACAAGAATTTGATACTGCTCCAAAACCTTTATCCCCAGATTTGTATTTTGAGAGGGTGAAAAACCTTGATGTGACATTGGGAAAGACACAGAAATCTGGTAATGATAGACATATTTGGAAGAAAAGGTCAATATTTTTTGAGCTACCATATTAGAGGTATCATGAAGTCAAACATAATATTGATGTCATGCACGTGGAGAAGAATATCTGTGATTCTTTGATCGGAACATTGCTAGATATTAAAGGAAAGACAAAAGATGGGTTGAATGCAAGGTTATACCTACTATCAATGGTAATACGTTTGGAGTTAGCTCCCACTCCTAAAGGAAGACGAACATTTCTTCCCCGGCTTGTCATACATTATCGAAGAGGGAGAAAAGTAGCTTCTGTCAGTGTCTTCATGATATCAAAGTGCCTCAAGGTTATTCTTCAAATGTAAAAAAAATTTTCTCATTGAAAGACTTGAAGTTGATAGGTATGAAATCACATGATTGTCACGTCATGATGCAACAAATTCTACCAGTTGTACTGCGTGGAATATTGGCCATCCGTGTCAGAAAGACTATAATTAGGTTGTGTTATTTTTTCAATTCAATTTGTAACAAGGCGATTGATGTGAATGCTTTGAACATTTTGGAAAAGGATGCAATTTTTAGACTTTGTCATTTGGAAATGTATTTTCCTCCAACTTTTTTTGATATGATGGTGCATTTTATGATTCATCTGGTTCGAGAAATAAAGCTTTATGGACCTGTATATCTTCTTTGGATGTATCCTTTCGAAAGGTATATGAAAATATTAAATAGATATATTAAAAATCCATATCGACCTGAAGCCTCCATTATTGAAAAGTATATTTCTGAGGAGGTAGCATAGTTTTGTACGAGCTACGTGGCTACGGCGCAACACATAGGTTTGCCTCTATCTCGCCATGAACGGGTTAATAATGAGGGAAAGGGGATTCGTGGCTTGAAAGTCAAATCACTGTCATCTGAACAGATGAAGAAGTTAGAATCATACATCTTGAATAACATAGCTGATGTTCAACCGTATATCACATTGCATATTAATGAGTTGAAACAATGTCATCCAAAGAAGAAAGAAATGTGGATTATGAATGAGCACAAAAAAACTTTTTTTCCATGGTTTAAAAAGACCTTGCTTGGTAGATCAGATGTATCAGAGACATTAAAATGGATAGTGGGTGGTCCATCTTTAAATGTGATAACATGGTCCGCTTATGACATTAATGGCTATACATTTCATACGAAAGCTCAGGACAACATAAGTGCTGTTCAGAATAGTGGTGTATTGGTGTTTGCAGAAGCAATGCATTTTTCGAGTGCTAAGGACAGAAACCCAATTTCGGCATCAAGTGCATATTATGGAGTGATTGAAGACATATGAGAGGCTGATTACTTTAAAATTAATGTTCATGTTTTTAACTGTAAATGATTTATCGGTATCAATAGTGTCAGACTCGATGAATTTGGAATGACACTTGTTAATCTGAATAGATTGGAAGACACAGCTGATTCTTTTATAATGGCAACACATGCCAAACAAATTTTCTATGTAGTAGATCAATCAGATATGCAGTGGGCTGTTGTTTTACAAGGGAAAAAACAATATGTTGGTGAGGATGAATTTGATGAAGATGCAGATTTATGTGAGATCCCTACATCCATGGAAAGATTAACAGAACATAATGATGAGTATGTTGAAGACATGGTTTGTGCCATAAGGAACGATCACGACGAAGGAATTTGGGAAAACAATCCAACTGTACATTCCTAAAATTTCAGGTAACACATGTTTATTTCTTGTTTACATTTATTTTTTTCATATAATGTTAGATATTGTAAATTTTTTACTTATTAAAACATGTATCAAACCAAAATGATAAAACAATAAAAACCGTAAAGAGGAGAAGTCCTGGGCGCACCGGTGCGCCGGTGGTGGATCACCGGTTGGCCGGTGGTGATCCAGCGGCCGGCCGGTGGTCCAGACAGAGCAAGGCTGTCTGGTCCATCGGCTGGACGATGACACCAGGCAGTGGGCAAGTCCACTGCCTGGGTCCTCCGGCTGGCCGGTGAGCTCACACCGGCTGACCGGTGGTCTCAGTGAGTCCACTTTTCAGCTTTCTTGGGCCAACTCCTTGGAAACCTTTTTCCTATCAATAAAAAAACTTGAAAACAAGTTAGAACCTAATAAGAGTGATTGTGATCATTAAAATCCAAGAGAGAGGGGTACAACAGACTGTGTTTACCATGTTTATCATTGTTTAACATGCTTACCATATTACCAATGTTTACTATTATGTAATTTAGTACACTTTTCTATTTTCTGATTAAGTAGTATTACAATATTTGAATTTGTATATTTGTGAACTAATGTTTGTTTTTTTGATTTGAAGAAAAATGACAGATCAATCAGTTGATCAGCCACATGATTCTGGAGATGAGCATATTGTTCACACATCTGGGAAGGAACATTCACATGCTCCAATTACGAAAAAGAGTTCAAAGGTTGGAAAGCGTGGGTGCACACATTTACCAAAATTATCACTTGCCCGTACGAAGGAGGATAGGAGAGTCATGGAGTTTGATGATGATGATCTTCCTAGAGGTCCAAATGCTAAAGATTTTAAGGGTTTTGTAGCAACTCAGGCTAAGAGCAAAGTAAGCATTATCTATGATGATTGGAGAAGTGTGGATAAGGCGATAATTTCTCAGCTGTGGGAGACCATTTTGGTAAGATCTTTTGCTATTGTTTGACTGTTATTTAAATGTTTCTAGTATATATAATATTTTTAACCTCTTTTTTATCAGATGACATTTGATATTCCTGACACTGGAGGAGTCAGGAAGAAATGCTTATCGTTGGCTGCTAGGAGAAGGATGGATTTCAAATAAACCCTCTCATCTGATTTCATTTATGGTCATAGGAGTCGTGAGAATACATGTCGTATATATCCTTTTACAGATGAAGAAACATGCAGACAATTTTTTGAAAGTAGAAGAAAAGAATCATTTTTGGTAAGGGCAATGTAAACTTTTATAAGTTTTCTTATATAAATGATCTTATTATTGTTTTGTTAATGATTACTTATTCTTAATTTACAGCAAACAAGGAAAGCTCATCAAGAGATCCAATCTAAAAATGTATACCCTCATATTTTATCTCGGGGAGGGTATGCATTATTGGAAGAACAAATGATGGCAGAAAAATTTCAACAACTAAGAGCTGAGTCTTCAAGCTCTGGAGAGGTGGCCCCTCCATCCCCTCCATCTAGACATGAGAAATGGAAAAGAGCTCGGAAGGTCAAAAAAGGACAATATCTTTCGGAATAATCGAGACTCGTAGTTGAGAGGATTGTAAGATATCTATTTTATTTATTTAAGTTTACTATTTTCGTCATATATTTCCAATCATTATAGAAATGTTCAATTAATTATTACAGGACTCTCTTGAGGAGCAGAGTTCACAGGGGACATTTACACCATCTGGGAGGGAAGATATTTTATCTGTGGCATTGGGAAAGCCCGAACATCCTGGCCGTGTAAGAGGATATCCGGCAGGTGTATCGGTAAGAAAAGTGTTGCCACGTTCCTCAACTTCTATCATTGAGGGAGTTTATCAAAAAAAATAGAATCCTTGGAGGCTGAAGTCCATAATATTAATGCGACAATGGAGGACAAGATTAGAGCATCGGTGCAGTTTATGTTTGCAGACTTGCAAAGACAGTTTCAGGGTGCAGCTCCCACTCCACCTCTCCCAGTAGCTCCCACTCCCCCACCTCAGCCTGCGGACCCCATTTTTGATCCTCCTCCTCCGCCGTAGCTACCTACTTATTGTGAGTTGTATGTTGATGATCCTCAACATCATATAGTTGCATATGGGATGGTATATTGTATAGGAGATACATTTAATCATCAACAGTTAGAGGTAGAGAATCAGAGGGTCACTGTACAAGATATTATAGATAGATCAGCTCGGATACCATTACCTACAGATGAGGTGATGACAGTTGGACATAGTATCGGCCATTTTTTACTTTGGCCATCAAGACTTCTTCGACTCATTACCATAGAGGTATGAATGTTATATCTTTTATTTTATATTTTTATTAATGTTTTATCATTTGAAAACTAATATATTTTTCAATTTATTTTTACAGGAATACTTCAAAGGTAAAGAAATACTGTATAGACAACAACAAAGACAGATAGATATGACATCAGATGCAGATACTAGCAGTCTTGACATATTGTCAAGATATTCAAATTTGTTGGCGGATCATTATGACTTTACAATGGAAGCTCATGTCTGTGGACATGAACTTAGTGCGGGGATTATGAAAACTGATATCATAGAGTTTGTCACTGGAGATAAGTTGGGCATCAACGTGGTGCAAATTTTTATCATGTAAGTCTTAAAACCTTTTCCTTGCGTTATATTTATTAAAAATGTATACTTATGTCTGCTTTGTATTAGGTATCTGTATAAAATTTGTGAGAGGAATGAGCTGACAGATGTATATGGATTCGTGGACCCACAATTGATTTCCCCTGAAGCATGTGCATTGGATGAGGAACAAAGAATGCTTTATATTGCTGATAGATTTGAAAAGAATGTAATCACACAATGTTGGATGATGCCTTTTTGTGATAGGTATGAAACACATCCCTCTCAAAGAGTTAATTATCTTTTAACATAAAAAACCACTAACGTTAAATTTCCTTTTATCAGGGATCATTGGATGTTAGGGGTTTTTTTCCCTAGGGAGAAAACACTTTATTGGATATGCTCTCTCCATGATGATGTGCGAGAAAATTTTAAGAATATATTGGAAACATAAGTTTCAATTTCACAATAGTTTTATATATTATAATGAATTTTAAATTTACTCCATTCTTATTATTTTCTAATAGGGCATGGGTCCACTTTCGAAAAAGCGCAAAGAAAAGGAATTTCAAGATCAAATATGTACATGTGAAGGTAAATATCCATTTATAATTTGTACATTTTGATTTATTACATAAAAATAATATATTGAATTTACACTCATTCAAACAGAAATGTCATGAGAAACAAGGCATCATCGAATGCGGATATTACATGTTAAGATTTATGTATGAAATAATAACAACTGGGATAGTTCTGAGTTTTGACCTGGTAAGATTTCCTCTTTCTCATAATATTTCAATTTGATTTATTCATTATACACGTTGACTACTATCCTTTTGCTTTGTAGCTTTTTGACGACCCTTAACCCTTTACTGATGAAGATATAAAACACTTACAAGTGGAGTGGTCAAATTATTTTACAGGTTTGATTGACTTTTAGTTGTTTGTAATGTAAAATTTAATTTTTAATATTGTCAATGTAAATGTGTATTTAGTAGTCGTTTAGGTTGGATTTAGTTTTTTTGAAGTTTACAGTGTAAGTTTTGAATGTTATATAAGTGAATGTTTAATTTTTCTCTATTTCTTGTTTTGGTCTACTGTTGATGGTTTTTCTGGTCTGGATTTTGGTATGGGGGAGAGGTTCCAAGGGGGTGGGTGGGTGTTTGGGGGGTGTCCAAGGGATATGGGAGGGGTTTCCAGGGTGTGTTTGGGCCTCTCCTAGGGGTCAGGGGGGTGTAAATGAGGGTGGGGGTGTCCAAGGGGTGGGGGGTGTCCAAGGGACATGGGAGGGGTGTCCAAGGTGTGTTTGGGGGTGTCCAAGGAGTCGGTTGGGTGTAAATGAGGGTGGGGGGGGGCTGTCCAAGGGGTGGGGGGTGTCCAAGTGGTGGGGGGTGTCCAAGGGATATAGGAGGGGTGTCCATGGGGTGTTTGGGGCTGTCCAAGGGGATGGGGGGGTTTCCAAGTGGTAGGGGGGTTTCCAAGGGGTCGGGGGGGTCCAGGGGGTGGAGGGCTGTCCAAGGGGTGGGGGGGGTGTCCAAGGGGTGGGGGGTGTCCAAGGGATATGGGAGGGGTGTACAAGGGGTGTTTGGGGCTGTCATAGTGTTCGGGGGGTGTAAATGAGGGTGGGGGTTGTCGAAGGGGTGGGGGGTGTCCAAGGGGTGGGGGGTGTCCAATGGATATGGGAGTGGTGTCCAAGGTGTCTGGGAGTTCTGTCCAAGGGGCCGGTTGGGTGTAAATGAGGGTGGAGGGCTGTCCAAGGGGTGGGGGGGTGTCCAAGGGGTGGGGGGTGTCCAAGGGATATGGGAGGGGTGTCCAAGGGGTATCTGGGGCTGTCCTAGTGTTCGGGGGGGGGGGGGTGTAAATGAGGGTGGGGGGGCTGTCGAAGGGGTGGGGGTGTCCAAGGGGTTGGGGGTGTCCACGGGATATGGGAGTGGTGTCCAAGGTGTCTGGGAGTTCTGTCCAAGGGGCCGGTTGGGTGTAAATGAGGGTGGGGGGCTGTCCAAGGGGTGGGGGGGTGTCCAAGGGGGGGTGTCCACGGGATATGGGAGGGGTGTCCAAGGGGTGTTTGGGGCTGTCCAAGGGCTCGGGGGGGTGTCCAGGGGTCGGGGGGGGGGGAGGTGTCTAAGGGGTCTGGGAGGGCTGTCGAGGTGTGGGGGGGTGTCCAATGGGTGTTTGAGGCTGTACTAGGGGTCTTGGGGGTGTAAATGAGGGTGGGGGGGGGGGCTGTCCAAGGGGTGGGGGTGTCCAAGGGGTGGGGGGTGTCCAAGGGATATGGGAGGGGTGTCCAATGGGTGTTTGAGGCTATAATAGGGGTCGTGGGGGTGTAAATGAGGGTGGGGGGGGGGGGGGGCTGTCCAAGGGGTGGGGGGTGTCCAAGGGTTGTGGTGGGGCTCCAATGTTGTGGGGGAGGGCTGGCCAGGTTGTTAGGTGGGTATAGATGAGGGTGGGGTTCAGTTGGGGCTTGGGGGAGGGCTGTCATGGTTATTTTTGTTGTTTGGTGTCTGGTTGCTTTTTGGTGAGAGCAGTGTAATTATTTTTTAAAAAAAATATCGCTTTCACATCGGTTATTTTATAACCGACGTGGTAAATAAATCGGTAGGGGTTTATCACGTCGGTTCTTAATATAACCGACGTGCTAAAAGGCCTGGGAATTGATTTACCACGTCGGTTATTGGATAACCGACGTGCTAAAACGTTTCCCAGGCCTTTTTATCACGTCGGTTATTTAAGAAACCGAAGTGATAATAGGCCCGGGGAAGGGTTAATCACGTCGGTTATGTCATAACCGAAGTGATAAACGATTTCCCAGGCGTTTTATCACGTCGGTTTAGAAAATAACCGACCTGATAAACCCCCCCCCCCCCCCGTGCATATTTATCACGTCGGTTATTAATGAACCGACGTGATAAACACCGTGATGTTAGGGATGTTACGTCGGGTTTTAAATAACCGACGTAAAAAACGTTATTTATAACGTCGTCCGTATTAACGTCGCCTAAAACCCGACGTAAATAATGAAAAATAACCGACGTAAAATTTTTTTCCTGCACTAGTGGAGATATAGGTCCCACCCATCTCATAATGATACCATTCTTATGTGTTCCCCAAAATCATAAATCATACATCATAGCATAACCCATGTAATAAAAATGGGAATCTTAAACATCGTGACATCATAAAACAATTAATATAAGATAAAGGAATTCATAAACATAATTCCATCACAAAATAGTCAAATCAATGTAAAAATAGGGATAGAACAGAACCGTTTATTATCTTAGATGGAAAATAATTTTGATAAAACACTTGAACTTCATTCTTGAGGAAAATATCCTTTCTACTTCAAAAACACTTTTCCTTTCTTAACATGTCATACAGTCTAAACTAAAAGAAGTTTATTAAAAATAAACTTGAAAAATTGTAAAGGAAGATTCTTGGAAATAATGTTTTAAAAATCCATTCATGCCGTATAAGTTAAAAAAACAGTCTTCGTACTTTTGTCGGAAAAGTCAAAAAGTACCTCGTACGAAAAACTACAAAAGATTCCTTTCAAATATTTTACTAATAACTCACCGAAGGGTAAAATTGGACTTAAACAATTGTAGGTGGATGGAAATAATATTACATATTGAGGAAACATGGATGTGTATGATAAAATAAACCACAGTAAATACAAAATTATAAACAATCTCGGATAAAAATGAGATTGTGATATTTCCCTTACCTTAGGTCCAATTTGCATCGTAAGTGTCCGAACCCCCTGTATAATTATTTAAATAATGTCATTGACTTATTATAGAATCATATTCATTGTTATGATATCATATATGGTTCACATATGACTTTATATTAGCCGTTCTTTTGTAAATTCCATGTTAAAGAGCGTTTTGGGTAAAATTGTTTCATTTGTCGTATGTGTTTTGACTTTTAATTATTCATATTATTACTTAGATCATGATTACATAATTACAGAATATAAAACATGAATTATATATATATATTCAGAATATACATATTTATAATAAATCAGTAAATGGAAAGAAATACACCGTTCATGGAGACGGTAGGCCGTACGTACGCATGAACGTTGTTTTCGTTTCATTATTGAGTTTAACAGAATTAAGTAGATGACATTCATATATATACAAATAAATACAGTATCATTATTATTTCATATATTTCATGATTACTTATTATATATACTTTATAAACATTCATGAATGGTTAAAGTGGAGAATGAATCTCATCGCGTCGTGGAGACGGTAGTCCGTACGTACGCACGAGCGATGATATCGTTCTCATTATCATGGGACTGTATTGGAGTGTATGTATACTATTTCAGAATCAATATTACTTTAAAATAATAATATATAGTTATTATTTTCACCATTATAACCATCCAAGTATGGTGGTGGTGGAAAATAGATTTCAGCACGGCGTGGAGACGGTATTGCGTACGTACGCACGCACGGTGATTTCGTTTTTCATAGGATGGATAGATGGTGAAATAGGATTGTTTCATAATTATAATAACATATCAGTATATGAGTGTTACTGATGTTATTACTTCATAATGAAACAACCTAATAAGAAGAAGTGGAATAATAAATAAAGGTGAAAGAATCTGTAACAGAAATTACCTCTTCTTTGAAGCGCCTCTTTGAGACCTCCTCTTAGGGCACTATGAATGGTCTCTGAGGAAGACCAGAACCTCTAGGATGTTTCTAGGGAAGTGTAGAAGAGAATTTGGCAGGGTTTGGACGAGCTTGAAGGCTCAAAGTTGTGTGAGGAAGAAATGGAGGGGGTGCCCTTTTATAAGGGAGGAGAGGGGCACCTTTGGAATAACTAAAAATATTATTTTATTATAAAGTCAAGTTCGGTTATAAATAGCTCCAAATTGATTTATTTCGAGGATAATGTGGGGATGGGTCCAAATCATCTCATAAAATAGAATTTAGACATGTTTAGGTTCATATTTTAACCTTATCATTTAGATTTAACATTAAGTTAAATAATTTTACTTTTACCATGTCTTCTTGTGTTCTTACAATATAAGGTTAATAAACTTACTATAAGAAGCCAAACGAACCCCAAATTCTTTATTATTAATATATATAACCTTATCTAAGTCTTTTGGACGAACCTTAGATTTTTAGGAATAAAATATCAATTAATAATATAATATTTGTTTTAAAAACTATTTTACGTCAATTTTGAAACTATTTAGTAATTGATTTTTGTGAAAATCATAACAGAATGATAAGTTCAATAAAAGTTAATTAAATAAATACTAACATGTAATATTAACCTATAAAAGTAGTGGAATTCATAAGAAGTTTCAAATTATATTTATTTGGGTATTTATAACATCAATTATGTCAATATTTCATTAATAAGATAATTACGGTAGCATCGTTGTGTCATAAATAAATTAAATTATTTAATGTCTAAAAATCACAAATAAAATACCATTATGTAGGAAATATTTTTAGCTTTCTAATTAATATTTATAATCGAATTTATCTTATGTATAACCCTATATTAAAAAATATTTAGTAAATAAACTTTGATTTTAACTCTTTTAACTCTTCTTTGAATTAAATATTAATAAATGTCCTAATCTATTCCAAGTGGGCCTAAATGGTCATATTTTATTCCTAAGATCGTTATTGGTCGAATTACACTTGTCCAATATAATTAGGACATGTGTTAGGGTAATAATAATATCATTTTTACCCTTAATTACCCTATTTACTTTTAACCGTGGTAAATACAAGTAAAAAGTTACTATTCACCAAATATTATTTTCATCTCATTGAACCACATTTTACTTACTGACATCAACCGTGTCTCTCGGATTTTTGAAATTCCACTCACAGAAGCGGTAAAATTATGTTTTATGAAAAATTCAGTTTTTTTAACTACCACTTAGTGGTTTCACTATTCATCAAAAATTGAAAGTTTTTAGAAAAATACCAAAAATTAGGCCTAAGCTATATTTGATATTATGAACTCAAAAATGATTTCTATTTTACCAAATTCAATACATATCAGTTGCATTAATTAATTTAAAATTTAATTCCCGTCGTCAAAACAAAAGGCGTGTTTTTAAGAGATAATAACTATCAAAAGATTGACACTTGTTTATAACTGGTTTAAATGTGAAATTACATCCAATGACCAAAATTGTATTAAATTGTAAAAATATATTCTAAATATACTTTAAAACTACTAAAATTAATAATTTATCACTATTAATTATTTCGATTGAAAAAGTTGTTTTTAATTAAAATTTAGTAATTTTCACTATTCATCAAATATGAAAGTTATCCGAAAATCACCAAAATTTCACCCTAAGCTAATTTCGATATTCTGAATCGAAAAATGATTTCCATTTTGAAAAAAAAATTTACAAAATTTCAAAAAGTGGTTATTACTATTCATAATGACTAGTTTTAATAATATTTTAATAGCATGTCATTGTTTAGTGAAACGTGGTGTTGCGTACAACACACGCTATCGTGGAAGGTCGCGATTGCGTGTAATTCAAGCTAGGTCAGAGATGTGTGTTGTGAAAGCTCTTTTTGGTGTAGCGTATAACACAAGACATTAATGAAATTTAAAAAGAATATTTTTCATAAAATCTCGTGGTGTTACAAATGTGCTACTCCCCTATATCCCAAACAACCCCTACCACTTCATAACCCCCCATTCCCACTGCACCAACCACATTACCCTCCCATAGCACAACCCCCCTACAGCCAACCCCCCTCCCACTTCATACCCCCCCCCCATAGCTAACCCCCTCCCACTGCATAGCTCCCCTCCCATTGCCTCAAAAAATAAATTATGAAATTGTGACCCATAGTTGGCCTCCCTATCAATTATCAACTCACTACCATGTTGTATCAATATTATTGGACATTAATAAAATATCACTATAATAAATGAACCACATTTCTACTCTAAATGGTCTTAATATAACAGCTATAAAGAACATGACATGTGAAAATATTTGTGGTGGAATAACAAACACTTACTTGAATTATATATGGATGGATGTTTGGGATGAAGGGTTTGCAAAGAATAGGTGAGATTCCCATTATGGATAATCAAAACTAAAAACTAAAAACAACCATGTCTTCAATAGAATCAGAATGAAAAATAGAATAAATGGAGGTAGAACATAAAAGTAATTTATTAATTATAGATTTCATATCGAATAAAATATAATCGGTTATTGGGAAGAAGGGTTTTCACGGGATAACAATGGGTGCTACTGTTTAGGGCTCAATGTGGGTGGATCACAATCTGAATTGGGGCTACATTTGTGGCATTCTATCCAAATATTTTTTTAAACCATTGGTATATATTATCAAACCAATACCAATGGATTCCATGAACCTTTGGCATAAGGGGGAAACCAATCACCTATCCCAAAAGTTTTTTGAAACTATTGGGAAAACTACCACCTATCCTAATAGTTTTTCAAAACCATTTGTAAAGGTGACTCTATCTAGGCCTATCCCAATGATTTTCCAAACCATTGGGTAAAAAAATTTAAAAAATCGTATATGAACAGTTTTCAACAAACCATTGGTATATGAAACCTATCCTAATGGTTTTTTAAATCATTGGGATATAGGTGATGGAATATAAGTAATTTCTAGTAGGGTTTACATATTATAACCCTTATTACTATACTTACTATTTTAATTTGAATAAATTTCTGTGGTTTAGAATTTGTGATAGTGGATATCCCTAAATGAAAAAAACAAAAGATGTTTCACCCTTTTCTTCAATCAAGCCTTCTTCTCTCAATTATGATTCCTTTATCTCTCTCTCTCTCTCTCAATCTCTCGGTCCTTCGTTGAATGCCCATAATGAAACTCTCATCCTCATCAACTCCTTAGAATATAATATCAATGAAAAATATGAAAATTGCACCGAAGGTAGAGCCAAAATGTCCTTTTAATTTTAAACTGGTGAACAGAATAGTGGTACCTGAAAAGGAAATCATCCCCAAGTGGCTACAATCAAGTTAGTCTTTAGTATTTCACGTACTAATAGCGCAGGGATGGTTGGTTTGGTTCACAAAATATGAACGATAGATTTACCTGAAGATATTTGTTTTGTTTTATAAAAATTTTCAATTATATTTTGATACATAAGATGGTTCTGTTGTGAGTATCTGTATCAATGGACAAAGATTCTATTTTCATTATGGTTATGGAATATCATTCTAAAGATACCTCATGATGGGATTTTTGGGGATTACCATGGATAGCCTCTTCCTCCATGTGATATCTTTATTTTAAAAAGAAGCCTTTTGATGATTGATTGTAAATGAAACAAAGGGAAGTGTTATTGATGCTAATCTAGATGGTGAAATGATACAATTGATTATGTTTGTTCAGAATCTGATTAGTCCAAGAAATTGGGATTTTTCTATAGTCATGTATAAGGTTGAATTTTTTATACATATTTCGAAGAATTCACACAAGAATGACTTATTCATGTATGTTATACTTAATATGTGTGAGTTTTTAAAGACAACCTCATAACCAAACTCCATGTTCTAATCAAGGTTACTATCTACTATTCTTCACTCTAAAGGGTTTGTTGCACAAGAAGAATAATTCATCAAGGACTATGAATTTTGTATCTAAAATTTTTCAATCAAAAGATTGAAAATTAATTGGAATACATGGATAAAAGAATGGTTAAAGGATAATGATCTGGTCTACTAAATTATCAACCTGGTAGATAATAATTCAACACCTAAGGATATTTCTGATCACATGTTTGGAACAAGATTAGATTTCTGACTAACCAATTGATGAAGAAGATGATGTGGTTATTCCACCTACAGGGGAATCTGTCCTGGATAAATAAGACAACCTACCTGTTTATCCAGTCTTAATTTAGAATGAAGTATCTGTTCTTGGAGGAATTATTTTTTTGGAAGAAGAATAATATACTTCTAAATAAGAACTTATTATTATTAAAAGGGAAAAGGATTTTCTGGAAGAGAAATTAGAATAATAACATTCTTTTTATAAAGAGCCTACTTCTAAGGAACACCTAGATGAAAAATATTTTCATAATATTGCCCCATATGCTGAAGAAGGAATGTAGAAAGCCTTTAAATTGCACAAAATTTAATGGGTGTTGATTTTAGGGATCAAAGTTTTGAAATAGACCAATGATCTAAATCTCTTAGTCCTGTGAGAGATTCACTAGTTTTGGGTGAGAAGCACCCAAATTTGGAATGTTGGGATGTGCCCAATCAAGTTTTTCTAATCACTATGGATACATTGTATAAATTCCATACCTATATAGATTAAAATTACTCCCAATAAGCCTCAGTTAAAGTTATTGAACTATCTACCATGATTCAATTTAAACCACTTTGCTCTCTTGATGTTATATCAGCCAAGGATCTTCTATTCTTTAACCTTCACAACAACCTTCAACCTTCTTATGTAAGAATTATTTGAAAGATGTTGGAGTTACCTTATTGGTGGAAGTAGAAAATCTCATGAACTCTCAACCTGCTCTAATAACCAACTTGAGTGAAATAGGAGATTCCATGTTGTTAAGGAAGATCATAAGGTAAATTCCACCAAAAATGATTCATCAAATTCAAGTGGTCAAAATTTTTAATGAACAACAAAGTGATGAATTGAACACATTCAAAGAAATGGTTGAATATATTAAGTGATTGTTGAACTAATGAACATAAAATGTTACTCATCCTGTTAGTGGTCAGATTCCACAAGAATTTTCCCACACTACTGGAAAATGGGCATATACCCACAGTTCAAAACCATAGGTATAGACCCCAAAACCGTGGGTATAGGATATACCCATGGTTTTGGGAACCATAGGCTGGAACGACGTCTGTATAGGGGTATTTAGCTATATCCACGGTTTGGTAGAACCGTGGGTATAGGTGTTTTACACAGAAACACCACACTGTAAAACGTGGCAGGGAACTTCCACCATGGGTTTCAACCGTGGGGAATTTATTCAGTTCATTTAAAAAAATTCGCGTCCAGCATGTTTTGACCCCTGCATGGAACACGTACTAGCGAGAACCTGCACTAACCAAGCCAACGCCGCTATTGGTATTTATATATTTATCACTTTTATTATATTAATATATCTGTTTATATGAAAAAATGGAAATGGAGAGAATCGAACCGCCGACCTATCGGTCTTTGAAGCGGCACCTTACCAACTAACCTAGAAACATTTTTATCCTAAAATCGTACGTATTTTTATTTATAATAATGTAAATAAATTAATTGAAAAAAATTGGCTGGAATTTGATCCTGGGATCGCGTTGAATATATTAACACCGGGACCAACTAAGCTATTGACAGTTTTAGTTTATATCTTTGTATTGTCATAATAATATGAATAAAAAGTATGTTCCTGCCAAATTCCCGCGAAATTTTTTTACCGTCCCACGTAATTTTTCCCCCCACCAAAAAGGGGGAATTATATACCCACTGTTCTCCAAAACCGTGGGTATTGGTCTTAAAAAAACCCCAACACAGACGGTTTTTAAAAATCGTAGGCATAGGTTTTTGGGGAAAACCCTATACGCACGGTTTGGCCAAATCATGGGTATAGGGTTTGATAAAAATACACATATACCCACGGTATTTCAAAACCGTTGGTATAGGTGTTCAAAATAAAACTATACCCACGGTTTTAAGCAAAACCGTGGGTATAGGTCCCATATTAACCCTATTCCCACAGTTTTTAAAAACTGTGTGTATAGGGCTACTCTATACCCATGGGTTTTTGTAAAACCGTGGGTATAGACCAATTTTCCAGTAGTGCTCCCAGATTCATCCTCACCTAACTTTCATTATATGAAAACGTGGTTTTAAAAATAATAAATAGTTCATGAAATGCATGAACTTGTTATTGGTCCCATCAAATTAACTGATGAGTATACATATTGTCTCTAGAAAGTTATAAATCAACTGAAGTCCCCTAATTCTGAATTTAAATATTGTAGTACCTTTAGACTGTCATCACAAACCACTATGGATAGTGATCTTCTCAGAACAGTTTCCATGTAAGAACTCCAATCAGTGCTTAGTGCCTTTGACAAAGAGTCTCTATCTGTGGATGTCAAGAATAGTGTTAATGGTCTTTATCTCATAATAATTATTTGTAATCTTTAAAATTATGATATTGAAGAAATTACAGTGAATTGTTATTTCTATTTCAATAGGATTATATCTACAAGTGTTATGACCAACCATTTCATGTACCTTGTAGTGAATTCAAAAATATCTCCTATCATTCATGATTTCAAAAACAAAGTTCAAAAGCTAAAGTATTTCACTCCATTTTTGGACATTTTCATGGAGGACAATAAAGACTTTGAGAAAGCGATGTAGTATGGTTGTGAGATTATTGAGTACTTCATCAAGCTATTGAGGCATTAGCATCTTGTGCAGAGAACTGCTATTATGGCTCATGCAACTTCACCCTTACGATCTAGTTTGCCTCCTTCCTCAATCATTCCCTTTACTGCTACTTCTAGGTTTGTCACTCATGACATGAGTCATATCATACATGTTATCCTTGAACAAAAATTACCTCAATCCTCCACAAACCTACCGTGGACCCTCTATTTTTAAGGTATTCATCTTCCTTCTCTAACGAGTGGTACACTTTTCTCTTCAACATCTACCTCTGCTATTGTGGCCTCCCATAATGTTACATCCATGGTAAAAAAAGAATACAACCAATGCTAAATAATAGTGTACACTATTTTGGAAAGGTATTTTTTTGTATTTTTTGTCTTATGTTTTTTCTAAAACATATTCCCCATTTAATGAACTATGTACTATTTTTGTATATTCATGTATTTACTTTGTTACTCATTTTGATAATCCCAAAATGGTGAGAGAAAAGAACTCAGAAAATATAAATGAACACTATGGAAGATACACATCCACTATGAATAGATATCTCAATCACATGATTTGTGATCAAAAAAGGGGGAGATTGTTGTAATCCTTATATGGTAATCATGTTTTAATGATCACAAACCCTACACAATATGTAAAGTTAATTAATACCGTTTAATATTTATCCAATAATGTGTACAGATGGTTGGTTTATTTTTGATTTAAAGAATCCTATCCATGATATTATGTTCTTTATTTGATTATTATAAACTATATTTGACAATGGTCTATCACCATTTCTTTTATAAATGACTAATTATAATTCACACTGTGAATATTAATGCTCAAGTATACATACAGATATTTGGCTACGTCTGAGAAACTGTGTGCCTTCCACCAGTTCTGTTATTCTCTGAAAGAACCCATACACAATGAAACAAACACTATAACCAGACACCATGACCCAGACACCATGACCAGACACTGTGACCCAAACATGGTTACTAGACACCCTGATCCTAACACCGTGCTGCTGGTTCCTTGTCTCTATACATCCTTTTCATCATGAATGTCTCACCAATTAAAGGAAAAAATAAGACACCATTTTTTGTGACCCCAATTCCACGTGACATTATTTCCAAACAGACTGTGACACCCTTATTTAATCTCTTTTATTGACTTCAATTTAATTTCAAACAATCATATGTGAGTATCTTATATGAATAAACATATATTATATTTTTTGTAGACATTTCACCTAAAAGTATGAGGTACGAGGATCATAATACATACATCATGTAGGCTCTAACACATGCACTCGAAGAATAAAATAGAAAAGGGTGGCCCAAAAAATGGTGCGATATAGTAAAGTAGCGCGAACATACACATGCAACAAGATTCATCTGAAGAACCCATGAAGCACTCACAAATCCAATCAATGTAATATCATACATCAAAGACATGATCATCTTAAAAATATAATTTTCTCGAAGAACACGAGCCAGATCTAACTGGAAACAATATCACCAGACTTTTGATACTCTATTTATAGTAAGAGGACCTGATTCACACATCTGATTTATCCTAGAAGTGCAGAGCTGTATTGAATAACACTCAGAGGACTTCTAAAATTATCTCATCATCATTGCTTTGTTATGTACTATTATTATCTTTTACGGTGTGTGTGTGTGTTTTTATTAAAACACACACTATATCATGTACTAAATTGAAGGATAAAAGATAACATTCTACTCATATATTTTTTACACTTGCTTAGTCACTCAAAAAAGTGTGTAGGAGGTCCATGTTTGTCTTGGTATTTTATACCCATGAAAAACTGTATAAGATGACGTGTGACATGGAAAATCCTGTGCATTGTTTTTTACCACGATATAGGGTGTGGATAATGTTTATTAATATAATCATCTTGGTGGATGGTGATCAAAAAATAGAGTGGGATAGGTCTCTATAGGAGACGGATCCACTTGTTTTATATCGGATATGTTGTTTAATTTACTTTCTCTATTTTACTAGATATATCAGAAATCAGTAGATTTACGTTGATAGTTAATCTTGTAATGTAGTAATAATTTTGTTTACTTATTAGAATAACTTCAAAAGTAATATTAACAATTGATATTAACACTACGGAGAATTATTCAATTTTTGGGGAAGATATTTTTATAGTCAAACATTCATAACCGTATAACATTTTTTGGCTGAGATGTATTTATTTTTATTAAAAAACCATTTAATAAACTCTTTCAAACATATTTTTTTACAGATACTCAATTCTCCCCCACTTGAGTACACTACTCTGAAAAAAATATTATTATTTCTCAATGGAATATACATTCATTATTATCCCATAAATTGGGTATGTGATTAGTAATTTAATGATTTTAATATGTTTAAACATTTAATTTGAAATATTTTTTATTTTCCATATCAAAATTATTAAACATTATCTAATTATGATTTTTATTTATAGCAATGATTTTTTTTAAAAACATATCCAATAATACATGATTTTTAAAAACACATTTGAAATGGAATATTTAATTCATTTTATATATGGGTCACTTTTTAAATATTTACCCAAGTAAAAAATAATTTTTTTTAATGTTTACCACATGACCAATTTTTTCCACATTAATTATGGATACCCATGATAATAAATTATAAATAATATTTTAAAAACAAGTTCTATAAAATCAATCTCACAAATTGTCATATCAATAAAAAATTTTAAGGAATAGTTTCATTAAGGATCAATTTTCTACAAAACATAGTTTATGATACTTATGAACATTTTTTTCATATTTGAACTATGCTAGATCCCATTCGATAAATTTATTATGATATAATAATATTTATAATTAGTGTAAATGATAACATAAGAAATAAGTGGGCTCAAACACCCTGTAAGGGTGGACTTATCCATTATTTTTAAATGGTTTTATCATTAAATAATTGAGAAAAAATGAGTAGGGTAGAGATTATTTTTTAAATGAATATTGAAAAAAAATATTTTCTAAAGGTCATGATACAGAAACATTTAATATAAAAAGAGAAGACATATACTATGGGATTAGTGGCAGAAAACAGGAGACAATATTCCTTCCCCATGGAGCATAATCGTATGCATATAGAATAGATACATAACATTATACAGAAACATAAAAATATAAATAATTTTTCCATATACATGAGAATAGGTACATTAAAAAAATTAATAATACAGATTTCAATGATTTGGGTTGTGAAAAAACAAAGAACCCACACTTCATGTTGTGAATAATCATAATTTCCATTCTTTATATTATAAAAAAAATTCCTACTATTTATGTTGTGAATAAATATATTCTTAAAATTATATTAAGAATAAAAAAATCCCCACACATTATGTTGTGGATAAATAAATTCCTCTCATTAATGTGGCTAAAAAATGTGTTCATCATTCATATTGTAAATAAACAATATTTCAATGATTATGATTATTGTCTCCTGTGATATAAATACATTACCCATGCATTATAGGGAGGT
Organism: Viscum album; assembly: GCA_963277665.1. NCBI lineage: Eukaryota > Viridiplantae > Streptophyta > Magnoliopsida > Santalales > Viscaceae > Viscum > Viscum album. Next base: position 1,423,450,297 of record OY728148.1, on the reverse strand, counting down.
ATAAGACCCCACCTATCATCATCCATATATAAGAGGAAAATAATATATCAATAATTCAATATATCATAAAAACCCATGAGAAATAATATTGATTATATTCATCATATCATTTGAAATGAATGAGATGATAATTGTTTTTTGTAATAATTTAAGATTTTATCCACTAATTTGATCATTCGGATGTAAAATGTTGATACAAAAAACATAATAACCCCAAAAATATATTTCCTATGAGCATTTAGTTGGTGATTGATGAAAATAACATCTGATGAACTAAATAATTTTGAGATAAATATGAAATTACGGGGAATCCTAGAAGTTTTTTTTTATAAAATGATTTGTCATTGGAGTAAAACAAAAGTATCCGGTTTCTTTATAAGTTTTTTTTGAAGTGGTGATAAGAAATTTAATAAAAAATATTTAGATTTCTAAAAAACATAAATAACGGTTCCTTGAATATTTGAGAAGGTTTTTAACAAGTTGATGAGAAAAATATTAAATATTTAACTTTCAAGAAGAATAATTAATAATAAAACCATAATAAGGTAAAAATTGATTAAAAAAAGTGATGTGACTGTTTTTTGAAAAAAAATTAAAAATAATATTCAAGTATACGGCTTAGAAAAGACATAAAAAATATCTAAAAATAATATGGAGTTGATGAAAAAAAAATTGAATTCGAAATGATAGAAATACCATTCAACCATTTTGAAGTAAAAATATGTCAATCCAAAATAATCACCGATGGATGGATTCTAGATACCCTCAACTCAGTAATAGACATGGTAGAAACTCTTGATTCAACCTCTTGATCCGGCTCACTAAACTAATATTACATAAACCATGTATAGATTCTCCTCATGATTAAAAATCCTTCATTATATCTACCAAATCAAAATCTAATTCCCTACCCATTATCGATTACTCTGATTATTGAACATTCAATGATTGGTCCTCTAAGGTATCATTAATAATATTGAAAACTAAAAACCATTGAAAAATACTAATAACTACAGGAAAATTTTACAAGGAACAAAGTGATCATAAATGAATTGACAAATTAATTTCTCCATCATCATTATGATCCAAATAGTGGGTGAATTTTTTAATCGATGAATTAATGAATAAAAATTTCTAAAATTTCTTATTGTAGGAAATGAAAACATAAATGAAAATAAGTCAATAAATAAATTTATATAGAAGGAATTAACTCACATTAATCTAGATCAATAATAGTGAATTACAAAACAAAATCAAACAGTCTACCTCAGCATTATATCGATCACTAATGAAGAATATTTCTACTTATTTACAATTAGTGTGACCCATGAACTCCTACAGTGATAAATATAATTGTCGTGAACTATTTCTCAATCCACGATCCCTTGATCATATTTCAGTACTCTCTCCACTAAGAATCTATATCCATTATCTAAATACATAGAGGGTTATGAGGTTAACAATATAAAAATTTCTAAAGGGGTGATTATATAATCATTAAATGTTAATTAACATAATTGATTAATTTAAATCACTAAATCCTTCCAATATATTTCACTAACAAAGAATCCGAAATTGAAATCACAGATATTGCACCAAGGAAAAAACCATGCTTTGAACTCAATGGATGCCTCCTTTTTTTCATCTGAGGAACCATTCAGGATTTATCACTTTATATTTGAAGAATGTACACATGTGTGATACATTATATTTAATATTATAAATTTATACACCCAATGTCTCTCTCGGCATCCAAATTCTACACTGACTATACGACCAACTGCAAATATTTTTTGAAAAATACCCTAATGTTTTAAAAAAAATTAGATTCATTACATTCTCCCCAATTTCAATTTTTTCATCTTAAATTGTAAAAAAAAACTAATAATGTTGAAGATATATAGCACGCATACGGATTTTAAAATCTAACAAGATCTTATGGGTTTTCTTGGGAATCCTATAAAATTTACCCAAGAGAAATATGCATCCATGAAATTCCATCTTTGAATAATTATGAAACACCACCAGGGACATTGAAAAAGTAATTCTAACTTCAATATCCAAATCATCCAGGTTTCTACTATGAAATGTGTCAAACAAATATCACCTTAGCTATTACATGAGGAATACGGTGTGCATCATTTAGGATAAGGATGATTGTGTTAAATAGTATTCCATCTCAGTGGACCAACATATCAACATTAAAAAGGAACTAAAAACATTGATATACCATCTATACTCTAACAAATATATGAAATCCTCAATGATTTGAGATATCTTGGAACACATGTTTTTTTATTAATCTCCCAATGCCTCTATTGTGTCTCCTTAAATGACTCCTAGTGAATCTTGGGAGTCCATATCCTCCCTATGATAATATAACATTTCAGTACAATCTACCATACCCACTCTTTCTATATATACAATATCTGACATTGGATCTGGTCTATAAAATGGTGACATGTTTGGTCATTCATATATTTCCTCAAATAGTGCTACACCAATGGTTAATGATCATCCCTTCTGTATACATAAATTAATAAGAAAAGATGCATCAAGTTATCAATAACCTGAGTTGTCCTCTTAAATGATGAAATTTATGTAGGTATGAGGGTTATGATTTTCCAAAACTATCTCTTAATGTCCCCTTGAATACTCTTTATAATCGTGATGTGAAACAAATATCCCATTATAAAATATTCATTAATGGATTTCAATGAAGTTGGGAGAACTCATACATTCATAATCATCCCAAAACATCCCTTATGATCTGTTCTCATATCTTTAGGATGTTGTATGACATGGTTAGTCAGTATATGATCACTCGGATAGTGGCATACCCTCTTGTAGTTCGATAAATCCTCGTCATGAAATCCACTGAGACATCACCCACTTAAACTTCCATCCCAACACCTAAGATATCACTTTTTAATAGGTGAGTCATTATAATATTAACTCAAAAACATGATTCACCATAATTTCCCACCCCAATCAATTCCAAAGGATCTTGATACATTCCCACCTCTCTTGAATGTATTTCTTGGAGAATGGAATGAATTCCTTATAATATTTTTTATAATTTGACCTATACCATCATCTTTCATTAAAAAAATTGTTAAAATTCTCCCCAACAATATAAAATATAATAATAGTATGTTAGCTAAATATCTGGTCATCCAGGATATCTCACAAGAGAGATTCTTCTTGAAATAACTGTGAAAACTGGTGCTTCCAAATCTATGTTTTGTGTTAGTTAATTCTTATGCAAGGAATCTTATATTTAAAGACCAATAAGAAATTAATTCCTTTCATGAAATCTGAATGCATCCCTTAAATTGTCTATTGGAAACACTAAAATCCACATACTAAATTAACATCATATGCTACTCTTTATATTAGTGCACTCATCCACTTCTATATCATCACATAAGAATTAAAATGACACTTTTCTATATGCAAGAATAGAATTACCTTTTTGGTCAAATATATCATAGGTACCCCGATCATATAAATTTCATGAAAAACATTCATTGAAATCTCACGAGACAAATAAAAATCTATAATATGGGCACATACTTGGGTGGAACACCATATAGCTCTAGCTCAATCTATAGTCGAACAACAATTACAACCAAATCTGAGAAAACATATCTCATAAAGTGGGCCTCTCTATCCTTAATTGGAACCAATAATGATTCCCATAGATCCTTCAGTCTTAGAGCATGGTCATAACCATCCAAAATTACAATGAATTATCATCCTTGAATACCACGTATAAGATAATATCAAAAGGTAATACAACCATGATCATGTGTAGGAAGGACTAGAATATATAGTTCAAAAGTCCCACAAGAACTAAAACAATGCCTATAATTATTAAAGGCGTCACAAAATACTCCATTTATACATATAGGATTATGGATGATATATTCAATATAAAATGTGCTCAATCCTGGAAGTGGTGATAACCAATCCTGAGGTTACATCCTGATAACTAATTTTCCCTTAACAATTGGTCGATGAATTCCTCAATTCTATAGAGAGTATTCTTCACTATGATGGTCACCACATTATGGAAATGTAAATCCACTCCTAACGTCAATATATAAAATCAAGATTCATAGAGAAAAATATCATGTTTAACAAAGGGAACTTGTGTAGTATAATGATTCCCTTACATGGTAAATATAGAGACCCGAGCCATTTACATAAAACATTTCATTATTTTGAGAATAATTAATCATCAGAGTACAAGCCAAGGATTGTTATGTCTAGTGTCTTGGATGAATAAGTACATATTACATAAAACATGTGGCTAAAAAACTTCTTTATTTAATCATCATTAAGAGCCTCTAACTTTCTTTATGATCTTACATCTGTATAGGGTACCCTGGGGAACACATGAACAAAGGGATGAGCTAAAAATTCTCAATAAGGCAATGAACATAAAGATACATGTCGAGCACATAAGTTAAGAGGAATGACATAATGATATCCAAATAATGAAACACATTAAATAATTTAATATAATAATGGAAGCATATAATCATGGAATCATATAAATGTGGCAGAATCATAAATGTTATCATTAGTACGGGTCAAGGCTGACCGCCAATCCCGTTTCCCATTTCAGTACGGGTCAAGGCTAACCGCCAATCCCATTTCACATCGCATCTCAAGAGACTTATCCTTACCCAATGCATTGGAGCTCTCTCTGGGCACACCCATCTCAAAATTTTCATGAATATTCTTTCTACATAAATATTCTTACCACATATACAATCATACATAATAAACCATATACAAACATAAGGGTACCCATGGAATGAATTGGGTACCACAAGCATGACATAAATCATAACCAATTGGCGTATCATGAAAGTGTCCACGTAAGGAAATAATTAAAAAATACAAGGATGTTTATAGGGTAAAATAGGCGTATAACATGGTATGTGGTGTCAAACATAAGTTACAACATATGATAAATGTATTTTAGAAACATTATCATTAAAACATTTTTTTGTTGTTCTAAGGAAAATACTATAGAGAATTTAAAATAGTAAAGAATCCATTATTTTATATAAATACATAATTTAAACAAGGATATATTTATAACAAAAATACATAATATACAAATATATTGGTATCTTAAAACAGAATATAGAGTGCACATGAAATTGGGTAAAAGTTTGGGAAGTTCCTTTAAAACAAGTGTGCTTATTAGGAAGTATCAAGGAGAGATTCCATTAAATCATGTATATTCCCAAAAGGGAATGAGATATCAATCATGGAACATGATTTTTGATAATACAAACAAAATGTTGATGTTATAAATAAAAATAAAAGACAACTACATTTTGGTAAAAAGAATGATAGAGAAACCTGAAGGAATAGAGGAAGTTCTGGTAGAATCCATCATGTTTTATTTTCATGCTATTGGGTGTAACTAAGAGGGTTTGATAAGATAGATAAGGGGTTTCTCATCACTTATAATACATTATAGTGGTATGGGGAAGGTTTATAAAGGTTCCCCGTTACATTGTATTAAAAAAAGGCCTAACATAGAGAACAATCATGATTAAGAGTAAAACGGGGAGAATCCCCTACCTTAAATCTGTTGGTGTTCTAGAAATGTTATTAATGACCTGAATAAACAAATTAGGATTATTAATTAAAAAGTAAAAAACATATTATATATTTAATTAAATTATTATACCTCCTTTTAGTTCATTAAAATCCTTTTTGATTAGTTATAAGGCTCATTTTCTTTGTTTGGGCTTGTTTGATTAATTGGTTTTAAAAGATTGGTTCACTTCTATTCATGTTTGGATTTTCTGTAAGATGAATGTGGTTGTCAAGAATTGAAGTTGTATTATATAGTGAATATATTTTATATTAAATGGTTTTAATTTTAATTAGGTTACTTAAATTGAAGTCCAATTATTATATATATAACCTTAGTAATAACCATTTTTGTTAAACGATTGATTTGATTACGAAGAACATGTTTTGCTTTATAATTTATATCATTTGTACAAAAGGATTACAGAACCAAAAAATTGGATATATTAAATGTATAATAATCTGGTAAAACCATAGCACAAATGGTTTCATGACCATAATTAAAGATAATGATAGAAATTGATAAATCGTTGTCCTTGAATGTGCTAAATTAGCAAATCTCAAACGGTGTTTTCATTTCTTTCAAATAAATTGGTGGTGAAAGGAGAGAAGATAATGAAATATACCATTAGCATAAAAAAATTCCATTAGATTTATGTTACTGTATTTATAATTATATTATTTTTATGGGAGGTGAGTAAAGATTTAAAAAAGAAAAGAACTTAAAAGAAAAAAAGAAATCAGGAAGAGGAATTTTACCACTTGAGACTTCCTCCTTTGAGAACCTCTAAAGAGGAAAGGTTATGGTATTTTTATGAGGATGAGAGATTTTGGACGTGGGGGAGGACCTTCGGGAGAGATTTTGGAAGAATAATAGAAAGACACAAGCCTTAAGAAGTGTGGAGAGAAGTGGGAGTAAAGGGGGGTTTATATAGTGGAGGAGAGGAGGGATTTCACAATATTATAATCATTAAATTATTATTTCTTAACAAGATAAGGAATAGTAAATATTTCATGACCAGGAATACTAAATGGGTCCTTTGAATCCGATCCATGGTTGGTGACATCATCCATGATGCTAGGAATAGTCTATTTCTCTAATAATTTACATATACGGAAAATTACCGTATTTTACTATTCATAAAAAATTCATGTATTTCAGAAAAATCCCAAAAATTCACCCCAAACATTTTTCGACATGTAGAATCCAAAACTGAATCCGATTTTTCAAAAATAATTTTCTAAATATGATTATTTTTATATTTAATTAAAATCAAAATTCATTATCGAACACCAGTTTTATTAAATTCATTAACTTATTCTAAAATATAGGTATATCGTACTTCCAACTTCAATAATATTTTTATACTACCATTTATTAGGTTACTATTTAGAAGGGTATAAAACTATTCATAATGGTATGTCAGTATTCATTAGGGTAGGTTACAATTCACCAAAAATTATGTTTTCCTTATTGGAATCCAAATAGCATACTAATTACAACTATGTATGCCGTATTTTCGAAATTCCAAACACAGAGGTGAAAAAATTATGTTTAAAGCTCACTTATCACTTATTAGTTCATTATTATTTGTTTTCAAGTGATTTTTATGAAATATTTATAAGAAGGGAATTTCCATTAAAAAACACGGGTTCGTTACATTCTTCCCCCTTAAAATATATCACCATCAAAATTTCATTTTACATTCTAGGCCAAAAAAAGATACAGGTACTTTTACTTCATTGATTCCTCTAGTTCCCATGAAGCCTCTTTGGACTTATCATTTCACCATAGTACCGTGACTATATGAGTAGTCGTGTTGCATAGAACATTGTCTCTACGATCCATGATCTTCACTAGCTACACCTCATAGTAATGGTCATCCTCCAACTGTACCACCTCTGAAGAGAGTACATGAGAAGGTTCTTGTATATACTTTTTTAAGAGGGATAAATGAAAGACATCATGTACTTTCGACATGGTAGGTCGATGTTCCAGTCGATAGGCCATAGCTCTGACTCGATCAAGGATCTCGAAGGGTCCGATGTACCTGGGACTTAACGTCCCTTTCTTCCCAAACCTCATGACCTTCTTCCATGGAGATATGCGTAGAAATACCATGTCTCCAACATTGACCTCAAGGTCATGTCGACGGTTATCTGCATAACCGTTTTGTTGACATCTGGCTACCTTGATATGTTGTTGAATGGTGTTCACCTTCTCTACCATTTCTTCGACAATTTCAAGTCATAGTAGCCTACGCTCAATGACTTCATTCCAACATGCCAGTGTTCTGCACCTTTTCCCATAAAGGTATTTGTATGCTACCATTTGGATGCTCTAGTGGAAACTATTATTGTATGAGAATTCAACAAGTGGAAGATATTGGTCCCATCCTCCTTTAAATTAAATTGAACATGCTATCAACATGTCTTCTAGTGTCTGAATAGTTCACTTAGACTGGCCATCAGTTTGAGGATGATAGGTCATACTAAAGTTCAGTTCAGTGATTAGAGCATGCTAGAGACATTTACAAAACATTGAGGTGAATATCAGATCACGGTCAGGTACAATTAAGAGTGGAACACTATGCAGCCTCACCACATCCTTCACATATAAAATTGTAAATTGTTCAAGCGAGAGATTTTCCCGAATAATGATGAAATGGTATGTCTTGGTGAGTCGGTCAACCACAACCCATATCGCATTAATTCCCTTTGACATCTCTGGGAGACTAGTGACAAAGTCTATTTTATCATTTCCCCATTTCTATATGGGTATAGGCAATGGATGCATCATACCTTTGGACATTTTTCACTCAGTATTATCTTTCCGACATTCCAAGCACCTTGATATATATTCCACAATCTCCTTCTTCATGTTATCCCACCAGAAGTGTCCTCGGAGATCACGATACGTTTTAGTACTCCCAGGATGGATAGAGATGGTCGAGATATGTGAATCATTCAACATGTCCTTATTTATCTTTGGATTATATGGTACACATAATCGTGTCCCAAATCTTACAGATCCTTCCTCGTCAATTTTGAAATTGGAGGATTTCCCATTTTTAACTGCTTCCACCCTTTTCTTAATTTCCACATCCTTTCTTTGAGCAACCATTATTTTCTCAATGAGGGATGGTTGAGAAATATTTTGGGAAGGGATTGATGATGTTCCTCCCTTAATTATTCCCATGTCCATCCTTTGAAAATATAAGAATATCGGATCCATTTCAATTCTCATCATTGATAATGATGCAGGATCCGTTCATCTTAGAGCATATGAAACCTTGTTTTCCTTACCAGGATGGTTGTTGATTGAGCAGTCATAATCCTTGATGAGATCTATCCATCTTCATTGAAGAATATTATGCACATTCTGTATGAATATATATTTGAGACTCTTGTGGTCAGTATATATCTCACATTTTTCTCCGTATAGATAATGCCACCATATTTTCAATGAAAAGATCACAGCCACCACCTCCAGATCATGCATTGGATAGTTTTTCTCGTGTATTTTCATCTTCTGTAAGGCATAGGATTTCACTATATCATTTTTCATTAGCACACAACCTAAACATTTCATAAAAGCATCACTATACACCTCAAAGAGTTATCCACATGAAGGGAGTGTGAGCACCAGCGTAGTGACAAGCCTCTTTTTGAACTCCTTGAAAAAGTCTTCACAATTATGTGTCCAGATGAACATTACTCACATTTGTGTCAGCTTGGTCTTTGGGTTTGACAATCATGAAAAGTTATTCCCAAATCATCGATAATACCCAGCTAGACCTAAAAGGCCGCGGATCTCCGTTACAGAAGTTGGCCTCAGCTACTCTTCAATTGCCTTCGTCTTGGAAGGGTCCACAGATATCCCTTTAGAGGTGATAACATTCCCCAAGAATGATGCTTCCACCATATAGAACTCACATTTACTATACTCTTCATACAACTTCTCCCTTCCCAACGTGTTAAACACAGTTTCCAAATTCATCTCATGTTCCTCCTTGCTCTTCGAGTATATCAGAATATCATCAACAAAGACCACCACAAATTTGTCGAGGGAATCTCCAAAGACTCTATTAAATAAATCAATGAAAATTTCTGATTCATTAGTGAGTCCGAAGGGAATCTATATTAACTCATAGTGTCCATACCTCGTTCGAAAGGTAGTCTTGGGAATATCTTTATTCCTCACCTTTAGTTGGTGGTATCCCGACCGAAGGTCCAACTTAGAGAAATAACTAGCCCCACGAAGCTGATCAAACAAATCAACTATCCATGGAATTGGATACTTGTTCTTTATCATGATTTTATATAGCTCATGATAATCAATGCATAGGCACATTGATCCATCCTTCTTCTTGTCAAAGAGGACTAGAGCACACCACGGTGATGCACTCGGGCATATAAAACCCTTCTCCATATTCTCCTGTAACTGCTTCCTTATCTCTTCCTGCTCTATGTTGGCCATTCTGTAAGGTGTATATTAGATTGGCAGAGATCCAGGGATAAGTTCAATTGAGAAATCGACGTCTCGGTCATGAGGAAGACCGGACAATTCATCAATGAATACATCAGTGTAATCCCTCACGATGGTCATGTCTTTAAGAATTATTCTATTCTTTGTCCCAATAATTTGAGACAGATTTTCATGCTCATAAGGAAGAAATATCCACACATGAGACAATGATTCTAATGGAGATTCATCTTCCTCCTTGAACTTGAAAAAAATCATAGGATGTTTCAGGATGTGAAGAGTGATCTCCCATTCCCGGAAGTCGATATTGTCTTTGAATAATGATAGCCAATCCATTCCAAAGATAGCGTCAAACTCCCCCAATGGAAGTATGACAAGATTTTTTGGGTGGTTCAGTCCACAAATGTTAACTGGGGAGGAGTTATAAACCATGGATGAAATTATTGACCGATTCTCTATTGTCACAGATAAATCATCCTCCAAATTTTGAGGTGGTGATTGAATATTTCAACTAAACATACATGATATGAAAGAATGTGTAGAACTAGAATCAAATAGTATAATTACTATTCTTGAATGAATAACTAGAGTACCTGTCACCACATCGTTTTCTGGCTCCACCTTAGTAGTAGTGATAACATAAGCCATTCCTTGTTGCCTTGGAGGTTGTTTTTGATTGCATCCGACAACCCTCATCTTAGGGAAATTGTTATCATAATTCCCCAGCTTCTTGCAGTTAAAACACAGCATTGCAGGTTGATTGTTGATCTTAACCTTCTGTTCTTCTTCAACATTAGTGGAATTTTTCATATCCCATCGGTTGTTCTTGGCCAGATGATAACACTTTCCACATTTGAAGCAATTCCTCGTTCCCTTGAGATATTCGCCAGGATGCATCTTCCCACAATTCTTGCAAAGGGGAAAGTGAGGCTTCTTTCCTACATGGGACTTTTTTGATGAGCCGCCCATGTTGTTCGCCATTTTCCACTTCTTTTCACTAGGCCCAATGAGACCACTGAGAGTCTCCATTCTCCATTTCAAACATGGGGGCACAATGACCAATCTACTCATATCTATCGAAGTCGCGAATATCCAACACTTTTCGTAGGCTCAGCTTTAGTCCACTAAAGAAGCGATCCACCTTGCTTTCGGTGTTCATGGAAAATCCAGTAGCGTACCTTGAAATCCTTGTAATGTTCGCTTCATACGCGCCGATGGACTCATCTCCCTTCTACTTGAGACCATGAAACTCTCTTTCCATCTTGAGATGGTGGGTTCAAGGATAATATTTTTTGAAAAACATCCTCTTGAATTCCTCCCAATCTATGGAATAAATTTCCTCTTGAGACATTGTATTCTTGATCAGTGTCCACCACTGATCAGCTTCCCCATCAAAAGGATAGACTGCCAGTATAAATTTCTCTTCTTCCAAGAACTGGATGATAATGAAAATATTTTCAATGGAGTTAATCCATTATTCTGTGAGGAGAGGATCAGAAGACCCGCTAAACATGGGAGGCCTTTTCCGCAAGAAGGATTCTATGGAAGCTTTTTCTACCCTTGGAATATGGAGATGTTCCACCTGATTCTAGTTCTTATTCATAACTCGAGCCATCTGAGCAAGTACTGTCATGATGTTTTGAGCACCCTCTTCATTCACATCAAGCATTTCATTAGGGAAATCATCACATTGCCTATCCCATTGGTTGTTGGAACGTGTTCTTCTATTTTCCTCCATTAACTAATAAAAATAACCTATAATTAGAGGCTTTGAATACTTAGCTATTGAGAATAAGAAAGGAAAATTTGAACATTAAAGGATAAAATTATAAAAAATACGTACATCCTAACTTATGATTCCTTAGGATTATATCTAGGTTATCCTCGATCTATTTCAAAACTTATATTCTTATGGGATTATATTCCTTAATAATCGTTTTTACTAAGCTCGTGAGTCTACCAAAGCATATCACCCAGGATTTTCATATCCAAGAGTGCAGAAAGGACCATTATCATGCACCAGTTTCCATTCAAGTCTATCTCAAAGTGGTGTTTTCATGTTTTTCCCCTAGATACATCTGTGCCAGAGCCACCTCTACTTGCTCGTATCCAGACAGGGATGTATTTTCTTGATAAACCAAAAACTCTATACTCACCAAAATTTTGGACTATTTCAGTATACAGAGTATCATCCTTAAGGTTCTCACTAAGGTTCCCTATTCCTATTCCTAAAAAATAACTATACCATCCTTTGATACCCACTATAGCGACCCGATCCTTTTACAGAAAACATTTCATTATTTTAAGCATAATTGATCATCAGAATAGAATCCAAGGATCGTTATTCCTAGTGCCTTGGAAGACTAGGTACACATAACATAAAAAATGGGGATAAAAGATTCGTTATTTAATCTCCATAAAGAGCTTCTAACTTCCTTTGAGCTCTTACATCTGCATAGGGTACCCTGGGGAACACATGAAAAAAGGGATGAGCTAAAAATGCCCAGTAAGGGAATTAACATAAAGATACATCTCGAGCACATGAGTTAAGAGGCCAGACATAATGATATCCAAAGCATGAAACATATGAAATAATTTAATATAAGCATGGGATCATATAAACATGGAATAATATTAATGTGGCATAATCGTAAATCATATCTTTATTACGGGTCAAGACTAACCGCCAATCCAGTTTCCCATTTCAGTACAGGTCAAGGATAACTGCCAATCTCATTTCACAGCACAACTCATGAGACTTATCCTTACCCAATTCATTGGAGAACTATCTAGGCACACCCATCTAAACATTTTCATGAATATTCTTACCACATAAATATTATTACAGAATATAAAATCATACAAAATCAACCATACACAAACATAAGGGTACCCATGGAAAGAATTGGGTACCACAATCATGACATAAATCATAACCAATGGGCGTATCATGAAAGTGTCCCTGTAAGAAAAGAATTAAAAAATACATGGACGTCCATAGGGTAAAATAGGAAAATAACATGGTAAGTGGTGTCAAACATATGTGACAACATATGAGAAATTTATTTGAGAAACATTAGCATTAAAACATTTTTTTGTGGTTTTAGGGAAAATACTCTAGAGCATTTAAAATAGTAAAGTAGACATTATTTTATATAAAACCATAAATTAACCAAGAAGGTTTTAATAAAAAATTTATGGAATTTACAATGATATTGGTGTTTTAAAATAGAATATATAGTGCACTAGAAAATGGGTAAAATTTCAGGAAGTTCTTTTAAAACGAGTGTGCTTATTGGGAAGTATTGAGGAGAGATTCTATTAAAGAATGTATATCCCAGAAAGAGAATGAGATATAGATCTTGGAACATAAGTTTGGAGAATATATACAGAATGTTTATGTTCTACATAAATATAAAATACAACTAAATTTTGGTAAAAAATTGATAGATCAACCCGAAGTAGTAAAGGAAGTTCGGGTAGAATCCATCATGGTTTGTTGGCATGGTATTAGGGGTAACTAAGAGGGATTGATGAGGGAGATAAGGGGTTTCTCATCACTTATAATACATTAGAGTATAATGGGGAATGTGTATAATGTTATCCCATCACATGGTATTACAAAAAGACATAGCATAGAGAACAATCTTGATTAAGAGTAAAAAGGGAAGAATCCCTTACCATAAAATTGATGGTGTTCTCCACTTGTTATTAATCACTTGAATAAAAAAATTAGGATTATTAATTAACAATCAAATAACCCCTTCTATATTTAATTTACTTATTATTACACTTTTAAGTTCATTCATATCTTTTTTCTTAGTTATAAGGTTTAGTTTCATTATTCGGGGTTGTTTGTTTACTTGGTTTTAAAAGACCAGTTCACTTATATTCAAGTTTGGATTATATATAAAATGAATTCGGTTGTACATAACTGATGTTATATTATTTATTGATAATCCAGGATATTACATGGTTTTAATTATAATTAGGTTACTTAATGTGATGTAGAATTATTATATACATAACCTTAGTGATAACTATTTTTTTATACAGTGGATTTGATTACGAAGAACATGTTTTACTTTATAATTTAATAAAAATTGTACAAAGGGATTAGAGAACCAAAAATAGGATATATTACACGTATAATAATCTATTTGAACCATAGATCAAATGGTTTCATTAACATAATTAATGATAGCATTATAAATTGATAAATTGTTGTCCTCGAATGTGCTAAATTAGCACATCTCAAATGGTGCTTTCATTTCTTTCAAATAAACTGGTGGGGAAAGGAGAGAAGATAATGAAATACAACATTAGCATTAAAACATTCCATTAAATGTGTGCTATTGTATTTATCATAATATTGTTGTGAAGGTAGGTGATAAATGAAATAAAAAAGAAAAGATCTTAAAACAAAATAAGAAATCGGGAAGTGAAATTTTACCTCATGAGACTTTTTCTTTTGAGAACTTCTTAAGGGGAGAGGTTTTGGAATTTTGAGGAGGATGATATCTATTAGACATGGGGGAAGACCATGGGGATAGATTTTGGTGGAATAATGGAAAGGACCAAGGCTTGAGAGACGTTTAGATAAGAGGGAGTGAAGCGGGAGGGGGGGGGGGGGTTTATAGTGGAGGAGATGAGAGATTTCACAATATAATAATCGTTAATTTATTATTTTTTCACTAGACAAGGAATTGTAAGTATTTCATGACCAATAATAGTAAATGGGTAATTTGAATCTGAACCAAGGGTGGTAACATCATCCATGATTCTAGGAATAGTCTATTTATTTTATAATGAACATATACGGTAAATTACTGTATTTTAATATTAATAAAAAATCCAAGTATTTCATAAAAATCCCAAAAATTCTCCCCAACCATTTTTTGACGTGTAGAATCCAATAATGAAGCCAATTTTTCATAAATAATTTTCTAAATATAATAATTTTAATATTAAATTAAAATAACAATTCATTATCGAAAACTAGATTTATAACATTCATTAACTTATTCTGAAATATAGGTATATCGTACATCAAACATGAATATTATTTTTATACCACCATATGTGAGGTTACTATTCATTAGGGTATATCACTATTCATCAAGGTATTTTACTATTCATTAGGGTAGGTTACAATTCACCAAAAATTATGTTTTCTTTATCGGACTCCAAATAACTTACTGATTACAACCGTATAAGATGGATTTTCAGAATTCCGAAAATAGAAGTGACAAAATTATGTTTAAAGATCACGTATCACTTAATAGTTCATTATTTTTTGTTTTCAAGTGATTTTTATGACATATTTATAAGAAGGGAAATTCTATTGAAAAACAATGGGTCGTTACAATAAATTCTTCCAACCGCACCTTCATCTATTATAGCCAAAATAGAACTTCTAATATGATTCCATAAATATAATTTCTAGACAATATATTGGTATATGAAGAAGTAATACTTTTTATGGGGTGGTATAAATTAAATGTCCACCAGAAATATGTTCTCTTACTCATCCTACATCGTATGAATCTAAAAGCTCATCGAATATGTTGTTCTAGGGATCTTATATTCCAAACAATAATAAATCACTTGTATAATGCCATATAAAATCTCATCATTGTCTACCTAAAATTCCCAAAGACTAATTAAAGAACTTTAAATCCCTCTTACATGGATAAATTGTAACCCTCGCTAGTAATTGTAAAACTGGGCCTAAAATGTTGTAACCTATATATAACATGGAAAACATCATGGGGAATCATCATTGATATTGAAATGTTTATACATAGGATCTCTCTCTAACCATACTCAAGTCATAACAATGATATAATTGTATAATCATTGAATCATGCCTATAAAAACATGAAAAAAAAGAGTTAATCAAGAATTTTCCACTCCCCTCACTATTTTTAGAACAATGGAAGTATCTAGGGCCATATCTAACGTCATAGAAAAAAAGAATATAAGATATAGAAATTTATTTCAAATATCTCAATAGTACCCTCTTTGTAATGCACATCCTTTCCATAATTATTTGAAATCACATCACAAGAATGTGTTTAAATTGTGTTACTGTCATAATTCCTTGAATTCATAATGTTGCACCAAAATCACCAACATAGGTATATACCAACAACATTTGTTACATTCAAAAAATATTTACAATAGCACTACCATCATGTGGGGTCCCAAATGAGCATAAATCTTGCATAATATCACAATTTTTTTGATGTTCTATCGGGGGTCTTGATTGCCCTAAAGCCAAGATAGCTTTTAATTATGAACTCTTGAAACAAAATCAACATAGGTTCAAAGTCATCTAGTAATTCTAGAACCAATTTATTCATGAACTAAATATTATTACCCCCCAAAAAAAATTTATTGGGTCAACACACTAATCAGTGTGTGGTGACACCACTCCCTATCCACCCATAGGTATTGTCTCAAATACAGGTCTCTCATTGAATCCTCATTGTAAAATAGACAATTATGGTAATACTATTATTCAATTATATCTTCTTATCATCATTGTAAAAACTAGTGATAGATGAGATAATCAATTGTCGAAATAGACCATATGGAAGCTGACCCATAAAAATTGAATCCTCTACCCAGACCTATATGGGGAATGTAGTAATGTTTTATATCCAAAAAATGCATTTGTATAAAAATTAGATAAGTATGTTATGTGATTTTGGGTGAATAGATTTATTAGTTTCCATAAAATCATTGTTTCCCATATACATAGTTATAATATAGATAGACTAAAACATTAATTCATAAGTCCCAAAACAAACTTCACAACTAGACTATCTCTAAGATATGGTCCTAAACTAATCCTTCATTTATACAAATCTATTATAAACTAACCCATCATTACCCACCTGGGCAATATTAAGTTGGGAATGAAACCTCATTCCCACAATCAATATCCCAGGGGATAATGACTATCCATTTTTAGAAATTTATCAGACATGGGAGGCCTCATCTTAAAGTACATTTACAGACACATTCTTATCCTACACTAGTATGATTTGATAATATAAAAAACTCATACACTAAATTCATTCAAAAAATCAATCCCAAATCATATTATAAAAATAATTACAAAATAAATAAAAAATTATTAATATCATACCCCCAAATCCACAAAATCCAACCTACTACCAATAAGGGGATGTATACTACAAAAAATAATGTGATCCATAGGAGGTCCATCTAGAAAAATTAATCTCTACTTTCTCCTCATACACCTAATAATAAATTAAAAAGATAGTTGTCTACATAAGACATGACATGTAATGTCAGGGTACTGTACTAGTAATGTAGCAGAGTGTAGTAGTGGGTGCACTGTAGCAATGGCGGGCACTATAGCAGTGGCAGGTCACTGTAGCGGTGGCAGGGTACTGTGTGGAACTGTAGCAGTGAGGGTACTGTAGAATTACTATTCCCAGAATGGGCCTTGGGCTAAAAAAATGGTTATACAAGCCCTTTAATTGGAAGAATTTCCACTAGGCCTTCAGCCTATGTAATGGGTCTTCCTCTACCCAGTTAAAGAGGTCTTTGATTTTATTTAATAATAAATGATGCTTCGGCTTCAAGCTTTAAAAAAATCCTTTATGACACTAAAAATTCAACAAAAAAATATCATGATGTGAGAGCCATTCCATTATCATGCATTTTTTGATATTAGAATAACAAAAACCAATTACAATAAAAATCCAATATGGTAAATAGATGAAACTAATCCTCATGGCCTCGCTTCTATATTTTTATTCTTCTAGATGCCCAAAAAATATTTCCTTTTAATAGAACTCAGTCATCCAATCTCGGTATACTTATGGAACTCATTTAAGAGGACACAATCATTTGGCCTTTCCATGAAAATGTACCATGAAAAAAGCAAGGGCATTTCTGAGATACTAAATCATTTGTAATATAACTTACTAAAATATAATAAATATCTATAAAATGATATGACCTCATACCTAAGCCCTATTGGGGGGAGGGTTACCTAACAGTAAATAGAGTAAACCCTCTAGGATTGTCAACAGCTAACTTGATATTCCAAAATATTGTACCTGACCTTACCTTGGGAATAATGATTGAGGATAAAACCTGAGGGCACACAAATGGGTACATAACATTATAAGAAACTAAACAATAAAGGGGATTTATTAACCTATTATTAGGATGTGATTCCTCATTCTACCCTCATATGGATAGACTATGGGAATTAACCGACAATTAAACGGTCCATGGGAACTCAGAAATGCTCATTAAACAAAGTTTAAAAGAATAAAAATAGATCCATCTATCAGTTTATATAGTACATGATTTATCCCCTAGGGTAAAAAATATGTATCATTAATTTAGGAACTCCATGTGTCTCCCTATCTCAAACGTCATGTCATTATCCATATACACATTTTATCCACTATGTTACATGTTGTGTTGATGTTAGGACAAAAATCAATATGTGACTTCTTGTTAATAATGTGTCTGGAATGTGCCTTTGTATTATGTTAGTGTCCACGTAGATTATCGATTTCCATGCACATTAAAATTTTAATTATGTTTACTCTAATCCAAAATACATATAAGGGAAACATGGTATCATGTTCTTTTACACTATGTAGACATTGATATGTTATCTAAGGGTTACATTATGACGGTGTGTATGTGTAAACTATATAATTTTTCTGCTATATAGATTCCTGGGAGGTTACACCCAATAAATTCGAATATGTACTATTAAGGGTCACATGATGGTTTTATAATGAACATGTAATTTTATATTTAAAACAATAAAGAAAACCTATCCAACATAAAATGGCGTCCACACAACATGTGTTCCTATGGATTATATTCCATGTAGTTCATAATTTCATATGAATTTTAGTTCATTATGAGACATCTCTCATGCATTGATTCTTACTTTTTGAACAACAGGATTTATGACAGTTTACATGATTTTTCAACAACCACCATCCATGGCTCACCAAAAGTAGCATTCCATCCATTATTCAATGGAATGTTCCTATCCATCACCCCCTTATGATGCACACCATCTGGTTCATAAAAAAACTACCATATTCCCCAATTTTGGATGTCCATTATTTATAGTAGTCAGATTCTAGTTACCCTGTTTTGGTAGAAAATTTTAATCTATACTTTAGATAGATCCCCTCAAACCTATTTATGAATCCACTATTACTGAAAACATTTTTTGATTCCTGAAAACTACAAAAAAAAAATCAAACACATATACCAAAACCAAAATTGAATCTGATGTTCATGATTCATTTTTATACTGAATTAATGCACAATAATTTTTCCTCCTAATAATAATCAAATTATTATCCAACTGAAAAACTAATGATGAATTTCAACAATATTCAGATAAAGGCACAATGAACAATGTCAGAATTGGATGACAACCTAGTTCATTTTTCTATAGTCTATTAGATCCAAATTTAGGAAGGATTATTTGATTAAATAATAAATGATGAAAAAATTCATGTCCCGATATCTTCGAAGTGAAAAAATATTTTTATGAAATCCAAAAAAGAGAGATCTATGAATATATACAAAGAAATGTATTCACATTATTCATAATCCAAAAATGTGGATTAAATCAAAAAATCAAACACCCTACCACTTGATTGGATAAATAGTTTAAAATGATTGATTCCCATTCATTTGTTTCTACGATTATGAAATCCTTCAATGTAGAAAATCATCTTGGTACTATTATCCCAAATCAATGATCCCATGATCATCCACCAATGTACTCTCTACTAAATCTATCACAAAATACTATAAATCATTTTAGGTTTACTTTTTGAACCCTAGGTGCATCTGTAAATATGATTTCATATGGAGGTATTGTCAGAATTTTAGAATTTTTTGATATTTAGACTAATAAATTTATTTAATTTATTTAATATTAGTATGAATGAAGTATACGAAATAAAATGATGAATACATTACATTTATTACAATTAGGGTAAGCATGTAATCTGCATTTTTAGATGATCCCCATTTTCCCATTTAAGTAATCCTTTATGTGTTATTTATTTATTTGAAAAAAAACTACATGCACAAGATGTGATATATATACATTTTCTAATATATCCACAAAAGGATATTTTGTCCCAAAAATGACATGTGTAATATACAACTAACTATAGTAATATACATTAAAATATTTTAATTATTCAAATATAAATTCAAATTCAATACATGGGGGAACTTTCAACTTTTATATATGACGAAATGAGAAATTTTTTGAACACCCCATTAGAATTCATTGATATAATTACAATATTAATGCATAAAATAATACAATTTTTTTTAAATAATATAGTCTATACTAATCTTAGGTAGATGTTATTAAACTATATATTTACACACATTAGTTAAATATGTTCTAGTTGATGTTTTAGTTTCTTTCCAGTTTTACATTTTTTTACCTTGGCAACAAGTTTTAAATCATGTAATTTATCGTTTACTAAACATATATAATGACCCATATTATCAATAATGTGAATTTTGAACATAAATTTAATTTCCACTTTAAATAATTCAATTTATAATATTTTTTAAAAATATTTATATTGATTCTATTTATATATAAGAAAATATTGTATTTTTCGAAAAAATGGGGTTTAGACCATTATTTATTCTTAACCATTTTTTTCATTGGTTTATATTTAAATGTGTTAATATAATTATATATTTTTGAAACATAATATTATAATAATCCTTTAAACAAGAATTATTTTATTAGTAAGGTAAAATTTACACATAGTTAAAAAAATAATTACTTGAAAATAGTTTATTTATCATTATCATTGTCATTAAAATTGGACATATTAATAAAATTTTATTTAAAAAATTTAAATTTACATTATTATATAATATTATAAATATTATTTAAAATAAAAAATCCATTTTGATTGATTTTATTTATTAAAGTGATGGGATGTATTTTTTAAATATATATTGATAAAAATTGTGTCAATATTAAACTATTATTTAAGTGTCAAAAATGTTACACATGGGTTTAACAACATTAAAATTATTATTTTAGTTTATTTATTTTTATTATAAATAAATATATATATATATATTATACATTAAGGTTTTAAATACAATTTATTTATTCTTGTATTATGATAATGTCCTAAAAGTGACATTGTTTAACAATATATGTATTTTCTAGTAATTTAATTAAAAATAAATATAAAAAACCCAAAAAAATAATTATTGAATATTGTGATTATAAATAAAAAATTATTTGAATTTCTTAAATTTAAAGTTATAATATTTATAAAATCAATTTATGATAAAAATCAAAACATATAGTCAAAACATTTTTTTGGGAATGGACAATTTCAAAAATTAATTGTTATTATAATTATTATTTTCTATCATTTCATTAATATATAGTTTTTAACCAAATATCAAGTATACTATATCATCATTAATTATATCATTCTTAATATTTAACATCACAACACATAAATATGCAATTTTTTATAAAAATGTTTTTTATATTTTTTTATATTTAGGAAAAGTAATTAAATTTAACTCATATTAATTGTTTACATAATTTTATAAACACAATATTGTTAATATCAGTTTATTTTATTAAATAGTGTTAATTGAATTGATATTTTTTAGTTTTTATACATAAATAATTACATTTTCTCTAAATATATCAGGGATTCACTTCAGTTCATTTTTGTGTGTAGGGAAAGCTATCAATCACATGCCCTTATTTATAATTAATCGCCTATGAAAATAATAGTTCATTAAATCATATATTTTAATCATTATTACATCTCTTATTGATGTTCCTATTTTTTCAATAAATATCATATTACCATTATTCTCATAATTTTATGTTACAACTACATTTCCAAAAGAAAATGGTGTTTCTTATAATTTTAAGGACACAAATTATAATAGAATTTATTATGAGATCAAATGTTAATTTGTTTCTTTTTATAATGTGAATATAATAATTTACATTATTTAATCATGATATAGTCCTCAGAAAATTTATATGATCACTAATGAGACCAATATAGCTCTTAAAATGGGTAATACCAATATAGATCTTCAATGAATTAGGTAATTGTAATATTGTAACATAAATTATGTTACTCATAAGGGGTATGTTATAATTAACCATGATGGTTATTATTTTATATTGGATATTTTAATGTTTAATTTAAGTATAATTTTACAAGATAGATACATTGGATTTGAATTCATTTTACGTGTTTTAAAGGATATATTTTGATTCCATAATATAAGATAATGACTGCCTGATTAAATAGATGTGTATAGTATTTGAGAGGTGAAAGGTTAATTTAATGATTTATTATTTTTTACTAATATACATTCATGAAAAATAATTTTCCATTTTTATTTTTTTAAAGTATATTTAATGAAAAATTTGGGCATAAAATTTCATTTAAGGATAATATAATAATTTTTTTGTGAAAACAGTTATTATATCAAAAAACATTCCTAATGGGATTTATGAATTTTCAAAATTAATAATGTTTTTATAATCATTTTATATCCATTACTAAGAATTTTCTTTGACATCCCATATTTTCAAATGTTTTTATATGGATTGTGGACTTGTACAGATTAAAGAAAGGTATATGGGGACATTTCATCATTGAATAGAAAGTGTCATAAATGAAGTGGATGTATACATATTGGAACTACTTTTTAATGAAAAAATATATGACATCTAAAAATTTCATTTATTTAATGTATTTGGTATCATAATTCAATAAATAACTAAAAACAATTACCAATTAATATAATAAATTGAAACCCTAATTATAAGTCTAGATATTATTGGTTAATTTGGTTTTGGGGGTAATAATTTGTATCAACGGAATGTTTAAAGTAAAATTTTATGGTTATATGTTAATTTGAGGTAAAATTATGTGATTATAATTTATTTTTATTGTATAACAAGATATATTTCGAGGATTTAATTTATTCTTAATATAATATATTCATATTGAGAATCTTTTTCAATAGAGGATATATTAAAATTAAAGTATGAGGGAAATAAATGAATTTTTCCTTCCTAAATCAGTAACCTAGATAGGTAATTGTATGAACTACGTAGTCTAAGGATTTATTAACAAAAATGTTATAGGTTATCAATCTTATGTGTCATGAAATGTAGTTATCAAATTATCTAATAAGGAACATGTTTATAGGGTAACATTTAAAAGAAGATCACCCTCTATATTTTGGTGAATCTTCTTATCTAGTGGCAATCAAGTTATCAATCATTGCATTGGTAATAATATTCTATTTTTTGGGATCATTATTGAATCATAAGGAAATGATACAAAATTTCAATTTTATGGTGAAAACAATTATTGGTTTGATCGAATTAATAATAGAAAGGATTAATATAATATTTATTCCATAGAGTAGACAATATTAAAGAATATTTTACTTGAAAAACATTTTTCAGTTGTTGTTTAATTTCTAATGGAATGGAAATTATTGGAATGAAAACATCGATGATGAATTAGTTTATTTCTATAATTAAAATTTTACTATATTAGATAGGTATATAACAAATTTTATTGTGGATCGATATAGTATAACAGATTTATTTTACAAAGAGTTGAATACAAATTTATGTTGGGATTTTATTACGAATGATATTAAAAGGTATGAGGACATTGTTATATTTTATGAGAATATAGAGATAGTGTTTATTTAAATTTATATCAACATACTGAATAATACATCTAGATGGAAATAAACTTGTACTATTTAATCAAATAAATATGATGGTAAGAAAATAAAGATTCTATCTTATGATTATTTCTTGTATAATTATTTGTCGGGAATATGTTAGGATATATTGAAATATTTATTTATGTGGTATGATGATATGTATGAATTGTTTCTGTAATGAAAGTAGTCATGATAATGTTAAAACTTTTTTGATATTCTATCTATAGAATGTTTTAATTGTGATGAGATGGGATATTATGCATGTGTGTGCCAGAACAATATTTTAAAGGTCGGAGATCATTATGTTCACTTGTAGAAGGGTGTGGTCATGTTATAACATAGTACCTCAAGAAATTAAATACCATAAAATTAAGTGGTGACATTTTACACTTATTGTTTACTTAAATTATGATAATGTTTTTTAGATTTGGGGTATATTAGTCATTTTATTTCTAGGATTTTTTCCATTAAATTTCTATGGACCTTAATATTATTATATGTGGTTTGAGATTTAAAACACATATATATGTTTACATTTTTGGAGTTTAATTTAATTTTGGATAAAGATTTAATTTTACTATACATCAATAATATTTGTTTTAGAACTAAATATGTTTTCTTAAATCCTCATAGTTTGATAAAATTTTAATATAATATACTTTTTCCTCTATGAAAAATTATCTAAAATCATATTAGATTATTATATATTATGTATAAATTTATCTTGAACATGTATTTTAATGAATTTTTTATCCATATTAGTGATTTTTTTAATATATGATTTTTTGTTGTATCTAATAATAATCTGTTTTCCTTCATTATGGAATAAAATTTTAACATTATATTTCTATATGATCATGATGATATGTTTATTTCAATATAATTATAATGTGGGAATATTTTGAAGTTAGTGTAATTAAAAAATAAGTAACATTAATTACTTAAGATTGGTTTTATATGACCTATAACTTCACTTTGTGGTGCTCCTATTTTCTTATGAAAAAAATGATGGTTCCCTGTGGATTTAAATTGACTATAAACAATTAATAAACATTACATCATAGAACATGTATCATTTGCCTCTTATAAATTTCATTTTTTATCAACTCTTGGATGTTTAAAATTTTTCCATGATATATACTAATCTATATAACCTCAGGTTAAATGTGAAGGGTGCATATGTTTTGAGGGAAATTATTTATACTAGGTATGGTCCTTGTGATTTTAATGGATTTTTGGTTGGTGAAATCACCCATTGTATGTATAAATATCATTAAAATAGTTTCAATTAGTATTTGGATATATTTTTGTTAGTTTACATTTATGAAGCTATAATATAATATAAATACATGATGTTCCGTAGAAACATAAATAGATATATTCAAAAACCATAAAATAAGAGTGTGTATGGAAAATTCATAAAATATTAATTTTTAATACCAATAAAATTCATTCATTATGTATATTGTTTATAAAAATGGAGTAACTGATATCATTTAAATAACTATTGTGGTGGAAGAGTGGAATTTACCATCAAATTTTACTAAAAGTTTATGTTAAAGCAGAATAGTTTGTTACTATAATGTTTTTTTGGAAACAATTTTCAGTTATCTATCCCACTTAAAAATAAAACATGAAAAGTAGTTATATTTATCTAAAGAACAAAATGTAATACATTTTATTAGGAATTTTAATGAAAATTTGTTAATGAAAAAAAATCATTTACATAATGAAATGGTGTTTTTTTATTTATCATGATTCATTATTAGTGGGAACTAGTTTTTTCTTAATTGATGATGATAATGTAGTTTTATATCTATCAGACCAATAGAAACTCAATGGGATGAGTTATTGTAAATATGATCTAGAGAATTTGGATGTCGTTTATTATATAAAAACATAGTGAAATATTTTATATAGAATAAAATGTCAAATATATAATAAATAAAACTGTATTTAAATATATATTCACTCAAAAAGATTTGAACATGATTATTTAAAGATGTAAGAATTTTAAAAGTATTATGATTGAATGATTCACTATCATCTAGGTAATAAAATGAAGGTAAATAAATCATCATGTTGATAATATAACCCATAATAAACCCTGATAAGTTTTTAAGACAAAATTTTATTTAATAACTTAAGGAATATGGGATTGGAAGATATATATTAGGAAACATTTTCTTATTTATTATAAGTATCAGAATTGTCATAATTTTCAGAATAAAATTGTTATGATCTGAAAGGATGTTCATGGTCTGAAAAGAAATGGAGAATTTTTTAAGGATGTTAAATTTCCAAAACATTAATATTGATAATGGGAGTGTAATTCGACTAGGAAAGAGGTTATGTTTTCTAAGGTATTCTTATGAAGAAATAATTTCTTATTGAGCATACATATCTCTCTATTATATTATTCATTGTCTCACTAATAAGTTTAGCGAACATTAACAATATTATGAGTCCATAGGAATGAATATATGATACAATTGATTTCACAATGAAATTTTTCATTTGTTAATAAATTAAATTTGATAAAAATATAACCAATGGGATGATTTTCCATTTCGAGTTCCTAAAAAGAAATTATATAATATTTCATTTCATTATTTTATTGGATGGATGATGAATTATCAGTGTAATAATATAATTTTTGATAATTTTTAATATTTGTAAATATGTGTTCCTTTTCTACCTATTCGAGCTATTATATCTTTAGATCATCTTTACGGAAATAATGTTAATTAAATTTTCATGTTACATGATTTACCTATATGTATTGTATTTGATTATAATCTTATATTTTAATCAATTATTTGGGAAAGGACATCATATGTTTTTGGGTACTGAGATAAATATCATCATATATTTTCATACATAATCTAATCAACAGGTGAGCAAAGATATAAATAATTATAAGATTATGCTTCAGGGTTTCTATTCGAAATACTACATATGTTATAAATAACATATTTTATTTGTGTAATTTTTTATATGTTTGTTTTTAATCCAATAAAAATATGTATCCTTTTGAGGCATTTTATTAAAATTGGTTTTGAACTCTATCCTGATTGGATGAAGTGAGTGATATAAGGTTTTTGGGACAAATATTTCTAGAAAATATTGTTGGGAACATAAATACGATTAAAAAAATAAGTATATATTAGATCATGAATAATAGTTATATATATTATCAAAGTAATTATCCTTAATATAATGTTTCAAATTATGTTTTCCTTTAAGTATCTGTTTGGAAAAGTTTTATAAATTTAGGAAGAGAAAATTAATTCAATGGAATATTGGTCCATATAAAAAATTAATAATGTTGTGTAAGGTTCAAACTAAGTGAATTTACAACATATTTTATGTAATGTAAATAATATATTTCTTTTCACATTGTTTATGAAATATTTACGAAATAAATTTCATGATTTGAAACATAAAGTGTTATATTTGGAAGATAATATTTATTCGAGGAGAAATAAAATTTATAATCTATAATATATATAATTTTTTTTTAAAATAAGGTTTCTAAACTACATTATATGTTATGTATGTACCATACAATTGGAGAAGAAACATTAGAATAATTAAATTCTACGAGGAAAAAAACTCATCACTTGTTTAACTAATGAATTAGAGTGAAAAGTTGACATTTATGTAACGGGATACAAATGTGATAACCCCAGTAATTTTAATAGTTAACTTATTTTTAATCTCATTAATAGTCATTATTAGATTTGTGGGAGACATTTTTATTATATAATATTAATTAATTTTTCAATTGAATTATATTTAATAAAAATGAATTGTTTTCTAAGAATTAAATTTTTAATATAAAAGATATCATTATAAATTTTAAAAACAAAATTTGGTAAAATGAAAATAATTTATTGTTCATATTTTAAAATTTATTTTTGGGTGAATACTTAGCATTTACATTAAACTAAGGCATATTTTGGTAAATAGTGAACATTCCAATTTCATTAAAACTTATCATTTCCTTTAAAGTATTGTAAAGGTCCTAATGAAATATAAATTGGTTTTAATGAACCATTAGTCCCATTTGATAAATAATAATATAATTAATTACATTAGAATAAATGTAATAATTTTTTTTGTTCAAATAAATTAAACATAAAAATGTATTATTCCGAAAAAATTATCTCATTGTGTTTTAAATGAATATATTAAAATATATTTTATAAGAAATATAATAAATGAATCACATAAAAATAATATTTTTAATTGGGTGGTTCAAATTTATTAATAAGGAAAATTCCATTTTTTCCCTTATGATTAGTAACCATGGTAATGTGTAAAAGTGGTTAATTAGGGTAAATAATGTTATGAGGTCATAGAATATTATTTAAATATTTATTAGAAAAGTTGATTTCAACCCTTAACACCATTTTTTTTGAAAATTTATTTTTTTAGTTTCATCTGACAATTAGAGTGACTTATTATAATTTTAAAACACTAAATAAATAAAAGTATTTCACTCTCATAACATATGAAAAATAACCCCTTTCCATTCTTAGTCTAAATCATTGATAAACCATGCTTCTCCATCACATAAAATAATGTAACCATATTTAATTTTTATGAAGATACAACCTCCTTTAGGATGTAATGTAATTTTTTCAATTTTAGGCATACATTTAAGATCATAAATAATGAAATAATAAATAAATATGACACGTACAATATATTAATGATTCTGGAAAAGTAAAATATTATATTATTAATTGATATTCCACACAATAAAAAAAATGAAAACTTCATTCGTGTATAAACAAGAAGATTCATCTCTATGAAATGATATGATTAATTATTCATGATTTCCTAGCATAGATTTCTACAAAAGTATATTTAATATACAGCATTACAGTCTTAACATGTTTTAGAATCTGTAACAGATAGAATAATGTCCTGTTTGACAATAGTATATCCACAGATGTTATTATTTTTTATAAACCCTATGACCCCAAAAATTCCAACCTAAAATTTAATTAATTGGTATATATATACGATATGAAAATAAATGGATTTAATGGGATTATAAAAATAAAAACTAAATCAAAATGGTTTTTATGAAAGTATACAATTTATAAAAATTTATAGTTCGTAAAAATGGATGATGTACTTAGAGATTCAGGAGACGAGGTATGTGTTTTTAATTAAAACATTGTTGGAAAATATGTCACAATTTCATTCTGACACATTATCACTTCCATATCCATATTCCCCAAACTGATATAAAAAATTTATTCAGTTTATTCAAATTATTATTTTTAATACAATTTCAGATTTTCATGAAATTTTTAAATGGTTTTAAAAATGAATCATTTAATCATATTCTGTATGGGTCAATTTTGACACATTTTACATAAATGAAAAAATTTAATATTTAACCTATGACTACCATTTCTTACAGTAAATGATATAATTTTTAACAAGACTCCTATAGAAAATTATATGGGTTTTTAATGAATTCTTTATATCCTTTATTATACTAATTTTTATTTAAAATAATATTTTTTAATAGAAAAGATAATATCATCTCATTTTTATTAGAATACTAAAATTAGATACACATATATGCTCAAATGTGTATTTTTAAAGTTTTTTATATAAAAACAAGATATTTTGTGTTTTTATCTTTGTATGGTTGGAATTTTTTTGATAATGGTTTATCCTAATATAGCTATCATAATGGGTGATCCTAATATAGCGACCAATTTATTGGGTAATGTGATGAAATTAATAGAACATATGTTAATACTACGGGATATTTTGGAAATAACTGTGATGTTTATTTTTTGTATCATTTATAGTATAGTTTAATGTAAGGATAATTTCACTAGAAAGATATATTTTTTTATAATGTTCATTATGTTTTCTAAAATCCTTTGATTTCCAAAGGTAAGAGAATTGACTCATGGTTAATGGAATGTTTATGATCTTCTAAAGTTGAATATTTTGGCTTCATGAGTTCTTATGTTTTCCAATGTAACTTTCATGATAATTATTTTCCATCAACTCATTCTTACAAAATTTTTATTTAAGACATTATGAATTTAAGTTATATTAATGATTATTTATAGATAATTTTTATATAAATGTTTATTATAAAATTTAGTTGATGGATTTTATTAATTATCAAATGGTTTAATTTCCTTCCATTGTTTTTTATACCTTAAAAATCATTTTTTACTCTAACTATATTTTCAAATGTTTTTCACCATTCTTGTGTATGATTATAGATTTTAAAGTATGATGATGGAACAAATTTAATGAAGAAATACTTACATGACTTAAACTGGTGTATAAACCTTGGAACTTATTTTTTGAAAAATTATACCTTGTATATAGTCATAAAATAGGTTACATAATGGTTTTAATAATTATCCAAAACATTGAACCTAAAAGATCCATAAAATATAATAAATTGGGATAACTATTATAAATCATGAAATATTTTGTTATTTATGTTATGTGGTGTTATATACTTTTTATCAAAGTCTATGGGCAAAGTGTGTGTTTTAGCATCGAATATGGGAGTGTATGTCAATGGTGCTAAATCTATAATGATTAACCTTTTGGTTATGATGTTAATAATTCAAATATTAAGGCACAAATAATCTATTTAGGGGATGTAAATGATTAGGGATTCCAATTTATATTCATTATATTATTCTTAATATACAGTTACCATTAAAAAATTAACATAACATTTCGAACAAAAAATTTACAATATATAATTTAAAATAGAAAATGTATTGATATATGTTTTTACGGGATTATTGAAAATGGGGTACATCAAAGGAGTATACATAAATGATATAACAATGTAATAAGAAATCATGAACAAACTATCTTGATTCTAATGTTATCATCAAATATAATATTGGAAATAAAATTACATTAATAAATTAAAATATTGTGTAATACTTATACATTAAATAGAATAAATACGTGAAAGAATAATTAAAAAAACATTATATCATGTTTTTTATACTAAATTTGATCTTATTAATTATCTCTACATCACATTGAATATATTAAATATTCAAAACTATGAATCTCTAAAAATTATTTTAATTTTCAATATTTATCCATTTTCACATATGGCTATTTTTTATCTTATCAAATCCAGAAATTATTATCATTAATCTCTAAAAACCCCATTAATAACCTCTCACATAATATTCTACTTGACAAAATATCTTTTTAATTAAATTTCATCTATATGGCCTGTTTTAATTCCCCCATAATTGATCAAATCATTCTACAAACTAATAGAAGTAAAAATATGAAATATATATATATATTTTTAAAAAATTCAGTGTAGACATGAAAAATAAGACATTGATTCTCAATCAAATATTTGAATATAAAAATAATAACTATTTGCTCAAATTATTTCCAAAACACCTATTAATACCTTTATTTTGATATATATATATATATATATATGACGTGGCATACAAAAAAGAAAAAAGTGGTTTTTTCCTTTACAACATTAGTTTACTCTAGTAACTCACGCTAAAAAAATAAGGAACAATTTATCCTTAACATGATCACTTATAATATTAATATATAAATACAATTGAAAAATTGGATAATTACTTTAGTAAAAAATATTACATGGGTTTTTAGAAAACAAAAAAAATTAAACCATGACATGAACTATAATATGGTTATCAATTTCTATATGTTTTAACCATTCATAGAACCCATAACAATAAAATATATATGGATTGACATTGAAAATTCTAATAAATTTCGTTTATAAAATTATTAACATTCTACATAATTCCAACTAGAAATATCCAAATTTTCCAAAAACCATGATGATATGAACTGCATGGTTTAGTTAACCCATTGTTCCTTTAGATTATTTTAAATTTCACTATCTTTAAAAGGTGTCCACCATTATAGTTGTTAGAAAATTGTGATATTTTTTATTTGATAATGATATGGTTTTATGTTTTTTTTCCAAATAGGGTTTGAATTGGAATTGATATGTTTTTTACTATTATAAATTTTCTTATATAGTTTATAAATAATAGTAGTATCAATGCTAGGGAGCCCTAAAATCTAAAATAGAGGAACATAATTATATAATATAATTTCATGAGAAAACATCTCCCATAATTTAGTGGATCGTCTGATATTATTATAATTGATTGATGGGTTCGTGCTCTGTAGACGATATTTGATTTATTTCAAATTTTAGAACATCAAAATGAATCTCTTTTTTTATTATTTT